>CM075815.1:17690641-18433141 GCA_037975025.1 Excoecaria agallocha | reverse complement strand
AATTTCTATCATCATTTGTGAGAGGTAAGTAACTCGATTTCTTCAAGGTTTCCTTTTTGTTTGTGTATAGGTCTATAGTCTATCCGAATTTGATATTTTTGAATAGATCTTATCAAATGAGACTTTATTCATGTAAAATTTTATCTTTGTTTAGGTTTCCAATGACATTTGATAGGTGAAAGGAGGAGGAAGAAGAAGGGATCTTCTTTTCTGCTATCAGATCTTAATATCAAAATCTACAGTAAAAAAGGTATGTTATTCTTGTTTAATTCATTCTTTAGATAATAACATTTTCTAAGAAGTGCTATAGTGGAATCTTAAAGATGTTATTCTTAATAATGGCTCATGGAATAAACCTCTTCTGGGTCTCTATCTCCCACATCAAATGGTGGAAACTGTTGTCGATTCAACTTAATAGCTTTTGGCCAATAATGACTTAGGTTCTATTCATTCTTTTTGGAATCTCATTTGGACTTTGAATGGTCCTTAAAGAATCAGGTCGTTCCTCTGGCTTTCTAAACATCAATGTCTTCTTTTTAACCAAGAGAGAGCTAGGAGGTATTTAAGTGATAGTGCTATATGTCCTCTTTATAGAATTGTAGATGAACTCATGATTCATCTCATTAGGGATTTCCTTGTTATCAATCATATTTGGTAGAAATTATTGCTCTTATTAGACCTTAATCATTTTCTTAATATGTGTTTTAAAGATTGGCTTCTTGATAATTTAAGGTCAAATTTAAGGTACACTCAGTTGACACCATTTTTCACAAGCCAGTCATAAGAAAGTTGCATGCAAAAATATTGTTTATAGGCACTAAATTGCATTTTACATAGAAATTCACAAAGGGAGTTCATTGCAATCGTGTTGCTTTTTGTGATTTGATTTATTTTGATCAAATAGGCATGGATAATTATACCAAATTTGAGGTTTTTAGTATCAGCTGATAATTTTAAGAGGTTAATAAGATTTAGATGAGTTGATGACATATACCTTAGTCTTTCATATTCCCTTTATAACATTTAACAATAAAACATTTTCATAATTTATATTCACTCCTCTAGTGGCCATAGATGTTCTGTAGTAAAAAGCTAACATACTTATTGCAGAAATGTTAACGTCTTTACTGCTAAGTAAGATATGGTTTCGTTGTTCCAAGAAAATGAAATTTTTTTGTAGTTTCTTTCTCTTCAATTTTGGATGCTATTTATGTTGTTCATGTTGAAATTTATGCTATTGCTCTATTGTCATGCCTTTTTCCTTTACCTTTTATAGTTCACTTCACATGGCTGTTTCACTTGTTTTATCTTATAGTTATTCTTAAGCATTCAACTACAAATATAGTTTGAAGTTCTTTAGTTATAGGTTTTGCTTCTATTCAAAGTTGGCTTTATAAGCAATAGTAGCCTAAACTATAGTTTACTCAAATTCTAGGTAGAAACTTTATGGTTTTATATTAATAAAATCTTGCTACTTTCTTTAATTAGTTTTTAATTTGTGAAGTGGTTTTAAGTGCATTATATTTGGTGAATTATGTTTAATATTATTTCTAAAGTTCACATGAAGCATTTTTCCTTGTGTGCACTATCCATAAATAAATTCTGTAGATTTATATGAATGGTTCCTTCTTTTTGATGTGCTGCCATCCAATGGCAAATATTTGTTGAGTCACATCTTTAACGGTTCCTATCTTATTCTTATATATATATATATATTCCTATTTGTATTCTTACCATCAATCTCATTTTGGCTCATTATATCTTCCACCTTTCTGATTGACAATGCTCTAGATCTAATATATTGTTTGTGTATAGGAAGATAGTGAGAAGCCTGGTAAGGTGACATCTGAAGGGATGTATTTCTTACATTTTCAAGTGTATAAAATGGATTCTACTATTAATGTTGTATGAACTCCTATCTCATTTCTTTAATTTTCATCTTATATGTTTTCTGGATGTTTCTATTCCATAACTATAACTGATTATATCTCTCTTTCTTTATAATTATATAAAAGGCCTCTGGCATCTTTTATTTTATACCAACAAAAGGTTAACAATATATTAGATTTAAAATCTATATATTTAGTGAATAATAATAAAAGAGTGACATGAAAATGTTTATTATGAGCATAAGAAATTTTATACTTTAAGACTATATATATATCAAGACTCCAACAACTAAATTTTTCAATTAATCAACATAAGAAAATAAAATACTTATAAGATTAATGATAATTGATCTAATTACTTACAAAAAAAAACCAAAAATGAAAATTGGACATCAATATCTTTTATTTAAGTTACAAAATTGTACATGTCTTATTTTTTGTTTTCAATTTGATACTGTAGATTCTTTTCTAGAAACAACATGAGTATAGACAATTACTAATTATTTATGTGTGTGTCTACCAACAATATTGTAGCTTTTTCTATCAAATTGACAAAGTGATCAATCATCAAAGAAAAAGGCTAAGATTGCATAAGTGAGGTATACCTTTACTTTGATATAATTCACCATTTATATATAGCTACAAAATAAGTATTAAGGGTTAACTTGATTAACCATTACTTAATTAAAGAGGTAAAGTTTTGTGTTTAATAATATTTACAATTACAATTAAATATTATACCTTTGTTTTAATGAAAATAGATTGTATGTTACAACATGTTGATGTATTTGCACATTCGATCTATATATAATTGAAACTAACAAGGAAGCTAGGTAAACAAAAGTTTTACTAATAATTTTGGAATAGATTGCTACTCACAGAAAAAATGAAAAAAATTAGAAGACAAATCCTATTATTCTGTTATTATACTAGAATTCTAGTATTCTACAGTTGTCTGGGCTTAGTGGTTTTAGGTTCTCTGCTTTGGATTGAATGCTTGATATGTTCTTACTGAGGATTTGTTTGGGTTGTAGTAGAAATTGTATTTTGGTTGCTGCTGCATTTTAAGTTTTGATTGCGATTTTATTTTGTTTTGTTTTTAGTCTTTATTAGGCTATTCTATTGAGGATTTTGTTTTGTTTTGTCTTTGTTCTACTGTTGTACATACAGTTTCTATTTGGTGCTTATAGTTACTAAAATGTTGGAGATTCAAGTGTAACCCAAAAAAAAAGGAGTGCTTTGGGTCAGGTTAATTATCAATTATTAATTATTGCATATTGGTGTAACATTTTCTCTTTCCAATTAATGTATTAAATAATTTGATAAATTAGGCTAATGTGCATGGGATTAAGTAAAAAATGTTTAATCAATAGCTATTAAATAGATAAACTTTTCATTAAAATGAAATAATTTGGTTTGTATAATGATTATAAATGTTACAAGCATTGTCCTTTTATGGTATCTGCTTCCACTACTTTATACTTTTAGCAAACTTCTTGTTTTTTTATTTATTAAAACTGAAACATGTAGAATAATTGGAATCCTTAGATCATACTTAGATGTATAATCGATAGGATCGAGGTGGAAGGATTAATTCCTCATTCGCATATGGAGTAGAGAATTTTATTAAATTCACCACTTCTCATCTTAAAGAAATGAGTGGTGATCGTACAAGATGCCCATGCATGAAATGTAAAAACTAAAAGTTTCATGACATGGACAATGTTATGAATCACCTCTTCAGTAAGGGATTTTTTTTTTCAAATTATTTTGTTTGGAATTGCCATAGGGAAATGAATGTGATGGGTTATGATAATAATCCTTATGAAATAATTAATGAAATAGTACCGAGTTTTGAGGTAAGAAATCTATATCAGCAAATGGTACTGGATGCAGCTAGGCCTAATTTTAATCCCGACATCCATTGGCAACTTTTTAATATAGAAGACCAAACTACTTACAATTCTAACTAAGCCAGTCCATTGAATGTTAATATAAATTCAGTGGATGAGACTCCTAATCCACAATGTCAATTATTTTATGATCTTCTTGAATCTGGTAATGTGAAGTTATATCCCAGTTGTGATAACCATTCTCAGCTTTCTGTAGTTGCAAGGATGTTGTATGCCAAATTCGAGTTGAATTTGCTAGAGAGGTTTTTTGATGCAAACATCCAACTGTTTAAGGAAGCTTTGCCTAAAGGCAACATATTGCCTAAAAATTTCTACCAAACAAAAAAGCTTGTTAGAAACTTAAGCTTACCTATCTAAAAAATTGATTCTTGCATTGAAGGATGCATGTTGTATTGGCATGAATATGAGAACTTGACACATTATAGGTTTTCTAATCACCCTAGATTTAAAATGAATGTTGGATTCTTATAAACATAGATTCAAAGCTTATAAAAGGATGTATTACTTTCTGCTAATACCTCGATTGTAATGGTTGTATCAATCAAAAGCGATAGCAATGTATATGAGATGACATCATAATTATGTCTAAAATGAAAGGGTTATATAGAATCCTTCCAACTCTCTAGCCTGAAAATATTTCAATAAAACTTAACCTTTATTTGCTGTTGAGACTAGAAATGTCAGGTTGGGGTTATGCATAGATGGTTTTCAACCATTTGGTCAATATGTTAGGAAATACTCTTCATGGCCTGTAATCCTTATGCCTTACAGCCTACCACCTTGGATGTGTATGGAAGCTTACATGTTTTGAACTATTATTTTACTTCGCCCTAAGAATCCAAAACAAAAAATTGATATCTATTTACAACCTTTGATTCATGAGTTGAAGGAATTGTGGGATAATATAGTGTTAACATATGATGTGTCAAGGAAGCAAAACTTTTAGATGCAAGCTGTGCTAATGTGGACAATCAATGATTTTCCAGCATATTATATGATGTTTGGTTGGAGTATATGTGGGAAATATGCATGCCTATATTGCATAGAATATACACAATCATTTAGACTAAAAAATGGTGGCAAAAAAACATTTTTTTAACAATCATAGGAAATTTCTTTCTCTCGGTCACCCATTTAGGAGAAACAGATGAAAATTTAGAAGTGGAAATGTTATAACAAGGCCACCACCACCAATTAGAATTGGGGAGGAAATTCTATAAGAAGTTAATCAGTGGGGTCTAGTCAAAGTCACTGAGCTTGATGCAAATGAGGTTAATGGATCATATGCCAGTTTTGTGGTTAGAGGAAATGAAGCATGTTTTGGCATTTGCCTTACTGGAATACAAATATCATTCAACACAATATTGATGTCATGCATATTGAAAAAAAATGTATTTGACAATGTGATTAATGCAGTTTTAAATGTTAAGGCAAAACTAAAGACAATGCAAAAGCATGTTCAGATTTAGAAAAATATTGTTGTCGTCCAGAGTTGGCAATAGATTTAGAAAGTGGTAAATATCTAAATGCTTGTTACACCTTGGATAAGAAATCAAAAGAAGTATTGTTTGAGTCGTTGAAAGAGCTTAAGTTTTTATATGGTTACATTTTCAACTTGGGTTATTGTGTTGACATGGCAAAAATCAAATTATTTGGCATGAAAAGCTATGATTGCCATTTTTTTGTGCAATGACGAATTCCTATTGCCTTTCGTGAGTTACTTCCTACCAATGCTTTGCAGGTCCTCACAAAGATAAGCTTATTTTTTAAGGATTTGATATCCAGTACTCTTCATGTTGATGACATCGAGGTATTGGAATTAAACATGCCCTATATCATTTGCAAGCTAGAAAAGATCTTACCTCCAACTTTTTTTTGACTCAATAAAGCATATAATGATACACTTACCATATGAAGTAAGGGTTGCTGGCCATGTGCAATATCGATGGATGTATCCTTTTGAGAGGTAATTATTAATAAATCTAAAGTAATGCCATTAAATAGTAATGTAGAAATATTTTTTAAATTTATTATCTACATTTCCATTGGCAAGTTCCTTCGAACTCTTAAAAAAAGATTGGAAACAAATCAACAATAGAGGCATCTATTTGTAATACATACTTGCTCTCAGAGTCATCCAATTTTTTCTCACATTACTTTGAACCTCATGTTAGTACTCGACACTGGTGAGTTCATCATAATGATGATGAAGATTATGTGGAAAACATATATGGAAATTTAACAATTTTCACTTACCTAGGCCGAACTAGCTCAAAAATTTGTGATCAAGCCCTAAAAGCAAAGGAATATAAGTTAGCTCATACTTATAGTCTACTAAATTATGCGGAGGTTAACCCATTCTTAAGGTATAGAATAATCATATATTTTATTGTGTTGTAAGATTAACATGGATCATATCTTAATTTTTTTAATTTATTATAATGAAGCATATATTGCAAAAACTTATGTGAGAAGCACCTTGATCTATCTTACACCAAGTCAAATAGATGCAAATATTGACCATTACTTTGTAGGGTGGTTTGGATTATATGTAAGCCCATCAAAATATGCATGTATAACACATAAATATCATTTAAAATGTTAGTGATGATAACTTGGGTATTTTTTTTTCAAAATAGGGTTGTTACAAGGGAATTGACAATGAATGCATCTATAGTTTGTCATAAAAACCATTATAGAGAGTGAAGTGTTACCCGATGTACTTTGTAAATAAATACAAATTTCACTCTAAAAGTCATGGTTCTAGTAAACGTTTAATAAATAGTGGAATTTGTGTAAAAGGGTTAACTTAGGTGATAATGTTTGTGATTACTGTGGATGGATTAAAGAGATTATAAAGATAGAGTGCCCTTTATTACCAATAAGTGAATTATATTATTCAAGTGTGAATGGTATGATCCCACTTTAGATGTTGGTGTTATGGTTTACAGCCAATATAAATTGGTTGATGTTAACCAACATCATTGATTCAACAAATATAAACCATTTATCTTAGCAATGTGAGCAACTCAAGTGTATGATGCTAGATATCCTGCTTTAAGAATGGATAGAGTAAACTGGTTAGCGGTGTTCTTGGTTAAGCCAAAGGAGATCATTGAGACATCAAATGTTAGAGATAGCACAAATCATTTTCTAATGCATACTAAATTGAAAAAGTAACCCACCAAATCCCATATCTAATATACTAGCACTTAATGCTTTAAATTCGTAATGCTAAAGCATAAAATCTTAGTCCTCACATTGCCAACAAGACTACATCAACCACATGCCAAGAAAGTAATGCAAACAATAGCAAATTATACATAATAGTGAACCAAAAGGGATTGTGAGTGCTTTCATCTCAACAAATTCTAAACAAGTTAAAAGAACATGTGTAACTTGATATTTATTTTTATATAACACAATTTTCAAGTTGGAAACTTTTTTCTAATGCCCTAGGATTATAAGCATCAGCTTTCATCAACGCACATACATTAATGGAGTTAGTTAGAAGGAGGTTTCAAGAGAAACCAAAGAGTTTTATTGGGGAGAATTCAAAGTATATGTATATATATTTTTTATTAAAAATTCTACATTTAAGTTATATTGAATTAATGTATAATTATAATTAATAATAAATAAATTTTAACATAATTGCAAAAATAAACACCATTGGGATGTTGAAGTCAATAGTCTAATTAGGATAGGTTGGGAGATAAAGGCCATATAGAGGTATAAGAATTATGTTTACAATGTAAAAGTAACCAAAGAAATGCCGAAAGACTTCCCAAACCCTGCAAGGATTAGGCGAAATCAGATTTTCAATCTCCCTACATGCATTCAAGTGTTAAAGCAAAAAAAGCTCAATCATTATACAAGAAATAAAGACAAAGCTCCTAGACCATACACTGGTGGGATGATTTCTATTGATAAGCATATCTCATGATTGGTAAGTATATTAATTAAAATGTGAATTTATATTTTAATATTAGTGACAATGCCATTTTACAAAATGTTTTGTAATTGATATGGGAATTTGAGTACACTAAAATTATGTTTAGTAGGATAGAAATTCATTTTCAAATCATTGATTGAAAATGCATCTCTACGTGTAGAGGATGGTTATGAGAAATTACGTTGAAATTCTTTTGTCATAAATGGATGATAGATGTCTACACTTGAAATTTTATGTGTATATATTTTAGGTTTCCATGATTTAAGTGCAGTGATTTTGAGTAGAAGCTACTTGTATGGCATTCTTTATGTTTATGTTAGAAGACATGTTTAGTGATGATAGTGGTAGTACTGTTAAAATAAAAGAGTAAAGAAAAAAGTAACATAAAAATATTATTCTAATAGTTTTTCTTATATTGCATATGATATAGGAGAAAGAGTATGGCCAAACACCTACAATTCTCGAGGCCTACCTATACACACACTATAAATCATGATAGGAAGACCTATGTGGCAGATCAGAGTAGAGAAGTGCATGTAAGTAACATGGAATTCAATTATTTTAGTTTCATAATTATTTAAATGGAAAATGATTGTAAATGATGAGTTGTTCTCATACTTATGCTCATTAAAAATTGCCATCATTTTATAAGAGAACTATGAGCAACTCCAAGCTGAGCAATAGCAAGATGAGTCATTTGTGGATGAGTTTGAGTTATTTTTTGAGGCTGCACGATGCAATAAAAGGAAAAAAATATACGGACTTGGCTCATATGTGCCTTATGTTATTTCTCCATCAGGTCCATCATGTAGTGCTCGTACAAGCAATGCCTCTCATTCGGGTGTGACATTATTGGCAAAGGAAGATATCAAGGAGATTGTCACATGGACTATATGTTCATTGCTTCCTCACTTAGGGGCTCAACAACCAACAGTTTATCCTAATACTAATAATACAACACCTACTCAGGATGATATTTCCCCTTCAGGTGCACAAAGAGGTTATCTACATGATGATCCTCCATCTAGTAATCACGATTTTAACGAAAATTGGCATCACCATTACTTCCTAAGTATTTTATTTAAATATTATTGCTAATGTTAATTTGGATTATGTTTTTAATATTATGGTTAGTTGTTTAGGATGATACTATGTGGGATGATAAACTCATTTAGTGTTTCAATTAATTTTTAGTTATATATTAGTTATAACTTGATATTATATTTTATATTATAAATTACATTATGATTTGCATTTATATACTTATGTATGGTCTCTGTTCAATGTTGTGTAAATAATGAAATAATTTATTATTCAATGATATAAAAATAAATTCATAAATAAGTAAAAAAAAATTAAATTAGCAACAAAATTGGAGGCAAAAAATTTAGTTGCTAAAAATATGCAAATTTAGTAAATAGAAACAAATATTAGCGATACATACATCAATTGCATATTTTGTCATGACCTTTTAGCAATGAAAATAAATTATGCCAAATATGTCGTAATAGGACTTAATTTGTTAGTGACTAAAATTAGCAGTGAAAATTTCGGTCACTAATTTTTTTTATTTTAAAGGTGACCAATTTTAGGGGTTAATTAGCGATAGATTTTTTTTTGCTCTAGTGATGGAGTTTTCGTCGCTATGTATAGCATTTGTTTTTACTTTTTGTCACTCAATATGCCAGCGACTGTCAAATTGCGACATTTGGTCATTAAGTCACTATAAGGAAATAGCGATGGAATTTCTTCAATTAACGGTGATTATAGTGTTGAATCATGAGATGTTATATTCTTAGAAAATGAATTTCCAAAGTTGGATGAAATGAATCAAAACTTCACTTTTTATGATATTCAAGAAGAGGAAGCATCAGGATCACTCCATCTAAGTGGAAGGGAATTAGAGGAAAAAGTTCAAGACCTTCCTCCTCCAAATGATCCAAATGTTTGAGATCTTCACTTTAGTGGGAGTATTCTTGACTCTAGTGGGAGTATTTTGAATTATGGTGAATATAAAGGTATGTTTATCAAGAATTAGAACTACGAAAATCTAAAAGGGTAAGTGTTCCACACCGATGATTTGAGATTGAAAGGTCGAACAAAGACCTTTTTGTTACCCTATAGGATAAAGAAGAGCCCAAAAATGTCCAAAAGGCTCTCTCCTGCCCAACTTAGAAAAAATGGATTAAAGCAGTGGATGAAGAAATGGCATCTATAAGATCAAACCATGCTTGGGAACTAGTTGGTCTATTGGATGTTTGCAAACCAATTGGGAATAAGTGGTTTTCAAAGTGACACAAAAGCTAATGGAATCATCAAAAGATAGAAGGCATGGCTTGTTGCTAAGAGGTTCATATAACAGGAAGGGATTGACTATGAGAAAACTTTCTCACCTGTTGTTAGATTTACATCTATAAGGTTGATTCTTGCCATGGTAGCAAGTTTGGACATAAAGCTACATCAAATGGATGTGAAGACTACTTTCCTTAATAGAGGATTAGATGACAAAATATATATGGAACAACCTATATGTTTCATAAAAAAGGTAGTGAACATATAGTTTACCGATTGATGAGATTAATCTATGGCCTTAAACAGTCTTCAAGATAATGGTATTTGAGATTTAATGATACAATCATGTCGAATGAGTTCAACATGATTGATGAAGACCATTGTATTCACTATAAAAGCTTTAAAAGGAAATTTGTAATTTTAACTTTGTATGTAGATGAAATATTCATAGTTGAAAATGACAAAAGGCACGTCAATGAAATCAAAGATTGGTTATCCTCTAACTTTGAGATGAAAGATATGGGCCAGGTAGATTATATCCTTAGAGTTAAGATTTTAAGGGATCGTTGGACAAGGTTGTTGTCTCTTACTTAAGAGGCATATATCAATAAAGTCCTTAAAGGTTAATATGCAAAATTGCAAACTCATAGATAACCTTATTGCCAAGAATTAATTTCTTAGCAAAAGTATGTGTCTTAAGATGCCAGAAGAAATGGAACGTATGAAAATGTTCCATATATCAATGCCTTAGGCAGTATTATATATGTGATATTGTGCATAAGACCTGATATATGCTATGCTGTGGGTATGTTGAGTAGATATCAGTCCAACATAGGTGAAGCACATTGGAAAGCAATTAAAAGGATACTTAGATATCTCAAAGGTATTGCAGACTATTCTTTTTGTTATCAAGGCAAGGATCTACATTTGAGAGGGTATATAGATGTTGATTGGGCATGAGATATAGATGAGAGAAATCTACCTCATGTTATATATTCTTACTTAGCAAAGGTGCTATCTCATGGAGTAGTAATAAATAAGCCTAGATAGCCCTATCATTAATGGAAGCTAAATTTTTTGTTTCCTCAACTGTAGTATAACAGGCAGTTTGGCTAAAATGGTTTATGGACCATTTAAAAGTAACTACCTCAGAGGAACTAGTGATAGTCAGTTGTTGATAGTTTATATCAAAGATCTAAAATTTCAATGTACGACTAAGCATATTGACATTATGTATCAATATATAAGAGATATTATTGCACGAGGAGAAGTGAACTTACTGTACATCTTTATGCATGACATAATTACAGATCCATTAAAAAAACCTGTAATAAGAGATGTGTTTGAAAGATACATAAGATCTTAGGGTTTACGTAGGATTTGATTAGTACTATTTATTTTATGTAATCCCATAACATTATTACTTATGAATAATAATAATAATAATAATAATAATAATAATAAAGTTCATAATTGGTAATACATGAGTGTGAATGTTTAATGAGTGAGCATTTACTATTATTTATAATGAGATTGAGTATGCCGAATAGAGAAGTAACCCATTCATATGGGTGTTTATCTTAGTTTTGTTAATGAAATGATGAACACTAAGATGAGGTGATTTTTGAACATATGAAGAAATTACAAAATTAGTGTCATTAAGGTGCAAGATAAAGACATATATGAGGTTGTGTGCTTTAAATTGAGATCTAAAATAGGCGTAAGTGTAATCCCATGATAAGTTAAATATAACTAGGGATAATTTATAAATTCCCTCCAAACTATTATCATTTAACAAATTTCCACTCTAAACTAATTACGTGTTAAATTGCCCCCCTGAACTTGTTGAAAATATTAGGTTAGCTGCTCAAACTTGTTTAAAATGTAAGTAAAACCTCCTGTACTATTGAAAATGTTAAATTAATCTCTTGAACTTGTTAAAAATGACAAATTATCCTCTTGTTATTGTTTGGTGCACATTTTTTATATGCTTTTTTGAAGTGATAAGTGTCCTTATGGAGGGGTTGATCTGACATTTTCGATAAGTTTTGGGGGGGTAATCTAACATAATCAGTTTAGGGAGAGAATATGTTAAATGGTAATAGTTTAGGTGAAAATTTATATATTAACCCATATAACAATCAAGTTTTGTCCAAAAAACCAAAAGTAGTCCTTATATAAACGAACTAAAGTTGGATGCTTCGGCGCATCACAACCTTATACTTCTGCATAGTGTAATATATATTTTTATGAGACATACTATGACACATAACACTCTTGATCCATGCGCTAATGGGTAGGCTTGCTTTTAGGATCCCATTTAGATCAGTTAGGATTTTATTATCTGAGGTAGTCGGTTGCTTTGCAATGTTTAAGAAATTTGATTTGATTCATCAAGTCCTAAGTCTTAAAAAGACATAGGACAACATTTTAGGATATCTCTATTCTATTGTTGGCAATCAAATATCGAGAAGTATTAGTTAGGAACCACAAGGCAGGAATAAGGAGTCGTTATAAATTAGGTAATTCATTGCTTGTCCTTTTGGGTGAGGACATTGGTCCTTACATGCAAATTATGAAAAGGTATTTAATTGCAAGTTTTGATGATTGGGACAATGACTGCATGTTTTATTACTAAAATTCCCATGTTATTTAATTATTTACAAATTCTTTTATGTTAATAAAAGCTTAATAGTTACAAATGACTTTTTTGGAATTTAAATTAGCACATTGGTCCTATTTTTTAGTGAAAAGTCCTAATTATTTAATATAAATATTTTACACAGCATTTTCCTTCGAATGGTCTAAATTCTTTTATTTACAATGGTAAATGTTTCGAGTATAGGGAAATAAAGAGTTACCATTTTGCTCGCCATGTTGCACTAACAAACAAGGTTATGTACAAGGGCAATATATAATATAAAATAAAATAAAACACATGAAATAAATAAATAAAATATACATATATAATGCATGAAATAAAATAGACACCACAAATAATAAAAAAATATATATTCATAACATACATTACAATAACATTGAAATACAAATAAAATAAAGTAAATAAAATGGGAAATAATATGAAAAATAAAAATTTAACAGGAAAATATTCTGACATGTAAATTCATAGCCATTGGGTCATAGATCCATGTAAATGAATTCATCTTCTTAAAAAAGAAATAATAATAAAGGTCCATAGTAGGGCGTACCACTTCGAAATGACAAGCGCCCACCTTTTTTATACAATTTTCTTGCTCGAAATATAATTTTTAATATTCAAACAAATAGATTTTTAGAAAAAATAACTTTAAATGAGATTGAGGAAAAGGCAGATCTAGACAAAGAAAATAAAATACTTAATATAAATTTACTATTTTACTGCACAATAAATATTCTCAAAGATATTTCACCACTTGAAATTTAACAACATAATAATGAAAGCGATGCTAGGGAAACTAGGGTAAGATCCACAATATTCAAGAATGAATATATAAATCTTATCGCTAATAAATAAATATAAAAAGATCACTTTATATGTTACCTTCAATGTACTTACTTGAATAGATAATGGAATGTCGAGTTTTAGGACCATATTGACTAGGAATTTCATGGAAGAAATGTGAAAGATCAAAACTAAATTTTTTATTTCAAATGAAAACATAAAGAAAAGAGGATGGATTTTGGTTTTGGAAAACAAATGAAAACTGAAGGATTTTGAAAGTTAAATGTAGAAATCTAGGAATTAAGAATTCAAACCCTAAAAATGGCTGAAATTGGTAAATTTATAGCCATAAAGTGATGAATCACGGCTGTGAGTCACTCAATTATGACAAAAGGTGGCCAATTTTTCCAAATGGCCAAATAATTTTATTGACAAAAGTGATTTATGGCCAAGCAAGCCTAATGGTTGGCTACAAGTCACCAAATTCCTTGAATAAATTGGCCAGTTTAGCCAAATAACTCATCTGACATATGTGACTCATGGCCAAGTAGAGCCAGATGGCTGACTATAAGCCATTAAATCCAACATTTAATTTTATAATCATGTGTTTAAAAATCTCTAAAATTTCTAAAAAGACTCATGAAATTTCCCAAAAATATTTTAAAGCGTCATAAAAAAATCAAAAGGTCCTGAATCTTCTAATTCCTTGTCTTTTATAAGAGTACTTTTCCTCATTAAGCAACCATGACAAAAGCCACCTCAGGACCTAGTGTTTACTGTTGCTCTAAGTTTGGAGAAGTAAGTGTACTTGGTGCCTAGGTGAGCCAAATTTTAGAGTAAAAAAAGAAACACTCACTTGAGGAGGTAATCTCCTAGCCATTTTATATGGACACTTACAAAAGTGATTAATGGGTGTAGAGATCTATTGTTGAGTGCCAAATTATTGGTCATGTTTGGATTGTCCGCTTACATCCTAAGAGGTCTTATAGACCAGTGGTGAAAGTAAGGTGACTTTCCATAGACTAGAACCTGTGTTGAATGTCTAGAACCTGTATTGTAGATTTGCCTTGACTGTAATTGTTAAATTTGAAATAATGGTGCCCCTTAAGGGGACTTGGTGCTCTTAAGAGACTTTTAAGGGTTGAGTGATTGATGCTAGTTTATTGTCATGTTTAATCTATGACGGAAGGGGTGATTGATGCCAATTTATCGGTATATTGAATCACAATGTTTGACACTAGTTTTTCAGCATGTCGAACGATGAAATATGGAGTGATTGACACTAGCTTGATGGCATATCGAATCACAATGGTTGACACCATCTTGTTGGCATGTCGAACTATGAAAACTGAAGTGACTGACACTAGCTTGTTAGCATGTTGAGCCACTGTTCCACCAATTGATTGACGCTAGCTTGTCCGCATGTAAAATCATGATGGATGAATTAATTAATACCATCTTCTCAGCATGATGAATCAATGATGGAGGAAGTGATCGAAGTTAGCTTACCAGTATGAAACACAGAGTGAATGATGCTAGCTTGTTGGTATGTCAAACCACAATGGATGAAAAATTTTCCTATAAAAGCTTCTTATGCTCTGGTGCTCACTTTTGATGATAAAACATGCTGGTGGTTCAGCCATCCCTATGACGGACAGTCATAAAGCTGCACTTGTCTTGTAAATTTGTAATATAGATGAGTGGGATAAGCTTAAAAAGCTTATTAGCTTTCCTTTTACTTTTGATAAAGCTCTAAGAAAATTTGCAATGGTTTGGTAAATGCATCGATTATGTTGCCCCCTACATGATATAAGTGTCAATATTATTGGTGGTTAGTATCGGATTTGATTTTAAATGATATCATATGTTGTGAATATCTAAGTGACATGTATTTTGCTTATTCACAGCATCTAAATTTTCTTAAGCTTTTTTATTGTTGTCATTATTATTATTTTTCTTATGAGACTATTGTTTGTTTATTATATTTCACTTTTGGTATCATCATCATCATCATCGTCGTCGTCGTCATCATTATTATTATAATTATTAGACCAAATATATAAATTGACACTCTAATTTGGCAACATTTTTTATTTAGGCACCTATACTAAGTAACCAAATAAATACCTTAACTTAGAGAATAATATATATATATATTTGAACCATTTATAATGACATGGCATAAAAAGTGTAATTCACACACAATAAAGCACGTGAATGGGGAAAAATACATTTGAGAGCAACAATATCTACTTCTTCTTCTTCTTCTTCTTTCATTTTCATTCTCACAATCTTTGTCCTTTTGTTTCCTACAATACCTCACTCCTTATCTATCAAAACCATCTTAATTCTTCTCAATCACTATCTTTATAGGTTCTCTTCCACTTTGTTCTTCTTCTTCCCCTTCCCTCCTATAAAACCCAAATTTTGATTTTTCATCTTTCAAGCATACTATCAAGATACGTCATAAAAGAAAAGCTATAGCTCCACCCATTGTTTCATCTTCTTCGGCTAATGATGGTGATAAGTCTACCTCCAAATCGACCAAGTTAGTCACGTTTCTTGGCAAAGGTGGCTTTGGCAAGACCACATCTGCTATTTTCACTGCTTATGTCTATTCCTTATTTCATACTTTTCTATTTTAATGTTAATGTGCCCTATTCTCGACCATAATTCCTTTATTTCTTTTGATTTTGGGAAACTGTTGAGAGTTTTGAGATTGACCTATAAATCAAATAATTTGAGATGTGGTTTTGATTATTTTAATCATGCTATATAATGATCAGGCCCTGATTTAGACATTTACTCATGCTAAATATGAAGCAAGCTTTTCCAGTTTAAAGCAATTAAAATGCTTTTTCTCTAGAGCTTAGAAGCCTTTAAGAATAATAAAGCAATTTTATTTAGCTCAAATTCTTTTCTTTTCTTTTTTTCCCATTCACTTTGAAAGCTACATCAGTACGCAACAAATTGTTTCAAGGATCTTTTGTCCTTCAAATTCTAACTGTATTAACAATACTAGTTATAGGTAAATGCAAATGGTTGGTAAATAAATTACTTTGTAATTAATGAATACTTGATCCTAACTGGATAAAAAAGTACCTCTAAATCTCAACTAAATAAGTTTTAGGTTTGATATACGAATGATTTTGGATGAATTTATATCTTGCTAACATTACATATATTAGACAAAAGATTATAAAACTACAACAAAGATTTTAACTTTTTCTAAACATTAGTAAATAAACAAACAATGAACCTGATGATATAAGAAAAGTATTGGCTATATCAGTGAGAGAAGAAGTGTACCGATTTCTCATAGGAAATGGCATGAAAGCTTTAATGGAAAAACTATCAACATCAAAATGATTTGAAGATTGATAGTGGCTTTGAAGAGAAGCAACATTTTTTTTCTTCTTTTCATTTGTTTGGGCTTTAAATCTTGTTTTTGAATATGAGTTTCTCTCTCTTAATAAGCTTACCTTTTCATAATTTTGGCTTACTGGAGAAGATAGAGAAGAAGATGAAGAAGAAAGAAAATTACTACACCGCCTATACTTCCACCTCCGACCCCATCTCCTCAACTACCAGACACCGCCTCTGGCTTCATCTCCTCCAATACGGTGTTTGCTTCTTAGGAAAATTCCAAAAAGAAAAATGAGAGAGGATTTATGTGGATTTCTTATATGTGTGCCATTGTCTTTATGTAATTGGATCTTGATTTATTTTTTAATATGTGTTGGGTTTTGAAATTAAAATAAAAAAAAAAATTGCAGCAGAAAATAGAAACTCACCACGGATCCAAGCAATCCAATTGATTCAATAGAATAGAACCGTTCGGGGTGCGAAACTAAATTTGCAGGTGCGGCTTCACACAAAATGACACCATTTACTGGTATCCACATGCGAATGCAATGAATAGAACCATTCAGGGTGTTAGTTCCCTTCCTTAGCGGCTAGGGTTTATTTTCTCTCTTTCTTAGAGTTACAGAAGAAAAATGAATTTTCTCTCTCTCTTTCAGAGTGATGGCTACCAATCAATGTATTATGCTTAATTAGGTTAAACTACACACACACAAACACACACACACACACACACACACACACATATATATATATATATAGTTAACCTAAACCTAATTTAGAGAGAAAAAATTTCGGGCCCACATTTCTTATTAAAATAAGAAATACTTTATTTCTTATTTAAAATAAGAATTATAATATTAATCTTAATTAATATATATATATTTTTATTTTGAATTTTTATTTTTCATAACATATAATTCAAAATGCCCAAATTAACCTTTAGTCCATTCATCACATTCTATGTGTGTAACTCAATAGGTTCAATTATATTGGTGGTGGGCCCTAATCCCATCATGTGCCTACAAGTAATAAGCAACCTCTAACAAGACATTATGACTACCCAAATAATATGAATATTGATAATTTAATTTTAACCTAATAGAACATGTAATAATCCCTTTGTCACACGATATTTTATTTGAACATAAGTCATGGTCCATGTCAAAGTTATATAGTCTAAACATATAATTTCTCTGTAACACCCTTACTGAACAGTCTAACTGAAACAAGTGATAAGTTGGGAAAAATTTTTTTTCAAGGACCATTTGTCAAATATTGGTCATTGACCCTTTGAGGAGCAATGCACTGAGTGACAATTCTAAAATCAGCAAGATTTTTTTTTTGAATCTTAACTATCCCATCGACTCAGGCTTGACCAAAAGAAATACTTATAAATTAAGTAAGCCGATAAAGCTATAATTGTCCAAGTGACTGAATACCAAATAAAAATCTGGCAATATAACGGCTAAAAACTTATCTAATCCACCTGAAAATCAGACAATTTCCTCAGCCCATCAGGGGCACAATAATACAAAAATAATTTCATCAAGCATCTCATTCATCCATTCTCATTATTGATCACAATTCCTAAGATAAGTCAATAATACAAATCACACTCTTAAGTCACTATAATACTCCAAAATAGAAACAATTTACACAAAAAAAATCGCCTCGCTACATCTGTGAACCTCAAAAGATGAATTGCTCGAAACTAAATCCCTTCTTCTGATGGTTGAGCCGAAGCAACTGTCTAACCCAAAATAAGCTTATCCTGTTACCTACACGGATAACAAAACCCGTGCTAAGCTATAAAGCTTAGTGGGGACAGAATAATCTAAAGATAATCTTTTAAACAAGTAATATCAATTATACGAATACCAAGTTGATAACACTCTTAATAGATACCTTCAATTACCTTAGATCTCAATTCTTACATTCAGCAATAATTCACAAGCATAAGCAACAGAACATCTTACTTACATAGGCAATAAAACTTAATAACTCAATAATCAATTCATCATTCATTGCTATCACAAAAGACATCTGATATAATTCTTTCATACATCTACATCATTTAAAACATAGTATGCAATCTAAATTCACTTTCATGTAATCATTAAATAATCTTAACAATGTGAACAATATAATACTTAATACCATAGTGTGCCATACCTTATATACTTGATCGATATCAGAGTGATATACATACCTATACATAAATATATAGATACATAATGCTTATATAAAATTAAATGATCACATGTTCATCAATATTATAACTTTCAATTTAATATCCATTTGATGTACTTATACAAGAGGATAATTCTTATGCACATTAATTTCGAACTATAATATTTCTTATCTTATATACTTTTTAACTTATTTTCATATTAATGCCCCTAGAACAGTACCGACAGAAATACTCAGACTGGATATACGGGATGTGGACCCCATGGGCCACAAACAGACTGAAAAATGATCTCAAAGACCATTTTTCCATGTAGCAGATACCAGATACAAACAGAAGCTATGGAGATCAGTGATCCTACCATAACTAAGCAAGTCGCCATGACTTGCACCGTGGTACAGAATCCCTATGGCTAGCCAATTATATCCTGAGCTAGTTTTTACTGCCAGACTATTTTCTAAGGGCGCAAAAGATCACTTACTTTCAGTACATTTATCAACTTTATCATCATTTCAATCTAGATAATACAGTTATTCAGAACATTCAATATTTTTGTACAGTTTGTGAACCATCATTCACTTATGTCATGAATTATTTCACAATAATTCAGCAATTTCTCTTTACATTACTCTTCAGTCATCAAAGGATTTTACTTAATATACATTCTTTCAATTTACTTTCAAACTTTCTAATAGCCATATATTAACAATACTTATACTTGTCATAATAGTTTATGCATTACTAGACTGCTTTCATGAAAATGAAATCATATATAATCACATCCACTATGAGCGTCTAAAACAGCACATAAACACATAGTCATTTCAGAAAGACATACCTGCATGATTCGTTATAGCCATCTCACCTGCTCTATAGTACTCAATTTAACCATCACATATATACTCAACTAATAACTCAAATACATATATTCAGTTACAAATCTGAGATCAATATCTACCCATACCATTTCATTTTATTTTAGCGCCTATAGATGCATATAAGTTCAATGTCATAATCACATATCTAAATACATAATCTTAAAACACCAATATATTAAAGCAAATACATGTAAGTGCATAGCATTTAATCGTCGATCTTTTTATGATACCCTAAGAGCGTAAACATAAAACTATGTCTATTCCATTTATAATAAGGATATTCATTTGTGTTATTCAAGTATTAAACAAAGATTCATAAAGAAATGAGTATTTCATAATATTTCTCACTTCATTATATTTTAAGGTATTTCCATTCTTTACATGTTTGTATCACATTTATACTAATAGCCTACTACTATACTAGTTACATTCTCACTTGTTTTGTTTAATACCTTAACAAATTGCATCATGAAAGATAATAGCATATATGAAGTTAAAATACTTCCTAACCCGATACTAGTACAAGTTTTATAGTAAGAAATGAAAATAAAACTTTACTTAGCTTTAACTATCTCCAAAGAGTAACCTTTTATGTTTGTCTTTTAACTTGATCAATTACTGATTTATTAAGACTTTAACCGTCCTATTCCAATCACCTGTCTTTTATTAAATTAGCAAGTATGAAATGATAGCAACTACGACTATTGAACATAAATTCTTCTTATTATAATAATGACATATTACTTTATTATCATGTTATCAAACCATATAATTATAGAGTAAATCCATATATCATTATGCCATTACATATTGTCTTAAACATCTATACATACATATAAGTTCAATATGCATAATCTGACAACACATATATATTTAAACCAACAGGTAAAACTACATAGCGTTTAGCTATCATTATTCTCATGATACCAAAAGTTTCTTTTATAGTCTATTAGATCATATTAATTACTAAGTTACTTAACAATAGTTATTCCATGCAATTTCTCTCAACATCATAACATAGTGAATTCTTACTATATGATATAACCAAAACTTGATAAACATAAGTTAAAACACTATTGCATCCATATATGGCAACCATACTTTCCAACTTCTAAAACTAAGCCACAACTAAGTTGAGTTATCCTTACCATTTTCTTACTCTATTACCTTATGTTTTATGTCATTAGAGATAGATATATCACACTTAAGTCATCAAGAAGGTTATATTTCTTATAATGTACAATCTATTTCCTTAAATGAAATCTCAACGTAGCTCATGCCTTTTTAATTGACATTCTACTTAAATCACATTTTTAAACTCACTATCAATTCGTATCTTCAAGACCTGTCAATAACTTTTACATGCCATTAACATGTACTAATACTTCCAATGACACTTTTACACTAAATTTAAGCATACATGATAACAAGAAATAAATCAATAACTCGACAACTTTATAATTTCTTCAATTAAGTTGTTTGTTCATTTTTCATCTCAAGCATACTTTAATTTTACAAATCTTTAAGCCTTGAAATCAACCCATTTAAACCATTAAAACTCAAATCAAATCAAGCTCAACCTCTATCTTGCCTAGTTCAGCCTAACTACATGCACTTTAACTATTATACTTTCAAAGACTATTTTCTTACTAACACTATATTTCATTTACCTTTACAGATTATCGATTTCTTATATAAATCCAATATATGCAAAGCTATTATCAATCATAACATTTAACCAAACTTACTTCAAAATTATACGTGAAATCAAATTCTTAACCTAGTTCCCATATGCTACTAAGATAAACACATAAGACAAACATTTACCAATACAATCAATTTTCAAGTTGACTTAACTAAACTTCAAAGAGGAAATTTCAGTATCCCATACCGTAATTAGAGCCCAGAATGCCCTCTCTCTATTCTGCCTCGCCGGAGACTCGTCGGAGGCTCGCCGGAGCTCCACCGGAGCTGTCCACCTGCTGCCAGAGCCGCTAGGACCCCTCCGGTGGCCTTCACGCACCTCAAGGTATCGTGGTTTGATCGGAAAGCCGCCTGGAACCGCCGGCTGCCACAAGCTCCGATCTTCACTTCGTCGACGAGTGGGAACGATCGGCGGGTACCGAAAGAACTACCTCACCACAGGGAGTTTTTCGGTGGTCTCCGTGACACCAACCACCATCGCTGGACACCGGAGCGACAAGAAAACCGATCCGACCATAGAGAAGAGAGAAGAAAAAACACCCCGTAGGCACCGCCGGAGGGAAGGAACGGCGAGGAGGCGGTGGCAGCCGCGCCGATCGCCGACGCAGGCGTCGTTGATCGGAGGCAGCGCCTCCCTCCGCCCTCTCCTTCTCTTCCCCCGATCTCCACTCCCTTCTCCTCCTCCTCTTTTGTTTTTTTTTAACTTATTTCTTCTTCTTATTTCTTTTAACCACATACACAATTCTTCTTTTATTTTTCCCACAATTTCTTTCCTTTTTCCTCTTTAAATACCAACCACACAAATCTTCTTCTTTTAATCCTTTCTAGATATTAAAATATGAATTATTCTTATTATTTTATATTAATTTCCAAAATATGTTTTAATTAATAATTATTAAATTAAAACCCGAATATAATACTAACTTATATGGAAATCTTCATAATTAATCCTTACAAATTGGTACTATTTATCCACTATAATCAATCCGAGTTTTTGGGGCGTTACATTCTCGATCACTAAGTACATTGATAATATCTAATGATATTGATTGCTCCATCACTTCATTTGATCACGGCCATGCATTTCTCAGTCCCACTTATCGAGGGGTCCAATAGATATCTCTCTCATAAGAGAGGGATAAATTTCTTCTTGATTATTCACTATCCTCTGCATAATTCTCATCATGTCCAATCATAACCTTTATGATTATCCAATTAAAGATAATGTTTGATCATGTTAAAACATAATGTTTATCATGTAGGATACTATGATAATCTCAGGTCTTAGAATCGATAACATAACTATTATGAGATCACTAATGACATTAACCCATATAGTATCTCATAGCGAGTCTATCCAATACTCTGTTCTCTAAGAAGTACTTATAAGTTTAATTCATATCACCATATATAATCATCCTATGATTATCAATCAAACTTATACTAATTGTTATTATCATTATTCATTTAATGATAAATTACTAGGGATAGTCAAAATAACATTAGATTGTTATTTACAAGCATTATTATAATGTAACATGCCAACAATATAATGACATAAAGAAAAATGAATTTTATATAATGAAATGTGACATTACATAAAGGACCAAATATTTGGCTTAGGGCATATCCACTAACAATATGTCCATGTATGTGTATACCATGCACAATCAAATTATTGTGATTGGTTTAAAAGCATGTATTAGTCCTAAATTTAGGAGGTTTGAGTGTTTATTTGATTATTTAGTTACTATAGGTGTTTAAATGAAAAACATTACCAAGTTGGAGTGTCAATTTATGTATCATCATCATCATCATCATCATCATCATTACAATGATAAAAAGTAAAATAAAATTTAGATTGATGCAAATAAGTAAAATACATATCACTTAGATATTCACAACATATGATATCATTTAAAATCAAATGTGATGTTAACCACCAACAATATTTTCATTTATATCATATAGGGGGTAACACAATTAATGCATCCACCAAACCATTGCCAACTTTTCTCAAAGCTTTGTTAAATTCAGGGGTCGAACTAATAGGATTTTTAAGCTTATCCTACTCATCTATATTATAGATTAACAAGATAAGTGTTTAGACATTATGACCCGAGGTAACTTAGATCAAGGTTACCCGATGATGAGGAATCAGTTATAGTTCTGACAAAGCACAAATATCGAAGCTTTAACCTTGATTTCCACATTTATATAAATTTTTTTTAGGTTTCAACTTTGATTTTCCAAGGGTTTCGAAAATATTTTAGAAATTTTGAGTTTTGGCCTCTACTAGGGATAGACAGATGTCCATCATGAAAGGATAACAATCTATGGCTACTTTCCTTTAGTCCAGGTCAGATTCAGAAGTATTTTTATAAATTTTGGAAATCATTTGAGGGATAGCCATTTGTCAACTGCAGATGGCCATTTAAGGGGTTATCTCAAGATTTCCCATGTTTTTTAGTTTTGAAAATCTTGGATAAAAATTAGATTTTGAAGGTTCTGATCTGGGACGAATTTTAAGGGATTTAAGCTTCAAATTTTAATAGATTAGAGTTAAATCTCTAACCCTTCCCTAGATATTTAAAAAAAAACTAGGTTTTTCAAAAAAAGCATATTCACACTAGTAAAAAAAGAGGTAGACTTTTGAGAGAGAGAGAAGTTCAATTCTCTATTATTAGAGGTCAAGCTTTTAAATAATTTTCTTTCCCATCAAACAAACACCAATTTATCTTGAACGTGGGAATTAAGGACTAAGGCTTAGAGAACGCTTTCAAGAGTTACAAAATCGTGAATTCTTAAGGGTAATATTCTAGGTTATCACCACTTTTTCTCTTTAAATTCACATTATGTTCATGTAGATGATTAGATTTGCTTATTATTTATAATGAAATGTTTTATTATTTCTGTATTGGTTTGTTTGCTTGGTAGTGATCCATGTTATGCCATGATAATTTAAAATTGTTCAATATGTGATAGAATGGCATGATAGGATTCTTGGTGTTCTTCCATTGATGTGTTAGAATAGTTTGATTTAATTGTCATAATTGCATGTTTTATATTGAGCTAGTAAAATTTAAATCCTATATATTATTTCTATATAGATTTGGCATATTTTAGGGCTTTAGGATTGCATGTTTAGGAATTTTGCTTGATTTTCTCTTTATTTTTTACCCAATTGATTGATGTGTTTATTTAATTAAATTGTATTGCATCGTCTGAGAAGGGAGGTAGTGGATTAATAAATAAAATCTAATTATAAGAAACTTCTAACCAAGATGCCAAGTAAGAGTGATGTCCCGAACACTGATCTTTATTTGGGCATCAAAAGGTTGAGATTCATTTCCCAACGTTCTATTAGGTGGTCACTCTATGAAACCTGCCTCTTTGAGCCCACATTAGACGCCTTCATGGGTTGACCACCAATAATAAATTAAGCCTAAAAATCATTTCTATTGTAAAATGGCCAATTTATAAGTTATAGCGAGCCTCATCCAGTCTTAGACCCTAAATGTGGGACTCTGAGAACCCAACTAGAATTGAGCAGGCTTCAACGTGCATTACAGGGGCGACTCCATTGGAAACTAAGAGACCTTGCTCCTAAAAGTATCTCAATTAAGTTACTTATAATTGGATTTTTCTTAATTCTACTTCCTTTCAAAATTGCATTTCTTGCATACATTTTAGAGCCTAAGAATTAAGTTAGACATCCCTCTTTTAGCCCTAGTGCTATCTTGAAGCATGCCCTATGTTTACTTAATATGGAAAGATGTTAAAGAGAACCACCTGCCCAAGTCTAGTACTAATTTGTATATGAAATGGTGACTTATTGGTCGTTATGCTTGTGATGAGCTAGACCTATTGGCAGGGACCATTCTTGGTAGCACTAAAGTTTCATCACTTGACTATAGCCCATGTAATGACAATAGCTACTTTCCTTAGGTTGTATAACCATAACAATTTTTGCTTGCTATGTGGGCCCTTATGTATTGAACAAACTCAAACAAATTAAGAAGGTATCGATCAAATGCTATCAAGCCCTAATGGGCCCAACCTGATTTGTCTAAGTTACTCAAATGTACAATGGCTAAAATCATACACTTGTGCTTTTAATTAAGAGGGTTATGTTGCTAGTTTTTCACTATACACCACATGCATCCATTAGATTCCTTATTAACCTATAGGCTAACCCACTTAGAAAAGAGACTACATGACCTCCTGTGTGGGAGTAGTAAGATTGGAAAGTTTTATCTTGCTTAAATGTAGTTGTGATTCACGTCTAACGAACACATTCATTGCATCCATATGTGACACACACTAGAGCTTACTCAATTTGTTTTTCGAAAGCCCTTTTTTAGGGTCTAATGCCGAATAAAGCTCACTATAACTTATAAATTGGCCACTTCACAATAAAAAGGGGGTGAGATCTAAATTATTATTGATGACCAACCTATAAAGGCATCCAATGTGGGCTTAAAAAGGCATGTATCATGGAGTCACCACCCAAGAAGATGTTGGGAAATGATTCTCAACCTTTTTGATATCCAAACAGAGATCAGTGTTTAGGACATCACTCTTACTTGGCATTTTAGTCAGATGTTGTTTATAATTAGATTTTTATTTATTAATCCAATACCTTTTTTCTCACACAATGCATTACAAAGAAAGTAAATAAACACGTCAATCAAATAATTAAAGTGATAATAAAGCAAGCAAACCCGGTGATTAATTTATTATAGAAGCAAATCATCTAAAGAAAAAAAAAGATAAATGTAATACATAAAATGGCTTATTTCTTTAAGTTTGGGAATGTTGGTTGCCACACACATATTTATGAAATGCAAGATGAAAAGTCTTTATTGATTTTAAGAAAACATGGGATGAGTGATCCTAATTTTGATGAAAATAAGATTTTTATTTTATTGTGTGAATTTGGAATAAAAATTGGACGCTGGACGATTTTATTAAGGAAAACACAATTAATTAAGTATAAAACATTTAATGATTTTTATCGATTATCATGCAAAAATTCCTTTTTTACTAAATTATTACAACCTTAAAAGCAAAAATACATCTAAAAATAACATAATATACCAAAAATTAAATAAATAAGACAAAACAATAAATAAAGCATGATAATGCAAAACAAAATAAAATAAAATATAAACACAATAAAAGGCAAAAGGGTAGAAAAGAACCAATTGAAGGACCACCTCCAAGGTAGAATAATTCTCCTAAAAAACAACTCCATAAATACATAAAACAATAGCTTACATAAGTACCTAAAGAAATAAAAGTGATTAGCACATTAAAATAAATCAAAACAAATTAATTAATTAACTAAAGACATACTAGAACAAATAAAAAATGAAATATAGAAAGCAAATCATGTCTTATAGAAGAAAAAAATGAAACTAAAATACATCTAAACATTCAAAACAACCTAGATTAACAAAAATGACATGAAATTATGTATAAAAAGAGAAAAAGGGCCACAAATGCCCCAAAGTAGAAGGACAGATGCTCAGGCAAAATGGAGAGATGAGACAAGGAGAAGACATCGTAACATCCCATCTGTCGCATTGACAAACGACCATTTGTAATGTCTTTTCCCTGTTTGTCACTAAAAAACATAGGCAAAATATTGATTTTCAACTCTAAAATATGAAAAATAAGTTTTAAACCCAAATATACAATTTCAAAACCCTAAAACATGCCAAATCTACAAAATCAATAATAAAATACAATTTAAATCATGATAACACAAACAAAAATACTAAAATAGAAGTTAAATCAAACATCCATCATGCATCCATGGAAAAGGTCATGCCATTATACATGTTTTAACAATATCAAATCATCATGGCATTTATGAAAATATAGAAAAAATTAAATAACATAAAAGAAATCAAAATCATGGCATCATAAACAGAAACTAAAGATAATTAACTACATGATTATATGATGAATGCTAGAGAGGAAAAAGAACTTGAGGCCTGGAATATTACCCTCAAGATTCCTTAACTCTGTGACTTCAAAGAACAAGGACCCAAAGCTCCAATCTTGATTCCCACATTCAGTGAAATATATGTGTGTGTGCTTTGGTATGAAAACTATTTTTGAGATGTAGCCTCCAAGGATAGAGAATTGAATTTTTTCTCTCTTAAAGTTCTGCCTTTTTTAAAAAAAAATGTGTGTCCTCCTATAAACCTTCATTTTTTTCCTTTTAATTCTATAGAAGATTTGGAGATCTACTCTAACTCTTCCTCTCCAAAAAAGGAAGATTAAATCCCCTAAAATTTGGTGTTGATCAAATCTGATCACTATGAAAATTTCAAAATTAGAAAATGTGGGAAATCTAGAAATAACCCTATAAATGGATGTCCATCATTTATAGATTGTTGTCCCTCAAATGATTCCCCAAATTTTACAAAAAAAAACCCTTGATTCGGCCTAGATAGAAGGAGAACAATCACAAATGGCCGTCGCTTTATGATAAACATCCATTTGGCACTGCCAAACTCAAGGTTCTTTGAAATTGTTTTCAAAACTCTTGGAAAACCAAGTTGGAAAACCATAAAACTTTATGAACATGTGGAAATAAAGGTTAAAGCTTCGAGATTAATGCTCTCTCTAAGAATTGTATTGATTCCTCTTCATTGGGTAACACTGATCTAAGCTATCTCAGGTCACGATGTCTACACTATGCATCATGTATATACCATGCTCAAGCATTATCATCATACATCATCCCTGATACTTGAATTTTGTAGCCATTCATTTAGGTGTTTTAGAGGGTCAAACGGTCTCCTTTCTTGGAGATCCATGTTTGAGCTACCGAGGTTGAGATTAGAGTGAAGTTCAAAGTTAGGATTTGAGACTAGTTTCGAGTTCAATTCAACTGAATTTTTAGAGACCAACAGAGAAAATAAATCAAAAATGGATGATGAGATATAGCTAAATAAGAATGAGAGAGGTACAAATGAGGTGACAAAAAGGATGTCTTTGAGGGATAGGTTTGCCGCTTCCGTTTTAAGGCCTATAGTGGCACGAGAGGAATTAGACAAAAGATTAGATAGGCAATTCCAAGAATTTAAAGAGAGGATATTGGCCATCATCGGTGGTCTAGTAGCTTTTTTATCATTAAATTTTAGAGCTCGAGCTAAGACATTTACTTGTAGAGTAGTAGAACCAACCCACATTGTAGATACCACCACAATAGATATTTTGGCTCTTCGAGCACCACTAAGAGATGAAAGAGAGGAGACGAGGCATGATCCTAATAATAACTATATTGAAAAAGATGAAGAAAATAAAGATCCCTCCATGGTAGTTGTGAGGAACAGAGGCCATAATGCTAAAGATGTTACATTCAAAAAGATAAAGGAGAAAATAGAGGCGATGGCTTGAGTATTGTCCGTTGGAAGGGGAATGAACCCTGAAGATTGGGACCTAGATGGGAATGAGCCACTTCTTTAAAGATTTAAGATGCAAGATTTTCCCAGATTTAATGGTACTTTTGACCCTTTTTGCACATGTGAAACAGTACACTTTAATCATAAAGGGGACAAACTTGAATAAGAAGCAGAAGGTGAAGTACTTTTGTTTAAGTTTGGTAGGCCCAAAAATAGACTAGTATCATAGGCTTAACAAATGCACTAATGACAATTAGGACTTTTTGACTAAGAAGTTCTTTAAGTAGTATGACTACAGTATCAGGATAGAGGTTACTCTAAAAAACCTCAAATTGCTCTAGAAAAAGCATGACAAGTCCTTTTATGAGTACTTGACAAGGTGGAGGAATAGAGTGATTGAAATGAAGAGGAAACCTAATATAGTTGATTAGATCAAGCTCTCTATTAGGAATGCAAGTCCCTACATAAGGGAAGGTTTAAAGATGAAAGGGCTAAAGGATTAGGAGTTTTTGAAGGACATTGCCATATAAGCTAAAAGTGAGTATTTGGCCAAGAAGGCCAGTAATAAGGGTGTAAGAAGGAATTTTAGCAATAACAAGGCAGCTATAAGTAATAATAGAGCAAATAAAAGCGGAATGATGGATGAAGTGTCTATTATAAAGGCTAACTAGAGGTATTACTCAAACCTTAGAAAGTCTTTATCTTGGGTGTTGTACCGGCTTAGTGATAAGTGTTCATTTTATAATGTTTTTAAGTGTTTTTAGCTGGTTTATTTTGTTAGTTTTATATTATTTTAGTTAATCTAGAATTTAATTTGTTTAATTTGCAATTTAAGGCCTTAATTTAGTTTATTTGTGTTTTTAGGGGCTTAATTGAAGAGAAAAGAAGAAATTGAAGGACTAAAAGGAGATTTTATCAAGTCTAGTATAAAAGAAGAAAGAATTGAGCATGGCTTAGTCCAAATGAGGACCATTCAGTGGAATCATTTTTTATTCTACCAAATGGCCCTTTAAAGAAGGGAAACAAAGAGTATTCGGTAGAATCAGTTTTCCATTCTACCAAATCATAAGAAAAGTCAAGAAAAAGTATTCGGTAGAGTCATTTCTAATTCTACCAAATGGGGTTTTTATTGAAATTGCAATTCTTTTGATTCGGTGGTTTCAAAATGTATTCTATCGATTCAAGAAAGTTCACTTAAAGAGGAAGTCTTCTGTAAATTAAATTAGGAAATTTGCTAATGCTCGATTTAAGAAGTTAAGGTGGAATAAAACTTCTTATTTTGCTACCTCTGCTTTGCCTATAAAAATAAGACTGAAGATATAAGATGGGGGAGGGAAGAATTGTTGTAGGTTTTCGTTTTTATGTAGTTAGAGTTTAAGTTACTTTACATTCTCTGTAATTTTCTTTAAACTCAGTTTTTAGCTTTTAATTATAAAGTGTGAGTAGTTTTTCTTAACTTTTGCTAAGGATACTTGAATCCTTAATCTTTTGTTGTGATGACTTAATTGAGCTTTAATGTTAACCTAAGTTGATTATTTCTTGGTTTTAAGCATATTCTTATCTTTGATTTTGTTTTTGATTAATTGTTGGTTTACTGGTTTAAATAATTAAAAGTTGATTTAAGCATCAATAAGGATTTGCATGTTCTTAGATTAATATTTTAAGACAATGCATGATTGTTTTCTATTTTGAGATAATTACGTCTTGATAATATTGATTAATATTAAGAGAGGAAGAACCGAGAATATATTGAAATTGATTTTTCTTAGCAAAGAATTTAATGAAAGTATAGGAAGTTAAACTAGATCTTTATGCTGAATGTTAAATTATTCTTAACAGGAAATTTAATATTTAAGAGAGATATTCTTAATTTAAGGTATCAGGTTTTATTCATCTAGTTTTCCATAATTACTTGCATTTTTTTAGAATTGAAGTCATTGAAATAAAAGGTTAAGGTGGATAGTTCCTTAGTGAAAGTTGTTTCTAGATATTGATTGTTACCCTATTTTAATTACTTGTTATTTGTTTCAAGTCGTTCATAATTTGTTTTAGTTTATTATTTTAGTTTTAAATCTTCATCATGAATTTTGGGATCTATTCTCTCTCTTTACACATAATTTTCATTCTAAAACTCAAAATCTTTTCATACACACAATTTTTCCTTGGGTTTGATATTTGGAATCTTAATCTTTATTTTCCTATATTACTAGAAGATCTAGTACAATTGCTAGACACCGATCAAGTTTTTAGCGCCTTTGCCGAGGAACACATTGGCATGTGTTATTTATTTTTAAGTTTTATAGTGAATTTTGTGTGTTTCTTATCTCCTTTTATCTATTTCTATTCTAATTTTATTTATTATTCGTGCAGGTGTCAATAGTTTATGATAAGGAATCAACTAATACTGCCTATTAACCCCGAAATTGAGAGGATATTTCATAGGATTAGAAAGTTGAAAGCCAACATGAATCTAGAAGATTAAGGAATCCTTTGAGATCCACCTTTTATCATAGATCCAACAGCTAGGGTGAAAGATCCACAACATAAGAATGAGCAAGGCAATAACTATTAACCTCAAAGGGGTGGGTTTAGACCTATAACCATTAGAGATTATGCCATTCCTAGGTGGAATGAAGAACATAGGACTATTAGGATCCCTCATAACCAACCATTTGAGATTAAGCCTGCCATCATCACTATGGTGCAAAGAAACCAATTTTTATGTTTAGAGATAGAGGATCCTGCACAACATTTAGATATGTTCTTAGAAATAAGTGACACGATTCAAATACCAAATGTGTCTACTGATGCCATTAGATTTAAACTATTTCCTTTTACCCTCATAGGTAAAGCTAGGGATTGGTTGCAAATGCTTCCAAACCAATCTATCCAATCATGGCAACAAATGCAAGAAAAGTTCTTTTGCAAATTCTTCCCACCCACCAAAACTGCCCTCATTAGGAAAAATATCAATGAATTTCAACAGTTATATGATAAGCCATTTTATGAGGCTTGAGAAAGATTTAGGAGACTATTAAAAAGTTGTCCACACCATGAATTTGTTGTTTATCAATTAATGCATATTTTTTATGCAGGTGTGAATCAAGTTACATGATCTTTGTTGGATACAGCATCAAATGGCGGTTTCATGAACAAAATACCTAAAGAAGCATTCTTACTTCTTGATGAGATGGCAACTAATGATGCATAATAGGCTAGCTCAAGGGCCACTCAAAAAAAATAGGGAGTTCATAGCATAGATGATTTTGCCATGATAAATGCTAAATTATACTTGCTAACTAAAGAATTGAATGGTTTAATAGTTCAAAATGTTTCTGCTTTGTCCAATGGAGCTGATTTTTATGTAGAAAATCAAAGAGCTATGAAGAATGGGGAAGGAGTAGTGGAGGATGTGAATGCCTTAAATCCATATAGCAATACCTATAACCCGGGATGGAGAAACCATCCAAATTTTGCATGGAGCGAAGGTAATAAAACATCTACATCAAATTCTAAACCTAGACCTCATTTCAATCAAAATTTAGCTTCCAATAGCCATCCACTATACAAAAATCCAGTACAACCACACTACCTTTCTAACCATCAATCACTACCCTATCAACCACCTGGATTTCAAAAACCTCTACTCCCACAAGAAAAGAAATCAAACTTAGAAGAAATGTTTGCCAATTTTATATCTACCCAAACTGCCTTTATGTCTAGTCAAGATGCTAGGTAGAAATCTCAAGATATTTGGATGAGGAATCAAGATGCATCAATTAGGAATCTAGAAAACCAAATGGGCTAACTTGATAACTTATTGACCAATAGGGCTTAAGGAATATTTCCATCTAATGTAGACCGCAATCCAAAAAAGGAAGTTAAGGCAATCACTTTGAGGAGTGAAAAAGAGGTATAAGAAACTGAAATCAGTAACAATGCCTTTAAAGTTGTGGAACCAACAATAGAGGTAAGTATCTCTAACTTAAAAATTGGTGATGAAGTGCCTCCTATTATTAAATAGAATAAGGGTAAGGAAAATTTGGTATCTAATGTGATTGATGAGTCTAAATTACCTTTTCCATCTTTAGCTAGAGAAGAAAGCAAAATAAGCAATTAACCAGATTTTTAGACATGTTTAAAAAGTTGCATGTAAATTTACCTTTATTGAAGCTTTGTTACACATGCCTAAATATGCTAAGTTTATGAAAGAATTATGTTTTAACAAGAAAAATCTAGAGGGTTTAGGAACAGTCCAATTATTTGAAAATTATAGTGCAATCTTAATGAAAAAAATCCCTTAAAAACTAGAAGATCCTGGTAGTTTCACATTACCATGTGAATTAGGGGAAAATTTTGTTCGAAATGCTTTATGTGATTTGTGTGCTAGCATAAATTTAATACCTTATTCTATTTGTAGGAAATTAAATTTGGAAGACATGAAGGAAACCCGAATGACATTACAATTGGCGAATAGATCATTTAAGAGCCCTAAAAGGATTATTGAAGATTTGTTGGTCAAAGTTGGAAACTTTATATTTCCAATCAATTTTATGGTTATGGATATGGAAGAAGATAGAAGAGTGCCTTTAATAGTTAAAGACCATTCTTGGACATAGCAAGAGCTTTAATAGATGTTCATAGGCAAACAGTCACTTTGAGATTTAATGAGGAGGAAATGGTGTTCAATGTAAACAAAATAATGAAACATTTGAGGAGTCAATTTGTTTTTTTGATGAAGTTCAAGAGTGTATAAAAGCAAAGCAAGAGGAAATCATTTTGGGTGATGAGCTAAAGAAATGTCTAATGCACCCAAAGAATGTAGACAAAGTAGAGACAAGAGAAAAAGAGATAATTTAGGAATTATAAAGAGAACATAATGAAGGATATATGGATGATGTATTATCCCCTCCTAAGGGAGATTCTGAACTTAAAACTCTTCCTTCTCATTTAAAATATGTGTTTTTAAAGGAAAATGCAAAACCAGTAATTATATCTTCTTTATTGACAGATTTGGAAGAGAAGATGCTGATTGAAGTACTTAAGAAGCATAAAGGAGCCACTGGTTGGGAAACATCCAATTTAAAGGGTATAAGCCCTAGTTATTATACACACCGAATACCAATAGAGGAAAATTTCAAGTCGGTGGTGCAACCCAAAAGGCGACTTAATCCTGCTATGCAAAAGGTGGTGAAAAATGAGGTACTTAAACTCCTTGATGTAGGCATTATCTATCCTATCTCTAATAGTAGTTGGGTTAGTCTAATTCAATATGTGCCTAAAAGGGGGGAATAACTATGATCCCTAATGAAAAGGATGAACTAATCCCAACACATATTATGATGGGATGGCGAGTGTGCATAATAGATTATAGGAGATTGAATAATGCCACTAGAAAGGATCACTTTCCTTTACCATTCATTGACCAAATTTTAGAGAGATTAGCGGGAAATAGATTCTATTGCTTTTTAGATGGATATCCGGGGTATATACAAAAACCAATAGCCCCGAAAGACCAAGAAAATACAACATTTACATGCCCTTATGGTACATTTACATATAGGTGGATGCCTTTTGGTCAATGTAATGCCCCCGCTACATTTCAAAGATGCATGACGGCCATTTTTCATGATTTTATTGAAAAATTTATGGAAATTTTCATTGATCATTTTACACTATATGGTCATGATTTTGAATCATATTTAAATAATCTTGCATTGATTTTAGAACAGTGTAAAGAAACTAATCTTATTATGAATTGGGAAAAATACCATTTCATGGTAAAAAAAGGGATAGTTCTAGGGCATAAAATCTTTGAAAAAGGAATTCAGGTAGAAAAAGCTAACATTGATGTTATTGATAAATTACCTCCTCCTACGAGTGTTAAAGGTATTAGAAGTTTCCTTGGTCATGCGGATTTTTATCGTTGCTTTATTAAGGATTTTTCTAAGATTGTTAAACCGCTTTCCAATTTTTTTATAAAAGATACTGCATTTAACTTTGATGATGAGTGTTTACATGATTTTAACTTGTTAAAGTAAAAGCTAATTATAGCACCGGTCATTGCCTCACCCGATTGATTCTTAATTGCGTTTATTGGTGTTTTTAGGGGCTTAATTGAAGAGAAAAGAAGAAATTGAAGGACTAAAAGGAGATTTTATCAAGTCTAGTATGAAAGAAGAAAGAATTGAACGTGGCTTAGTCTAGAGGAGGACCATTCTGTGGAATCATTTTTTAATTCTACCGAATGGCCCTTTAAAGAAGGGAAACAAAGAGCATTCAATAGAATCAGTTTTCCATTTTACAAAATCATGAGAAATGTCAAGAAAAGGCATTTGGTGGAGTCATTTCTAATTCTACCAAATGGGGTTTTAATTGAAATTGTAATTCTTTTGATTTGCTGGTTTCAAAATGTATTCTATCGGTTCAAAAAAGTTCACTTAAAGAGGAAGTCTTCTATCAATTAAATCATGAAATTTGCTGATGCTCGGTTTAGGAAGATGAGGTGGATTAAAACTTCTTGTTTTACTACCTCTGCTTTGCCTATAAAAAGAAGACTTATGCTACTAGGTAGGGGAGAGAAGAATTGTTTTAGGCTTTTGTTTTTATGTAGTTAGAGTTTAAGTTAGTTTACATTCTCTGTGATTTTCTTTAAACTCGGTTTTTAACTTTCAATTATGAAGTGTGAGTAGTTTTTCTTAACTTTTGCTAAGGATACTAGAATCATTAATATTTTGTTGTGATGATTTAATTGAGCTTTAATGTTAACCCAAGTTGATTATTTCTCAGTTTTAAGCATATTGTTATCTTTGATTTTATTTGGATTAATTGTTGGTTTATTGGTTTAAATAACTAAAAGTTGATTTAAGCATCATTAAGGATTTACATGTTCTTGGATTAATCTTTTTAGTCAATGCATGATTGTTTTCTATTTTGAGATAATTACGTCTTGATAATATTGATTAATATTAAGAGAGGAAGAACTGAGAATATACTGGAATTGAATTTTCTTGGAAAAAAATTTAATGAAAGTATAGGAAGTTAAACTAGACCTTTATGCTGAATGTTAAATTATTCTCAATAGGGAATTTAATATTTAAGAGAGATGTTCTTGATTCAAGTTATCAGGTCTTATTCATTTAGTTTACCATAATTACTTGCGTTTTTAAGAATTAAAGTCATTGTAATCAAAGGTTAAGGTGGATAGTTCCTTAGTGAAAGTTGCTTCTAGATATTGATTGTTGCCCTATTTTAATTACTTATTATTTGTTTCAAGTCATTTATAATTTTTTTTGGTTTATTATTTTAGTTTTAAATCTTTATCATAACTTTTGGGATCTCTTCTCTCTCTCTACACGTATTTTTTCATTTTAAAACTGAAAATATTTTCATACACACACAAGTTTTCCTTGGGTTTGATATTTGGGATCTTAATCTTTATTTACCTATAGTACTAGCCAATCTAGTAAACTTGCTAGACAGCAGTCACTTAGCAAAAAAGGGAAGTTGCAGTCATTGCCATGAAAGCCTGATAGGAGTCAAGGATGCCCTATCATAAAGAGGATCAATATTGTGCCTACCATAAGCACATAAGGCATCTCATAGATTATGGCCACACCCTAAGGAATAAAATTTAAGATCTAATAGATAGCAAATAGATTTTAGATCTTGAAAAAAGAGAGAAGAAGAAGAAGAAAGGAAGGTATAATGTTGTACTGCCTCCTATATTTATGACTGGGCTCAACTTGCTTGAGTGGTATGTGATGAAGGACCTATTTGGGAATGAATACATGGCTGTTACTCATTCGACCCACAAAGTAACAAAGCCGGTTGAAGATAATTTGCCAATTTTTATAATTAACTATTGGGATTCTCCTTGTGATAGTGAGGATGAAAGGGCAATGGTGCCAGTTGATATTTGGGGCTTAGCTAGTGGGAGTAAAAATGAAGTGAAGGAAGAGAAAAAGGTAAAGGCAGTCACTAGGATTGGAAGGGTGGCGCCTAAAGTGGAAAAGCAACCGACTCTAATTAATGTGCCTACAAGAAATGAGGATGAGGAGAGCCAGATAATCAAGTAGTTAAAGAAGACATAGGCTTATATTTCTATTTAGGATTTATTAAGGTAGTCCCCATCACATAGCCAGAAGTTAGTGGAAGCATTATGCGAGTCTCTATCGCTACTACCATTTCACCATCTGAACTGTTAGGTTTGTTTAAAGGTGGAACTGGAGAGAATGTGGTGTACTCAAAAATAGATCTATCCTCTAAAAGAAGAAACCACAACCATCCTCCTTATATTAAAGCTCAAGTTAATGGTAGGCACACAACTTTTATGATGGCAGATGATGGGTTTTTAATCAATGTGTGTCAACTAGTTGCAATTCCTACCTTCGATTTGAATGAAAGCATACTAAATAAGTCTGAATTGAATATTTCTACTTATGATAATTCACAGAGACAAGCTGCAGGGACTTCAAGGCTATGGTAAAGATAGGGCCAGTTGAGACTAAAGCTAAGTTTGTAATATTGCCCATTCCTGCTAACTTCTCTATGCTTTTTGGAAGGCCATCATTCCATAAGTTAGAGGAATTGCCCTCTTTGATGCATAAAATGATTAAGATACCCTATGATGGTCAGGTGGTCACCATCAAAGCTATAAGGGAGAATTAGGTACCTATGCTTGAAATAGCTAAGCAGCCATTCGGTAGATTCCATGTGTCTATGATTAATGATGATGATAGTGGAGATGGTTTAGTCAGTAGCCCATAGGTAATCAATCACTATAAGAAAATTCCCATTTAGCAACGAAAAATTGACAATTTCCGTTGCTAATAAAAAATAGCAACGGAAATTTTGGTTGCTAATGTGGCAGTTGCTATTTTTTAGCAACGAAAAATGAATTTCGTTGTTAAATTCAACCAAGGAAAATTTTGGTGAATTGGTCAATTTAAGCAACGAAATTTTGTAATCCGTTGCTAATTTTAGCAACGAAAAATAGAATTCTGTTGCAAAAATAGCAACGGAAATTAAAATTCCGTTGCTATTTTTAGCCAGGATAAAAAAATTTACGACGGTACCATCCGTCGTCATTCCGTCGCAAATAATTATTATAATTTTTTAATTTGTACAATTAGAATAGCAAAATCATAGGCAAATCATAAAATATTTAATATCCATCCACATTTAATAATCCAACCTGTTAATAAAAAAAATCATAAAATTCAATTGTCCAATATTGCACAAGAAGACTGATTCAAAGTTTATAAATTCAATTGTCCAATAATGCATCAAGAAAACATGCCATGTCGTTTAACGAAATCGCCACCTTGCAAGATAGGGACCTACTATTAGTTCATCAATGAACAATAAACACGACATGTGAAAAAAGAATACTCAATATTTTCAAAAATTTGGCATCACTCTGAAAAATTTCCTACAGCAGCAATTATAATGTCTCAAACTTCATTAGTTAGTGAAGAGCATTTATCATATAAAGCAATTATCACAGCTTTCTTGGCAAGCTACAACCCACAAACAACATCACAATTAGGAAGCCAAATTATTTTCAAGAATTACTTCCATATTCAAGGAGTAGGAGAATCAACCACATATATGCTTTATAACTTCTATGAATGTGAATAAAATGAGAATCTTAAGACTATCATGTTTTTGGAGACATAAGGAAATTATTTATCACATTCCCAGATATACAAAAGAAGAGTTGACTTGATAATGATCCAACTTTCAGACCAAAAAATATCAGATTCTAAAATGTAAACATAGAGAAAGCATACAAAGCGCAAGTTCCGTTATACACAATCTGGAAAATGAAGGTAAGACAACCTAATCTTGTCTTTTTCCTTAACATAACCTTAATTAGTGTTTACATCTAATGACAGAAGTACCCTCTAAAATTAGAGTTAGATCAGCGAAAAAACTAAGAAGAAAGAAGGATTAAAAGGTAGACCTCTTTGGCGATATCAGTTGAATTAAGAACAATAATAGTAGAGGAACCAGTTTTGATGGAATAAATTGGTCCAATACCTACTAATATATGTTACCAGTGGTTTGTTTAAATTGAAATAATGTCAAAACTAATTCAAGATTTACAAACAACTATTCTTTTATCCAACACATTCACTGCACTCATATGAAGAAGGCAATATATAGCATGTTCAATTTGATCTAATCTCCATTTTCCTTACTAGGATATTTTCTCTCACTCTTACTCTCACTCTCTCCTTTTGTAATTATTAGCATCAATAATTTGAACTAAAATGCATATTAATATACTTGGCTTCCATTAAGATGGGTTCAATTGGATGTAAATTTGCCATCATACACAAATAGAAGATAGGTAAAAATCCTAAGAATTTGAGTTCACAAGTCCAAAATTGAGTAAACCACAAACTAAAGATGCAACAAGAAAACCAGAATTAATATTTAGTAAGTCAATAAATTTCAATATAAGAAAACTAAACATGGATATGAAGTTTGCATCATGTTCATAACATTTAAAAAAAGCATTATAAGCATTATACTAAAAATTAAACTTAGTTCAAGTTATAAACAGTAAAGCAGATAAAGACATAAACAAAAATAACTACACATCAAAATTATAAGATGAGGAAAAAGCAATTAGAGAGATATAAGTTGAATCTATCTTACTATTTTATGTATAAACCACAACCTTCTTTTTGGACTATCAATTTCACCGAATTTGATCCAAATACCAAAAACAAAGGCTGGATACATAGCTTCTGTCAAAAGATATAATATCAGTAGCAACAAAAACCAAAATGCATTCCTTAATGTAATAGAGACCAGCCGAAATATTAAATAAAATAGAAAATAGAACAAATACAATTTTAAGCGACCTTGGCATGGGCACATGATATAGTAAACCAGACCAATGCATCCTAGAATACCTTATTCTAACTCGTCTACATAATTTATATGCAAGACAGACTAACAGCTATAATATAATCGATGCATGCTATAATATTGCCACTGATTCCCAGGTAGTGAAATGAAGGTTTTGAACTTAAGAAACTTTTAAGATAGGTACTTCTGTCCAATTTCACAAGAAAAATTAACAAAAAATAGTCACATGGAACTGTACAATAGACACAAGTTGTTATTATTATTTGGCAGTATTACACGAGATGAAGAAGTCAAAACAACTCATAATTATGAAATAAAACAATGTTGAGAGGTTTAAGTTTATATATATATATATATATATATATATATATATATATATATATATATATATATATATATATATATATATATATATATATATATATATATATATATATCCTTTTGGCAAAATTTTTAATATAAGCTTCTAGACAAATGGGCTAATGACAAAAACGTCCAAGATGCTCTTTATGTTCGAGAGGTTTGAGTTTATAATTAGAAATCACTATAATTAAAAATATTTCATATATAATTTTAATGACAATATAATTATTTTATATTATTTGTCATTTCATAATTATTTTATATAAATTGAATAGAATTAAAAATCCAATTCAATTTACTTGTTATCTATTAAAATTTGATATAATCGAGTGAGATACATATAGTTTAGACTAAATAAACCGTAGTTATTATCAGAAAATTCCCATGAGCAATCTAATGCCTTAAAAAAAATGGAAGAATTGTACCCGAAAATAGCCTGTCTATGGCGAGTTGCAGCAAGTCGACGCCATCTATAAGGGAGGAGATGAGTCTACCATCGACTTCTTTGTTAGAAAGAGAGAGACAGAGGGGCGGTGGTGTGTGAGGGAGGAGATGAGTCTGCTGTCGACTTTTTCGTTAGAGAGAGAGAGAGGGGGACGGCGGTGTGTGAGGGAGGAGATGAATTCCATCAAGGGTTTTTCCAATTTATAGTTCTAACAAAGGTAAAAGTACTTAAATGCCCTTAATTTAGCAACGGAATAATTATTTCGTTGCTATGTTTGCAACCGAATTAAATTCGGTTGCTATTTAGCAACGAAATTTACTTTCGGTTGCTATTTTAGCAACCCAAATAAAATTTCGTTGCTAAATAGCAACCAAATTTTATTCGGTTGCTATTTTTCATTGAAAGTGAAATTTAGCAATGAAATTATTTTTTCGTTGCTAATTTAGCAACGGAATATAATTTTCGTTGCTAATTGAGCAACTGAAATATAATTTCGTTGCTATTTAGCAACGGAATATGATTTTCGTTGCTAAAAAGCAACGAAATTCTTTTTCGGTTGCTAAATTAGCAACGGAAATTATATTCCGTTGCTATTTTTTGTCCCAAATTTTATCCGCCATTTGTTGCCACCTTAATTAGCAATGGAATACAAATTCCGTTGCTAATTTTCGTTGCTAAATAATGGCGCCAGAAATTCCCTTCACTTTTAGCAACGGAAGCTAACCAATTATTTTTTTCGTTGCTAATTTTATAAAGTTCAAATAATTTTAGCAACAAAAACTATTTTTCGTTGCTAAATAGCAACAGAATTGTTTTTCTGTTGCTAAATTAGCAACGGAATAAATTTCGTTGCAATTTTTCCATTGCTATTTCAAGATTTTCTTGTAGTGAATATGATGAAAAAGATGTGTGTCTTTCCTAGAGATGGTCTTGGTAAGAATTCTTAAGGCCTCAGGATGCTATTACACTAGTTCAGGGAGTAAAGGTAAAGGGGCAATAGGTGAAATTCCTTATATCTCTAAGAGCTTTGTGCCAACTTTAGGAGTTTGTCTTTATTACAGAGAGAATGAGCCTTAGCTAGTGGGAGTTAAAGTTGTACTTAATTTTGAGCTATTCAAATATGCATTCGATTTGGAGTAAGGAATCATCAAGCCAATAGAGGGTTTTTGGGATGAAGAGATCCTGCTAAATCATTCAGCATAGGACAGGGAAGTGGTAAAAGAGATTGTAACAAAGAAGTTGCTTATTGTTTAAAAGAAGGGCAAAGAGAAGATGGAAGTTGAAGCACCACCAAAGCCAAGCCTTGAAGCCAGAGGGGCATTTGTAGCTGCTACAAAGACTGAAGATGATGATACTTTCATAGACATAGTTTGTGTCTCCAAACTTTTTGATGAAAACAATGGCTTTTCTTTTGATTATATTAATAAGATGAACAATTTTGCTTGCTTGTATGATGTTTCTTCTAATTTCAATATGCATACTCATGATTATGAATCATTCATATTTGAAATTAATTTAACTAATACATGCTCATTTAATCTAAAAAAAAATAAAATCCAAAAAAAATCTTATTAGCATCAGATATAATTCCTGAAGAAAGAGAAATATTTGAGAGAATATTGAAATAATATGAAAGATTCTTTTCCTTGACCTAAAAGAACATGTTAGGGATTAACCAAGAGGTAGTTGAACATGCCATTCGAACCTACCTAGGTTATAATCCAGTCAAGCAGAAGCTTAGGAGACTTAGACCGAAGTGAGCTAAAAAGGTCAAAGAAGAAGTGAGGAAGCAAATAGAAGCCAAGTTCTTGGTAGAGGTCTAATACCTAACATGGCTAGCTAATGCAGTCCCTTTAGCTAGGAAAGATGGAAGAGTTAGAGTCTATGTAGACTATAAGGATCTCAATAAAGCTTGCCCTACTCAATCCTTTACATAGATGTCTTGGTGGATGTGCTACAGTTTGTGCCATGTATAGCTTTGTTGATGAATACCCTAGGTATAATTAAATTCTGAACAAGATTGTGGATAGGATCAAGATGGCCTTTATCACTGAATAAGGTACTTATGCCTATCGGGTCATGCCATTTAGGCTTAAGAATGTAGATGCCACCTATTAGAGGATAGCATCTAAAATTTTAGATGACTTAATCCATAAGGAGGTGGAAGTATATGTGGATGATATGATGATCAAGTTGGCTACCTAAAAAGGCCACTTTGAGGCATTAGAGAAGTTCTTTTCAAAGGGTTGATAAGTATAACCTTCACTTTAACGCAAAGAAGTGCATATTCGAGGTTATGCTAGGAAAGCTTCCAGGGCATATGGTAAGCTAGTAGGGAATAGACATGGATCCTGATAAAGTGAAAGCCATCAGAGAGATACCTGTACCATAAAAGAAAAAAAAAAGTTAGAGGATTCTTAGGCAGGATTCAGTACATTAATAGGTTCATAGCTAAGTTGACCTCAATTTATGAGCCAAGCTTCAAGCTGCTTAGGAAAGATCAGCCGGTGGCTTGGAATAAAGATTGTCAAAAGGCATTTAACACTATTAGAGAATACCTTTTGCATCCACCAGTGTTAAGATCACCACAAGCAGGTAAGCCTTTAATTTTGTATCTAGCCATAAAGGATAGCTCAGTAGGAGCTATGATGGCTCAAAAAGAGGACCTTAGGATTGAGTATGTAGTGTCTCACTTTACCAAAAAACTCCTCCCATATGAGGCTTCATATTTAGAGGTGGAAAATATCTATTTCATAGTCATCTAGGCTTCAAAGAAATTAAGGCATTATTTTCCTTCTTATAGAGTGCATATTTGAAATTAATTTAACTAATACATGCTCATTTAATCTAAAAAAAAATAAAATCCAAAAAAAATCTTATTAGCATCAGATATAATTCCTGAAGAAAGAGAAATATTTGAGAGAATATTGAAATAATATGAAAGATTCTTTTCCTTGACCTAAAAGAACATGTTAGGGATTAACCAAGAGGTAGTTGAACATGCCATTCGAACCTACCTAGGTTATAATCCAGTCAAGCAGAAGCTTAGGAGACTTAGACCGAAGTGAGCTAAAAAGGTCAAAGAAGAAGTGAGGAAGCAAATAGAAGCCAAGTTCTTGGTAGAGGTCTAATACCTAACATGGCTAGCTAATGCAGTCCCTTTAGCTAGGAAAGATGGAAGAGTTAGAGTCTATGTAGACTATAAGGATCTCAATAAAGCTTGCCCTACTCAATCCTTTACATAGATGTCTTGGTGGATGTGCTACAGTTTGTGCCATGTATAGCTTTGTTGATGAATACCCTAGGTATAATTAAATTCTGAACAAGATTGTGGATAGGATCAAGATGGCCTTTATCACTGAATAAGGTACTTATGCCTATCGGGTCATGCCATTTAGGCTTAAGAATGTAGATGCCACCTATTAGAGGATAGCATCTAAAATTTTAGATGACTTAATCCATAAGGAGGTGGAAGTATATGTGGATGATATGATGATCAAGTTGGCTACCTAAAAAGGCCACTTTGAGGCATTAGAGAAGTTCTTTTCAAAGGGTTGATAAGTATAACCTTCACTTTAACGCAAAGAAGTGCATATTCGAGGTTACGCTAGGAAAGCTTCCAGGGCATATGGTAAGCTAGTAGGGAATAGACATGGATCCTGATAAAGTGAAAGCCATCAGAGAGATACCTGTACCATAAAAGAAAAAAAAAGTTAGAGGATTCTTAGGCAGGATTCAGTACATTAATAGGTTCATAGCTAAGTTGACCTCAATTTATGAGCCAAGCTTCAAGCTGCTTAGGAAAGATCAGCCGGTGGCTTGGAATAAAGATTGTCAAAAGGCATTTAACACTATTAGAGAATACCTTTTGCATCCACCAGTGTTAAGATCACCACAAGCAGGTAAGCCTTTAATTTTGTATCTAGCCATAAAGGATAGCTCAGTAGGAGCTATGATGGCTCAAAAAGAGGACCTTAGGATTGAGTATGTAGTGTCTCACTTTACCAAAAAACTCCTCCCATATGAGGCTTCATATTTAGAGGTGGAAAATATCTATTTCATAGTCATCTAGGCTTCAAAGAAATTAAGGCATTATTTTCCTTCTTATAGAGTGCATATTTGAAATTAATTTAACTAATACATGCTCATTTAATCTAAAAAAAATAAAATCCAAAAAAAATCTTATTAGCATCAGATATAATTCCTGAAGAAAGAGAAATATTTGAGAGAATATTGAAATAATATGAAAGATTCTTTTCCTTGACCTAAAAGAACATGTTAGGGATTAACCAAGAGGTAGTTGAACATGCCATTCGAACCTACCTAGGTTATAATCCAGTCAAGCAGAAGCTTAGGAGACTTAGACCGAAGTGAGCTAAAAAGGTCAAAGAAGAAGTGAGGAAGCAAATAGAAGCCAAGTTCTTGGTAGAGGTCTAATACCTAACATGGCTAGCTAATGCAGTCCCTTTAGCTAGGAAAGATGGAAGAGTTAGAGTCTATGTAGACTATAAGGATCTCAATAAAGCTTGCCCTACTCAATCCTTTACATAGATGTCTTGGTGGATGTGCTACAGTTTGTGCCATGTATAGCTTTGTTGATGAATACCCTAGGTATAATTAAATTCTGAACAAGATTGTGGATAGGATCAAGATGGCCTTTATCACTGAATAAGGTACTTATGCCTATCGGGTCATGCCATTTAGGCTTAAGAATGTAGATGCCACCTATTAGAGGATAGCATCTAAAATTTTAGATGACTTAATCCATAAGGAGGTGGAAGTATATGTGGATGATATGATGATCAAGTTGGCTACCTAAAAAGGCCACTTTGAGGCATTAGAGAAGTTCTTTTCAAAGGGTTGATAAGTATAACCTTCACTTTAACGCAAAGAAGTGCATATTCGAGGTTACGCTAGGAAAGCTTCCAGGGCATATGGTAAGCTAGTAGGGAATAGACATGGATCCTGATAAAGTGAAAGCCATCAGAGAGATACCTGTACCATAAAAGAAAAAAAAAAGTTAGAGGATTCTTAGGCAGGATTCAGTACATTAATAGGTTCATAGCTAAGTTGACCTCAATTTATGAGCCAAGCTTCAAGCTGCTTAGGAAAGATCAGCCGGTGGCTTGGAATAAAGATTGTCAAAAGGCATTTAACACTATTAGAGAATACCTTTTGCATCCACCAGTGTTAAGATCACCACAAGCAGGTAAGCCTTTAATTTTGTATCTAGCCATAAAGGATAGCTCAGTAGGAGCTATGATGGCTCAAAAAGAGGACCTTAGGATTGAGTATGTAGTGTCTCACTTTACCAAAAAACTCCTCCCATATGAGGCTTCATATTTAGAGGTGGAAAATATCTATTTCATAGTCATCTAGGCTTCAAAGAAATTAAGGCATTATTTTCCTTCTTATAGAGTGCAAGCAATAGCTAAGTAAAACCCTCTTAGATATCTTTAGGAAGCACCTATTTTTTTTGGGAAGATGGGTAGGTGGTTAATCCTCTTATAAGAATTTAACATCAAATACATCACTAGGAAAACCATTGAAGGAAGATATGTGGTAGAATTCCAAGCTGATCAATCATTAAAAGGGGAAGAGGTAGTCTACGAGTTTCCTGATGAGGTTGCCACAGTTTAACCTATTATATTGGTATAAGATGTGAGCTTACTATCACAACTAGATCTATTAGAAAAGGTTATCTAGCTCATTTGGGAAGAATGTCAAGAAACATCATTAAAAGAGGGGGATTTGGTGTTTAAGCAGATGAGGCTAGGGATTCTTGACATTCGGGGCAAGTTTATACCTACTTGGGAAGGACCTTTTGTGTTAAAAAAAGCTTATGTCTAAGGAGGTAGCTATCTTAATTGACAGTTATGGCAATAAGTTCAAAGAGCCAATCAACATTGACTGGCTGAAGAGGTTCCATTGCTAGACTCAAAAGAGAAAAAGAAGAGAATGAAAGCCCTATAGGTTGAAAATTGAAAAAATGGTAGCTTTGCTAAAATTAGGTGCCCAATCAAGGTGAAAACCAAAACAAGGCATCCTAATCAAAAATTAAGGGCTAAGAAAAAATAAGATTTGTTTGTACCGAAGAGACTTTAAAGGTGGTTTTCTTTGAAGAGACATTAATTGTGGTTTGCTCCGTAGAGACTTCAAATGTAGCTTGCACTGAAGAGACTTCGAATGTGGTTTGCTCCAAGAGACTTTGAATTTTGGTTGGGTGTTTTACCATCAACTCGACAACATGTTAACCCTTTGATCAATTAAGGTAGGTGGTTTACTATCAATTTAGCAATGTGGTAATCCTCTGATCAATTAAGACAGATGGTTTACCATCAACTTGGAAACATTTTAACCCTTTAATCAATTGAAGCAGGTGGTTTATCGTCAACTTGGTGATGTGTTAACACTCTGATCAGCTCAAGCGAGTGGTTTACCATTAACTTGGCAATTTGTTGACTCTTTAATTAATTGAAGCGGGTGTTTTACCATTAACTTGGTGATGTGTGTTAATACTCTGGTCAGTTGAGGTGGGTGTTTTACTATTATTTTGTTGACATGTTAACCCTTTTTGTTGAGGTGGGTGCTTTATAGTCAGCTTGTCGACGTGTTAACCCTTTTCTTGAAGCCTGATCAAAGCCAGCTTGTTTGAATATAAAATCAGGATAGATTATTGGTTAAATGCCTTTAGTACCAATAATAAAAAGTTGGATGTTAGTATGGTGGTTACAACTGAGGAAAGTTTTTACCTTTTATGGATTTGCATGATTCCCCTTATGGAGATTTGTCTTTAAGCAAGGTGGCCATCTTTTGGCAAATGCCCCTGAGCATGGCATGCCTAGATGACCTTGCTTCATGGGATATCCTTTGTTTGAATTAGAGCAATCTCTCCCATAGGAATTTACCTTTGAAGTTTGACCGTTCATTATTTGAAGCTATCCTGTAGCCCTCTTTAACGTGTGGAGTCCATTCTCCTTTTTTCTCTTACGTAATTACTCATGTGAGTAGGTGTAAGAAATTATATAAATGCATGATGTGAGAAAATTTCATATGTGTATGCACAATTACATATGTGAGTTATGTGCAATGAGTGCCACATGCGTGACATGCACAAAAGTGACCTGCCAAGAAGTGTTAAAACTTAAAGTAATTATGACTCATCAAATCTTTTAAACTTGAATTTTACTCTTCCTTAAATAAGTTGAATGGACCACATTCTCAACTAGTCTAATCTCAACAAGAGAAATTAAGGGGTCATACTCAATGAGGGAACAAGAAAACAAGTATGCTAATACCAAGGTCTACTAAACCAACACATAAGCATAATGCATACTAGGCAATTTTTGTGTATATGTGGGCTGAAGGCTAGAATAGATTTTTGTCTTTTTAAAGCAAATTCTTAATGCAAAGTTAGGGACAAGATTTAACTTAAATACATAAATGCACTCATGGCTTCCCACTTGAAGTTTAAGAAGCACCATATGCCTTTTCTTACGTACCAAACCTTACTAGAAGCTCATTTCTACTAGGTTGGATAAGACCAAACCTAGAATCAAGAGGTCTTACATGGGTTGTAATGTTAGGTTTGGGTGAATGGCTAACAAAGATAGGTTATGTCGCTAGAAGAAAATGGCCACTATGCTTTCTTAATTGGCAAGAGGACTATTTTCTACCCATTTCCCGCTCTCAAAGAATTCTCAGATTTGACCTTGATGATTTTTAACTAATCAAAGCACTCTCATATTTGTTCTTGATGAATTTCAATTCATTAGAAATATTTTAAGGGTACTAGGTCAAAGTCTCCCCCTTTTTTATTGTGGTTTTTATTGAGGTCTTATTTGTGAGAGATTTCTATTTCCCTCTTCTATCTTTTCTTCATTTCCTTTTTCTTCTCTTTTCCTTTGCATTTCTCTTTTTTCTCTTTTTTTCCTTTTGTAGGTTTATTTCATCAAATAACCTCAATTCTTTACGAACAAGATTTATACCAAGATTTATATCAAGATTGGTATAAATTAATCATCCCTATTCTTGAAATGTGAAATTGGCTTTATCATAGTGGTCATCTTCCTAAAGGGAAGCTAAAATCATTTCAGGTTATGGAGTTGTTTCAATGTATGTAACAATAAAATAATCATGCATTCAACATGTTTAAAATAAAGGCTCAATAAGCTAGCAAGTGGCTATGAAATCAAGGTAGGAAGAGTTATTTAGAGAGTTATATGAAAAAGGGTTGTTTGAATCATTTTCTAGATTATGTCTCATCTTAAGGTCACTTTGATGGGTAATTAGAAAGGTTCTAGTGCTCTTAATGAGTTTTACCCAATCCCCTCGATTGTAAACAGTTTTTTAAACTTATTTTTAAAAACTGGCATGAAGTGTTCAAAGTTTAGAAATTGCATGGCATAGCCAAGGCATCTGTGTAATTTAGTAAGTAGAGATAAAATATGACTATCTCCTGCTTAGCACACATTTGAATGGAATCCAAATTTCTCAGATTAAGGTCAAACTCATTCACAGTTGGGAATTATTTGGATGAAGTAAAATTTTAAATTGAAAGTAAATTAATAAGAAATAATCATGTCAAAATTTTAGACTTTGCTTGGTAAGATGAATTGAATTTAGGGCACAAATTATTTGAATTAATAATACTCCTCGTATTTGAGGAAAAGAGAATGCTACAGTAGTCATTTTGAATGTATTAGGGAGGTGGTGATCTTTGAATTATATTTGAGAAAAGGACAATACAACAGTCATCTTAAACGGATTAAGGAAGCGGTGTTCCTCAAATATGTAAATTAACAAAAATAATTATGTCAAAATCTTGGACATAACTTAACAAGGTAAATTTAATCTTAAGGCACAAACTATTTTAACGAGAATACTCCCTAAAATTGGCAAAAGGATGGCGTTAAAACGATCATTGTATTGACTTGAGAAATCCTTAAATCTCATGGCTTTGCAATCAGTGTGTCACTTATGATTGTGTCCAATGATAACAGACCCTACTCTCTCTTTATTCGCAAGGTTATGTCCAACGATATATACAAAATATTGTGTGTTTGCATAAGGAATTGTGTGTAAAGAAATATGCACAAAAATATACAATAGAAAATATGCACAAAAAAATTATACACATAAGACAAGTTATGTGTAGAAAATGTACAGAGAATCATGTGTGAAAAATGATTATGCATTTTAACACATGTAGAAAATTATATATGAAACATTTACAAAATGCATGCAAAAGGGAATGTGTGTGTGCAAACACGTGCAAGAAATTATAAGCATAAAAATACTCATGTTAAAAGAAGGCATGCATAAATGTAACAAATGCAAGAACGCAAGCAGAAATGTAAGAATGCATGGAGAAATGCATGAATGTATATATGAAATGTAGAAATCCAAGAATGTGTGCAAGAAATGCATGGTCTACACGATAGGTGGTTAGGGGAACATATCTCATATGCGAGCTAACTAATAATCCACATATGTCTTCCTCAAAAGTTTTGGCCTTCAGGCAAGCTTCCTCTAATTACCTCCCTTAGTTCTTCCTACTTTGCCTTTTTTCTGAGTTACCTTATTATTCACAAGGTAGATAATATGTTGTTGTTGCGCTTCTAACAAAAGAAAGTTCATTTCTATATGAACTATAGTGTATTTATCCCATTAAGTGTTGTGCCATGCTGAGCTTGTAATTTTATACTTTTACTTAGAAGTTATGCCCCCTGCTTGAAGGCTTTATGGTAACTAAAGATATATTTTCTGCCCCTTGATCTTTGGCTTGCATCTCAAGCTTGATCTTTGGCTTGCATCTCAAGCTTAAACTCTCTAAGGGAAACGACTTGAACTTCCATCAATAGAGGCCGAATTTGTATCCTAAGGTGGTTCCTTCTTCTTGAGAGACCTAATTGATGTACTGGATGACCCTTTGCTCACATACCCATCTTCTGTGAGGACATTACTCTATTGATCCGTTCTGCTTGGCATTTAACATTGATCCTAAAGAACCTAACCGGTGGTTGTAGTCTGCTTGGAATGATGAAAAGCATTCACAATAGGCAAATCCAATTTCCTTTTCATGCCTCCATAGCCGAGATTTTTATTTACCACCCCAGATGGGCAATTTAGATGTCTACTCTTGTGCGGGCTATATAAGGCCACATTCTGGATTGCAACTTGAGGAAGCATAACACTACAAGAAAGGTTTATTAAAGACCACCGTTTATGAATTAGTCAATTTTCTGGTCCTTAAAAATATACCAATAAGGACAAGTTTTTATATGATCATTAATTTTCAATTTAGTCCATATTATTAGTGAGGGAATAGAAACTATTCCTAAAAATTATTAATTTCTAGTCCTTAAAGCAAAAAAATTTGAGTGGGACAAACTGGTGCTACTCCTAAAAAAATAAAGGAAAAAACTCTTTCTTCTTCACAAAACCTATTTACTCATTGGCTTTGTTTTTCCTTTGCTAACAAAACTTCCTCTGACCTAATAGATGGGTTTCACTTGATTTAGACTCCATATTAGCGTTGTTTTCCATCGATGGACACTTCTTCCTCGCTTCACACTTAATAGCTCTGATACAACTTGCTCCACAATCAACAGCTCAAAGACGATGTGCTCCGCCATCGACAACTATTGTGAAGATGTTTCTCACTTGAAAAAAGGACTAGATTTGGTTCGTGATTCCATTAATACACAAATTAGAGTAAAAGCAATTACAGACATTTTGTATAAGGTTTGAGATTTGAATTTCCTTTTCTTATTTTTAATTAGTCATAAAAAAATAGGTTTGTTTCTTAGCATTTGAGTGAGGTGTAATGTAACACCCTCATAATAACAACCTAATTCTATCATTTTTACATATAGTATTAGTCATATGTTAACTGATAATCTTATTATGCTACTATACATTCCATATTTATAAAGGCATTACTAAAACCATTGCCATGATTTATTTCATGCACACACACACATACAATATTGCATACATATCTCATATTCTATCAGATACTTAAATCATGCATGCATACATATACTATTTTCTTTATAAAAGTGAGCTTATTACAAGTTAAGATTACCATATCAAATACATCTTTCCATATATGCTCTTTTTAATTCAAAATTATACAAAAGGTTATGCAAAATCATCCTACATCAAAATTCTTTGATAGATTCGTGTTGGCCTCTTTGATGCAGAATTAAGTTCTTGTGCAAAAGTCTACTGCAAAACCTACATGTATAAAATAACCCTTCCTAAGCTATATAGCTTAGTGGGGAATAAATAATTATACATGACCACTCACCATAGTCATCAACACACAACAAGTATCAAATTATAATATAACATTCTTAATAATAACAATAATAATAACAATAATGTAGCAAGGTACATAAGTAAGAAATTTAAAACAAAACTCATTAACAATATCACCAAAAAGCAATTATATGGATATTAAAAGAATCTATGTAACTTTAGTTCTGATGTTTTTACTATAATTTGTTTGTTGGCCTAAGTTCTAAGAGTGGATAATGGGAACAATAGATAACCATAGGTATCGAATATATGGTTACCCATAGGTAATAAGCATTATGGATATCCGAAGATATCAAATTGATGGACCCAAATGGGGTCAAACTATAGTCCCAAATGGAGATGACTATAGACCTAAATGGGGTCAAACTATAGTAGTTGCGACGATATCCCTATAAGTATGCCTATCTATCCACAACTGAACTACACTTGTAGGCATTGACTATGTTCATGTACATTTTAGATTATGGGGTTGGCGGCCAACACAAGTCATAGAAAGTTTATTTTTTTAAGTCTTTATTCTTAGGATTTTTGGGTTATAAATTCTTATTTGTACTAAGATTTTTTTTACAATATAGATGTTCTTATATAGAATGGAAGTCTATAAATGTAAAGAGATTTTTGTTATAAGTTCATTTTGATATAGTATTTAATGCATTTAATGCCATAGTTTACTTAAATTTGTACTGGAAATATAAAGTTATGGTTATAGTGGTTGCATAAAAAGTAACTTAAAGATTAATTTGTTAAGTACGTATTTATTATATGGTTAATTTTTGATTATAGAATAAAGGTTTTACTGTTTGTGGTATCAAAGCAAATGTTTAGTCATTTTTGGTCAATAAGAGTCTAGAAATGGTAATCATAGGAAGTTATAGAGTGTTAGCCAAATGTAGATATCCCTGTTTGGTTTTGATATAGATTGTAAGGTGGATGATTTAATAGAAATTTAAAAAGATTAAAGAAATCAGTAACTTTAAGGTTTCGAATTTATGTGACCCTCATTCTATTATTGTATCTCATGATGAGATGCCGATTTCAAAATTAACAAGATTATTGGATAAAAACTGGAATTTGACTCAAATGTTACTAGAGTTAATTGAGTATAGGACATTAAGAGATGTTGAAATGAAATAGAAATGCGAGTATAGAGAGAAGTGAAAACAAGTAAAAGAAAAGTGGTACATCACTTATGAGCGAAAGGAAGTATAATGTTATAGTTGTACCTCAGAAGGAAGAGGTAGATCATAGTGAAAAAGACATATCGATGGAATTAATTATATTGTTACGGAAAGGTAGGCATGAGGCTCTAATGAAGTGAGATGTCATCGAAGGAGCTTCTAATATTTAGTTTCCCATCTTTTGATTATTATTTATATGTATTGATAGATTTTGATAATGGAAATGCTTATATGTATTTGTGAAATATTATATAAGATGAAAGTTTTGAAAGCAACCTAAATGTATGATAGTATAGTATTGGAATCTTAAGTTCGGATTGAATAGTAAATGATATGAAATGTATATATTACTAGTGTTTGGATTATAGTATAATTATGATAATAGAGTATATAGAGATTATTTCAATATGGTACATGAGAAAGAGTTTATGTATAGTGGATAAGATTCTGTATATTTAAAGTTGTTATGAGGAGAAATTAAGGTTGATTGTGATGCTCTATATACCTATCAGTGATTCTTTAACAAGTGTGGGTAGTTGACTAAACAATTCATAGTTGGGATGGGGCAAACATGAGCATTACATGAGAGTATGCATTTTCATTCTATTGCATACATGGAATCATCATTCACTTATAGCATAGCATCAAACATCATTTAACAAGACATAAACAACATCATATTACATGTATAGACTCCAACTGAAAAAGGAAATTGATAGGATATATATTGAGCATAGTAATGATTTTATATCATAAAAAGGTTTCCCTTATATGGAAATAAAGTTAAATAATAATTTAATCGAGATATAGAAAAAGAATAAGAGAAGCTAGTAGAGATAGTATTGGACAGAAGTTGATTGTGATTGACACCAAAGTATAGAAATAATGGTGATGTATATGAGTAATGGTTAAAGATATGAATTTCAAAGATGAAATTCTTTAAGAGGGAGAGAATTGTAAGGACCCAACATTGATCCTAGGAGGATTCATGGGAATTAATATGATATTAAGGCCTAATTAAGCTTAATTAATTAAAGTATTATAAGTTAAGACATTGATAAATATTGTTTTAAGTGATAGTGGATAAAATAGTTATTTTACTATGTGTATAATTGGAATAAAAATATAATTAAGTGGTCAATTGAGACATAAGTGCAATTTAGTTGATCAATTACAATAAGAGAAAGAATGTTGGGGTGCAATTAAAAGAAGGAAAGTAAGTATGGGGTTCAAATAGAAAGAAAGAAACAAAAAAGGGATATATTTTTAACATGCAATGAGAGGAGGGAGTTTAATGAAATTTTACCATCTTATTTTATTAAAAGAATTTGCATGAAAGAGAGAGAAAACATATGTATTGGTTATTGAGGTGAAGGGGATGACAATGGAAAACAAAAAAGAGGAGGAAATCATTTCTAAAATATCTTTAATTCCTCACTCTTCTCTCCTTTATCTCTCTCTTGAAAATCTATCAATCTCTCTCTTCTTTCTATTGAAGAATTTGGCCTCTTCACTCACTGGTGCACTTTTGAGCTGCTATAAGTTTGCATGAGAGGATTTGTGATGCGGGATCTTCAAGAAATTCCATAGCAAGGAAAGAGGAAGAAGAAGAAGAAGAAGAAGAAGAGGAGGAAGAGAAAAGAAGTCTTGATTGTTGCATAAAAGGTTAGGGATTTCTACTCATCTTACATGTGGATTTAATGTCTGGAAATGTAGATAAAATGTGTAATGGATGTATTTTGAGTTGGTAATATATTTTTAAGGTTGATATCTAAAGAATTATACCTTGTATGTGTTTATTTGTTTCAGATTAAAGAAGTAGAAATTTGTGTTGGTTCACTAGGAACCTGTTGCTATATTAAAACATATTTTGAGTTATACAACTGTAAATTAGGTGCTTCCAATTGTTAATTACACCTAAGATATGGACCTATAATTTTTTAGAAGAAACCTGAGTTTGATTCTGCCCTTAAGTATGCTTAATTTAAAGTTAAAGTTAGATGTGAGCTGCTGTCCTGTTACAATGAGCAAATGGCAGTATTTCAGGCATAACTCTTGGTAGAGCGGTTTGAATTCTATGAGAAAACATTCTTGATAAACTATACATATAGGATCACAATTCATATGAAGAGATGTTAATCTAATTCTTCACTAATTTTATTCTATGAATTTTCAAAGTGGTATAAAAAATCTATCTTTGAGTTAGTTTGACCTAACATGAGTTTTTTTGTCTATAATTTGAGTTGTTGTAACACCCCAATTTTTCATTTAATAATTTTAGGTGTAATTGAAATGAATTTAGAAAGTTTTGGGGTCGTTTTGCTAATAGAACAAACTTGGGGGACTAAAATAGACATTTGACCAAAACTATGTAGTTTTGGCCATTGTCTTTTCTTTGATTTTTAAGGAATAAATTCCTTTTTTCTTGGTCCCTTGAACCCGACAGCAGCCCCTCTCCTCCTCCTCCTCCTCTTCTTCTTCTTCTTCTTCTTCTTCTTCTTCTTCTTTTACTTGGTCCGGCCACCACCGCCGGCTCCCTCACCTGCGCCGCCGGCGCCTCCTCCTTCTCCCCTTCCTTCTTCTTCTTTTCTTCTTCTTTTCTCTTCCTCTTCCTTGCGTGGCAGCCCCTTGCTTGGTTTCTCCTCCACCAAATCTTTCTCTCTTTGGTTGCTTTTCTTTCTCTTTAGTTGGGTAAGCATTTATTTACTACTAATTATAAATTTTTGGTGATTAATTTAAGTAGAGATGATGTATTTTATATTTAGGGTTTGGATTAATTGGGGAAAAATTAAATTGTTGGTAATTAAGTGAAATTTTGGTTATATAATTATTGGATTTTGCTATAAATTATTATTTGGAGGTTGAATTGAGGAATTTTTGTGGATTATGAATTTTTGTAGAGAGAGGAAATGGAGTAGATGGAGAAAATAGGGAAAGATAAGGAATTTGATGGTGAATTAAGGTCCTAAAGGCTGAAATTTTGAGAGGAAATCAAATACCAAGTAAGTGTTCAAGCAAATTTATTTTTCCTTTAAATTTATGCAATATGTATGTTAGTGAATTTATGTTTTGGATGGATTTAATTATTGTTAATTCTCTTATGTTTAAAGTTATGTAAATTGAGTTTAAGATTAAGTAAAGTTATGATATAAATGTGATTTATAAAGCAAAAATTAATAAGCATGTATTATGCACAAAAATTATAGTTTAATATGGTTATTGTGCAAAAAGCTCTACTGGAATCATAGTTGGTGATGCATATTAAGTTGATAATTGAAGATATCTTGAAATTATCTAAATTAAATAAGTAAAGTATATTTGTTATGAAAATTTCTCATTTGCCCTTAGTAAAGCCAGATAGGAATTGGAGAAATTGGATAGATTGGCATGCCAATTAGGGAAATTGTAATGTGGCGCCTTAATATGTAACATCGGATTGGATGGCTCCGAGAGCTGAATCCGGTGTATGTAATTTAATGGAGTTGTGGATTGGATGGCTCCGAGAGCTGAATCCACAACTGCATGTATATATATATGTGTGTGTATATAGAAATGTATGTAAGTAATAGAAAAATTGCATATGTGGAATAAGAAATTGTTAATGGGGATTGGATGGTTCCGAGAACTGAATCCCCCGATTATATCCCGTTTATCCAGCTCGGTGCGATTCTGCTGGATTTACTTGGGCAAATACAAATCGCAAAGTTTAGTCTGACATTTGATTTAGTTAATAAATAGTAACCATAGGTATATATTTGTTTAAATTGCATTCATCAGGTTCTTTTACCATATGTCAATGCTTGATTGGTTAAAATGTGCATTGTTTAAGAAATTTAAGTATGTAGATGTATATGATTTACTTAATTTATCTGTATATATATAATGTGGAAAAATAGAATTGCTTGAACACCACTAAGCAATATGCTTAGCGCGTGGTTTTCTTTCCGCGCGTAGGTTAAAGAAGTTTTTGGAAGGAAAGCCGTAGGTGAATCTGCACCAAAATTTGGATCGTATACAGAAGGATTTTGAGGTGGATACACTATAGTTTCTTTTACGTTTTTTCTAGTACTTGTTTTTGGGTTTGTACTTAACTTAAGGACATGTAATATGATGTAAATAGTTTTGAACAACTTGGTTTTGTATCTAAAGTAAAAGTATTGTAAATTAAGGAATATGTATGGTTTAATATTTGCTGGTTTATGATTTGCTGGAGGAAGGGCATTAATTATGTGTTAGAGTTTGACTGGAGAATGAACGGTAGGATGAGAACAAATAGAAGTGTTTTGGATGAATTTGTTTTCAGGGAGCAACTTAAATTTTAGGGGATACTCTGCCAAAATTTTTATAAAATGAATAGTACTTTTATTAAAGGATTATTTTTATGCGCTAAATTGCTTAAACCCGATTGTGACATCTGGTATCCGAGTCTTCTCTTTGACCGGGTATAGGGTGTTACATTTAGTGGTATCAGAGTTCGGTTTAGGCGATTCTGGACTAGTAATTAAGTGATTAAAAAGAGAAGAAAAGAATTGGAATGTATGCTAAGAGGAATATCTATATGTGAATGTGTTGTGCTTCTGATATGGAATTGTTATTGTTATTGTTATAGATTGAAGAATGGAATCGAGTTCAAGGGGAAGCACTGAGGAAATAGAAAGCCATGCGTCGGCTAGTGATGTAGACAGGGGTGAAGAGCAGCAGCCAGCTCCACCGGTACCACCTCCAGCAATTTCGCAAATGCCAAATCCGGCGGATTTCTTTACAACAATGATGGAGCTCATAAAACAGCAATTAGCTGCTGCACCACCTGTTCAGCCACAGCCTCAGCCTCCCCTACCTTCTCAAAGAATTATACTGGAGAATGCAAAGAAATTGGGAGCAGAGGAATTCAAGGGAGAGTCATCAGTTACTGCACCAGATGCTGAATTCTGGTTAATTAAGATTAAGAGGATTTTTGACCTTTTGCATCTCACACCTGAAGAAAGATTAGATTGTGCAGATGGGTTACTGCAAGGCTCCGTATATCAGTGGTGGGAATCCACAAAAAGATTTAGATCACCCGAGGATCTTAATTGGGAGTATTTTGTAACTCAGTTCAGGGATAAATATGTGGGGGATGCCTACATGGAAGAAATGAGAGATGCATTCCTCCGTCTGAAACAGGGATCTAGATCAGTAGCAGAGTATGAGAAAGAGTTTGACAGATTAAGTGCTTATGCAAAGCCGTTTATTCCTACCATGGTTGATAGATGTCAGAGATTTGAGGCAGGTCTCCACCATGAGATTAAGAAATTGCTGGCAATAACACCTATTAGAGTTTATGGTGACCTGGTAAAGGCAGCTCTGAGAATTGAAAAAGCTAATTTAGAGGAACAAAAATGGAGGAGTAGAGGTCAACAGAAAAGAGGTCAGGGTCAAGCTGGTTCCTCTTCTACAGCAAGTAAAAAGCAGAAAGGGGCAGGATCTCAGACTCAAACATCATCTCAGACGCCTTCTCGGCAGTCAGGGCAGGGTCAAAGGTCAACCTCCAGGTTGGGTCAGCCAGCCTCCTCTATGGCCAGCACTGCAGGAGGGTCAAGCAAAGGGGAGATTCCACCATGTGAGTATTGTGGGAAAATTCATAGGGGCCAGTGCTGGAAAAAGATGGGAGCCTATTTAAGATGTGGATCTATGGAGCATTTTCAGAAAGATTGCCCAGGCAGGCAGCCTTCAGCAACTAATCAGCTAGAAAGGTCAGCTCAAGGCACTTCCAGAGGAAGAGGTAGAGGCAGAGGACCCGGTTCTAGTTCTAGTGGTCAGAGAGCCTTGTCAGAATCAGTTGAGAGACCTGACACCCGCACATCAGTACGTGCTTATGCCATGCGGGCTCGGGATGATGTGGATGCTTCTGATGTGATTGCTGGTACTTTTTCTATTTTTGATATGTCTGTTCATGCTTTGATTGATCCGGGATCCACACATTCATACATATGTATTCCTCTGCCTAATGATAAAAGATTGCATGTTGATTCTCTTGATCATGAAATTCTGGTAACTAATCCTTTGGGTCATAGCATTGTGGTAAATAAAGTTTACCAGAACTGTCCGATTAAATTTCAAGGTTATGAATTTTTGGGGGATTTGATTGGGTTACCTTTCCATGAATTTGATGTAATTCTCGGTATGGATTGGTTATTTAGGCATCATGCAATAGTAGATTGTCATTCAAAGAGAATAACTCTTAGGACACCTGATAATGGTGAGATTACCGTTGTGGGTGAGAAATTAAACCTTCTTTCTAATGTTATATCAGCCACAGCAGCAAAAAAGCTTGTTAGAAAAGGGTGTACAGCTTATTTAGCCTGTGTGCTTGAAGCTAAGGAAGATAAACTTAAAATTCAAGACATACCGACCGTGTGTGAATTCCAGGATGTTTTTCCTGACGAGTTACCAGGGTTACCTCCAGAAAGAGAAGTGGATTTTTCCATTGATCTAATGCCTGGTACTGCACCAATTTTGATTGCACCATATCGAATGGCGCCTACGGAACTCAAGGAACTGAAGATTTAGCTGCAAGAACTTCTTGAAAAAGGTTTTATACGTCCGAGTGTGTCTCCTTGGGGTGCACCGGTTTTGTTTGTCAAAAAGAAAGATGGAACTCTCAGACTCTGCATAGACTACAGGCAATTAAACAAGGTGACGGTGAAAAATAAATATCCATTGCCTAGAATAGACGACTTGTTTGATCAGCTTTCTGGGGTAGGAGTTTTCTCCAAGATTGATTTAAAGTCGGGATATTATCAACTGGGGGTAAGAGAAACAGATGTACCTAAAACAACTTTTCGAACTCGATATGGGCATTATGAATTTTTAGTGATGCCTTTTGGGCTTACAAATGCCCCAGCAGCATTTATGGATCTCATGAATCGCATCTTTCATCCTTATTTGGATCAGTTTGTTGTCGTTTTCATTGATGATATCTTGATTTATTCAAAGGATCGGGCAGAGCATAATGAGCATTTGGGAATAGTCTTGCAGACTTTAAGGGAGAAGCAGCTTTATGCTAAATTTAGCAAATGTGAATTCTGGCTTGATAAAGTTTCTTTCCTGGGTCATGTGATATCAGCTGATGGGATTAGAGTTGATCCCAAGAAGATAGAAGCAATCCTAGAGTGGAAACCACCTAAGAATGTTACAGAAGTCAGAAGTTTCTTAGGGTTGGCTGGATACTATAGAAGATTTGTATGGGGATTTTCCATTATTGCAGCACCTTTGACTAAACTGCTTCAAAAAGATGTAAAGTTTGTATGGAATGACAGATGTCAAGAAATTTTTGAAAAGTTAAAAGCTATGTTGACTGAAGCACCTGTCCTTACACAACCAAAGCCCGGTAAAGACTTTGTAATTTATAGTGATGCTTCTCATAATGGACTTGGCTGTGTACTTATGCAAGAGGGGAAAGTAGTTACTTATGCATCTAGACAACTTAAGCCCCATGAAAGGAATTATCCGACCCATGACCTTGAGTTAGCAGCCATAGTCTTTGCCTTGAAGATTTGGAGGCATTATTTATATGGAGAAAAATGTTACATCTATACGGATCATAAAAGTCTTAAGTACTTGCCTACCCAAAAAGAATTGAATCTAAGGCAAAGGAGGTGGATGGAGTTGATAAAAGATTATGATTGCATCATTGATTACAGTCCAGGTAAAGCTAATGTGGTAGCAGATGCCCTTAGTAGGAAATCATTGTCAGGTAAGACTTAAATGATTGAAATTAAGTTATTAAATGTACTTTGTTTTCCGTAAAGTAAATGTAGATAACAATCTTAAATGTTTTCTCTTCAGCTTTAAGGGCTATGAATGTCGAATTGTCTGTAGCTAGTAATGGTGCTCTTATGGCCGAAATGAGACTAAAACCTACTTTGGGGCAGCAGATTAAGGAAATCCAAGCATAAGATGAAAAGTTAACCTCCATTGTTGCACAGATTCGAGAAGGGAAAGACAGTGATTATGTAATCAAAGATGATGGTTGTTTGTACTTCAAAGATAGAATTTGTGTCCCTAATGTAGAGGAATTGAAGCAGAACATTATGAAAAAAGCTCATGGCAGCTCATATGCCATGCATCCAGGAAGCACAAAGATGTATCAAGACCTAAAGACACATTATTGGTGGCCAGGTATGAAGAGAGATATTGCAGAATATGTCTCTAGATGCCTAACATGTTAACAGGTTAAGGCAGAACATCAAGTTCCAGTGGGGTTGCTTCAACCTATAGCTATACCAGAGTGGAAATGGGATCGAATTACGATGGATTTTGTAGTTGGGTTGCCGCAAACTAGGAAACGGTATAATGCTATATGGGTGATTGTGGACAAATTGACTAAGTCAGCTCATTTTCTACCTGTCCGAACCGACTATCAACTTTCCAGATTAGCAGAATTGTATATCAACGAGATAGTACGGTTACACGGTGTTCCATCCTCTATCATATCTGATCGGGATCCGAAATTCACTTCAACATTTTGGAAGAAGCTTCAGGAATCACTGGGTACCACGTGCAAATTTAGTACAGCATTCCATCCCCAAACAGACGGTCAATCTGAAAGAGTAATCCAAGTATTAGAAGATATGCTGAGAAGCTGCGTTATTGACTTTGAAGGAAGTTGGGATAGATACCTTCCATTGATCGAATTCGCATATAACAACAGCTATCAAGTTAGTATACAGATGGCACCCTATGAAGCACTTTATGGCAGGAAGTGTAGGACATCGTTATGTTGGACAGAACTCAGAGAAAGCAAACTAGTAGGCCCAGATCTCATAAAGGAAATAGAAGATAAAGTGAAGATCATCAAAGAAAGATTAAAAGCCGCCTCTGATCGTCAAAAATCATATGCAGATTTGAAGAGGAGAGACATTGAATATGCAGTGGGTGATAAAGTCTTCTTGAAGGTTTCTCCGTGGAAGAAGGTGCTTCGATTTGGTAAAAAGGGTAAATTAGCTCCAAGGTTTATTGGTCCTTTTGAAATCATTGAACAAGTAGGACCAGTAGCCTATAGGCTAGATTTACCGCGAGAATTAGAAAGAATTCATAATGTCTTCCACGTGTCGATGTTAAGAAGATATCGATCTGATCCATCGCATATTGTATCATTGAAAGATATCGAAGTTCAGCCGGATTTAACTTATGAAGAGAAACCAAGCAATTGAGATATAAGTCGGTGCCATTGATAAAAGTCCTATGGAGGAATCACAAGGTAGAAGAAGCTACCTGGTAACCAGATGACACAATGAAGAAGAATTATCCAGAGTTGTTTTCTTCAGGTAAATTTCGAGGATGAAATTTTATTTTTAGAGGGGAGGAATTGTAACACCCCAATTTTTCATTTAATAATTTTAGGTGTAATTGAAATGAATTTAGAAAGTTTTGGGGTCGTTTTGCTAATAGAACAAACTTGGGGGACTAAAATAGACATTTGACCAAAACTATGTAGTTTTGGCCATTGTCTTTTCTTTGATTTTTAAGGAATAAATTCCTTTTTCTTGGTCCCTTGAACCCGACAGCAGCCCCTCTCCTCCTCCTCCTCCTCCTCTTCTTCTTCTTCTTCTTCTTCTTCTTCTTCTTCTTTTACTTGGTCCGGCCACCACCGCCGGCTCCCTCACCGGCGCCGCCGGCGCCTCCTCCTTCTCCCCTTCCTTCTTCTTCTTTTCTTCTTCTTTTCTCTTCCTCTTCCTTGCGTGGCAGCCCCTTGCTTGGTTTCTCCTCCACCAAATCTTTCTCTCTTTGGTTGCTTTTCTTTCTCTTTAGTTGGGTAAGCATTTATTTACTACTAATTATAAATTTTTGGTGATTAATTTAAGTAGAGATGATGTATTTTATATTTAGGGTTTGGATTAATTGGGGAAAAATTAAATTGTTGGTAATTAAGTGAAATTTTGGTTATATAATTATTGGATTTTGCTATAAATTATTATTTGGAGGTTGAATTGAGGAATTTTTGTGGATTATGAATTTTTGTAGAGAGAGGAAATGGAGTAGATGGAGAAAATAGGGAAAGATAAGGAATTTGATAGTGAATTAAGGTCCTAAAGGCTGAAATTTTGAGAGGAAATCAAATACCAAGTAAGTGTTCAAGCAAATTTATTTTTCCTTTAAATTTATGTAATATGTATGTTAGTGAATTTATGTTTTGGATGGATTTAATTATTGTTAATTCTCTTATGTTTAAAGTTATGTAAATTGAGTTTAAGATTAAGTAAAGTTATGATATAAATGTGATTTATAAAGCAAAAATTAATAAGCATGTATTATGCACAAAAATTATAGTTTAATATGGTTATTGTGCAAAAAGCTCTACTGGAATCATAGTTGGTGATGCATATTAAGTTGATAATTGAAGATATCTTGAAATTATCTAAATTAAATAAGTAAAGTATATTTGTTATGAAAATTTCTCATTTGCCCTTAGTAAAGCCAGATAGGAATTGGAGAAATTGGATAGATTGGCATGCCAATTAGGGAAATTGTAATGTGGAGCCTTAATATGTAACATCGGATTGGATGGCTCCGAGAGCTGAATCCGGTGTATGTAATTTAATGGAGTTGTGGATTGGATGGCTCCGAGAGCTGAATCCACAACTGCATGTATATATATATGTGTGTGTATATAGAAATGTATGTAAGTAATAGAAAAATTGCATATGTGGAATAAGAAATTGTTAATGGGGATTGGATGGTTCCGAGAACTGAATCCCCCGATTATATCCCGTTTATCCAGCTCGGTGCGATTCTGCTGGATTTACTTGGGCAAATACAAATCGCAAAGTTTAGTCTGACATTTGATTTAGTTAATAAATAGTAACCATAGGTATATATTTGTTTAAATTGCATTCATCAGGTTCTTTTACCATATGTCAATGCTTGATTGGTTAAAATGTGCATTGTTTAAGAAATTTAAGTATGTAGATGTATATGATTTACTTAATTTATCTGTATATATATAATGTGGAAAAATAGAATTGCTTGAACACCACTAAGCAATATGCTTAGCGCGTGGTTTTCTTTCCGCGCGTAGGTTAAAGAAGTTTTTGGAAGGAAAGCCGTAGGTGAATCTGCACCAAAATTTGGATCGTATACAGAAGGATTTTGAGGTGGATACACTATAGTTTCTTTTACGTTTTTTCTAGTACTTGTTTTTGGGTTTGTACTTAACTTAAGGACATGTAATATGATGTAAATAGTTTTGAACAACTTGGTTTTGTATCTAAAGTAAAAGTATTGTAAATTAAGGAATATGTATGGTTTAATATTTGCTGGTTTATGATTTGCTGGAGGAAGGGCATTAATTGTGTGTTAGAGTTTGACTGGAGAATGAACGGTAGGATGAGAACAAATAGAAGTGTTTTGGATGAATTTGTTTTCAGGGAGCAACTTAAATTTTAGGGGATACTCTGCCAAAATTTTTATAAAATGAATAGTACTTTTATTAAAGGATTATTTTTATGCGCTAAATTGCTTAAACCCGATTGTGACATCCGGTATCCGAGTCTTCTCTTTGACCGGGTATAGGGTGTTACAGTTGTAGAGCAGAAATTTGACTAATTTTAATTAAGTTAGAAACTATACTTCTATATATAAATTTCATATGAAGAAATCAAATTCTGAAACTGTCTCTAAGTTGGTCATATGCTAGCTAGAAATTGGATATACTTATTGCCTTGTTAGTAGAAATAGTTTGTAGTGTTTTTTGATTATCTTGCAATTTAGCAGTGATGATGAGTTGATTTTTAATGTTCCATAAACTAGAAACATAAAAGAAATAAGTTTTTATGGGATCACTTTTCCTAAAAATGTTGTTTAATATGTCTAAATTAGTGTGCAAGTTAGTTAGTGGAATTTCATGAGAAAAATGTAATTGAATGATTTTAGAGTGATTTAATGAGATTACTAAGGTATATAAGCATATATAAACATAAATATAGTATGATCATGCATGAATAGTTATTAAATTTTGTTGAGACATGCAAGTATAGAAGTGTGTGTGTGTGTGTGTGTGTGTGTGTGTGTGTGTATTAAGTTAAAATATGTAATAAGGTAAATATGGGTGATGTAAATAGCATGTGTTTGTGTGAATGAAATGCGGTGAACTTAACTTCATGAGAATGATGCATGAGAATTGGTATGTGTGGTAAGTTAATGCAATAATATTTGGCAAATGATGTTTAAATGAAGATAGTATTAAGGTGGCTATTAAAGGGTGTTACAAGCTACATGAAATAATACATGTATCTAATTATATGTTTAGATAAACATATATAGAAATGAATATAGTGTGAACATTGAATGGGTTTAAAGCTTTAAAATGTGAGTATTATATACATTGGGTAACTCTATTGATTACACTATTATGAAAATACATGCCTAATATACAAATTTAGTTTGTACGTATGCCTTAAATACAAATTCACATATGATTTGTTCACTGTGTGTTTTATAGATGTGTGTGCTTAAGGAATAATAATATTCATAAGATTAGTTTCATATAATTAAAGTTCTCATGTTTATATTATACTAATATAAGAGTGAATTATACATGCATGAAATTATATGTATAATTGATCTGTATTTCTAAATTATAGTATATGCTTAATAGAAGAGTGAGATACAAACATGTATATTCTATTATGTAAATAAAGATAACGTGCTAATAAGAATTACAGTCATGTGTATAAGATGACTTATACATCTTTATTTACATGTTTAGAATTCAATTACTCTAGCATGCTTATGATATCATGTTTATACGTGAATAGTATAAGTATGTTCTGTAAAGGTTCCAAGATCATGATTTATGTCTTAAAGTAAAATGTAAAGTAGACATATATGTATATATCATTTGAATAGAGAATACTCAAGATGGTATGGTGATAAGTGGAACCTTTCTTTATATACATGATATATATATATATGCCTTTATAAGGACTCCAAGTATCGAATGCTTATATTCCAGTAAATATATGTTATTATGCTCATAAAAATTTCTTATATGAACAAGTATTACATGATACCCTGCTGTTAATTATACATTGGTATATGTGTAAGATTGGAAAGAGTACAATACATAAAGATAATGAAAGAGGTTATTTTTCCTACATCTATGTCTCGATTATGGATAGATAGGCATGACTATAAGGATACCTTGCAGCTGCGATAGTATAGTTTCGACCCTATTTGGGTCAAAAGTATAGAGGTGGTCTTATTTGGATCATAAACAACCTCATTTAGGTTGCTAGCCGGCCCCATTTAGGTTTGCTCAATCGGTTAATAGTATAGTTTAGCCCTATTTAGGTCTAAAGTTAATACCTTATTTGTACCTTTGGGTGCTATCATTTAATCCGTTTTCCACTTCATTAGAAAAGTGCAGGCTTAATACAAAATAAAGAAAAACATCATATTAAATTAAAAGATAAAGAAGCATGATAGTTTTTAAATTGATCTTTATATGACATGCCTATATTGTATATGGAAAATATGATATTGAAGGATGTTACATTTTATATATGTATATTTACAGCATATAGTATCGCATGTACATACTAGAATCGTAAGCTATGTTTACAATGAATTTGTGCATCATTAATGCCTAGTCCATAATTATATAGGTGAATATATGTTCCCTATAATTACATGTTACTTGCTTCATGTTGATAGGTGATTTGCGAGACTCCTTGTATATTAAAGTTATGAATCATTAAGACAATTTCCAAGTGTTTCCTATACTTAGAACACAAGTTACATGTATTTATATTTGTGAAGTATGATGTCTTTCAATAGTTATATTGACTAAGATGTATTTCCTTATATCTTCATGTTAATTGCTTAACATTGAATGATGATGTGTATGAATCCTTATACATAAAAACTAATAGATTATAAACTTGAAGTATATATATGTAATTTTAAGGTTGATATAGAAGTAAATAAATATATCTACGCATTATGGAAATTATAATTATATATACAAGGAGACATTGAAAATGGTATTATAAGAATAACAACTAAGTTATGAATTTATAACTAATGTACATGATTGATTTAGCATATAGGCTAAAAGTGATCTAGTGTTTATCCAAATATAATATTAATCTCCAACCGTACTTAAGTGATGAAAGGGATGGCATAATGATTATACTAACATTAAGTCTATAAATAGATGCAGTGGATACTTAGAGTAGTGATTTATACATATATTTATATGTACAAAATTTGATATATAAGAATATGTTTATATGTATGTAAATCTAGTTAATTAACTTAGAAGATTATGACTATCGGTGTGAATCTTCTATTAGTATAATTTGATTAAAACATATGTGAAAGTTGAGTAATTCACACCTTAATTAGTTAGTGAATTATATGAAATAAGGAAATCAACTTGTTGCATATGATTTCAAGTGCTTTATGAATATGTGTAAGACAATTATGAAATTGATGAGTAAGGAATTAATTAATAATAAGAGATGGAATGTAACGTTAAATGTGACTACTAAATGTTCTGAATGCCCTGAACTTATCACCTATTGTTTATTATAATAAAAATGTATGTTTAAGGTTTTCTTGCTTTAAGTCCATGTGATTATTTCGATGACTTTCAAATGAGTTCGTCTACATGTTGTTTATTCCCCAATAAGCTTTATAGCTTAGCATAGGTTTTTATCTATGTAAGTTGTCATGATAGGACTTCTTCTCAGGAATTATATATGCAGCAGGATGGCCAATACAAGTCATAAAAGATTTTATTTTTGAAGTCTTTATTTTGAGAATTTTTGGGTTATAAATTCTTATTCGTACTAAAAGTTTTTGTACAGTATAGATGTTCTTATATAGAATGGAAGTTTTTAAATGTAAAGAGATCTTGTTATAAGTTCATTTTTATATAGTATTTAATGCATTTAATTCCACAATTTACTTGAATTTGTACTGGAAATAAAGTGTTATGGTTATAGTGGTTGCTTTAAAAGTAAATTAAAGATTAATTTGTTATGTACATATGTATTATATGGTTATTGTTTGATTATAGAATAAGGGTCTTACATATAACCCCACTATTGATAGCTTTGGTAATTTTCATTATCAAATGAGACAAAGATTACCCCTGACCTTACCAAAGTATGTGAAGTGTTGCTTTTATTGCCCTAACATTTATCCTACCCTGAGAGAGAGTATTCTTCACGTGGAATGATGCTCTCCTTCTGAAAAGTTCCTCTTCAGAAATTTATTTTCAAATGGGCTTTAAGAAAGTTTGCTTTAGGTGCTTCCTCTTCAGTTTTTTCTGTCTTGCCATCCTTCTAAACTTTCTCATTACTCCAACAACAAGCCATCTATCTCTGTCATGCTTTTACCAAAGAGAGCCTATTTCTCAACAGTCTGGAAATTCCATTTGATTCCCTAAAGCACTTAGAAAAGTGTTATCTTGGTGAAAATGTCATGACAAGAACAACAAAAGAAATGCTTGTCATATAAAGTATTATCGTTACTGCCTTAGAATATGCCCACTTCAGCATGTGTCTATATGCATGCAATAGGTTCTCTTTAATAGATTAATTATATGCTCATATTTGGCTCATGCATTTATGCCTATTTACATGCATCATATAGCGAAAACCACAATTACAACTAGACATTTAATGCAAAAACACAAGCTATATTGAATTTCAAAAGAGTGACACTTTAGATGCATTCAATTTCTACTACAATTTAGCCCTCATGAATTTTCATGCTAAGCATAACCTTGACTTGGTATGTACATGATGATCGTGCAGCGGAAAAATAATAAAATCGATCATACATACCACGCAATCCATAAACTAGAATCAAAAACATGCAATTTTAGAGTTTTAAAACTTACAACTTTAGATGCACTTCAAGATTTGACTTTGATGATGACCAACAACTAAGATGAATTTATTTGCCTTAGATCTTCACCACCAATGCCAAAGGAACAGCCATTTTGCCACTCCTCTCTATGTTCACACACACACTTGCAAAGATAGCTTAAAATCAAGAGTGCTAGATCTATAATTGTGTATTAGGCAATGGAATAATTTGAAAAACAGAAGAACTCTTCTTGTTCTTTCTTCTTTTGTTTCTCTATTAGCCACCAACCACAAGAGAAGAAGAAAAAGAATTCTCTTCTCTATCTTGAGTCACACGGCCAAAAGAAGAGAAGAAGAATAAAAGTGGCACCCATCATTACTCCTTTAATTCATTTAATATATTTCACTTACTTTAGTCATGTGTGAGTGCCTTAAATTAAGGAGTAATTTCAGCCACTAACACTTAATAATTAAAAGATATATATTTTAATTTAAATTCTATTAGAATTTAAATTCAAATGGCATCATTTATTTAATCAAAACAAACTTACTTAACTAAGGTAATTAGTTGCCAAATTTAACTAGGATTCCTAGTTTAAACTTTGGCTACTTTAATTCCCTCTCAAGTATTATATGTTGATTAAATATAATTTAGGATTTAATACTCAATTAACTTAATTATACATAGATAATTAATCAATTGAAATTAAACCTAACACATGCCAGTAAATTTCTCTCATGACCAATTGTTAACAGTAAAAAAAATCTGTTCACCCATTGCATGCATTAATTTGACTTTAAACAAAAGTCCAAATTAATTTCCAATACACTATTTAAATATTTTAAGCCCAGTGCTTTGTGTGCGATCCTATAGGTCCATTTAATATTGGCAATGAATTAATAAAAATTAATTCAAAGGCTATATATATTCTCTAGCAAGATATTATAGCATTCCAAATTAAACGAAAATGCAAATGGCATTTAGTGACCTAATGCAATTTTGCATAATCCCTTACCCTTAAATATCAGAATTAATATAAGGCATCGAACTAGTCATCCTTATATATATTAACTCCTTTCTTGATATTCCAGTGACACTGAACTCTCAGATAAATAATGATTACTCATTATTTCATCTCGGTATGGCCATACACTTCTCAGTTCACTGATCAAGTGGCCGATGATATTTTCTCTCTTATTGAGAAGGGTAATCCCTTCACTTCTCTCATGCTCTCTAACATGAATCAATGCATACCCAAGCATACCCATACTTGTCACTCTGTTACGAGCACGTTAGGTGTATGTCAAGTACACAGTAATTCATAAAGAGTTTCATAAAGATTTTAGGTCTAAGAATTCCAATGCAAAACTTGCATATGAGAAACACTTATGACTTGTACCATGTAGTGTTCTCACGAATGGATCGAATCCAGATACCATGTTCTAAACATGTATCTATGATCTCTGATTGACACTCTAGTCCTTATGATCCGTAAGATAGAACTCATCTTATCAGAGAGAGCATACTAGTCTTTATTCATTGTTATTCCCATAACAATGACTGACTAGGGATATTTAGAATGAAGTCTCTATTGTTTCAAGGTCTTACAACCATATACCTCACACATGATAACTTAAACAGAAACAACATTCATGGACAGTTCTATCAATTGACATGCACAGGAATACAATAGATAAAACAAATGCCTCATTTATTAACTACAGTATTTTATTACAATGCATTGGGGCTAGGGCTTACACTAACAATCTCCCACTAGCACTAGTCCCAATTGGGCATAGCCCTAAGTCCGAATGCTCTTAAATGAACTTCGTGCAATTTGGACGCAACTGTTTCTTCAAAGGATCTGTTGCATTGTTTTCACTTGCTATCTTGCTAACCTTGAGAATCCCCACGATCAATGATTTCTCTGATCAGGTGGTACCTCCTGAGTATGTGTTTGGATTTTTGGTATGACCGGGGCTCCTTGGCCTGTGCAATGGCCCCGTTGTTGTCACAGAAAATTTCAATTGGATCTAGGATGCTTGGGACCACTCCTAATCCAGAAATGAAATTTTTAATCCAAACAGCCTCTTTTGCAGCCTCACTTGCTGCAATATACTCAGATTCTGTAGTTGAGTCAGCAACGGTCTCTTGCTTCAAGCTTTACCAGCTGACAGCAGCACCATTCAAAATAAAAACAAATCCAGATTGCGATCTTGAATCCTATGTGCTGTTCTGAAAAGCAGCATCGGCATAACTTTGTATGACGAGCTCTTCTTGACCACCATACACCAAGAAATGATCCTTAGTCCTTCGTAGGTACTTAAGAATCCCCTTTACAGCAGACCAATGCTTCTCACCAGGATCTTACTGAAACCTACTGGTTATACTCAGTGCATGAACAACATCCAACCTAGTACATAACATAGCGTACATGATAGATCCAATAGCAGATGCATATGGGATTCTACTCATATTGTCCCTTTCTTCTTTGGTTTTAGGGCACAGTTCTTTAGTCAAAGGAACTCCCAAAGCCAAAGGTATGTACCCTTTCTTTGAGTCTCCCATACTAAAATGCTTTAGTACTTTGTCTATGTACTTTTCTTGACTTAGTCCCAAAAGCCGATTCAATCCATCTCTATAGATTCGAATACCAAGTATTGTCTCGGCTTCACCTAAGTCTTTCATTGAGAAACATTTCCCCAACCATTGCTTAACCATTTGCAATGTTGGAATGTCATTCCCAATGAGAAGGATGTCGTCCACATATAGGATCAGGAATACTACTATGCTCCCACTGACCTTCTTGTACACACAAGGCTCATCTTCGTTCTTGATGAAGTCAAATTCTTTAACTACCTCATCAAAATGAAGATTCCAACTTTGGGATGCTTGCTTTAATCCATAAATGGATTTTTGAAGCTTGCAAACCATCTTAGGATGCTTGGGATTGACAAAACCTTCAGGTTGTGTCATATACACATCCTCAAGTAAATTTCCATTGAGGAAAGCAGTTTTGACATTCATTTGCCATATCTCATAATCATGATATGCAGCTATGGTAAGCAAGATCCTAATAGATTTGAGCATGACTACTGGCAAAAAGGTCTCATCATAGTCTATACCATGAGTTTGTCGAAAACCTTTTACTACTAGTCTACCTTTATAGGTCTTATCAGCTTTGAGTTTAAATAGCCACTTGCATTCAATTACCTTAGCACCTTCCGGTGGATCAACCAAGGTCCAAACCTGGTTATCGTACATTGATTGCATCTCGGATTTCATGGCTTCAAGCCAATATTTCGAGTCTGGGCTCTTAATAGCTTCTCGATAGGTAGTAGGATCCTCACGATCTACTAACTCAATAGTGTCATTGTCAGTGATTAGAAATCCATATCTCTCAATCTCCTGACGTACCCTACTGGACCTTCTAGGTTCTTGTGTAATGGGCTCTTGTTCCACAACTGGTTGTGAACTTGATCCCATTTCCAACCCATCCTCTATAGGAGTTTGTGGCTCTTGAATTTCTCCAAGTTCTACTTTACTCCCACTGTCTTTCTTGAGAAGAAACTCCCTTTCCAAGAAAACAGCCTTACAAGCAACAAATACTTTGTTCTCAGCTTGTGAGTAAAAGTAGTATCCCTTTGTTTCTTTGGGATAACCTACAAACAAGCAGACAGTGTATTTGGACTCTAGTTTGTCAGATGTTAATTTCTTAACATGTACTTCACAGCCCCAAATCCTGAGAAATGACATATTGGGTTCTTTCCCAGTCCATACCTCGTATGGTGTCTTCTCAACTGCTTTAGTTGGAGTACGGTTTAGTAAAAATGCAGCAATTTCTAATGCATATCCCCAAAAAGAGACAGGAAGATTAGCTTGACTCATCATAGATCGAACCATGTCCAACAGAGTTCGATTTCTCCTTTCGGACACACCATTCCATTGTGGCGTTCCAGGAGGAGTGAGCTATGAAATAATACCACACTCCTTTAGATGGCTGTCAAACTCTTGGCTTAAGTATTCGCCACCTCGATCTGATCGAATGCTTTTATACTTTTGCCAAGTTGGTTTTCTACTTCGTTCTTAAACTCTTTGAATTTCTTCAAAGTTTCAGACTTGTACTTCATTAGATAGATGTAGCCATATCTACTGAAGTCATCTGTGAATGTCACGAAGTAGCTAAAATCACCTCTGGCTTGTGTACTTAATGGTCCACATACATCGGTATGTATTAGTTCCAATAAGTCATTAGTCCTCTCACCTTTCTTGTTAAAAGGACCTTTTGTCATTTTTCCATGCAAACATGGCTCGCATGTATCATAAGACTCTAAGTCGAATGACCCAAGCACTCCAGTTTTGTGGAGTCTTGAAATGCATTTTTCGTTTACATGCCCTAAACGACAATGCCAGAAGTAAGTAGGGTTCAATTCGTTTGATTTAACCCTCTTTGTATTAATGTTGTATATGGATTCTTTGTTTTTTAGATCAAGGATATAAAGGACATTTTGCAACATGGCATTGCCATATGAAATGCCTTGGTGACGAATATGAGCATTGCCATTTTTAATAACAAAATCAAATTCATCCAAATCCAAACAAGAAACTGAAATAATGTTTCTGCTCATAGCAGGCACATAATAACACTTTCTCAAGATTAAACAAAGTCCAGAAGGTAAAGTGAGTTGATAGTCTCCTATCTCCATGGCAACAACTCGTGCTCTATTCCCCACGCGGAGGTCAACTTTATTCTTCCCAAGTAATCGCCTATTTCTTAGCCTCTACACATTTGAACAAATGTGAGAACCACAACCGGTATCCAATACCCAAGTGGTAGAAATAGAAAGGTTAATTTCAACAACAAAAATACCAGAACCGGACGCCTTGGCTCCATTCTTCTTTTTTTCTTCCTTGAAGAGAGCGCAATTCTTCCTCTAATGCCCTATTTTATTGCAGTGGAAGCAAGTGCTCTCACTCTCTTTGAGCTTTTGTGCCTTGGGCTTGGATTGGGCCTGAGGTGCACTCCCATTTGACTTGAACCGAGCCAAGTCATTCTTGGGTTTTGCCTTTCCATTTTCCTTTCCCTTAGCGGGTCCCTTCTTAATGCCCTTTTAAACCATCAGTATGGGATTGGTCTTTCGAATGTTTTCTTCAGCATTCTTAAGCATCCCATGAAGCTCAGTAACTGTCTTGTTCATTGCATGCATGTTATAATTCATAACAAATGGATCATAATCATCAGTCAATGAACCTAGGATCAAGTCAGTGGCCAATTCCTTTGGCACTTGCACCTCAAGCTTCTCAAGAGTATCAAGATACCCTTTCATCTTGAGTACATGGGTACTAACAGGAGTACCCGCAGCCATCTTACAAGAAATTAAGGCCTTTGTTGTCACGAAGCTCTCGTGATGAGCTTGCTCTTGGAACATCTCCTTGAGGTACACCATGATCGCATAAGCCTCTTGGTCCATAAATTGCTTTTGCAAGTCAGGCACCATAGTGGCCAGCATCAGACAGGTCACATCATTGGAGTCGCTTTTCTTGGTCTCAAAAGTTTCCTTTTGAACCGTAGAGGCATTCCTACCAGGTTCTTCAGGCAAGGGTGCATCCAAAACATACGACTTTTTCTCTTGCTTAAGAACTATTCTTAAGTTTCGAGACCAATCTATGAAATTGGTGCCATTCAGTTTGTCCTTTTTAAGGACCGATTGCAATGAAAAGTTATTGTTTGAAGAAGCCATTTTCAATCTACAATAAAATTTAGCAAGATTAAATGAGGTCTTATTTATAATCCCACAACCCAAATTAATATCCCTTTAAATAATTCGCGTTAGTGATTTAATGTGGGCCAAGATCCACTTTTCACAACAACTTATTAGTCAAGCTGAGCTTGTACACCTAACAAGTTAAGTTACTTAGGTAGGAAAACTCCAATCATGTCTCGTACATGACTCTTGGATCAAATGGGCTAACATCTTGGATGTTATAGCACAAACCCATTTATTAGTTGCTTAGGTCCGGGCATCCCATTCTATGTTAAGTCCAACCTACATTCACAACCCATGCCTCACAAAGATAATCGGGCGCATCTAGGACTCCTAGTCTACGTGATCGATGATCGATGCCTTGACATGTTTCGAATTAGGAAGGCAACTTTATGACTTACTATTTTAGGGATTTATTTTATTACGGCTTACATGGCATACGCTTTGTCATCCATTCATAGCATATATATATATATAATTGCATAAAGTAAAGCGTGACAAACATGGGCCCAAAAATCTACAACTAAGATTCTATACTATTACATAAGAATCTTCGAGTTGGGCTTCATCTTGATTTACAAAGTCTTCAATTAAATTCTATTCTAAGAAATAAATGAAACTTTTACAATAATACATAATGGCTCACATGCCATATTTAATTACAAGACCCAGGGCCCATGAATGCACCATGCATATCCATTCATCACACCAAACAAGCAAATAAATATACATAACATTCATGGATAAAAAAAATCCAATTTTAATTAATTTAGCCAAGCCCGTGAATGAAAATTGTGTACTTGAACCTTTAAGAGAAGACCCCATGATGGGCCTGGGCCGAAACCCAATGGACTAAATTCTCTTATTGAATAAGTTCTCTTAAAAGCCCAAAACACAAACTAGTTAGATTTGTGCCATAAATCAACTCTAGTATAGTTTCCAATTTTGCCATTTTTAATTTTATATCATACAGCCCATAAACATTAAAAATACATATAATATGTACCAACATGAATTAAACATAAAATCATGAAGAACATATATATAATATACGGCATTCATACATAAACAAACAAACAACAATGAAACTAGTTGTTTAAAACTCATATAATGCCACAAAAAGGCACAAACACTTAAATTAATTTTATGAGTCATTTAATAATTTAAATAAGGTCATAAATATTGAGTTAATGTTCTGTACCATTTTGATCTAAATGTGTATTTACCATTTTAATCAAAACAAAACAAACTATGTTGATTAAACATGTAACAAATACAAACTAGTCATAGTTTTAAGTGATTTTAAAATTAATCAATTAAATTGTCATGGACCAGAATTCAAACTAAATTTAAAATATGTCCATACCTGATATTTAATCTTTAAAATCACTTCCAAACATGCCAAAATTAATTTTACATTTAATATTGAAAACTAGTTATTTAATTAACAACTAACATGCCAACTAGCACCTAGTTTTAATATTAACATGTACCATCAGGTATTATTAATTAAATCTGACCATTAACAGCTCCTAGAACATCTTAGGACAGTATATTAACATGTCAAATTAATTATAATACCTATCTAATAATTTAAAATCGTTTTTACACCAAAACAATACAAAAAACTCAAAACAGAAAATTTCAGCATTGCATGTTTTTACAATAACGATTTTTGATTAATTATTTCATGCATCTAAAGCACTAAAATAAGCATGTTTAGGCTCTGATACCACTAATGGAATATGACTTGGTATGCTGATGGAATATGACTTGGTATGTACATGATGATCATGCAGCGAAAAAATAATAAAATCGATCATACATACCACACAATCCATAAACTAGAATCGAAAACATGCAATTTTAGAGTTTTAAAACTTACAACTTTAGATGCACTTCAAGATTTGACTTTGATGATGACCAACAACTAAGATGAATTTATTTGCCTTAGATCTTCACCACCAATGCCAAAGGAACAGCCTTTTCGCCACTCCTCTCTATGTTCACACACACACTTGCAAATATAGCTTAAAATCAAGAGTGCTAGCTCTATAATTGTGTATTAGGCAATGGAATAATTTGAAAAACAGAAGAACTCTTCTTTTTCTTTCTTCTTTTGTTTCTCTATTAGCCACCAATCACAAGAGAAGAAGAAAAAGAATTCTCTTCTCTATCTTGAGTCACACGGCCAAAAGAAGAGAAGAAGAATAAAAGTGGCACCCACCATTATTATTCCTTTAATTCATTTAATATATATCACTTACTTTAGTCATGTGTGAGTGCCTTAAATTAAGGAGTAATATCAGCCACTAACACTTAATAATTAAGAGATATATATTTTAATTTAAATTCTATTAGAATTTAAATTCAAATGGCATCATTTATTTAATCAAAACAAACTTACTTAACTAAGTTAATTAGTTGCCAAATTTAACTAGGATTCCTAGTTTAAACTTTGGCTACTTTAATTCCCTCTCAAGTATTATATTTTGATTAAATATAATTTAGAATTTAATACTCAATTAACTTAATTATACATAGATAATTAATCAATTGAAATTAAACCTAACACATGCAAGTAAATTTCTCTCGTGACCAATTGTTAACAGTAAAAGAAATATGTTCACCCATTGCATGCATTAATTTAACTTTAAACAAAAGTCCAAATTAATTTCCAATATACTATTTAAATATTTTAAATCCAGTGCTTTGTGTGCGATCCTATAGGTCCATTTAATATTGGCAATGAATTAATAAAAATTAATTCAAAGGCTATATATATTCTCTAGCAAGATATTATAGCATTCCAAATTAAACGAAAATGCAAATGGCATTTAGTGACCTAATGCAATTTTGCATAATCCCTTACCCTTAAATATCAGAATTAATATAAGGCATGAAACTAGTCATCCTTATATATATTAATTCCTTTCTTGATATTCCAATGACACTGAACTCTCAGATAAATAATGATTACTCATTATTTCATCTTGGTATGGCCATACACTTCTCAGTTCACTGATCAAGTGGCCGATGATATTTTCTCTCTTATTGAGAGGGGTAATCCCTTCACTTCTCTCATGCTCTCTAACATGAATCAATGCATACCCAATCATACCCATACTTGTCACTCTGTTACGAGCACGTTAGGTGTATGTCAAAGTACACAGTAATTCATAAAGAGTTTCATAGAGATTTTAGGTTTAAGAATTCCGATGCAAAACTTGCATATGACAAACACTTATAACTTGTACCATGTAGTGTTCTCACGAATAAACCGAATCCATATACCATGTTCTAAACATGTATCTATGATCTCTGATTGACACTCTAGTCCTTATGATCCGTAAAACAGAACTCATCTTATCAGAGAGAGCATACTAGTCTTTATTCATTGTTATTCCCATAACAATGACTGACTAGGGATATTTAGAATGAAGTTTCTATTGTTTCAAGGTCTTACAACCATATGTCTTACACATGATAACTTAAACTGAAACAACATTCATGGGCAGTTCTATCAATTGACATGTATAGGAATACAATACATAAAACAAATGCCTCATTTATTAACTACAGTATTTTATTACAATACATTGGGGTTAGGGCTTACACTAACACTTTCATCCCCTAACCTTTGCTTAAGGTACTTTTCCCAATTTGGTTTTTAAAAAAAAAAATTATATTAATTAATTTTACTGTTTAAACTAGTATGGACTTTTAGGCTTGGCGTTTAGGTAAACTTGGCTTTAGGTAAATGAAGGGTGACAACTTCCCATTGGTCTCTCTAGCTTGATGAGTTTGTTAATAAGTGGGAGCATCTTTATCACTTCTCAATGTGTCTGGTTCTCAATAAAGATTTTTCATTCATTCATTCTATCATCAGTCTTATCACTCATTTTTCCCAAAATCTCATGTCACAAGTCCTGATGGATGCACTCAAAATGTCTTTTTTCCTAAATTAAAGAAAATAATGTTTGTTGAGCTAATGTCTTATATCAGAATTATTGCCATGCATAATGCAAATAAATAAGATCATATAAGACAAGTACATATAACTAACATAACTAGAGAACATATGCATTATCATCAGACTGCAAAAGGCAACTTGTAGCCATCAGAATACTCTCTTCACTACAAGAAAATACTCAATTAGTAACGAAAATTATTGATTTTCCATTGCTAATTAAAATTAGCAACGGAAGGAGTTATTTCAAATTTGACAGTTGTTATTTTTTAGCAATGGATTTGATTTTCGTTGCTAAATTTAGCAACGGATTAGTAATTCCGTTGGTAAATTCATCCACAATTATAAAACAATTCGCGATAGATTTTCGTCTCTATTCCGTCACTAAAATATTATTGAATTTTTACAGAAAATTACTATTAATTTTCATTGCCAACATTTCATTACAAGAACTTATTGTCAACCAATAGAAACTTCTAAAAGAATGATAATTGCATGCCGCTTGCAGATTCCTACTCGGAAAACTTCATCAAAGAGAGAGCTCTTATTTAGCAATAAATTTATAGGAGTGAATCATCAAATCTTGATTGTCGTTCTCATAAATTGCATTCACTTTCCCCAGACACTTCCAAAATTGGGATCTGTAATAGTGAGAAGGTAGTTTTGATTATGGTATACCATAATTGCAAATCAACATTAGAAAGCTAAGCTGCGAGTCAAACTACCAGAAAGTGACTACAACAAGAATTATAGATTAGAAAAAAAAAAAATCGTGGCCTCATAACTAACAGCTCTCCCTTTAGCAAATAGAATAAATTAATTTGACTTCTACAACTTCAAATGCAAGTATAAAGCAAGGCAGAGAGACTTAAAAACACAGTAATAAAACAAAAATTTGGTACCGATGTCCCTGTATGAAGACACTGCCGGCGTTCCAGCTGATGCAGACCGCACGGAAGGAACATGCTCTGTAAAGTTCCAACCTAACTAATTAAAATAGCAAAATGCCAATTAGCCTCAGTCAGGTTAACCACAATACAACTTATCTGAATGCATAAATTATTCCAACGAAAGGCTTCAAAATCCTTTAAAACATTGTGAATATAACAAAATTAGATATCTGAACTCAAATAAAACCTAGTAAAATAGATAGACATATTAGTTTCCAGTTTACCTTTCTCAGTTGTTCATTTAATTTAAATAACCAACCTCAGAAACATTAAACATTAGAAACTACACAAAAATCGAAGATCTATACATCACTACTACATTTTCAGCTAGCAATACAGAACTTAAATTACTCTCAAGAAGCTATACCTTTATTTCTACTCCAGCAAAACCAGTTACACATAAGAATTCAAACAATCTCCTTAGAAAAGATTGAAGGAAAATGAAAAAGCAACTAACAAACATGGTGACTTCAAGAACAGAGAAGGAAAGCACAGTAATAAGAATAAAGATCATCACCTCTCATTGTGCAATTGCTATTTTATTATCATCTGCTATCCACATTTTTAAAGAGATCAACCATTGCAAATTATTGAATTACAATCAGCCATGTTTTTAAATAGATCAGCCATTGCAAATTATTGAATTACATGGTTTTATCAAAAGCAATCAGTTCTTATAAAATTATTCATCTAGGCAAAAGCTAAACTGTCATTTCCTATCTCTCTTAGTAAAAGATAGAAATTACTCAAATGACTCAATTAAGGAAACAACATGACTCAATTAGCCTAATGTAACATTCAAATATATTTTATAATTTTATATTTAAGTATTTTTTATATTAAGGTCATTTTTAGAAATTAAATTAAATATAAAGACATTTTATTTAAAAAAAAAAATGATTTGCATGGTGCTTTTACATGTGCTATAAATAAATATATAGATGATGGTGCTAAACTGGCTTTTTGTGAAGCAACAGACAGCAAAACAAGCATCGGTTAATACCAAAATAAGTTATTACTGTGAAGGCAATGTGAACAATATTTTTATAAGCAACCGGCAACACACTCTAGGCATACAAATGCCTATTCAAAAAGTTTCAAATTTCTATTCTTTAAAGAAAATGGAGATTATAGCACAACTTAAAAAAGAATTGCTCTGGCAAAGCATTTAAGTCAATCAAACTTACCTTAAATAAATTGAAAACAATGCATAGAAATATATACAAATAACACTAATCTACATATTATACAAAACAGTAAAAGCCACGTAATTTTTGTATTAACAGTAAATATCAAAAGAACTAAAGTTCATAAAAAGTTAATTAAAAACTAACCACCATAAATAAAAGTGCTAAACAAGACAGTAAAAGCCACGTAATTTTTATATTAACAGTAAATATCAAAAGAACTAAAGTTCATAAAAAGTCAATTAAAAACTAACCACCACAAATAAAAGTACCAAACAAGACAGTAAAAGCCACGTAATTTTTATATTAACAGTAAATATCAAAAGAACTAAAGTTCATAAAAAGTCAATTAAAAACTAACCACCACAAACAAAAGTGCTAAACAAGACAGTAAAAGCCACGTAATTTTTATATTAACAGTAAATATCAAAAGAACTAAAGTTCATAAAAAGTCAATTAAAAACTAACCACCACAAATAAAAGTGCTAAACAAGATAGTACAAGGTAGGCATATCCATAAAGCTTGATTTCATAAATTTCAAAAAAATGAAAATAAATAAATAAATAAATTCAAGCCAACTTATGCCTCAAGCATGCACAATGCACAAACCATAATTCCACTGACAAAAGATAAGGAACCTACTTAAATTTTAAGTTGAGACAAGACAGTTTAATAATTTTCTTATGTCCATTAAATAGTCCAATAAGATATTACAAGCTCACAATTTGGTAAGATCAAGCATGTAAAATGCTGAAATAAGAGGCACTGGCTATAAATGAAGTAACAATTCTGACATCAAATGTCATAACAAGATAATAGAGTGGTTCTCACTATGTCTTCAGCATCTTTGCATCACTAAGAAGAAGCATATTCTAAATTCATAACAAGTTGAAAATCATCACAAAAATAAGACTTGTATCATAAACAGAAAGAAAGAAAATCAAAACATGCGAAAAAATGAGAACAGACACAAACACTTAGCAGTGTTGTGTCGGGTGAATAACGGTGGCACAGTAACACTTAAAGAATGTGTAGATTATGGAGAAGAAGAGTACACAACTGGAGGCCAAAAAAAACACGAATAAAAAAGAAAGAGTCACCTAATAATCCCTAGAACCACACACAGGAAACAGAGTTGAAGTAGAATTGAAAATTAAAAAGAAATCACAAATTACTCATATGACAGACAATATGCAGAATTTCTACATTGCTTTAAGTTATTCTATAAAAAAAATATATATTTCATAATTTGTACGAAATGTTTCAAGTCATTCTCCATTACACTTAGAATTTTGATTTAAACTAAGACCAACTCCTAAACCTTTTAGTCCACAGACACTGTGCTGAGTTGGTTTTGTTTTTTGAGAAGAGAAGATATATTTCACTACAGTCATGAAATTAAGTCAAAGAAAAATTTATGCATTTAAGGTTACCCATATGTTCTATTTGTTTTCTTCCATTTAGAGTTGTTCCACCACTAAAAAGAGGCATTAATCTTCATTTTATCATTATCAAAACTAGCAGGGCATAACCAGATATTGGACACTGTCTGTTGGCATTTCAGAGCTAAATCCTCTTATATAAACCCCGTTCCATCTGAAATATAGATTCTTCTATGAAATTTTTCCCAAAGAAGTGTTTAAAATTAAAAGCAAACGTACAGGGTAATAATTTCCAGCAACAGATTGATGAACTTGGAGGTGCCAATCTCATCTAATTCAGTTGCCTATAGAATTACTATTCTTTAATCTAATAAAATGGAGCCATTTTGTTTTAAGATATCATCTAAGTCAGTTGCCTACAGAATTATTATTCTTGTGTGTACTACCAAACTCTGCTAATATATGATGGCCATACTGCAACTAGATGCTTATATTTTAAACAAAAATAATGCAATAAGCAACACATAAGACCATGTGGTTCTCACTATAAATTTATAACAATAGATATTGAACATAAGATTTCAGAAAAGTGGAGCAAAAAACAGAGAAAATAAAATGACAGAATTAGGATGGCCATTTTGAGCATAGTACACCAAAATCAAGTTTCCAATATTATCAAAACCCATTGGATGCAGCTAATACTGCAGTTGCTGCTATAATAGATGGCCGATGATCAGAAAAATTCATCTTTAAAAAACAAAAATAAAGAAAAAGATCAGAAAAATCAAGAAACAAAGACATAGAAGTCAGAAAAGAAACAAAAATCTACTCATAACCATAATAGAGATAATCAAATTGCAGTGTGAAGACTTTAATATACAAAGAGCAGGCAAAAAAAAAAAAAACTTGTTGAAATTTATTCATTACTTCATAACATATATATGTGATGGGTAATATATGGGATCTATAAGTCCTGTATTAATACACATAACTGAGATTTATATAAGTAGGATAGTAACATTAACAATAGATATATACAAATTATAGATGTCAATTAATAAAGCACTAAGCACACCATCAACTGACAAAACTAATATTTTTCTTTTTTTCTTATATATATATATAAGAGAAAGGACCAGCCAGCCAATCTCTACCATACATACATGCATTGCTTTAACTTTTGTATTGAAATAATTAATATCCATTTATTTGCTAAACAGTAAAGTTATCAGAATTATCCTTTAGAAAACAACACGTGTAAACATTGAGAATGAGGAATTATCAAAGTAAACCCAAAATGATAACCATAATTCACGCTGAAAGCTATATCCAGATCAACATATTTAATATGAAAAACCAAAATACATGAGTATTATTAATTAGTAAATCTGCTTCACAATAACCGAGAAGCTAAAAATGCAAAATACTTGCCTATTCACTGTGACCTTGGGGGAAATAAACAACACAGCTTCCAACAGCAGGTAAAGAAACAAGAGGATCCGCACATGCGTGCCGTAGTTCAGAGTTCAAAACCCTCTTCACCCTTGCAAAATTCATTTCACGGCTATTAAAAGCAAAAAAAAAAGTAGGAGTTAATTCTAAACTCTCTTGGATTGAGCTAACAGCAGCTGAGGCTAACTAACAAAACACAAAAAGAAGAATCCAATAAAAAAAAGCTGCAAGGTTATATCATAGAATGATTAAAATATGAACATATCAACACTTATTAGCTCAAGTTGGACATCGCAGCAAGCGCACAAAAACAGGACAAAAAAAAAAAACTTCCACAAACAACATATGTAGCTAATGAATTCTTAAAAAGAGGCATTAGATGCTCCAGACAGACACCAGGACTGTGATGAAACTGATGGTTGTGTAAATTTGAAATGGACATAGCCTTGGGATGGAGAGGCTGCAACGCATATTTTGGACAAATACATGAATAGATCTAAGCCAAAATTTACATTTCAGGGAAAGCCAAAATTAATTTGGAATAAAAAAAAAACGAACTGATTAATTCACATAACAGTTTTATTTCTTCATTTACTCCAAAAGAAATTAAATCACACATTCAAACGATTTACAATACAAACCACCTGGCCAATTCGAAAGCAAACAAAGACTTAGTAGTACTCACACATTCAACACCAAAAGTTCGAATGAAAAAGCCAATCTAACACTTCTAAATTGCATCCAAGAAAGAGAAACACACACACCTGAGGGTCGAGGAGAGGGAAAAGAGCTTTGAGGTGGTGGAGAGGCAAAGGAGGAGAGGAGAGAAGAGAACAGGTGATGTAGAAGGACTACAGCGAAGCCGTTTCGAAATAGGAGGAGAAGGAAGGTCCTCGAGCAAGAACGATCACTTGCTTCCACAAACAACCGCAGACATCCTCTAGGGTTTCTTGCTGAATCGATCGGTTCTCGGCCTGATAGCTTGGGTATTAGGTCTCTGCTGCTTTTGTGCTTGGACATTTTTTTCTGGCTCGTTTCTGATTTTCTATGGCTTTAAGTTTGTTATATATCTATATGAAGGGGCAAGTACTGATGATGGTAAAGAAATAAAGCGGTGGCCTTTTATTTAAAAGGACAAGGTGGGCGCGTGGAAAGTTTTTCCGAGATTTCGGTTTTCGAGTTCCCCAAACGGTGTCATTGTTAGAGAATTCAATTGGCTGGGATAGTCGGATGGAGTTAAAACCTAGGGCTGATTTAATTTAGCTATTCGGACTAATTGTTAGTTTTGATATTTTTTTAGAGCTTATTTGAAAAGAAAAAGAGTTCAATAGAAGAAAGGGAAAGTTACAGGGAAAATTTTTAATTTTAAGAAGGAAGGTTGAAATTCGTGAGGAGCAGCAGAGAATCACTTAGCAGAGTGATTTCCTCACTCTCCTGAGTGACCAGAGCACTCTCCAGAGTGAAATTTTACTCATACAAAGGCAAAATGCCACTCACCCAAATCTGTCTCTTCTTTCTCCAGCAAAGAATCACTCTCAAGAGTGCCTAAGGCCACTCTCCCAAGTGAGGAAAGAGAAAGCACGAATTTAAAGTTCCTATTTGTGTAGAATTCAATTCTTATTTGGTTTAAAAAGTTTACAAAGACAAAACTTCTTCTTTTGGCAAGATAATTCAACTATAAAAGCACTAAAGCACCAAAACTTTGAAGGAGCTAGAATTACGAATTTTGTTCTTTGTTTAGTTTTAGTTTTCTTTAATTAATTGTACATTAGTTTTAGCTTAGTTTTAGTTTAGTTTTCTTATATTCTTAGTTTACAATTCTCTAAAAGACTCAAACTTTCTATTGAAGTCATCAAGGACAAAGTTTGGAGTTTCATGAGTATTGTATCTCTTTACTTTAATTGTTCATTTAGTTTTCATCATATTTGGTAAGTAGTTTTTCTTCTTTTGCTAGGGAAAACTTAAACCCTCATACTTTGATTGTAATGACTTTATTCTAGGCTTTAATTCAATGCAAGTTTGATTATTTCTTAGTTTTGGACAAATTCTTACCTTTGGTTATTTATAATTTGATTGTTGACTTATTTGAATTAATAGTTGATGATTGATTTATGCATAACTATTGGTATGCATGCTCTTGGATTAGTTCATTAGTATTAATGCATGATTCTATTCTGAGTTAAGGTGTAATTATGTGTTAGTACGGATAGATTAACACTAAGAAAAGTTGAACTAAGAATAGGTTGAAGTTAATTTGCTTGAAAAAGATTTTAATGGATGTCTAGAAGTTTAAAACTGGATCTTTATACTAAGTGTTAAATTTGTCTATGAGTTTAATATTTAGAATGATATTCTTGCATAAGATATTTGGCTTTATTACTCATTTTTTCATAATCACTTATGTTAATTTTGTTTGAGTTATTGTAATAAAAGTTGAGGTGTTTAAATTTAGTTTATGTTTTGCTTTATTGTCTATTTAGTTTAATTCTTACCTTTAAATCAAAAACTTGAGAAATAATTTCGGATTAATTTAATTCAAGCATAGATATTATTCTTAGCAATCCTTATTCCATTGGGTACAATATTTAGGGTCTTAATCTATATTTTCCTATATTACTAGCTGATCTAGTATACTTGCTAGACACCGGTCAAGTTTTTGGCACCGTTACCGGGGAACAACGGTTTTGTTTTTGTTTAATATCTTTGGTTGAATTAGTTTGAGATTTTTTTTTTCATATTTGATTTGGTGATTTTTTTTGTAGGAAAAATTTGATCCATTTTTCAAGATGATGCAAGATGATGTCCAAGATCATACATTATTCCTTTTACAACAGCAATTGAATGATTTAAAGAGAAAAATGGAGGAGTTCATAAGTACACATGCACCAAGTCCTTATTCACCACCATCCTTCGTTGAAGAGTCTTGTTCTTCATGGGTTTTGGGAGCACAAATGGAAAACTTGAAGAGAGAGATTCAAGAATTGCAATATTCAAAAGAGGCTTGTAACTCAAAAAATCAATTTCTTCTTGACTTGCTTTTGCATAATGATAAGAAATTTTTAGCTGAAAGAGATGAGTAGGAGGCTATATTTAGAAGTTAAGAGGAAAAGTTAAAAAGTCACGAGGAGAAATTTAGACTTCAAGAGGAGAAGCTAAGAATCCAAGAGGAGAAATTAAGGATTCAAGAGGAAAAGTTTAGAATTCAAAAAGAGAAGTTAAGGATTCAAGAGGAAACAATCAAGAATCAATAGAGTTTATTAAGGGATAAAGAAGAAGGAATTTAGAGAATGGAATCTAAACTAGAACCCTTGAGCGTTTCATTGAAATTTCAAGGTGATGGTGGTAAGGAGGAGGAAACAAATCATTCATTATAGGTGGATAAAGAAGTAATTGGTTTTAAGGAGCATAAAGAGGAAAAGGAGCAATTCATATATGAAGACAAGTCTTGTATTCATTTGGAAGGTGTATTGGAACCTCTTGTGAAGAATTTATCACCAAAGGAGCAAGAAGTGTTCAATTCTCAAGTAGAAGCATTGAATTCAGTCCATTTGAAGAATTTATTTAGGCTAGAAGAGCTAGTTGAGTTCATTTTTGAAGAGCTAAAGGAGAAGTCATATTTTATTGAGGATATGGAATTTCCAACTTTGGTGAACTATGACAAGTTTATTCTACTAATGGGAGAAAATAAAGAGCAAAGTCTAGAGAGACTAGTATTTGGATCACAAGCTCAGCCTCCAGAGAGTAACATGAGTCGAGCTGGGACTCAATAAACCAAAACTCCTCTAACCCTTCTCTTTAAATTTTTGTTAATTTTTTTTATAAGTTGTGTGTTATTTTTGATAAGTTGCTTTCTTATTTTTAGTTTATTTTATTTTCTTAAGTCTTTTATGTGTGTCACTCATGAGTTTAAGAATTAAAGAGGCTTCTTCTTAGGATATTTGTGCTTAATTAGTACATTCTAAAATGTGCTTCTAGGGTGCCAAGAAAGGGGGAATTGGAATTTAGTTGAACCTAAGGAGGATTTATGCTTTTTAAGTAATTTTTTTTCATTGGTGAGGTATAATTTTTCATTATTTTTATGTGCTTCATGAACCTAGGGAGAGTATACTAAACTTATGAATTTACTTTGATTTATTTGAATGCTCCTTTAGTTTGTTTTAATTGTTTAAGTGTGACGTTGATTCTATTGGTTTGAGATTTTATGAACTAAAGGGAAAATTATTCATTTGTTGAGTTGAGAGTGAATTTGATATGTAATTCAACTAGATCTTGGGCTTGCATATTGTTTTGGCATGGTTTTGAGTGGAAATAAGATTGATTGTTCAAGGTAGAACTTTAAGTTAGTTATGATTCATGGTACAGTTGAGATGTTCTGTAACTAGTTTATAAGATTTATAATTTTATACATGGTTTTAAACCAACTTTGAGTGAGAATTGATTCATTTGAGTGAGTTGGAAATCATAACTTGATGATGTTTTAGGTGGTTTGCTTAAGATATTAAAGGGTTGAAATAAGATAGGAATTAAGCAAATATTGTAAACAATGTCTAATGAAGGATTTAAGGTTGAAAATGAAGAAGAAAAATTTTTTGCAAAGAGAGGACAGCTTTAGGTCACTCGATCGAGTGGCCATCTCACTCTCCTGAGTGACCTTCTCACTCTCTTGAGCACCAACAATGCTCTCCCGAGTGAAATTACACTCTCCTGAGTGTTTTGTGTTTTTGTTAGGTTTTAAAAGGCAGCCCCTGAGCACTCTTCCGAGTGGTATTTACCACTCTCCCGAGTGAGGTTTTTGATGAAATCATGTGAGAAATATTTAAAACCCCGTATGTGTCCCTTTGGAAATCGAGAGGACCCACTCAGCCGAGTGATTATTCACTCACCCGAGTGGCCCTCCTTTAAAACCCACTCTTCCATTTTCTCATTCACTCTTGCACACACTCTTTCACAAGTTCTCTCACTCACCCACACAACACACTCTCCTCCTCATCTAAGTGCACATCTCAATCATCAAAGCACACACCTCCCTACACTAGGAACTCATATCTAGCAGACCGCTGTGTTATCTAATCGTAACGTCTTATATGTCATTCAAGTTTTAACTCGCTATTTTGATACACCATAGGTTTTTAGGAAATTAGTTGAGCATCATATTAGTCCACTTTCATGCAAATTGCATAAGGTTCACTCATTGTTTGAAGTTAAGTTTTATTTTCAAATTTTTGCTTGCCTTTGTATTGTTCAACGTTGTTGCTTAGATTAATTGGAAGAATTGGCGTAGTTTTTCTTCTTAATCATAGGTTTGCTTAGAAAGCTTATTTTTGGGTTAAGTTCATCTGCACTTCACTTACTCTTAGCCTACTTATTGATTAAGACTGAACCATAATTTCAATTGTTGGCTTGATAATGATTGAGATTGTATTTAAATTGGCTTTTTTCTTTTGTGCTTACTATGACCAATTTCAAGTCTTTATCTTATCAAGCTAAACCATCATCAATCACCCTTAGACTTGAGATTATATATTCACACACTTGATATCCATCATGCAATATATTGATGTTGTGCTTTGAGCATTCAATCATTTATTGTTGAACTAGGTGCATTTCTATGCTTGACCACCATGATTATTAATGCTTTCATTACCTTCATATACACTTGATGACATATTGATTTTTCCCATACCATGATTTTTAAGCCTTGTTTTCTGCACTATCTTGGTTCTAAAGGCATGTTGGAATTGTTCACTCAACTTCATTGATCTCATGTCTCCTTTTAGCTTGATTGTGGTTCTTTACTTGTGCTAGTATTGCTTTGAGTCAAGTGTAGTATTATTATAGTCTCTATTTCTCTTAGGCACTTACTTGTTTGTTAAAATTTGTGCAGTGAGCTAATACTTTTACTACTTTGCTGAGGACAACAAGATTTTAAAGAGGGGGACAAAGCTCAGCTGAACTAAATTTTAAAGATCAATTCAAGGGAGTTCTCTTATCTTACTCATGAATAGTTTTAATTATTTTGTTTTTGTTATTTTGTTTTTGTTTTAAATTGTTTAGTTTGGTTTGAAGTTTGCATGTTTAGTTTGTAGTTTGCATTCTAATCAAACAGTTAGATCAAGTTTGTCATTTTTCTTGCACTAAACTTAGTTTGCCTTAGTTTACCCTCAAAATTTGAACTTATTAAACTTAAACTTAGAATATGCATTTTTTAAAATTTTTGTTTAGCACTAAGACAAGCATGTTGTTTAACGGAATTTTAGCTAGTTTAACATTCAACTTGACTTATATTTGTTAGTTTCCACTTTTTGAGCATATAAGACCAGTTTTTGAACCTAAAGAAAAACAATGCATCGAAATAGTTGAGTTAGAAATTTTAGAATACTAGAACTTTCCTCATCACCTTTTGAAGTATAAAAGCAATTCAAAGCAACTTAGAAAGTGATCTAGGCACAATTGTTCTTGTTGAGCCATAAAAAGACTGTTTGCCTGCCTTTTTGATATAATTGACCATTGTTAGCCACTTTGAGCCTAATAAGGCATGCTTAATGCGTGCCATCTTATATTTTTCTTGTTACACTCAATTATTAACCATATAGCCTAAAGAGCCTTTATCGTTCCCTTCTAGAATTGGCCACTCTAGGATTGGATGGATTAATTTTGTTGGATATTTTGAAGGGTGTAGTAGGACATTTTTGAGACTATTATCAAGGGCTATTGATTAATTCAAGAAAATAGTGAGAATTTACCTTGTAATTACCCAATTTTTTATTGAATTTCCAGCATTAAAGCTAGTATGAAAAAAAAAAGAAAAAAAGAGAGAAAAAGAAAAGAAAAGGAAAGGAAAGGAAAGGAAAGAAAGAAAAAGCAATAAAGCTAGCATATATGGAAAAATTCTTAAGTGTGAGATATTTACAAGGGAAAGCATCTGTGACTTCACAAAGGGAATGAATTTTAAAGAGAGTTTACATTGATATTTTCTCTTAAAAGTACTTAAAATGTGTATGGGTTTGAACAAACAAGTATGGAAAAAGAGATTTGTGCTTAGAAATTTAAAATTTTCAATCTTAGTCTATCTTAATCATAGAGTGGCTATTCTTTGTTATTATATTTATCCATTCTTTGATAACCAATACCTTAACCCCATTACAATCGAATTAAGAACTAAGTGATTTTAAGTTTACTTTTGAATTGTTTAGCGGAGATGACCTTCGGGTTTCGGTGCTAAAGGAGAGGCTTATGGTGAGTTTCAAGTGCGAAACCGCATATACACGCAGTTATACATCAATTCTCAAGATTAACTAAGAATTTGCATTGGTATTTTGAGTTTTGAAAATACTTAAAAAGTTTTGGTCTTGCACACACACACATATGAAAACTAGCTCATATTGTCTTGTTTAAATTTATTCCAGTTGGAATTTTATTAAGTGCTCTTGTTAATTGTTAAGCTTTGTTTTGAACTACATAATTCTTTATTTAAGTTTGATAATTTTAAGGAGTTGGTTTGTTAAAATTTGCTCGAGAGCGAGCAAAGGCTAAGTGTGGGGTATTTGATAAGTGTGAATTATACTATGTTTTTAGTATATTTTTAGGCGTTTATTTAAGTCAATTTAGTCTTAATTAGTTGATTTTTGGTTTAATTATTTAGTTTATGTGTTTTTAGGACTAATTATTAATTTTGGTGTTTTTAGGGCCAAATTGAAGGAAAAAGGGCCTAAAGTGCAAAAAGGAGAAAGTTAGGGGCAAAAGTAAAATTAAAGGGAAATATGGCTTTCACTCAAGGGGAGCAGCCATGAATCACTTGACTGAGTGATTTTACACTCTCTAGAGTGAGATTTTCACTCACCCAAGCAAGGATTACGTGAAAGGCAGTGGAAAGTCACTCTTTCGAGTATGAATTTCACACTCACGAGTGCAAGGCTCACTCTCCCGAGCATCAAGATCACTCTCCCGAGTGATTAATAAGGAAACACAATAAAAGATTTCCTGTTTAAGATGAATTCTTCTACAACTTGGTTTAGGAAGTTTACAAAGGCAAAACTTCTTCTTTTGGCAAGACAATTCAACTATAAAAGCACCAGAACTTAGAGAGGAGCTAGAATGACAAATTTTGTTTAGTTTTAATTTTTTAATTAATTATACATTAGTTTTAGCTTAGTTTTAGTTTAGTTTTATTTTAGTTTTCTTATTTTCTTAGTTTACAATTCTCTAAAAGACTCAAGCTTTCTATTAAAGTCATCAAGAATAAAGTTTGGAGCTTCATGAGTATTGTATCTCTTTACTTTAATTGTTCATTTAGTTTTCATCATTTTTGGTAATTAGTTTTTCTTCTTTTGCTAGGGGAAACTTGAACCCTCATACTTTGATTGTAATGACTTTATTCTGGGCTTTAATTCAATACAAGTTTGATTATTTCTTAGTTTTGGACAAATTCTTACCTTTGATTATTTATAATTTGATTATTGACTTAATTGAATTAATAGTTAATGATTGATTTATGCATAACTATTGGTATGCATGCTCTTGGGTTAGTTCATCAGTATTAATGCATGATTCTATTATGAGTTAAGGTGTAATTTTGTGTTAGAAAGAATAAATTAACATTGAGAAAAGTTGAACTAAGAATAGGTTGAAGTTAATTTGCTTGAAAATGATTTTAATGGATATCTAGGAGTTTAAAATTGAATTTTTATGCTAAGTGTTAGATTTGTCTATAAGTTTAATACTTAGAATGATATTCTTACATAAGATGTCTAGCTTTATTACTGGTTTTTCCATAATCACTTATGTTAATTTTGTTTGAGTCATTGTAATAAAAGTTAAGGTGGATAGTTCCTTTAGGAAGAGAATTTCAGTTATTATTTTGTGTTTAATTCATGTTAGTTTAATTTTAGTTTTTTGTTTGCTTTATTGTCTATTTAGTTTAGTTCTTATCTATAAATCAAAAAATTGGGGAATAATCTCAGATTAATTTAATTCAAGCATAGATATTATTCTTAGCAATCCCTGTTCCCTTAGGTACCATATTTGGGGTCTTAATCTATATTTTTCTATATTACTAGCCGATCTAGTACACTTGCTAGACACCGGTCAAGAACATTATAAACCATGTATACCTATATATACATACCTTGATATAAATTCATATACATATACATTTATAGAATCCATATGATCATATTTTAAGGCATAATGCGTCTTATTATTGGCATAACACATAAGGGAAGTATAATGTGGTAGAAAAGGGGAAGAAAAAGCTAAATTAGAGGAAAAAGCCTTCTGTCATGAGTGCAACAAGTGTCGTGAGCACGACAAGTTCCGCGAGCCAAATATGAGTTTTCCCTATTCACTAAAATCCTGCCAATTGGTTCAACAACTCAACTTGCATCGTGATTTAGACACATTAAACGACATTTTCTGGAAAAGTTGTCTTCTACAAAGTTGTTCCCCTACATTTCTATTTTCTGGAACATTAAAAATAATTCCATTTAGTCTTATAAATCTCAAGATATTCAATAAAAAAATAGACTACTCCTAATGACAGGGCAGCAAACCAAGCCAAATTTCAAGCTTAATTTTGACCATCATAGGGCAAGAATCAGACGTGTCTCTCTTCTAATGAAATTTAGTTTTATGAATTTAGTTTCTAACCCAACTAGAATTACTCAATTTAAATCTATAAAACTCTAGATATGGGCAAAATAGTTTGAATAGGTTCAGTGAGACTAAGGACAGATTTTTGCCAAAAAGAAGACATATCAAGAATTTTGGTTCCTATGCGAATTTACCCATCCTATTTAGGTACGCCATTAATAAAAACTTCATTCTAACAACTCAAATCATCACAACAAAGCAAAACCACAAATTCACTATAAGTCCCCATACCTCTTAATGTTTAATTCTCCAAGCTACCCACATCTCTTGCTCCTTGCCTTTGCTTTTCTCTCTTTCTTCATAAAAAAATCATAGATTATTATGCTTAAAGATTTATATAATCCTTTAGTTTAATATCTAATAATAAAAAAGCAAAGGAAGTACAAAAGAGATGTTCTTACCTTAAAAAGACTAACCTCTAAAATCTCTCTCCTCTCAAAAGCTAGAATTGGATTTGAGGGTTATTTAGGGGTTAGAGATTTGAGCTTAATAGAAAAATGGTGGCTTGAAGTCATTTGAAATGAATTGTCCGACTAACTCCTTCAAAATATGTGATTTTTCTCCTTTCTCAAGATATTTCTAGAAGGCTAGGTGTCTTGTTCCTATTGGTCCACTTGTTAGCTTCACCAAAAATTATATTTGACTCCTTTCTTTCCCTCAAATTTATGTTTCTTCCCCTAAACTCTCTCTTATGCTTTTCAATTGGGTCCCTTAACTTATATTTTCTCAAAATTAATCATATACATAACTTAATTTAAAATGACCATTTTACCCTTCATCATTTTAAGCAATTACCTCTATGTCCTCAACCTATAATTTATTGATTAACTGAACCAATATCACTACTGTTATCTTTAAAATGCATGTATATTCTCTTAGATCCTTATTAAGGGTGTCATAAGCTGCCAAAAGGGAGGTTAGTCGGACTTTTTCTTTATTAATCAACCCTTTATTTTTTGGGTATTTGTAATCCCCAAAAACATCACAAAAGTATTTCGACTTCATTTGTCTCAAATGGTGCAACTTTTTATCTACCAATCCACACTGGATTCCATTTATGACATTCATTAAGAACAAACTTTTGGACACCAAGAGATGGTTCTCCTTTATGGTGTATAAATATTAACATAGTGTCTCAGTGGGGATGTCAAGATAATAACATTAGAAGAAGCATTTGACATATGAGGCATTGTCCTTTGTCACTAGAGAACTTAGCCCAATACATACCTTTATGTATGCAATAAGTTCCTTTTGTATATTAATCATATGCTTATGCCTAGCTTATATATGCATTGTTATTTACAAGCATCATATAGTAATAACAACAATCATATCTAGACACATAATGCAAAAACATATGTTTCATTCAATCTTGGGGAGTGACACCTTACATGCATTTGACTACTGTTATCAATCAGCCCTCATGGGTTTTCTTGATTGAATATTTTCTCTCAACCCCTAATTTTTGCACTAATAGGGTGCCTAGGTTTAACAAGATTGCCTTTTTTCGATTTTCAACCTACAAGGCTATATTTTCTCTTTTTTTAATTTTTCTTCTTCTTCTTCTTCTTCTTCTTCTTCTTATTTTCTTTGTCTTTACCATGGAACCCTCTTCAGTCTGTCAACATTGCTCAAATCATTAAATCCTTTCTAATCATTGCTGGTGAGAAATGGTTGCCCTTTCAACCATAGTTTCTTTAGCACAAAGAGTTTGACATTAGTTTATATAACCTGAAGTACTTAATTTGAGTTATTTCTGCCAAGCAATGGCCTTTGACCCACTTTTCAGAGGATCAACTGGACCTTTTTGATCTTTGTGAACTTGACCAGGATGGTGTGCTCTCTTTCAAATTGCAAAAGGCCTTAGTCTGCTTGTTCTGACTTTAACAGTTGAGATCTTGAAGTAATATTTAGTAGTTAAAGCTTAATCTTGATTAGCTATATTGTGCTTGTCCCTAAATGTTAAGAAGAAAGGAATGCTTTTTAAAACTTTACTTACTATCTTGTCTCTTCGTTCATGTTGGTTGTGCAAGCTTCTATGTAAGTTTTTTCCTTTTCTTCTCTCTTTATCTCAACTAATTCCTGTTAGCCTATTTCTTCCACCATGCTCCACTTAAGATAATGAGCCTAGGTGATGACTTGTAGATCATTCTTCAATTTTTTTTAAGGCATCTTTAAAAAATTTTGACACCTTTAAGTAGTGGAGCTTTGGTTTCCCTTTAATTTCCTTGATGTTTGACATTTGGAATTTTCATCTTATCTTTTTTACCTTCTGCTCTGAGTCTTTGAATTTACTGCTTAAATGATATGTGGTTTGGATAAGCTTGGGCAGCCTATCGCACAATGTTTCTATCAACTCTCAACATGTTACTTCAAGTCCAAGCAAAGAATCTTTCTTTTTTCTTTTCATTTTCTTTCTTTTTCGTTCTCTCAAGCTATTCTCACTTTAGGAGTCATATTGGATGCAATCAAGATGTTATTTTTTTCCTTGAGATTAAATGGAGCAGGGTTTATTGAATTAATGTCTTATACAATTAAACCATGATTATTGTCATGCAGGATGCAATAAAATAAAACATTACATACATAAGAAAAGCTCATATTATTAACATAGTTAAAGAAGTATATGTATATTTTAAATCAACAAAAAGGAGTGGCTTATATTGCATATTTTCCTACTATAAGTATAAGCAGTAAAAAGTCTTTCAACATTTCAGGCTCTCCTTATCTGGATGGTGACTCCAAAATTAGTGGGGATATCTACATCTACAACTCTCTAAATTGCTTCTCATAGGAGCTGAGCAGGAAATAGCTAGGTATCTACATGACATATACATCCTGAAGCACATACCATTCTGGCTAGCCTGAGTTAGACACAAAAATAGGTGGTAGCAAAACACAACTCATCTCTTCCTCTTATCCTCTAGGTCTATAATTTTCTTGGCATTAATAGGGTCCCAGATTTGGCTTCTTAAAGTTTGACAATTATTTATCAAATGGCCAATGTATTGGTGAAAAGTACAAAACTAATCAGCCTTATGACCTGGCAAACCCTGAGTTCTGGCCAGCCTTAATGGTAAGGGTTGCAATTTCTTTATTTTAACTAAGCTTTCAAAAACCTAAAACAAAGGCTTACCCAAATAAGAGTACCTTTTTTGTGTTGCTTCTGTGGCTGATACCCTTATCGTCTTCCAAACATTATTGCTCATGTCTAAACCAGCCATTTTGTCAGCCTCAGCACTACTGCCACAATTTTCACCTCCTATAATGAGATAATGGATCCTTTTTGCTAAGCAACCTTCTTTTGCTTCAACAAATGTATACATAAAGGACTTATAATCATTCATTGGTTCTTTATCCAACCGATGATGCCAACTAGTTGGGGGTATTTAGAGTATATGCACTAAAGCCCATGTAGATGGGGATGTATTTCGTGTATATGAACTCATTTTATTTATGAGAAGGCTACTTTTATTTATTAATGTTATGTTTAATTACATATGTTTATTTAAACTTAAATTAATAAAAGAAGTCATTGGTGTTATAAAACAGTGTAAAGGCAATCATGAAATAGTTTATGATGTGAGATGTCTATTGCATGTAAATATGTTAATACCTAAATATCCCTGGTCATAGTATTAATAAGATAGGACATTGTTAATATGGTTAGACTAGCACATGTTATGCATTTTAAAATGTTCAAGTAGTAGTTCTCATAACTATGATAATGGGAGATGATCAAAGCTAACATGTAGATGTTTATTAGAAGAACAAGTTCATTAGAGACCTGCTAAAAGAATCTTTACATGGAAATTAAATCTATATCAATGAAGAATCTCTTCATAGCAATGGTGTAAGTATCCTTAGACTTGAGATCACCAAAGTTATCTTAAGTAGTGAGTGGTATACTTTGACTCTATAACTGCTTACCTCCAACTAGTGGTGAGCATAGTTAGGATGTTAGGTATATCATAACCTACTTGGAGGTAGTTGAGTGATCAATAAATGATTCACCATCCCAGATTTATTAAGGAAAGTTATCTCGTATGATTTTATAATTGCCTTGTTTAGAGAATTTCTGGCTAGAGTATGATGCCAAGGTGGATAGGGATCCACGAAGGGCATTTTGGAACAACGGTTAAATTAATATAACATAAATATTTAGGTTCATATGAGTTGACATAATTCCTTACTCAAAATCTAAATGAGATAAGTGTGGTGAAAGCAGTAATTACACGGTAACTGTTCTATGGAAGGATATAGTCAAAATAACTTGACTTTCTTGATATTTGGATGATCATGATGTTTAGCTAGAGCCCTCTTATGACTTATCTAATAATAATATCAATTGGAAATTGATAAAATGGTTTAAAGAAGTTTAAATCATAAGGTTCATAGTTCTACTAAGACTCTTGGTGAAGAGTCACAATTTAACTAGAACTTTTAGTTACATATTATACTACAAACATGGACAGGAACCCAATAGGTCACACACATATAGAGTAAGGAACATTGTGATAAAATGACAAAGATAATAATATTTGATATTACTATGAGAGAGGAAAAATAAATAGGAAAATAATTAATTAAAGAGTCTAATTAATTATACATATGTAGTAATTAATTAAAGAGTTTAATTAATTATACATATGAAGAAAATTTTAGGAAGCCGTTTAGAAATGTTTTGCAATAAAGGACCTGATTGAAATATTGTATTTCAATTAAATATTATTGGACTATAAATTTTATAAGGCTAAAATAATATTAATGGGTCAATTGGAGAAATAATTATTGGTCCAAAAAATTTGGTCTCCATACAAAAGTCTTCTAGATGAAGGCTACTAAGTAGAACTTAAATAGTAGGCCTTAGAGGCCTAATTTTTGGACCAAAATGAATTAAACATGTTTTAAAAGTGTTATGAAGGCCACATATTTAATTTGGTAGGATTTGGAGTTAATTTGGATAATTAAATCCAAGTTTGTGCAGAATGGCCCATTTTTTGGGCTTTTGCACAAGGTCCTTTATGAAAGGGCCTAGACTTGATTTCAATTGGGCCCAAATTAATTAATTAAATTTCAAAAATCCTTTTGGTATTTTTTCTAGAATTTTGTGCATCTTTATCCCAATATAAATGCATTTTTATTATAGATGTAAAAGCCTTACATAAGTGGGATTAAAAGATAACTTTAATATTCATCTCTTCTTCTTCCTAAGCCATATTCTCTTACTAGCTTCTAGTAATATTTATTTTTATTTTGCATATATATGAGATTTGTTCATTTATATTTTTCATATATATGAGATTCATGTAACCAATTAGAATTCTAACATGGTATCAGAGCCTTGGTTTTGCCATGAATCTATAATTTTATATTTTTGCGAAATACTTTGATATTTTTTAGTTATTTATTTCATGAATTTTAAAATATTTGATTTTGATATTCATGAATCAGAAATATTTATTTTTGTATGTGAGTGATTAAATAAATAAAAAAAGCAAACCAACAAACAAGAATAAAATGTTTTCTCCTTGTGCAAAGAAATGAAAAGGGGCTGTTCTAAATAAATTTTTATTTGGCCCATGCTAAAATTATTTTGATTATATTTTATATGTTTAATATGTGATATTAAGCCGTAGGATCAAACAAAATTGAAATTAAATATGTTTTGCATGAAAACTAATTTAATCGAAAAGTTCGATAAAGTAATGTTCTTCATATGTTCTTGGTGTGTTCATGATTAGAACAATTTTTGATCTTTTAAAACTAATATATCCGATACATTTTTGTGTTATTAATTAATTAGAATAATTATAATGAGCCTTAATTAAATTAGATTGAATTTCACTAATTAAAGCCACTTAATGGGCTTAATTGAGTTTGTAGTCTTGGTTTAAATTAGTAAATGACTTGGCAGGCCCAAGAAGCTAATTTAAATTAAAATTACAGACTCCAATTAAGTTTATTAATTGATTTTAAGGGTTGTAGTGGGCTTAATACATGTTTATCCCATTCCCAAAGCCCAAAAGGTTCAACCCACGCATGGTTTTAGGCCCAAAACTAATTATTTAATTATTTAATATGATTAATTAATTAAATTATCAATTAATAATCAATTAAGATAAGAACACATGCATGCAAAAGGTTTTCAAAATGGAAAATGTTTCTTCACTACAAGAAAATCTTGAAATAGCAACGGAAAAATAGCAACAAAAACGATTCCGTTGCTAATTTAGCAACGAAAAGACAATTCCGTTGCTATTTAGCAATGAAAAATAATTTCCATTGCTAAAATTGGTTAAACTTTGTAGATTTAGCAACGGAAAAATTTTTGATTTTTTTCATTGCTAAAAGTGGAGGGAATTTTTGGCGCCAAAATTCAGCAACGACAATTAGCAACGAAATCACTATTCCGTTGCTAATTAAGGCGCCAATAGATGGCGGAAAAAAATTGGAACGAAAAATAGCAACGGAATATGATTTCCGTTGCTAATTTAGCAACGGAATTCAATTTTCGTTGCTAAGACAATTTCGTTGCTAAATAGCAACGGAATTTATTTTCGGTTGCTAAAATAGCAACTGAAATATATTTCCGTTGCTAAATAGCAACCGAAATAGAATTTCGTTGCTAATATTGATTTTCAATGAAAAATAGTAACCGAAATTTATTTTCGTTGCTAAATAGCAACCGAATTTATTTTCCGTTGCTATTTGAATTCCGTTGCTAAATTTTGTTCCAAAAGATGGAAAAAATTTTGAAACAAAATTTAACAACGGAATCTAAATTCCGTTGCTATTTTAGCAACGGATTTTAAGTTCCATTGCTATTTCGGTTGCTACTTTATAATTTGCCCTAGCTATAAATTTATCATTTTCTTCCACCTGTATCTTCTCCCTCATCAGTCGCTCCTCTCTCTCTCTCTCTCGCCATCTACTCTTGTAAACCACGATCTTTTCACACCAATGCAAAGAAGAGCTTGTTTTAGAGAGAGAGTGAGGGTGTTTTTGCGAGCTGGGGAAAGAGTGGTTTTGTAACGGTTAAAGTGGTTTTGCGTTACGGGTTTGGATCTTAGAATCGTTATGGAGAGAAGGGTCAGTAACGGGTGGTGTTAGAAGGCGAAAAGTTCGAGTGTTTTTGATAGAAAAGCTGAACTTAACGGTTTATCAATAATAATTTTTGTGATTATTGACATTTATTGTTGGGATTTAAGTGTATATAACGAGCTAAACTGAAAGGGTACAGGAGATTGACGTTTTTATTCTTCTAGGCTTTGAATTTTTTAGTCGTTGACTTGTAAATTTTGGTGTTAAAAAATGATGGCTGCTAATCAGGGCGGGTCATTTTCTCAGGCTAACAGTGAAGGTGAGGAGGCATGAAATGACCTCTTGCTTTTTTATTTGAATTTTCCTTTTGCTGTTTGTTTTTGGGAAAGTTTGTTCTCTGAGAATGCTTAAACTTTTCACTTTTGGGTTTTAGGTGGTGGCGGGAATGATCTGTATACTGAGCTATGGAAGGCCTGTGCTGGTCCACTTGTTGATGTTCCGAGGAATGGGGAGAGAGTGTTCTATTTCCCACAGGGTCATATGGAGCAGGCAAGATTCAATATATATATATATTAATATATATATATATATATATATATTGAGTTGGGGGGTGGGGGATTTGCTGATTTTGTTTTATTTTAAATTTTGTTGTGGTGTTCAACGAGTGTATTCAGGAGATTATGAATCTGGGATTGGTTTCTATTAATGGATGTGTTATATTTTTGGCTAAGAATTTAAAAGCTTTGCTAATTTTGGGTGGGTGTAGTTGGAGGCATCAACCAATCAAGAACTCAATCAAAAGGTTCCTTTGTTCAATTTGCCATCGAAGATCCTCTGTCGTGTCATTAACATTCAGCTGCTGGTATTTCACTCTCTAATCTCAATTTTCTTTCTATAGTTTCTGTTCATCGTAACGAAGCTTAAGAAGATAGAAATTGGAGAGCAGATATATGTTAGTAAATTTTGTTTATTTAAATTAAAGAATTCCAATTTTATTTTCAAGGATATCTGAGATTCTGTTATTTATATGTTCAGATATCGAGAAAGTAGTATATTGGTTGAGCTTAGTTGAGTTGTGTGATTTAAAGTTTCTATTTGTTAATGTTTTAGTAATAGAGTAAACCAGTAAGCTTAATTGTCAAATTAATTTGGTTTGGATTTTCTTCCTCTTCTTCTTTTATTTTTATAGGCAGAGCAAGAAACAGACGAAGTCTATGCTCAAATTACTTTGATGCCAGAACCAGATGTAAGAACCAAGTTTCTTTCTATTTTTAAGTGTTCTGGTGAAAAAGCTTCACGATTTAATGGTTTTAAATTGCCTTAAAACACTGTAGCAAACTGAGCCTGCAAGTCCTGATCCTATACCGCAAGAGTCCACTAGACATGCTACAGTTCATTCATTCTGTAAAGTGTTAACTGCCTCTGATACAAGTACTCATGGGGGGTTTTCTGTTCTTCGTAAACACGCTACAGAATGCCTTCCACAATTGGTAACTTTGTACTTGTGTTGCACCCATTATTGCTTGCTCATTTTGATCTCAATATGATTGTTTTACTGATTTCATGTGTATATGTTCTTCAGGACATGACTCAACAAACCCCGACACAGGAATTGGTTGCCAAGGATCTTCATGGTTATGAATGGCGGTTTAAGCATATTTTCAGAGGTAAATGGTTTTCTATCACTTGTTTTTTTCTCCTTGTGGTAATTGGCATTCTTTCCATGGAAGAATTTCCCATCTTGCTGTCCTATATAATTGGCTTGCTAAAGCTTTGCTCATGTTTATCTGATCTAAAAATGAACAGGTCAACCACAGAGGCATTTGCTTACAACTGGGTGGAGTACATTTGTTACTTCCAAGAGATTAGTTGCTGGGGATTCATTTGTTTTCCTTAGGTAATTTTTCTCTCTCCCCCTATTTCCTTTATTTTCCATGACGAAGTGTTGAAGCTCTGATGCATTTATAACAAATATCCAGGAGTGAGAATGGTGAGTTGTGAGTTGGAGTGAGACGTCTTGTGCATCAGCAGAGCAGCATGCCATCATCTGTGATTTCGAGTCAGAGCATGCACCTTGGAGTGCTAGCAACAGCATCTCATGCTGTTTCAACACAGACTCTTTTTGTCGTCTATTATAAGCCAAGGTAAAACTTCTTGACGTGTTCAAAACTATCTGCTGATAAAGCCTTAGTATTAGTGTTTGTTAAAATAGTTTATGAGTTCTTCTATCTTCTAATTTATCAGGACAAGCCAATTTATCGTTAGCTTGAACAAATACCTAGAGGCTGTTAACAATAAATATGCAGTTGGTATACGATTTAAAATGAGATTTGAAGGTGAAGATTCTCCTGAAAGAAGGTAAAGTGACTACTGATAAGATTTCTCATATTTAAATTCTGTGCTGCTTGGGTAAAGGAAAATTCTGAATGTTTTGTGATTACGGTGTTTATTGATTGATCATGTTTTCAGGTACAATTGTTGGTGTTGAAGATTTTTCTCCTCATTGGAAAAATTCCAAATGGCGCCAATTGAAAGTAATACATTCTTTGGTTAACAAAATTTATTTTTTCTTCTTCTATCTTCCTTGTATGTAGAAAAATATAATTTGACATTGTACATTCACATGTGTTTTCTTTATTTAATTTTCCAGGTTCAATGGGATGAGCCTGCATCCATTCTGAGGCCTGATAGGGTTTCACCATGGGAGATAGAACCATTTGTTGCTTCGGCACCATCAAACACGGCTCAACCAGTTGCAGCAAAAAACAAAAGACCTCGACCACCAATTGAGGACAGAGAGAGGGACACTCTGTAATTTTTCTTATTTCTTTAATTTACATGATTTAATATCATTGATTATTGATTCCTTGTATTTTATGATTGTTTTTGTCATTAATCAGTAAATATCTATTAAAATCATGTAAAAATTGGGTAAATATGTTTTTTTAGCGATTACTGTTCATCATCCCCTCCTTTCTACCACTTGGGTTTCCAACTTCTTTGCTATCGTATATGCACTGCATCTTTTTGGAATAATTTTTTTTTCTTTTTTTAGCTTAAGACTACAAGGGAAGCAGGGAACATTGGCCTTTCAGGAGTTGTCATTGGAGCTGTATCAACTGCTGGTGTTGCCTGGAAGTATTCAAGGAGTTTGCATGGTACTTACTTTCATTTCTCTTCTTTATATCACTTAGTTTTGTTTTTCGGAATCTGAAGATTGAATTTTTTTCTGATTTATTTAAAATGAAAGTTGAGTCAGAATCTTAATTACTGTGACTGAAACATATGTTATTCGTTTTATTATTGAGCTTCGTTTGAGATTGCTGAATCCAGTGATGTGCAGTTTGGATTTGTTTGTTAGCTAGAAAGAAGAGCCATATTCAGTAGGGAGCAAGGACATTGCTTAATAAAATATAGAAAGAAGCGATGGGGAGTGGGGTTACTTTTTCTTAGAATTTGAATTCCCACTCACCATGCTCTCAAATATATAAAAATAAATAAATAATTTATCTTTTTACCTACCCATGTCCGCATAAAGACTTAGAAAATGCCAAAAGAAAGACAAAGGAAATGATATCAGAGAGAAACAATTGTTTTATTGAAAAAGAGATATCAGATAATCACCTTTAGAAAAGGTCATTGACTTGCAAGTCTTTTTAAATGGAAAATTCTCTCTTTACTACCTCTTTTTATTTAACTAATTAAGCATATATTCTGATTTAAAAAGAAAAGTTATGGCCATCTTCCTACCTATTGTTCTAACATATATATATATATACATAAAAGTATTAATTTGTTAAAAATTTAACCTCATAAAAAATGACCAATTAAACAAATAAATAAACTCATTTTCCCTAAAAATATTACTAATTAAAAAGAAAATAATTCCGATTTTCTCTAACATTTTGTTAAAAGAGTTTATTTACTTTTAATGTTTATTTTAGAGTTGATTTGCCCTTAACGTTTTGATCTTACGTACTGAAGTGAGCCCTTCATGTTACTTTAATTTTTTAATTTTATATTCTTACTCTAATTCAATTTTTTCTTTCAAATTATATCCAAAACCCATGAAATTATTCCAAAATATTTCTGCCAAGAATATGATAAAATCAATCAAAGCGAGTTTGTTCAATATTAAGGATTTTCAAAATGTTCTAAAAAAAAACTATAGAGTTATTTAGAAATTTTAAAATTATTTTTAAAATATTGAGTAGCAACAATTTTCATCAAGTAATTGGTGAAAACCTAACACATTAAGTTTGCATGAAAGAAAAATTGGGTTTTAACAGAAAAACGCATCTAATTTTTCAATTTCTTTTCGCATTGTAATCCAATGATAATTTTTCAATCCTATAATCCAATGATAATTTTGAAGGTGGTTTTCTTTGGTGATAATGTCCCCAAGGATAGGGCAGTCCGCACAATGAAGGCTGCAAAAGCATGCGATGCATTCCTTGTATTAGGATCATCTCTAAGGACCATGTCTGCTTAACGACTTGTTAGGTATATTTATGTTGTTGGCATTTCTTTAAGGAGGGAGATTTTTCAATTTCTTTTGGCATTGTAATCAAATTGCTTTAATGTGCTTGTATGAGCATATTTAATTGGACTTGAAAAGATTATTTCTGATGCTGTGTTAATTACTGATTTTATTGATACATGGCATTTACTGAATGCATGCTTCATGCATACTGTTAACAATGTGCTTGTTTGACAGTTATATCCAGAATAATTGACATTTGCCTGAAGGCTACAACTGATGAGAGCTTAATTTGAGAGCATTTATAAGTTCATCTCACTTAGTTCAACGTTGATAGAATCTAGCATTAAACTGAAATCGTGGAAATTTTTCTAATGCTTTTTAGTTTTCTAAGACATCAACTGATATACTTATAAAATTGAATATTATAGAGCAGCCCATGAGGAATGTGCTGCTACAACAATTATAAATGTAGGGGCTACACGAGCTGATGATTTTGTGCCATTGAGGATTAATGCCCGATTGGGTGAGGTAAGTTTTTCTGGAACCAAACAGGGAAAATGGATTCCTTCATCCCCTGCACCCAAAAGGGTATGTAAAACCAATTATTAACCTTACATTTCTTATTTTTCCATGCTGGTATTAAATACCTTACTTACCTTCTCAATTAATTTGAATGTACTCTTATTAATGTAAGAAAATTTATTTTTTAATTTTCTGATATAGGGTATGACAGATTTGATGCATAAAAGAAAGTATTATTTTGTAATGGCTTAAAATATTTTTAGATATGTATTTGGACATTTTAATTTTTCAAAAATCCATTTAGATATTTTAGCATTGTGAGCTACAAAAATCATTTTAATCAAATTAATTTAAAACTGGCAAAAAGTTTAGGTCTTTTCTGAATGTTCTTCAGATTCTCACCTATCCCTTTGCATATTATCTTGTGCTAATTCAACTTTTTTTTATTTGAATAATGCTGTTGGTTTTCCAAATTACACTAAAACAGCTTGCTGTTTTAGTGTAATTTGTTGGTTTTCTATTTTACACTACTGTTTTAATGTAATTTGTTGGTTTTCTATTGTAGTGATGGAATAGCGACGAAAAAACCGTCACAAATTTTTTTATACTAGTTGCTGAATTTAGTAACAGAAAAATAATATCCGTTGCTAAAATTAACAACGGAATTTGAATTCGGTTGCTAAATTTAGCAATGGAATTTGAATTCGGTTGCTAATTTTGACCAATTTACCAAATGTTAGTGGTTAGATTTAGCAACAGAATTAAATTTCCGTGGAATTTAATCTTCGTTGCTAAATTTAGCAACGGAATAAACTTTTCGTTGCTAAAAATACCAACCGCCGAATTAGCAACCGAAATTTCCGTTGCTAATTTCCGTTGCTATTTTTGATTAGCAACAGAAAATTGACATTTTTCGTTGCTATTTTCCGTTGCTAAATTGCAATTTTCTTGTAGTGCTTATTTTGGATAGTTTCCTTATTTGATCACACTATTACAATAACTCAAAATTAAGTTTCAAGAGTTGAAACATAGTTAGTATTTCATTGTTAGGCTCTACTTTTATGCATTAGAATTAAATATAAGGGTGTATGATTGGCATGATGGATAGTTATGGACAAAGTCCAATGTGATTGAGCATATTGCTTGTTTCAACGTAATGAGGACTTTCATGTCCAACAACTTATTTTGATTTGTATTTTCTTTTCAACTTGTAATATTTAATTAGATTACTTATATTAGAGTTAGAAATAGAAAGGAAAACCACAAGCAAGGAGCAAAATAGGCCGGATGGAGATCCAAAAAGATTGAAGATAATGTATCTATCTATATTTGTTTGAATCATGCATTTACCTAGGTTTGACTTTTTGATCTCCCTCTTGGCTTGGGGAGGTTAATGTAGTAAAGTCCATAACTATGCCATATTTGTATGCTTATATTTATACGAGAGATATAGGATGTATACTAATGTATGCCAACCATGTATGATGAGACTTAGTTAACAAAAATCCCTCAAACTAATACTAAGGTATATAAGCCTTCCATTTAATAGAGGAGAACCAGAGTTCTTTATAGTATAGGATGTTGACCATAGTCAAGCCCATGTTATATTGAATATGTTTGGATCCAATTAAATGAGTCATTTTAGCTAGCTCATTAGCTTGTTGACCATAAATAAGGCTAAAGGTTCTAGAGGCAAGATTAGGGAATGCATATATGATATGCACGTATCAAGAGTTGATAACCTAATGATCCAATAATTGTGTAGAGACACAATTGAAATATGGATACCTACTTTTTAAGGGTATGGAGTTTGATTTTTTGACCATAGTTAAGGTTAAATTTCATATCAAGGATTGGATATTGGCCTACTAAGAAAACCATCAGGTTTTCTTAGATCATACAGTGAGGGCTGTTGATTCATAATAAAATAGTTGGAGTAAATGGATTAATTAAACACCTAATTAATGTATGCATATACATTAACATACTTTAAAACATTTTCTTTCTTCACATTTGGTTCATTATGAAAAGCTCATTGAACATAAACCTACGTTCCATCTTGGATAACAAATTAGTTGGCAACAATTATTCTGACTCGATCAAGCAAGTGACAATTGTTCTCAGGGCTAAAAAGATCCATTATGTCTTGGATAATGATCTACCACCTCTTCTGTCAGATGATGCCACTAATGAGATCAAGGGTAGTTATTGTAAATACATAAAGGATAGTGAGGCAACGGCATGTGTGATGCTAGGTGCTATGTCCTCAGAGCTTCAAAAGCAGTATGATATGATGGATGCTAAAACCATCATTTTGCATCTAAAGGATCTTTATGGTTCTCAAGCTAGAACTAATAAATATAAGATTGCTCGAGCTCTCTTTAGCTGCAAAATGGTGGAGGGCATTTCGGCTGCTACTCATGCATTAAAGATGTATGGGTACATTGAGCATTTGGGTAGGCTTAGCTATGTTATAAATAATGATCTATACATAGGCTTGATCTTGTACTCATTGCCTCTAAGTTTTGCACCTTTCATGCTCAAATTCAACATGAATAGGATCCAAGTATCTATTCCTGAGCTAATTATTATGCTCAAAATAGCTAATAGAATCTTTAAAAAGGATCCAAAGGGTGTTATAGTTGTCACTTCTACTAAAGGCAAGAAGCAAAAGAAGAAGGTGACCAAGGCACAACCTAAGCGTGGTGGGATTTCTAAGAAAAAGGCTGCCAAGAAAGAGAATCCCAAAGGGTACTTGCTTCCACTATGGGAAAGATGGCTACTGGAAGTATAACTGTAAGGCTTATCTAAATTCTCTTAAGGAAAAGAAACAAGCTAATGCTTCTACTTCAGGTATTCATATGGTTGAAATTAATACTTATTCAATTACTTCTAGGCAATCTTGGGTATTAGATACCAGATGTGGATCTCATTTATGTAATGATCTACAAAGGCTTAAAAGCAGTAGAAGAGTTAGAAAGGCAGAGATATGTCTTCAATTAGCTACTAGACAAAACATATGTACAAAAGTTATGGGGACTTATCATTTTCCTTTTCTAAGTGGATTGATACTAGAGTTAAATAATTGATATTATGTTCTAGCATTATCTAGGAGTACTATTTCTTTTAGTTGTTTATTAAACGTTTATCACGTTTCTTTTAAGGACAAAAGTTGTTCCATCTTTAAAAACAATATATTTTATGCTAATGCTATCATTGAGAATGGTATATTTATTCTTGATCTAAATAAGAAAGTTCATAATTTGAATACCAAAAGCATGAAATAAGATAATCTTAACACCTTATATTTATGGCATTTTCATTTAGGCCATATAAATGAGAAATGCATGGCTAAACTACACAAATTTGGTGATTTGGGATCATTTGATTATGAACCATTTGATACATGTGAATGTTGTTTATTAGAAAAAATGACTAAATCACCCTTTATAGGTAAAAGAGAACAAGTTAGAGAGACATTGGATTTAATACATTCAGATGTTTGTGGTCCAATAACTACATATGCTAGAGGAGTTTACTTTTACTTCATTACCTTCATAGATGATTACTCTAGGTTTGGTTATATCTATCCAATTAAATATAAATTTGAAGCATTTGAAAAGTTCAAAGAATTCAGAAATAAAGTTGAGAAACAACTTGGCAAGAGTATTAAGACACTTAGATCAAATCGAGGTAGACAATGCTTAAGTTAAGAGTTTCAAGATTATCTTAGAGATAATGGGATTTTATCTCAATGGACTCCACCATATACACCGTAGCATAATGGTGTGTCTGAAAGGAGAAATCAAACACTATTAGATATGGTTTGATCCATGATAAGCCAAGCATATTTGCCTAAGTATTTTTAGGTATATGCACTGCAAATTGTTGGTTATGCTTTAAACAGAGTTCCTAGTAAGTTGGTTGATGTTACTTCATATAAGATGTGGAATAACATGAAACCCACACTTTCTCATATGAAGGTATGGGGTTGTCCTATTTATGTGAAGAGGATAATGTAAGACAAGCTGGATACTAAGTCTAACAAATGCTTATTTATAGGATATCCAAAAAAAATAATTTGGATATTACTTCTACCATCCCTTAGAACAAAAGGTGTTTGTTTCAAGGCATGTTGTTTTGTTTAAGAAAGATTTCCTTATATGAGAGGACAATAGGAGTAAAATCAAACTTGGTAAAGATCAAGACCCATAAATTAAAGCAGATTAACCGGTTGAACTCGAGTCTAAATCTCATAATGAGGAGATTACAGTTGAACCTAATTATATAAAATATCCTAGAAGATATACTAGGATATATTAGATCCCCATGAGATATAGATTTCATATTGATTCGGATAGGAATGTAACTGTAGTAGAGGATGATGAGCCTACAAGCTATCAAGAAGTTATGAATAGTTTAACATGTGATTTGTGGCTTAAGGCTATGCAATCCAAAATGGACTCCATATATGAGAACAAAGTATAGAATTTGACTTAACCACCTGAAGGGATAAAATCCATAGGGTGAAAATAGGTCTTCAAGAAGAAGACCGATATGGAAGGTAATGTAGTTACCTATAAAGCTCGCTTAGTAGCAAAAGGTTATTGTCAAAGAGAAGGAATTGACTTTGATGAAACCTTTTCTCCCGTAGTGATGCTTAAGTCTATAAGAATACTTTTAGCCATTATTGCTCATTATAATTATGAGATTTGGCAAATGGATGTGAAGACAGCTTTCCTAAATGGAAATCTAACTAAGGATGTGAATATGACACAACCTGAGGGGTTCACATCAGGGAATGGCGAAAAGCATGCAAGCTTTAAAGATCCATTTATAGATTGAAGCAAGCCTCTAGAAGCTAGAACATTTGATTCAATGAGACAATCAAAAAGTTTGGTTTCTCACAGAATGAGGATGAACCTTGTGTATATAAGAAAGTTAGTGGGAGTACAATAGGTTTCCTAGTTTTATATGTGGATGACATATTGATCATGGGAAATGACATCTCTCTTCTTTATTTAGTTAAAATATTGCTATCCAAGTAATTCTCCATAAAAGACCTTGGAAAACATCCTACATTCTGGGAATAAGGATTTATAGAGATATATCCAATAGGTTGCTAAGTCTTTTTCAAAGTACATATACAGAAAAAGTATTACAAAGGTTTAATATGGATCTCTCTAGGAAAGGATAAACCCATGGTGTATGGAAAAAACCTTTCTAAGTCTATGTGTCTATAGACACTACAGGACAGAGAGATCATGGATAGAATACCATATGCATCTATAATTTGTTCTATCATATATGCTATGTCATGTACATGTTCAAATGTAGCATTTTCTTTGAGTATCATAAGCGAATTCTAATTCAATTTTAGAGAGGAACACTAGGCAGCGGTCAAGAATATCCTTAAGTACTTGATAAGGACTAAGGATGTATTCATGGTATATAGAAAGGGTAATTTATAGGTAAGCAGGTAGACTAATGCTAATTTTCAGTTAGACAAAGATGACTATAAATTATAATCTAGTTTTATGTTCATAATGGGAGAATGAGCAATTACTTCGAAGAGTTCCAAAAAAGAAACAACTATTGATTCCATGACAGAAGCTAAGTACATTGATACTTCAGAGGTAGCCAAAGAAGCAGTATGGATCAAAATGTTCATATCTAAACTTGGAATGGTATCTAGCATTGTTGACCTAATACCCTTATATTATGCCAACAATAGAGCCATTGCATAAGCAAAGGAATCGCGGTCTCATCAGTGATCCAAACATGTTCTCAAGTGTTGCTATCTTATTACGGAGATAATAGTTAGAAATGATGTGAAGATGGAAAAGGTCCCTATAGATGATAATGTGGTGGACCCCCTTACTAAGGCACTTACCCAGAACAAGTTTGATCACCCTGTAAATAATATGAGATTAAGATACATGAATGATTCGCTGTAGTGTAAGTGGGAGCTTGTTAAAGTATATGCCCTAGAGCCCACGTAGATAGGGATGTATTTTGTGTATATGCACTCATTTTATTTATAAGAAGGCTACTTTCATTTATTAATGCTATGTTTAATTTCATATGTTTATTTAATCTTAAATTAATAAAAGAACTCCTTGGTGTTATAAGCACTATGTAAAGGCAATCATGAAAGAGTTCATGATGTGAGATGTTTATTGCATGTAAATGTGTTAATACCTAAATATCTTTAGTTTTAGTATAAACAAGGTAGGACATTGTTAATATGGTTAGACTAGCACAAGTTATGCTTCATGAAAGGTTCAAGTAGGGTTCTCATAACTATGATCATGGGAGATGAACAAAGCTAACATATGGATGTTTGTTAGAATAATAAGTTTATTAGAGACCTACTAAGAGAATCTTTACATAGATATTAAATCTATATCAGTGAAGAATCTCTTCATAGCAGTGGTGTAAGTATCCTTAGACTTGAGATCACTAAAGTTATCTTAAGTAGTGAGTGGTATACTTTGACTCTATAACTGCTTACCTCTAATTGGGGGTGAACATAGTTAGGACATTGGCTATATCATGAAAAACTTGGAGGTAGTTGAGTGATCAATAAAAGATTCACCATCCTAAATTCATTAAGGAAAGTTATCTTGCATGATTTTATAATTTCCTTGTTTAGAGAATCTCTGGCCAGAGTATGATGCCAAGGTGGATAGGGATCCATGAAAGGCATTTTAGAACGACAGTTAAATTAATAAAACATAAATATTTAGATTCATATGAGTCAACATAATTCCTTACTCAAAATCTAAATGAGATAAGTGTGGTGAAAGCAGTAATTGCATAGTAATAGTTCTATAGAAGGGTATAGTCAACACCATTGACTTTCCTGACATTTGGGTTGTCATGATGCTTAGCTAGAGGCCTATTATAACTTGTATAATAATATTATCAATTGAAAATTGATAAAATTGTTTAAAAAGTTTAAATCATAAGGGTTATAGTTCTACTAGGACTTTTGGTGAAGAGTCACAGTTTGGCTAGAACTTTTAGTTACATATTATACTACATACATGGACAGGAACCTAAAAGGTCCCATACATATAAAGTAAGGGAAAATGTGATAAAATGATAAGGATAATAATATTTGATATTATTATAGGAGAGGAAAAATAAATAGGAAAATAATTAATTAAAAATTTAATTAATTATACATATGAAGAAAATTTTGGGAAGCCTTTTAGAAAAGTTATGTAATAAAGGACCTAATTGAAATATTGTATTTCAATTAAATATTTTTGGACTATAAATGTTATAAGGATAAAATAATATTAATGGGTCTATTAGAGAAATAACTATTGGCCCAGAAAAATTAGTCTTTGCACAAAAGCCCTCTAGATGAAGGCTTCTAAGCAGACCCAAATAGTAGGCCTTAGAGGTCTAATTTTAAAACCAAAATAAATTAAATATGTTTAATAAGTGTTATGAATCCCAAATATTTAATTTTATGGGATTTAGAGTTAATTATATCATTAAATCAAAGTTTGTGCGAAAAAGCCCAATTTGTGGGCTTCTGCACAAGGTTATTTGTAAAAGGGCCTAGACTGGATTTCAATTAAGCCCAAATTAACTAATTAAATTATAGAAATCCTTTTTGTATTTCTCTAGAATTTTGTGCACTTATATCCCAATATAAATATGCTTTTATTATAGATATAAAAGCCAGACATAAATGGGATTAAAAGATGACTTTAATCTTCACCTCTTCTTTTTCCCAAGCCACATTCTCCTACTAGCTTCTAGAGAATTTTAGCCCCTATGAAATTACAATTTGATTGGTTCATTTAGTTCCTCTCTTATGTGGATTAAGATTTGAGGTGTTCTAGTTTGGACACTATGGTTTGTGACAACCCGGTGTGAAGGTAAATCAACTATTCAACAAGCCTCACAAGTGATTTTTCTTATATATATATATATATATATATATATATATATATATGGCTTTCAAGGTCTTCAAATCTTTTATCTAGATTTTGGAGGTTAGAAGTACCAGCTTTCTACGAGGCATCCGCCATTGCCATTTCTATTAAGTACCCTGCTGACTGCTCAGATCCTCTGTATAAGTCCACATTTGACCTTGATCCTAGTTCTAACTTGCTAGACTTTGACTTCTCTAAAAAAATACTGATAAAGAGATCGTTTGACCCTTTAAACCACTTAAGTGAGTAGTCTAAGATGGCTACAAAATCTAAGGGTTAGAATGATGCATGCCAAAAAATTATACCAAAATTATATACACAAAATGAAATGCACACATGAAATAGGATGCATGAACTTTATTATTTTCTTACATTTTATTTTCAAGATACATTTACATGATACATATATGTGTGGAGAACATGTATGTATACAACAGTGTAATATAAACAAAGTCTAATATGGCATGATAAGTAATGCATATGTGCACAACATATGTACAATGAGGGTGTATGTATAGAACATGATATAATCGTAAGAATAAATGTACATGACACACAATATATACATTCATGACATGTTTCAAGCATTATGGTTTATATACACATGGTATGACGTGGTATATGAATGAATGCACATGACATACAACATATATGTACATAACATAACTTACACAGTGACAGTGCATGTATGTGATGCGAAATAAGATGCATAACATATGGTATGATGACGTATGCCAATGAATTATGTCACATGGTAGAAAATAGTATACATAAAAGTATGAGATGTACACAACAAACTTATGGCATGGGACACAACACGGTTATGAATGAGTGTACACGGTGAGTAGGACATGTATATGCAATATGTCATGTTATAGGCATGCAGGTATATGATAAGTAAGATGCATACACAATGTACAATATGGTGTGGAAATATGTATTCATGATATATGACATGTATGTCCATGGTATATTTTGCATATGGCATATGGTATAATAATCTACAAAAGATAAGATATATGTTCATGACATACCTTATGTATAATGGTATGTATACATACAACATGAGAAGGGAGAGTGTAGCATAGTGAAATGTGTATGAAATGGCATACAATTTAACATGGGATGTGCATGGCACTTGTTTTGTATATATGATCTAACATGAGGTACAGGTGATGTCTACATGCATATGCGTATGGCAGTATGCATGAGAGACAACTCAATGACTAATATATACATGGTACAATGCACGTTGATGCATACATGTTGTGATACATATCAATTGTGTACATATGATGATGGATGCTTATATGTGCATGCTACAATGTATGCTAATATGCACTCACGATGGTGGACATATATTGCTACAATGTATATTAATATGTACATGTAATGATGGGTGTAATGTTAATGTAATGGCGGATGTGTACATACACACGTTATAGTGTATGCTAATATGTGCATGCCATGGTACATGTTAATATGTACATGCTATAGTACATGATGGATATTTACGTGTACATGCCATGACTCATGTATGTTCATTTGTACAAGTTATAGTAAGTGACAGATGTTTATACTTTCAGGTCATAACAAATGCCAACATGTTCATGTTATAATGTATGTTTACATGCCACTATATATGTGCCAAGATGCATGTCTCTATGCTTATACTATACCATAAGTTAACATGCACATACACGATAGATATATGTGCATGTCCTAATATATGCTCGGACACTCATTAATGTGCATATATGACAGTAAATATTTACATGTACAGGCTAATATACGTATGGTAGATGCTATGGGAAATGTCTATGAGCATATTACATACTATGTGAGTCAATGTATGATGATGCATGTGAATGATACATATATTATGCGCGATGCATATGCAAGTTAGGTATACATATGATGCATCAGATGGATAAGCATATAATGTATACATGTGATATTGTGTGATGAGTAAGATACATGACACATGGATATGCTAGGTATGCATATGGTGCATGGCATATACGTGATGCATGACGTATGAATGTGTTGTATATATGATGCATGGTGAATACATTACATATGTATGAGAGTGATGCACATGAATGGCATACATGTGATGTGTGACTTAAATGTTAGCATGAAACACAATGATGTGTAATATACAAATGATGCATATAACATGCATATAATGCATGGAAGAATTCTACACAAAGCAAGCCGTGCAAGCTAATGCAAAATGTGCATTTTCATGGCATCGGGTAAAAAAAGGGACACCTAACTTAATTCTAAGGCCCTAGCATGAATTCAATGCAATTCTTCAAAAAGAGATAAAACATCTTGATCTTTAAACTCATTTATATTAAATTAACCAAAGGTAGTTTTAGAGCAAAATCTCATATTCCCTAGTGGATTTACAATTATGACGCGCGTCGAACCCTATAAGCATCCGTTTTCTCTCGATAGCCTACTTTTAGGGTTCGAGACCGGACAAGGTTCATATAACTTGTGAAGCTAGTAACTTCACAAGTGACAATATTTTATTCCCAACTATTTTTGACAATTAACCTATGAGGGCGTCTTTTGGGCACCACAAGGTGATTATCACAAAGTCGCCATCCAATAAAATATTGGAAAAGTGAGTTTTAACCTTATTAGGCCAAAACTAGAGATAGTTTGGGATCTCACTCTTATTTATACCTTTGATTAGCATTATATAAATGAGTTTTTAAGATTAATTATTTTATCCCTTTTCTCATGCAATATATCATGCTAGAAATGTAAGGCACACTCAAAAACATTGGAAAGCCGTAAAGCATAAATATTAAAAGTTATAAAATCAATAAAGAATATAATAATACATGCAAAGATGAAATCATATATAAATCGAGGGAATTAATTCGAAATGTCCATTTTGATGAGGACATTGGTCCTCACATGCATATTTACAAAAGACAAAGTTTTGGGTGTACATTTGATAAAAAAAAGGGGCATTGAGCCCATGCAACTTTTGAAAAATGAATCGTGTTTAATTAATTTCAATAGAATATTTTTTATTTATAACAAAAAATCTTAATTTTACATGTTATTTTGTGGATAAAAATCAGGACATTAGTCCCTTTGATTATAGGAAAATCACACTCAAACTTGCATAAAATCATTTGGTGAGTTTTTAGTTTATCGCTCGAAAAATCATTTATTTGCAATAAATAAAGAATAGCATGAAAGAATAATAATATATTTAAATGAAATACATAAATTGGGATATTTATTGATTTAAGAACGTTGGTTCCCTCACGCATATTTATAAAACTTCTTTGTGTACTTTTTGTGATAAAAAGTGGACATTGATCTGTTTTATTATGAGAAATTTTGATTAATTAAGTAGAAATAGTTTGGGTGTTGTTTTTAATTTAAGCGTGTAAAAATATTTTATTATTACATATTTTACAAGAAAGGAAAATTAAAGAATAATTATATAGGCCCAAACAATAAATGAGAAAATAAATCCTAAGCTAATATGTTCCGCCCCATTCTCCATCCTAACCTGGAATGGTGAAATTCATATTAAAATATGACATGAAAATAATTAGTCAATAGCGAGTTATACCAAGTAGTAAATAAATAATTAATTAATTCAAATAAATTAATAAAGCAATTAATCTTAAATAATAAAATAGGCAAAGCTAGAAAAATGCATGATGCAGTCCAAAATTCATGTAGCATGTATTGGCACATACATGCTAAAGCATTTAAATAAAATAATTAAATAAATATATAATAATAGGAATTAATAAATAAAATGGATATAAATAGTATTAACATGATAATAATATGCTAAAATATATAAATAGTAATAACAATAATAAGAAAAGTAATAATAAGAATAATAATAATGTTAGTGATAATATTAATAATGACAATTATAAATATTATCATTAAAAATAATTCCAACAACAACAACAACAACAACAACAACAATAATAATAATAATAATAATAATAATATAATTTATTATTATTATTATTATTATTGAATTAAAATGAATTAAATATTGCACAAATATATAAATAGTCTATTTGATAATTAAATTAAAAATATTAATTAAGCCAATAAAATAGACACAAATAAAATAGCAACAATAAAATAAGCAATATTAAAACATATTTTAAATTAAAAGGAAAAGGATAAATTAGCATAGTTAATTTATCACAAGTGCCAATTAATTAGGCTAAATAAACAAATACAAATATAAAAAGTTAATATTAACCACAAATAAATTAAAAGAATATTAATAATATAACATTGATTAATTAAACAATGCAACAAATAAAAAAATTATAAAAATGATACTAATAACAAATATATAACATTAAAATATAATAACAAAATAAATAATATTATATAAAAAGAAATATAATAACTAATTAAAAAATGTATGATGATTACAAACTAAATCAATTAACTAATTTAATATAAAATATATATTATACTAAATAAATGAAAAAAGAGGCATGAAAGGAATAAAAGTGAAACAAATGAATTGAATTTAAAAAGGATGCAAAGTGGTAATTAGGAATAGTGCCAAAATAACAATAAAAGACAAAAACAAAGGGTGGGCGTGAGTGGGATGGAGCACCGGTGGGTGATGACGTAGCACGCAAGTGACGCGTAAGGAAAGGGGCGAGTCACGAGTCAAAGCCGTGACTCAACCCAAAAGCGTATTCCAATCCTCGGAACAACGCTAAAAGACATTAAAAATGCAAATTTAACCATTTTAAGCACAAAAGGGCTAAAAACGCGTTAAAACAAATAAAAACATGATTTAAAAAGGAAAAAACTAGATTAAACTAAGAAATATGAAAACTAAAATTTGAACCCAAGGAAGAAGACAATGAATAGTAACCTTTAAATTAATTTATTTACTCAATCTTAACATGGTTTTAATTGGTTAACATAGTTTAATAAATGAAGTAAACATAAAAAAAAATTAACAATAAATTTACAAGCTTAAATTCAATAAATCACATAAATAGAAAAAATCCAAGAAAATAAAGAATAAATTGAATATTTGTTGTGAATTGAATCTAACACTAGATATAATATATTTTAGGGCTCAAGAATGTTAACTTTAGGTTAGTTCCATCAAAGAACAAGGGAAACCAGTGTTTTTGGCCTTCCTTCTTATTTTTCATGCTCTTAATGTATGTTTTTGTGAAGTACAAAATGAGTTTTTGAAGAGAGAAAATGCGAAAGAGAGTAGGAGAGAGAAAGAGAAGAGGCCCCCCTTCTTGTCCAAATACAGGGATTAAAAAACCCTTTCCAAAAGTTCCTCATTAAGCAATTAATTCCAAATAAGTTGAAGAAGATTTTTTTAAACATTTTTTGTCCTCTGTTTTGTGCTCAGAAATGTTAAAATGATTTCTAAGGGGTGAGTCATGGCATTGACCATGAGTTAAGGGTGTGACTCACAACTTGTGACTTTTAACCATTGACTTTGACTTTTTTAACCCCTAAAATCCATTTTGACTTCACTGATAGAGGGAAAAGAGGAAAAATCCTTTAAAGAGATTTTTTTAAACATTTAAAATCCACAATTGAGCTCAAAAAGTATTTTAAAACCATAAAATCTAAGAGAAAGCCTTAGCACTTCCGTTCCTTGTCTATTTATGTGAAACACTTTCCTCTTTAGGTAACCCTGATCAGGAGCTACCTTAAGACCCAATGTCTACACTAAACAACCCATCATCTCCTATCAAGCCATCTGAAGTTGATGTCAAGTATCGAGCAAAGCAACATAGTAGAATGATGCTAGTTTGGAATGTAGACATCAAAAAAATCATCAAAGACGTCAATTAACCACTTTAGCTAGAAAATGTTCTTTTGAGGTACTAAACTGGTGGCCTCAGAAGGGAGGATGGCCAAAGCTATTGTCACTTCCTTGGGATAGTCAATAACATAGTAAGGCACATAGGGCAAAGTACTAGGTGGGAATCTCGCACCAATAATCTTAGCAAATATTATGTTAAAGGGTATAATTCCTAATGATTGAATCTGAAAATATGGAACCCCGGGTCCCAGTATTGGATAGGAGATAAAATAAGAGTTTTATCCAGCCTCACCATCCTCAAGAACCTCAAACTGGAGTAAGATGTCAAAATGGGGTTTTCTCACGTTTTTAGGTTACCCAACAAATTATGCAGTTTTGTCAAGGCTGAGGTTGACATAATGAAAATATCGATACAATCCACGCACAAAATATGAAAATAGTAAATAAAAATGACAATAAATGAAATTGAATGAAAGGAAAAAGAAAGAAAGAAAGAAAAAATAAATACTTGGAGGAGAGGCTGATTAGAAAAGAGGAAGAGCCAACGCATAAAAATCAAGGAAAAAATCAAGCTATTTATAGGGAATGCTTGATAGTCGACCATCCCTCAGGAGTTACTTATGGCATGGCCGTTTGTCACCCTTAGACTGCCTAATTAGGTCTTTCTGCATGTCCTATGCATAACATGTACATTTTAAATCTATTTTACCTTTATTTTGCAAGAAATATAGAAGATATATTGGCATTGTTGAAGTCCTTGAAGATTTAAAAAATTCAGGGAGTATTTCATTAATAAATAAATATGAAAGTTGAACATGTTTAAATAATGTAATTGGTGGTAAAATGGACTGTTGGGGTAAAATAAGATAAAATAATAAAAATAAATAATAAAAATCATGAGTTAGTGAATAATGTAAATTATTTGGTTGTAAACTAAAATGGTTTTTTGGTAAAGTAATGAAATAGGAGAAAAATGAAAAATAAAGTTAAATGAAAAGAAAATAAAAAAATTAAATTAAAAATTTTTTAAAAATGAGCAACAAACAAGACATAAGTAGTGCTTGTTGCCTTGTCACTTGAAATTCAAAATTTCCAGCCTTTTCTTCTTCTTCTTTCCCAAATCGCCATTAACATCACCTTTTCAAGCTTCCTTCTTTGATTTTTTTTATTTCTCTATCTTTTCTCAACGGTTTCATGAATCGCCAGTGCTGAATTTCTCCTAGGATCAATACGCACGTTGTAGTAGTTTTTATTTCAAGTTTTTTTTTGTCTTTTTTTAAATACCCATTTCTCCATATTTCAAGTAAGTTTTTTTAAATTAATTCCTCCCTTTTCTTTACTATTGCTATTATTTTTTATTTGTTGTTTTGTTTTTATTTAAATGCTAAATTAGAAGTACCAGATGTAATTTTTTGTGTTTTAATTGCTGTTGGCTATTTTTTTTTTGTTGTTTAGGCATACTGCCTATAGGACTCGTTTGTCTTGATTTTGTAATTGATGTTAACTTGTATTACCTTGATCTAATGTACATTGGCAAAAATGAATAGAAATGAAAATGTCTCCAAACATTCAAATTGTAGGATTAATTTTTTGACTTTAATTTAGACTATCTTGTTGCTTTAGGCTTGGTATAATTAGTTTAATTTGAATAATTATCTTCGTAGATTAATTTTAATCCCATCCAAAATTTGTTGTTGGACTAATTTTAAAGGTAGTTGAACCAAATAAAGGCTTATAACAAGATACATTAGTTGCCTTGCCTTGTCAAATGTAGTGTTGAATAATTTTTCAACAAGACTACATGGTGGCCATTCAGGCCTATGTTTTTGACTTTTAAATTACTTTTTTTGTTTGTTTGCCGGGGGTAGCACATTTCTAGTCGAAATATTGCTAAATTTTTGCTAGATGTTTTGTGAATAAGTTACAATTTTAAATTCTCGATTGTCATGCATATTTGCTAGACCCCTGATGGGCCTAGGACTTTGTGATTGTTTTGTGGCACTCAATGCATATTCCAATGCAGGTGGGCTAGCATTTGTTTAAGCCAGCATGCTACTGAAATTTTGACAAAACTCATGCAAATTTAATTTATGCTATTACTTGAGATGTAAGTTACTTTTAAGAGACTAACTTTTAACCTTTTATAAATGGCTCCACGCTGTGAGGCACGGGCTACACTAGCTCTACCGGCTCTAGAGTGGATAACTGAGCAAAAGGCTGGTAGGTACATGGACTTATCCAAGATTCGGTATCGGGCCAGTAGATTTATTTCCTATCAATTCTTGTAAAGTATGGGTATGTTAGATGAGTTAGATGGATTGCTGGCTGCTGTAGGGTGGACAACATTTTTTGCCCTTTCCTTTCTCACCTATCCAAACATTGCACGAGAGTTTTTAGTGACTCTTTAGCATAGAGGGTTCTAAATACCAGACACAGAGGAGGGTGTCATCACCTTCAAGGATTGAGGCATCCCGTATAGCATCATAAGATGCCAGTTCACTAAGGCCATGGGACTGCCTATTAGTCTAGATGCCCTAACCCTAAAGAGAGGAGTGATGAGATAGCATTAGGCATATATCACATTGCCAGCAGTCGTGTACCACCAAGACATAGCCAAGAGCACCATACTGGCCACTTAAGCCTATAGACACATCCAGAAAGTCCTCACGACATCATATCTCCACTACACCAGTAACCTAATGTTGGTTAATATGGTCAATATCTTCTATTTATAGGCCATACATAGTAATAGGAAGCTAGACATCAGCCATAAGATCATCTTTACCTTGGTTAGAGTGGCCACGTAGTCTACCATAAAAATATGAGCTAGAGAAGTGGTGACCTACCTATTACTATACTTAGGAGCATATAAAAGCACATTCGGGTTACTACTCGAGGAGGACATCTTTTTAGATCTATAAGCGGCCCTTATTATAAAGATGGTCGAGCAATTTGCAGATAGGCTGGACAATACAGGCTAACATAAAAGGATGCCATTTAATGATAGGATCAAACCCTACAACCCATTCTAGCTCTTATATGATTTATATAGACTCAATGTCAAGATGATGTACAAGGCATTCGACCAATATCGAAGAGTAGACAAACCATATCGAGGGGGAGGTCCCTAAAGGCAAAAAGGTTGTGATTCAAACTGATTAGCAATTGAGAAGATACGTTAGAAACCTGAGAAATAATCTTATATGGTATTTAGAGCAACAATCATGAGTAGTCTCAAGGCTAAGGGTGAGCTTAAATTGTTTGGTCGAGGTGATTGCATAGAACATGCAGCCACTATTTGCTACACTACTTGGATTTGAGTTTCAATTTCGGCAGCAGTAGAAGTAGCCACCAGTACCACAATAGGTAGTAGTACCACATAGACCTCTTAGGCCATCAGCCTTCTATCTACCACCTGGACCATCATATCGCAACAAGCCTAGGCTATCTTAGTAGTTAGGTTTTTTTTATTCAAGGAATTTTGAAACTTTTTGGACATTTTGATGTATATAAACTGATGATGTGTATTTATTTATGTTTCATTTTGTTTTTAATTATTCTTGCATTTTATTTTGTTAAAGAATAAGATACATGACAAAGGCAATAAAAATAACAAAAGTAATAAAAATAATAAAAAAAATGAAAATGACAAAAACAATAAGGTAGTAATAAAACAACAGAGAAAATGGCAAAAAAATGAACTGGCCATGCTTAACCCCAATTAACACATAGTAAAATCATAATTCTTCAAAACTTAATAAGCAAAGCACTAATACGACACATTTCTCACAGGTAGTAAAGCCCTCTTAGTAGGCATATATTCCACATTTCATAAACAATGATCATACAAACAACCTTTATGATGATGGTTTTCCCTATATTAGAGACACAGCCATAGGAGGTGTTAGAACCTATAGTAGATATATTGTTTGCTTATGGAATGGAGAAACATGTTGATGATACCCACACTAAATTAGATCGAAAGAATAAATTGTTTGTGAAAAGGGAATGGATGGGAGTCTATGATAATTTCTCTTCTTTTAATATTGCCCTAAGACACATGTAACATTACAAAGAGTACTCTGAATAGGCTAAAATAAAAAGAGATGCACAATAAAGAGAAGTGTAGATATTTTTTTGACTTTAGAAGAATCTTGCCACCTAAATAGGTTAAAATCAAAAGAGATGTACAACAAAGAGAACTGCGAATATTTTTTGTCTCTAGAAGAATGTAAAAGGGATTGTCATAATCCTTCCCATCTTTTTTAGACAATGGAATTATTGATTTACATGGCTGAAGCCAAAGTGAAATGCTTCACCAATAATTTATCCACATGGCTGAAGACAAAGTGAAATACTTCATCAATAATTAATCCACATGGTTGAAGGTAAAGTGAAACACTTCACCAATGACTAATCCACATAGCTGAAGACAAAGCAAAAGACTTCACAAGTGATTGATCCACATGGCTGAAGCCAAGATCATAGTATAAATTGAAGCACATTGAAAAGGGATAGTCGAGGAAGTTATTTTAACTTCCCATGATGAGGGAAAAAATTATGTTGTAATGTCTTCAAGGTAGATTTACAAATGAGAAGTGTAGACACCGTGATCTGAGGTAACCTAGATCAAGGTTACCCGATAATGAGGAAACTGTATATCACTAACAGTGGGTTTGGATCTCGAAGCTCTGATGGTGGATTTGTCACTTTCTCTTAAGGATTTACATGGTTCTCTAACAACTTTTGAATATTTTTGGGTCTTTTAGCAAAATGGACAAAAAAATCCTATTTCTGGATAGATAGTGGTGACAGACAGCCATCTGTCACCTGAGGGGCAGTCGTCTATAGGCCATAACCTCCAGGATAGTGAGAAATAGGGGCATTTTTGGGTAATCTGGGATCTAGTGATGAGGGATTGCCGTCCCTTTCTCATAGATGCCCATCACTGGGCCAAAACCTAGTTTTCCCTTGTTTTCTAGGAAGTTTAAAAGGGAAAAGTCTTAGATAGGTATTAAGTCCGGATCTTGGGGGATTTAAATCTCTTAATCAGATGATTTTGAGATAGAATCCAATTAGAACTCTATCTTAGGTACAAAAACAAAGAGATTAGGGTTTAAAAAAAGGAAAAAAAGGGAAAATCATCATTCTTTGGAAAAGAGAGAAGCCATTAGGGAAGGAAGAAAAATATTTTTTTTCTCTCTCTAAAAAGCTTTATGCTTCTTACAATCTTTTTAATACACAACACACAAAGGAATTTGGTACTTCTTTTAAACATCAAGAAACATGATTTTGGAGTAAAGATCTAGACTTTAGAAACCACAGAGTCATAATTCTCCTTCGGGTAATATTCTAGGCTCTTTCATATTTTCTCTCTCTACCATTTATTCATTCAATTGCATGTTTATTTGGACGCTAAACTGATCTATTCTAATTTTGAGAACTAAATAACATGCTTATTTTACTAGAGTATGGTTCGTTTCTGGTTAGTGTGATGTGTTAAAGACATCGCTGTCAAAGATTTCCTCTATTGTTGTTACTTTGATGTTCTTCTCTTTTATCATGTAAAATGATGTAATTCCTTAATTTTATTTTGATTTAGTGTAATTCTTAGCATTTGGATATGTTTTAGCATGATTTGATGTTTAATTATCGTACATCTAGGGATAAAATATCCATTTTCATAATTTCCTGCGTTTTTATCTTTTTGTTCTGCAAATTTTACTCTATTCTATAAGTAAAGGATGGGAAAAAGATGTGAGGGATGACGTCCCTCGCACCTTTTCCTTGTCATCCCTTGCCTCTTTCTCGGCTGTCCCTCACATTTTTTTGGCTATCCTTAAGGTTTTCATTAGGATTTTTATGTATATTAGGGTTCCTTTTTATGCCTTTTATGTTAATACCTTTTTTATATAGTATTTGTATAAGATTTGGCATGTTTTGATCACTCTGTGCGCACTGTTGTATTTATAATGATTTCTTTTGTAAGTGTAAATTGTATAGATATTGGTGCTAATTGATTTGTTCATTTGTTCTCTACGCAATTTTCTTTATTCATGGCTATGAAGGATGTATAGAATTCGCATGGGAAGTCATGCTCCCATTCTGGTTACCCTTCTCATTCGGGTTACCTTATCTTTCTTTAGTATATTATGTTTTTCATTTAGTCTATTTTCTTTTTTTTATTTATTAATTCATCTTGGATGCATTATTATTTTTTGGGGCTGTAATAGGCAGTAAAAAATGTGACTTTTTGCACATTGAATCAAAATTCATTTAAAGTCATTTTCATTAGTCAAATTAAGATTTTCTTAACAAAAATTGACCAATGTCTGATTTCTTACCCTAAAATTCACACAAATAATAAGAGCCTATTTTTTAGTGAAATATGCAAGAGGGAACCAATGTTTTCAATCTAAATGAATACCCTGTTGTATGTATAATGTTTATTTATTTTTCTTCTATACATTATTCTTTTCTTTGGGACAATTTGCTTATGTAATAGTTAAGTAGATTTACTTTATTTCTTTTACCGCTTACTTATTTGCTTGGGATGATTACTTAATTCTTACGCTTTTGCATTATGTGAGAGAGGATAGGGGATTAATTCTAAAACTTAATTATAAACTGACACCTAAAAAAATTGCCAAATAAGAGTGATGTTCTGAATACCTATCTCTGCTTGGGCATCAAAAGCTCGAGATAAACTTCCCGTTGTTCTATCAGGTGGCGATCCCATAACACCTACCTTTTTTTGGGTCCACTAATAGATGTCTTTCATGGGTTGACCATCAGCAATAAATTAGGCTTGACCCTTCTTATTGCAAAATGGCTAGTTTATGATAAAAATGAGCCTCCTCTAGTCTCGGTCCCTAAAAGTGGACACTTCGAGAATAGAACTAGAATGAGTGGCAAGGTCTGGTGCACGTTATAGTGGCAACTCTGCTGGGGACCAAAGCGACCTTGCTCCGAAAAGCATTTTAGTTAAGTTGTTTATTATTAGGTTTTGTTATTAATCTTTTCTCTTTTCTAAAAAATTTTGCATATATTTTAGAGCCTTAGAATTAAGTTAGGTGTTCCTTTTTTTAGCCCCGGTGCTATCTTGAAATACGCCTTGCATTCACTCAGTGTAGAGAGGTGTCAAGGAGACCCAACAACCCAAGTCTAGTACCAATTGGTATATAAAAATGTGACCCATCGGTCATTATGCTTGTGATAAGCTAGACCTATTGGTAAGGACCATGCTTGGGTAGCCTTAAAGTTTCATCACCCATAACTAAAAAGGCCATACAATGACAATAACAACTATCCCTAGGTTGTATAACCATAATAACTTTTGCTTGCTATGTGGACCTTTATATATTGACCAAATTCAAACAAATTAGGAGGGTACCGGTCAAAGGTTGCCATACCCCGATGGGCCTAACCCAATATGTATGAATTAGTCAAAATACATAATGGTCAAAACCCATATGCCTATGCTTTAAATTAGAGAGGTTATGCTACCGATTTTTTATCGGGCACTATATGCATCCATCGGGTATCTTGTTAACCCATGGCCTAAGCCCACCTAAGAAAGAGACTGCATGACCTCCTGTACGATAGTAACAAGGTTAGAAGGCTTTGTATATGCTTGTGTGTGTTTATGATTGACATCTAACGAAATCATGCATCATATATATATCTTATACATGTATCATTTATCATGCATCATCCCTAACATTTGATTCTTTTAGCCATCATAGACTCATTTAGGTGGTCCAAAGGGTTAGACAGGTGTCTGGTTTGAAGCTTTATATTCACTTTGTTGAGATCAAACTCCAATTTAGATTTGGGTTCAGAGGTCAGTTTTGAGTTGGGTTTTTGTCAGTTATCGGAGAGTAGTCAAGGAATAAATTCAAAAATGGCAAATGACGAGATGAATGAGGTTGGAAGAGGAAATGAAGTTGGGAGAGTTGCAATGATACTATAGTAAGGTTTCCATTCTTGAGAGAAAGGGCGAATGTTACTCCTATAGAGGATGGACTGGCGTCTGCAAGAATTTGAGGAGAGAATGTTAGTTATAATTGGTGGAATGGTGGCTTTAGTAGCACCTAATGCTAGACCTCAGCCTATAGCACCTGTTTACTAAATCGTAGAATTGACTCATGTTAGGAATGCTGCCAATGCTGTGCTTCGAGATCCACCTAGGAGGGAAAGAAGGCATGATCTTGAGGATGATTTCATAGAGGAAGAGAATGAAGAATATGTTCCTCCAGTGATGAATATGAGAATAAGGGGCCATAGTGCTAAGGACCCGATTTTTAAGAAGATGGAAGAAAAAATAGAGGCTATGTCTAAGTTATTATTTACTTGTAAGGGAATGAACCTTGAAGATAGGGACTTGAATGGAGACGAGCCACTTAATGTTTGACCTACCTAGGTTTGATGACACCTCAGAACCTTCGACTCACATTAAGCAATATACACTAATCATAAAAGGGACAACCCTGTCTAAGAAACAAAAGGTGGAATACTTTTTCCTGAGATTGACTGGGACTACAATAGATTGGTATCACAGCTTAGATAGGAGAACCAAGGAAGATTGGGATCTACTAACAGAAGAGTTTCTTAAGCAATATGACTGTAGTACAAGGATGGAAGTCACCCTGAAGGACCTGGAATTGCTCCAACAAAAGCATAATGATTCTTTCCATGAATACCTCACTAGGTGGAGGAACAAGGTAATGGCGATGAAAAGGAAGCCTGACACAATTGATCAAATCAGGTTATTCATTTGGAACGCGAGTCTGTATTTATTAGATGGCTTGAAAATAAAGGGTCTAAAAGATTGGGAATCCTTGAAGGATATAACTATAGAAGCTGAAGGGGAGTAATTAGCCAAAAGGGCAAATAGGAAAAATGCTAGAAGGAATTTTGGTAGTAATAAAGGTGTCGGGATTAGTAGTGGGTAGAATATAATTGGAAAGACTATAGAGGTATCCACCATAGAAGTCAGCCAAGAAAGGCATTATTTTGACTTGGGAAAATCATTATCTTGGGTGTCGTATAAAGTAGTTAAAGAAGAGAAGTTGTAGCCACTACCGTCAAGGCTTGCGAAGAGCCAGGGGCTCTCCTACCATGGGGAAGATCAATACTGTGGATACCATCAGCACACTGGGCATTTAACTAACTATTGCCATACTTTGAGGAATAAAATCCAAGATTTGATAGATAATAAGTAGATTTTAGACCCTAAGAAGAGGGATAAGAAACAAAAGAGAGGATACAATGTCATGCCCCTGCTTGTGTATATGATTGGCTCCAGCTTGCTTGAATGGTATGTAATGAAAGATATGTATGGGAATGAGTATTTGCCTGTTACTCGCTCCACCAGAAAAATAACAAAGCAAGTTGAAAAAAATTGGCAAGTTTCTATGATTGACTGTTGGGACACCCCTATAGAGAGTGAAGATGAGGGGGCTTTGGTTCCTATTGACATTTGGAGTTTGGCTAGGGAAGATGAATGAGAATCAGAGGAAGAAGGAGTGAAAGCAGTCAGAAGGAGTAGGAGGGTAACCCCAAAAAATTGAAAGGCAGCCGGCTCCTGCTGTAGTGTTGATAGAGAAGAAAGTTGAGGATGATTAGATAATCAAGTAACTGAAGGAGACACAAGCTCAGATATGCATTTGGGATATGTAAAGACAATATCCTTTGCATAAACAAAAATTAGTAGAAGCCCTGACCGAGACCACTATCGCTACCACCATATCACCCTCTAAGTTACTGTATCTAGTAAGGGGAGGAACTGGAGAAAATGTAGTGTACTCCAATACTGATTTGCCCATAGAAGGGAGGAATCATAATCGTCCCCTTTACATCAATACTCAAATTAATGGGAAGCACATAACTTGTGTGATGATAGATGACGAATCTTCTATTAATGTTTGTCCATTGGTGGTAATCTCAACTTTTAGATTGAATGAACACATGCTAGGCAAGCCTGATTTGACCATTACTGCATACGAGAACTCTAAAAGGCAAGCTGTTGGGACCTTTAAAGCTATAGTAAAGACAAGACCCATCGAGACTGAAGCTAAATTTGTGGTTCAACCCATCCCAATGAATTTCTTTGTACTCCTTGGGAGATCGTAGTTTCATAAATTGGGAGAAGTGCCTTCCACTTTGCAGCAGATGATTAAGATTCCTTGCAATGGTCAAGTAGTCACTATCAAAGTAGCAAAGAAGAATCAGGTGTCTATACTAGAGATAGCCAAGCAATCATTTAATAAGTTTCATGTGGCGGTTATTGAAGGTGAATAAGATAGAGATAACTTTTTTGATAGTCCTCAAGTGATTAATATGCTCAAGAGGATGAATTTCCTGCCCAAGGCCGGTTTAGGCAAGAATTCTCAAGGGCCTCAGACTACCATAACTACTAAGGGTTAGAAGGATAGGAAAGGGTTAGGCTTTATAAGTACCAATAAGAAGGAAAAAGAGAAGAAGGCAGAAGGAATCCTTCACATTTCCTAAAGTTTTACACCAGCTTCAAGCCTATGCCTTTATTATGGGGAAAATAAACCTCAAATGATAGATAGTGAGTTAGTACTAGGATTTGAGCTATTTAATGATGTCTTCGATTAGGTACAAGGAATCATCAAACTAGTTAAAGGTTCCTGGGATGAAGAAATTCTACTGTACCATTCGGTCTGGGATAAAGAAGCGCCAGAGGAAATCATAACAAAAAAGCTATTTGCTACCAAGCTGAAAGGCAAGGAAAAGATACATATTGAGGAGTCACTCGAAGAAAAATCTAAGATAGCGAAGCACCTAATGTTGACAAAATTGAAGAAAACACCTTTATTGATGTTGTTTATGTTATTGAAATATTTGATGAGAATAATGTTTGCTCTTTTGATTACATTAATGAGATGAACAATTTTGCTTACTTGTGTGATGTTTCTTCTAATTTTGATATGCATGATCATGATTATAAGCATTTATATTTGACATTAACTCAACGAACACGTGTTCATTCAATCTCGAAACCAAATAAAACCCAAAAAATTTTTTACTAGCATCAAATATAACTCCTGAGGAGAGAAAAAAACTTGAGAGAATATTAAGAAAATATGAAAAAGTCTTTATTTGGACCTACGAAGACATGCCAGCAATAGATCGAGAAGTTGCTGAACATGCCATCCCAACATACCCAGGGTACAAACCTGTTAAACAGAAGCTTAGAAGGCTTAGGTTAGAATGGGCTGAAAAGGTTAAGGAAGAAGTCAGAAAGCAAATAGAGGCCATGTTCTTGGTGGAAGTCCAATACCCCACATGGTTAGCAAACGTAGTCCCTATAGCAAGGAAAGATGGGAAGGTGAGAGTCCGTATGGACTATAGAAACCTGAATAAAGCCTACCTCAAGGATGACTTTCCTTTACCTCACATAGATGTCTTAGTAGATAGCTTTGTCGCTTGTGCCATGTACAATTTCATAAATGGGTATGCAGGATATAATTAGATCCTAAACAAAATAGTAGATAGGATTAAAATAACTTTTATAACCAAACGGGGGACATAGGCTTACTGGGTCATGCCTTTTAGGCTTAAAAATACGGGAGCTACTTATCAAAGAATGGCCACTAAGATTTTGGATGATTTGATCTATAAGGAAGTAGAGGTGTATATAGATGACATGATGATCAAGTCAGTTACCAGAGAAGGTCATTTTAAAGCATTAGAGAAGTTCTTTTCAGAGTATTAATGAATACAACCTTCGCTTCAATCCAAGGAAATGCATATTTGGGGTTACTTTGGGTAAGCTGCTAGGTCATGTCGTGAGTCAAAGAGGCATAGAGGTAGATCCTGACAAGGTAAAGGCTATTAGGGAGATGTTTGTACCCTAGAAGGAAAAGAAAGTCAGAGGATTTAGGGGGAAAATCCAATATATAAGTAGATTCATCACCAAGTTGACTTCAATTTGTGAACTGATCTTCAAGTTGCTTAAGAAGGATCAACTCGTGGTTTGGAATGAAGATTGTTAAAAGGCATTTGACACCATTAGAGACTACTTGTTACACCCACTAGTGTTGAGGATCCCTAAGGCAGGAAAGCCTTTGATTTTATATTTAGCAATAGAAGAAAGCTCGGTAGGGGCTATAATGGCACAAGAGGATGATTTTGGGATTGAATATGCAGTATACTATCTTTGCAAGAAATTTCTCCCTTATGAGGCAAAATATGTTTAGGTAGAAAGATTTTTCTAGCATTCATATAGGCATCTAAAAAGTTGAGACACTACTTTCATTCTTATAGGATACAAGCCGTAGCTAAACATAATCCCTTTAGATACCTATAGGAAGCTCCTTCACTACTAGGAAAGATGGGGAGATGGTTGATTCTTTTACAAGAGTAATAACTCCAATTTAGTGTTTAGTTTTAGATTAAGTTTAGTCTAGTTTTAGTGTTTTTCTAGTGTCTTTTGCTTTATTTTTGCATGCATTTAATAATTTAACCTCATTCTTAGTTAAGTCTAGCTTTTATGTGTTTTGGAGAGCTTTTGATGGAATTTTATGCTAAATTGTGAATTTTGTAGGTACCTCACAGTTACTAGGTTTTTTCTTGCAATCGTGACCTATGTTTGTTTGTCAAAATGCACCGTTTTGGAGTCTGTCACGGTCAGTAGAGCAATTGTGCATAGAGGGTGTTCATTGTGACTTATGAAGCTCTTTAGTCCAAAATCTAAAGGAAGAGTACCTCACGGTTACCAGGTTTTTGTTAGTAACTGTGAGGTAGTCATGTCTCCAGTCTAAAATGCAAGAGAGAGTTATCTCACGGTTACCAGGTTTTTGGTGGTAATTGTGACCCCCTGTCAAGAAGCAGCTCGAACATACATCACGGTTATTAGGAAATTCCTAGTAACCATGATTGAAGCCAGTTAAAAGAGGGATTTTTAAGAAGGTCACAATCAGATAAGAATCTCTAGTAACTATGACCCATTTTGGCCTATAAAAAGCAGATTTTTCTCCAGAATCGAGAGAGCTAGGTTTTCTTCAGTTTTAAGGTTTTATTTCTTCCTTCTTTCATTCCTTTGTTCATTTTACATAGATAGATACATAGATTTACTTGCAAATAGATAGATTTATAGCAAAACACATAGAAAAACATAAATAGACAGCTTAGATACTTAGATTTACATAGGTTTCAGCTCATTTCCTTTCAAGCATTGGAGAAGAAGATTATAGAATTTGGGATTCAGCTGGGTATCCTTCCACCATTAGTTTTAGGGTTTATTCTATCCTTTTCTCTTCTTATTTTGTAATGAATAGTGAGTATTTCCTTAGTTATTTGGGTGATCTTTGAATCCCCTACCTATACTGTGAATATTGAACATATTTTCAGTTATATATATGGATGAATGGTTTATTTTACTATTGCTTATTCATATTTCAATAGTTTTTAGCTTCTCAAGTGATTTTTCCAGCTTTGATGGATAGTTTTTATCTTATATCTTGGTTGGATACTGATGCTTGTGTAGGCTGAAAATGATGAATGAATTTTGCTCAGCTTTTCTATAAAAAATGTTGTCTATTTTAGATTGCTTCGAAATGGAATTCTAGAGGTGCAGTATTTTATGGTTTTAAGGCTAGAGTGTGGACGTGAAATAGATGAGTTTGGGTTGTTTAGCTTTAGAATTGGAAAGCAACTAAACTTAGGATGGAAACCCGTGCTTAGGCTAGTTATGAGGCTTGCTCCGAAATGGGAGATTTTGCAATCAGAATAGCTTGCTCCGGAATGGGATGCTTGGGTTAAGAGGGTTATCCTGGATTTGTTCATATATTACATTAATCTAAATTAATTCATATTGGGTATGGGGTGGAAGAGTGAACCCAAACAATGTTTTTCTTAATCAGATTCTTGCACTTTTTAATTTTGCATAATTTAGCTCTTACTTGAATTAATACTAGTTTCATTTTAATTTCTTTCCATTGCATATTTTAGTATTTTAAGTCTTCATTTTAAATAGCTATAGCAATCACCAAAACTTTTGGGAATTCTTTAGCATACGACCAATTGTCTAGACTTGCACACACAATCCCTTAGGTACAATATTCGAGAGTCTTAAAAATACTTCTATTTATTACTTGTTAATCTAGTATACTTGCTAGGGACACAACGAAGAGTCTAATAGAGAATATATCACTTAAAAAAACATTAAGGGAAGAGCTATAGTAGAATTCCTAGTTGGTCAGCCCTTAGAAGGTGAAGAGATGGCCTATGAGTTTCTTGATGAGAATGTAATGGCCATAATAGTGCAAGGGTGGCAAATGTATTTTGATGGAGCTATTAATAACAAAGGAGCAGGAGTAAGAGTGATTTTGGTCACCCTAGAGGGAGAAAGGATTCAATTTTCAAAAAGCTGAGATACAAAGCCACAAACAATAAAGTGAAGTATGAAGCTTGCATTTTCGGGTTAAAGGCTCTATTGGCTATAGGAAAAAAATTTGCATAAGTGTTTGGAGATTCATCTCTTGTGTTTTACCAGGTGAGGGGTGAATTTTCACTAAAAGAAGAGTGTTTGTTGTCGTATCTCATATATTTAAGGGTTTTGAGCAGTCGATTTGAGAATTACACCTTTGGATATGTGCTTAGGGAGGAAATTCAATTAGTAGATGCCTTAGCAACCTTGGTGTCTATGTAGGATAACTCGAAGGGAGTGGTCATGAAGCCTGTACTAATTTTGAGCTCTGATAAACCATGTTTTGAAAGGGAACAAGTTGTGAACATTGAGGTAGACGATGGGAAGCCTTGGAATTATGATATTCAGAATTATCTAAAAAAGTTGGTATTTCCTAAGGAAGCAATGGAAAAAGATCAAAGGATGATTTGTAAGTTGTCAACTCAATTCATTAATATAAGAGGAGTACTTTACAAAAGACAGCCTAATATAATTCAGTTGAGATGGTTAGATGAAAAGGAAGCAAAGAAGGTTATGGAAAAGGTACATGCAGGAGTATGTGAAGCTCATATGGACATATTAGCTTTGGCAAAAAAGATCATGAAACAGGGTTTTTTTTGGCTCACAATGCATACCGATTGCTCCAAGTATGTCAAAGAATGTCAATTGTGCCAACAGTATGCAGATCTGAGACACCTACCCATTTATGAGCTATGTAAGCTCATATCACCATGGCCTTTCACTACATGGGGTATAGACATCATAGGGATGATCCACCCGCCGACCTCAAATGGACACAAGTTTATCATAGTAGCCATCGACTACTTCACTAAATAGGTAGAAGTTGAATCCTTTAAAAAGGTAGATGTATGGGATATGGCCATGTTCATAGGAAAAAACTTGATATGTAGATATGGCTTGCCTCATCATGTGGTCTCAGATAATGGGTTGCAGTTTTTGGGTGAGACTAAATAAATGCTTGTTAGATATGGGTTTCAACATTATAAGTCCTCTCCTTATAAACCCCAAATGAATGGAGAAGTTAAAGCAACTAATAAGAATACAAAGAGAATCTTGGCTAAAATGATGCGAACCTATAAGGATTGGGCCGATAAGCTACCCTTTGCACTATAGGGCTGTAGGACCACTACTAGAACTTCAATAGGAGTGACTCCGTTCTCTTTAGTTTATGGAATGGAAGCAATACTGCCAATAGAATTTGAGTATCGATCTTTGAGAGTAACTATAGAGGCTAAGATAACAGAAATATAAGAGGCTAACTAGAGGCTATTGTAGCTTAACTGGCATGAAGGGGAAAGAATGAGCGTATATTATCACAACCAAGTCTACCAAAAGAGGTTAGCTCGTTTATTTGGGAAGAAAGTCAGGAAACATCCTTTGAATGAAGGAGACTTAGTGTTCAAATAGATAAGGCCTGGGATTTCAGACATTTAAGGTAAATTCAAACCCAAATAGGAAGGACCTTTTGTGCTTAAGAAACTGTTATCCAAAGGCACTGCTATCCTATCATATAGCAATGGTAATTAATGTTGAGAACCTGTGAATGTCGATGAATCGAAAAGGTTCTATGGCTGAAATACTAAATGAGAAAAAGAAGGGAATAAAATGCCCTGTGGGCCAAAAACTAAACCACGACAGTCTTGCTAAAATTGGGTGCCTCGTCAGGGTGAAAACCGAAAAAATGCATCCTGAGCAAAAATTAGAGGCTGAGAGAAAATAGCCATCAAGAAAACCCGAGAGGGCTGGTTAGCGACAGGAGTCATGATGCTTGTAGATTTTCATTTTGAGATTGAATGATATGTTTAATCATGATAATATCAAATAGTGATCATGTGTATTGAAATTATAAAGAAAATGTCATGCATGTATTCATCAGTGTCATCCAAATGTCTAAAAGTAACATTTTCTATCATATGTTCAATGAAAACAAAAGCAAAAATCTATGAAAGTGTCTGATCTAATCTATCATATCATGAAAAAGTCTATTATTAGCAGTCGGACTGGTGACCCATAACTTGTAAGAATCAGAGGAAGTGAAATCCCAAGTGCTTACATTGGAAATGGTGGTCCTCACTAGGAGTTGAGCCCAGAACCTCTAATAATACTCAGTCACAAAGTAAGTAGTCAGGATGCCTCTATGAAAACCCAAGGATCACCTGATAATATCATGTCTACCTGCAAACTAATGAGCACATCAGGCGGTGATATAAAAGGTGGCTCGGTGAAGTCCACAAAGAGGTACACATTTTGACTCTCCATCCATGATCACAGAAACAACAAGCAGCCAGGGACACCTAAACTTGATATCTGCATCTATGGAATAGCCAGGCCAGCCAATGGCATCCTGTACTGACTGGAACTCACGCTAAAGTCACCTAGATGTGATAAGACTCATAGGATAAATCCATGCAACTCTTACTTGAGGAAGAGGCTCTGACAGTAACTTTAACTTATCATGAAGCCATAACTTAAAAAACAAAAAACTGCTGGGGTGAGTTGGGTTCACCTCAGGCAAAAATAAGGCATAGAGATGTGTGAAAATCCGAAAGGAAGCATATTTCAATAAGAAAAGCTAACATGAAAACCCATAAGGGGCATGTTACCTTTAAAAGACAAGGACATACCTGGAGAAGCAAGGGACTGCCTATCAAAAAGGAGAAAGAGCCACTCTAAGTAGAAAGCCTATGATGAAAGTTGTCTAAGCCTATGATGGTCTTTACTATAATTAGGGAAAAAGGATTATACCTTCAATAGATACAAGTAATGACGTCAAACAACCCATAGTTTATAGTTATGGGATCGCCAGCACGCATCAACAAATAGCAAGAAAGACAACAAAGTAGCACCACACTAGAATGAAAAGTAGGGATATCATCAAAATTAGGCAACACGTCTATAAGCCACTTTAGTGGAAAAGTCTCTCCTTAAGGCACCAGACCCTTGGCCTCAGAGGGAAGGACGCTCAAGGCACGAACCACTTCTCTGGGATAAGTAACAATAGGAGAAGGTAAACAAGGTCAGACATCAAGATCGAACCTAACACCCACCATGGCATCAAACACTTCTGGTAAGGGGCATAACTCTTGGTGAGTGAATCAGAACACATGAAACTTAGGATCCCAAAACCGAAGTGTAGTAGACAAAGGTTTTTATCTGGTAAGACTTTGCTCAAAAATCTTATATTTGAATAAGGGGCTATAGGGGATCTTCCCAAGTTTTTGAGTCATCCAATAAATGGTGTAGTTTCATAAGTCCAGTAATTATGATTACGAGGCTTTGAGTAGTCTAAAAATGCAGAAATGATGGAAGAAAATAATAAATAAAGAAAAAGGCAAGGAAAAGACAACAAAAGGGAAGGAATAAGGAAGAAGAGAATTGCCTGGTGGAAGCTTCGCTGGGAGTTGAAAAGTCAATGGCATAAAATTCAAAGAAAAGGGCATTATTTAAAGAAAAGGGTGAGCCATGACCAACCCATCCCTCACCATTGGAAGACCAAAAGTTACATTTTTTCATATCCCATGCATTTCACTTGCATATTATAGCATTTGTCTTTGTTTGTATTTTGCAGGGGATTTAAAAAGAATAATGGTATGAACATTCAAGCTTCAAAGATTCATGACAACTGGAGCACAAGAACCAATATTCCACAGAGAAATAACCAATTTTAGGGACTATTTCAAATCTTAGACATTTGTGTATAATAAAATGTAATTAAAATCCATAAATATTGTAAAAATAACATTGAAACCTATAAAAAAGTTTCAATAATATTGTAAGTTTACTTTAGATAGATAGAGGATAGAAAATCAAGAAAAAAGTTTCAAAAATAAAAGAAAATGGAGTTAAATGTGAAAAATATGAGAAAAATAAAAATAAAGGGCAAAATGTTCTTTTTGACCTGAGGGATGGGACAACTTGTACGTCCCGTCTGTCAGTAGGCGAGGGATGACTAGCTCATCCCTCACTTGATTTTGGTAATATAAAAGGCTTTCTCTTTCCTTTTTCATTCATAACTTCATTTTTTCCGGCAAATGTTTTTTCCCAAAAGTTTTTCAAGCATATCTTCTTCATCTAACATCCATTTTGTGAACCGTTTGGGCCTACGAACTCCTGGAAGCATGATGCATTTAAGGAAGCCTAAATTTCATACCTTCTCTTTTTTTTCTATTTTCCATTCTCAAGTAAGTATAATTTAATATTTTTATATTTTCTTACTTTCTCTTTAAGTTAGAGTAAAGAGCACTTGTTGTTGTATTCATTTTTTATGTTATGCATGTATTTTAGTTATAAATGATCAATATCTTGTAGTGTAAGTAACATGACACATATGACCTTTCACATGCCACTCAATGAGCACCTAAACATAGGCAATAATATACTCTTGGAAACATTTTCTTGCCATTTCATCAAGCATGAGTACAGGGATTTTGTATTGTTTGGTGACCTTGATGGTCTGCACCTTGTTGTGTGCCTTTTAATTAATATTTGTATAACGAGACGGTAACATTTCTAGCCGAAATGCTGCCGAATTTTTATCTCTCGATAAACATAAAATGCCAATATCTGTGTTGCTTGGTGGCCTTAATGGTCTGTGGCTTGTTGTGTGCCTTTTAATTGATATTTGTATAGGGAGGCAATGTCATTCCTAATTGGAATGTTGTTAGAATTTTGCCAAAATTTCTCGAATAATTAAAATATGTTGTTGGTAGCCATGATGGCTTGTACATTGCTTTAAATGTATATTTTTAATATAGAAGGCAATCATACCTATGGTTAGAACACTGCCAAAATTTATTTCTAGAAAAACATACAACTTACATATTTTGTATCATTTTTCGTGCATGTGTGCTAAAATTCCATTTTTATTTTGCACGTAGTGTAAGTTGAGCACGGCCTAACATATCATGTTTTGTAGGACGCCTTGTAGGATAGCACATTCTCAGCCTTCGCAGCTAGTACCCGATTATATGACAGATGAGCAGGCTACTAGATACAGGGCTTTGAGCCACGTTCAGTTTAGAGCTAGTAGGTATATGTCTAGATAGTTCTGAGAGGAGTTTGGTTTACTAGAGGAGGCTGACAAGCTGTTAGCCAATGCTGGATGGACCGACTTCTTCGCCCCAGCATTCAAGACGTATGCAGGCATAACTTAGGAGGTACTAGCCACCCTATGGTATGGAGGATACTAGTGGATTGATATATGAGAGGGGGTAGTACAGTTCAAAGCTTTGGGTATACCATTCAGTATCACCAGACGCAGATTTGTAGAGGCTATAGGACTTGGTTACACCTCCTAGGCTGATGGGTAAAGATAGATAGAGGCCATCACACTGCCTAGAGCTATATATGATTCAGACAAGGCAAAGAGCACGATGTTGGTTCTTCAGATTTATAGGTATCTACATAAGGTCCTATCCTCTTTTTACCTCAGACGCACTGAGAGCTCGGTTAACATCAACTCAAGGGATGTTACCAGCCTTTGAGGGATGCAGGAGAGACATCATATAGCCATCTCTCACGAGATCATCTCGACATTGACCATAGTCAGCACCATACCAAGGACACAAATATGTGTAGGTGGTGTCATTACGAGGTAGCTTATATCACTTAAACTAGAGGAGGATCATTTCGGGAATCCCATTTAGGAGGGTATGTACATAGACCTACAAGCAACCATCACTATAAGTATGGTTGAGCCTATACAGGGCCAGAAGGGCTAGTACCGATTGCTGACGGTGCTTGAGACTCGGGATAGGTGCAAGCTAGACCCTGTTGTACAAGAGCAGCAAGCGGGACAAGATGCCAAAGATCCAGCAGCTGTGGAGATTTTGGCACAGCATCAAGAGCAACCACCTCAACAGGATGCATGAGCAGATGAGCCTCAAGTGGATGAGCATTAGGAGGTAGAGAGTTCTCAAAAGGGCAGAGTTAGATTTTAACTATACCTGTCACATGCAGATTGACTTGCATGATCTCCTACGTAGCTTACCTCCAACACCAGCTCATGGTAGATCCCCGCTCAGGCATCAAAAATCCCCGATTATGAGATTTTCTCTATACAGGTGCCCTGGAGCCTCATCCTTTACTACTCCTTCACCTCATGGTCATCCAGGGGCATCCACATCATCAGTACCTTCACCATAGGCTCCATTACCTTTTACTTAGACACCTTCAGCTTTAGAAGATATATGTAAGAGACTGGCCACAATAAAGTAGATGTAGAGGACTATGCTTGCGGCCATAAAGTCTGTACAGACACTACCAGTGACCATACAGATATTACAAATAACAGTGTATGTTGAAGATTATCGGTTACATGCATCTCATACATAAACAAAATTTAAAATTTTTAACCAATATATCTAATCTTGCCATGAATTTACAATATACATATTAATGAGAATAAGAAAGATCACCTTTGATTTTTGTTGTATAGTTGATTTTCCTTCGCATCGGGTTGTTGTAAACCACAATATCCAAACTCGAACACCTCCAATGAGTAATCCACACTAGAGAATGATAGAATGAACCAACAATTGGTAGAATTCAAGGGCTGGCCGAAAAACCATAGAAGCTAGCTTTGGGAGTGGCGGCTAGGGTAGAGAGAAAAAGAGAAGAAGCCTTTCTTAAGTGTTCACACACTTCACCCTAATTCCCCATCACTTGGATTTTTATAGTTATGTTAAAAATCCAACTTCATAATGGGATTGGGCTCTTTAAAATTGCTGGAGAATTATTAATTGGGCTTCTGGAATTATTTATAATTATTTGGGCTCAATTAAATCCAATTTAAGCCCTTTCACAAAAGATTATGCACAAAACCCACAAACTAGGCCCTTTGTACATTTACTTGGATTTAATTACCCAAATGAATTCCAAATCCAACCAAATTAAATATGTAGGCTCCACAACACTTATGTAACATATTTAATTTATTTTGGTCCAAGAAATAGGCCTCTAAGGCCTTCTGTTTGGAGTTGGCGTGTGGCCGTTCTTCTAGAGGGTTTATGCGCCAACTTCAATTCTCTAGGCCTCTGTAATTCCTCCAATGGATCTATTAATTATTATATCAGCCCTATAACACTTATAGTCCTATAATAATTAATTATGAAATACATTATTTCAATTAGGTCCAATTTTACATAATATTTCTCAAAAGTTTCGCGAACAATTTTACTTGATCATAATTAATTAAACTCTTTAATTAATTATTCTCATATTCACTTCTCTATCCCCATAATAATATCAAATATTATTATCCTTGTAATTTTACCATTTTATCCTTTTCTCTATATGTGTGTGACCTGTTGGGTTCCTGTCCATATTAGCAGTATAATATATAATTATGAGTTTCATTCAAAACTCACATGTTTTAAACTTCTTTAAATCATTTTACCAATCCCTATTGATATTCTTGATACACTATTATACAAGTCATGATTGGCTTCTAGCTAGGCATCATGACTACTTAAATGTTACGAATGTCAAATGGTTTGACTATACCCTTTCATAGAAACAGTTATCGTGCAATTACTCCTTTCACCACTCTTATCTCAATTAGATTCTGAGTATGGATTTCTGTTAACTCATATACATCTAATTATTTATGTTCTATTAATTTAACTATTGTTCCCAAAATGCCCTCAATAGATCTCTATCCATCTTGGTATATTACTCTGGCAAGAGATTCTCTGAACAAGGCAATTATAGAATCATGCGAGATAACTTCCCTTATTAAATTTGGGATGGTGAATCCTTTGTCAATCACTCAAATATCTTCAATTTGATCATGATATACCCAATCTCCTAACTATGTTCACTCCCAGTTGAAAGTAATCAATTATGGAGTCAAAATATACCACTTGCTACTTAAGATAACTTTGGTGATCTCAAGTCTAAGGATACTTGCACAACCGCTATGAAGAGATTCTTCACTGACATAGATTTAATATCCATGTGAGGATATGCAGGTCTCCAATGAACTTGTTCTTCTAACAAGCATCCACATGTTAGCTTTGATTATCTTTAATAATCACAGTTATGAGAACCACTGCTTGAACCATTTAAGAAGCATAACATGTGCTAGTCCATCCGAATTAACAATGTCCTATCTTGTTAATTTTATGACTAGGGATATTTAAATATTAACACATTTGCATGCAATAGACACCTCATATCATGAACACTTTCATGATTGTCTTTGCACTGTGTTTATAATATCAAGGACTTCATTTATTAATTTAAGATTTACAAACTCATGTATTTAAACATAGCATTAATAAATGAATAATGCCTTTTATTAAGAATATAAATTCATACATATGAAATTCATCCCTTTTACATGGGCTCTAGGGCATACTCTCTAACAATCTCCCACTTGGACTAGGGCCAATCACTTATATGTCTTAGACCCATGCTATTTATATGGTGGTCATGCTTAATCTAGAAAAGTGCTTTTGTGAGGGGATTCGCCACATTATCATCTGTGGGAACCCTTTCTATTTACACATCATTTCTAGCTACTATTTCCTTTATGAGATGGTAGCGTTTGAGAACATGCTTGGATCACTGATGAGACCATGGTTCCTTTGCTTGCACAATGGCTCCATTGTTGTCACAATATAAAGGAAGGTACCACTCCTAGTTCAGATATGAACTTTTTGATCCAAACTGCTTCTTTGGTTGCTTCTGAAGCAGCAATGTACTCAACTTCTATTGCAAAATCAGCAGTTGTTTCTTGTTTGGAACTCTTCCAACTAACTGCTCCTCCTCCCATTATGTACACATAACCAGAATATGATTTACAATCATCTTTGTCAAATTGGAAGCTGGCATTTATATACCCATTTACTTCCAAACTGCCCTCTCCATATACCAAGAATATATCCTTAGTCCTTCTCAAGTACTTAAGGATATTCTTGACAGTTACCTAGTGTTCCTCTCCAAAATTGGATTGGAATCTGCTTGTGACACTCAAAGCAAATGCTACATCTGGACGTGTACATAAAATAGCATACATGATAGAACCAATTGTAGATGCATATGGTATTTTATTCATGCTCTCTCTATTCTCTAGTGTCTGCAGACACATAGACTTAGAAAGGTGTTTTCCATGCACCATGGGTATAAACCCTTTGTTAGAGAGATCCATATTGAACCTCTTCAATACCTTATCTATATATGTAGTTTGAGAAAGACCTAGCAACCTATTGGATCTATCTCTATAGATCCTTATTCCTAGTATATAGGATGCTTCTCCAAGGTCTTTCATGGAGAATTGCTTGGATAACCTTATTTTAACAAATTGGAGAAGAGAAATATCATTTCCCATGATTAATATGTCATCCACATATAGAACCAGGAAGACAATTGTACTCCTACTGACCCTTTTATACACATAAGGTTCATCTTCATTCTATGAGAAACCAAACTCTTTGATTGTCTCATTGAATCGTATGTTCCAACTCCTAGAGGCTTGCTTCAATCCATAAATGGATCTTTGAAGCTTGCATACCTTTTCGCCATTTCCTGATATGAACCCTTCCGGTTGTGTCATATACACATCCTCAGTCATATTTCCATTTAGGAAAGTTGTCTTCACATCCATTTGCCAAATCTCATAATCATAATGAGCTGCAATGGTTAAAAGTATTCTTATAGACTTAAGCATCGCTATAGGAGAAAAGGTTTCGTCATAGTCAATAGCTTTTTTTGACGATAGCCCTTTGCTACTAAGTGAGCTTTTTAGGTAACTATATCACCTTCCATGTCGATCTTTTTTTTGAAGACCCATTTGCACCCTATGGGTTTTATCCCTTCAGGTGGTTGAGTTAAAGTCTATACTTTATTCTCATACATGGAGTCCATTTCAGACTGTATAGCCTTAAGCCATAAATCACGTTCTGAACTGTTCAAAACTTCTTGATAACTTGTAGGCTCATTGTCCTCTACTACAGTTATGCCTATATCTGAATCAACGTGAAATCCATATCTCACAGGGATAGAAAGCATCCTAGTAGATCTTCTAGGATTTTATGTATAATCAGGTTCAACTGTAATCTCATCATAATGAAATTCAGTCTCGGGTTCAATCGATTGATCTACTTCTATTTGTGGGTCTTGAACTTCACCAAGTTAAATTTTACTCCCACTATCCTCTCGTAGGAGAAATTCTGTTTCCAAGAAGATAGCATGCCTTGAAATAAATACCTTTTGTTCTAAGGGATGATAGAAATAATATCCAAACATTTCTTTTGGATATCCCACAAATAAACATTTGTCAGACTTAACATCTAGTTTGTCTGACATTGTCCTCTTCACATAAGCAGGACAACCCCATACTTTCATATGAGAAAGCGTGGGTTTCTTGTTATTCCACATCTCATATGGAGTAACATCAACCAATTTACTAGGAACTCTGTTTAACACATAAACAGCAGTTTATAGTGCATATCCCCAAAAGGACTTAGGCAAGTCTGCTCGGCTCATCATTGATCGAACCATATCTAATAGTGTTTGATTTCTCCTTTTAGATACACCATTGTGTTATGGTGTATATGGTGGAGTCCATTGAGATAAAATCCCATTATCTCTAAGATAATCCTGAAACTCTTGGCTTAAGTATTATCCAACTCGATCTGATCTAAGCATTTTAATACTCTTGCCAAGTTGTTTTTCTACTTAATTTTTGAATTCTTTGAACTTTTCAAATGCTTTTGATTTATATTTCATTAGATAGATGTATCCAAACCTGGAATAATCATCTATGAAAGTAATGAAGTAGGAGTAATCTCCTCTGGCATGTGTAGTCATTGGACCACATACATCTGAATGTATTAAGTCCAAAACCATTTTAGCTCGTTCTCCTTTACCAATAAAGGGAGCTTTTGTCATTTTTCCCAATAAACAAGATTCGTATGTATCAAATGATTCATAATCAAATGATCCCAAATCACCTGACTTGTGTAATTTGGTCATACGTTTCTCATTTATATGTCCTAAACGACAATGCCATAAATATGAGGTATTTAGATTATCATGTCTCATTCTCTTGGTATCCACATTATACACTTCTTTAATTAAATCAATAACAAATATACCGTTCTCAATGATAGCTTTTGAAATATACCATTCTCAATGATAGCTTTTGCATAAAACATATTGTTCTTAAAAATGTAACAACACTTGTCCTTTAAAGAAATGTCATAATCGTTCAATAAATAACTGAAAGAAACAATACTCTTGGATAAAGTTGGAACATAATAACAATTATTTAATGCCAGTACTAATCCACTAGGAAGAGACAAATGGTAAGTCCCCACAATTGTTGTAGAGATATTTTGTCTAGTAGCTGACTGCACACATATCTCTGCCTTTCCAACTCTTCTAAAGCTTTTAAGCCCCTGTAGATCATTACACAAGTGAGATCCACATCCGGTATCTAATACCCAAGATTGTTTTGAAGCAATAGAATAAGTATTAATTTCAATCATATGAATACCTTAAGTAGAAGCATCAGCATGCTTCTTCTCTTTGAGAGAATCTAGATAGGCCTTGTAGTTATGCTTTCAGTGACCATCCTTTTCACAATGGAAGCAAGTTCCTTTGGGATTATCTTTCTTGGAAACCTTTTTCTTAGAGATCCCACCATTCTTTGGTTGTGCCTTGGTTATCTTCTTCTTCTTTTGCTTCTTACCTTTAGCAGAAGTGACAACCATGACACCTTTTGGATCCTTCTTAAAGGATCCATCAGCTATTTTGAGCATGTTGATTAACTCAGGAATGGTAACTTGGATCTTGTTTATGTTGAAGTTAAGCACAAAAGGTGCATAACTTGGAGCCAATGAGTACAAGATTAAATCTATGTATAGATCATTATCCATAGCATAGCCAAGTCTACTCAAATGCTCAATATACCCATACATCTTCAATGCATGAGTAGCAACTGAAGTGCCTTCCACCATTTTGTAGCTAAATAGAGCTTGAGCAATCTCATATTGCTCAGTTCTAGCCCGAGAAGAATAAAGCTTCTCAAGATGCAAAATGATGGTTTTAGCATCCATCATTTCATGTTGCTTTTGAAGCTTCGAGGACATAACACCTAGCATCAGACATGCTGTTGCTTCACTATCCTTCATGTATTTACGATAAGTGCCTTTGATCTCATCAATGGAATCATCTGATGAAAGTGGTGGTGGATCTTTATCCAAGACATAATGGATCTTTTCAGCTCTGAAAACAATTCTCACTTGCCTGATCCAGTCAGAATAGTTGCTGCCAACAAGCTTGTTATCCAAGATTGATTGTATGTGACCGGTGTCTAGCAAGTGTACTAGATCGGCTAGTAATACAGGGAAATATAGATTAAGACCCCAAAATATCGTACCCAAGGGAACATGGATTGCTAAGAATAATATCTATGTATGAATTAAATTAATCCGAGATTGTTTCCCAAATGTTTTTGATTTAAAAGCAAAAATTAAACAAAGTAAACACTTAAACAAAACAAAAGCTAAAACATGAATTAAAAACAAAGCAATAACTGGAATTCTCTTGCTAAAGGAATTATTCACCTTAACTTTCATTGTAATGACTTAAATTCAATAGAAACACCGGTGATTATGGAAAAACTAGTAATAAAGCAAGATATCTTCATTCAAGTATATCATTCTTAGTATTAAACTCATAGACAAATCTAATACTTAGCATGAAAATCTAGTTTTAACTTCCTAAATATTCATTAAAAACTTTCTCAAGTGATTCAATTCCAATTCATTCTTAGTTCCTCCTCTCTTAGTATTAACCAATAAAATTCACACATAATCATCTCATATTTCGGATAATAATCATGCATAAACATTAAAGAGTCAATCCAAGAACATAAAAATCATTAACTATGTCAAAACCAATCTTTAGTTATTTATTCAATAAACCAACAATCAATCTCAACACACTTAAAGATAAGAATATGCTTAAAACCAAGAAATAATCAACCGATATTGAAATTAAGCTCAAAATAAAGTCATAACAATGAAAATATAAGATTTCAAGAATCCATTAGCAAAAGAAGAATGAATTATTCACTAAACATGTTTAAAACTAAAAACAAATTGTTGAAGGAAACAAGAAAAACTAAGAAACGTAAAATAAACTAAAGAAAAGTAAAACTTAATTCTAAGGGTTTTGATCCCTAATTCCCTAATCCGATCCCATTCATTCCCCTTTCTTTGGTGTTTTAGATTGCTATTTATAGGCAAGAATTGTAGTAGACTCCTTGTTAAACTTCGGTCATAAAATAGGAATCAAATTCTGCTAAACAGGAAGCTCGTAAATCCTTCTCGCTATGGGAGTCTTCATCACGTGGCCACGCTTCCATTTTTGCACTTCCTACATGTGACCACGTGTATGCAAGCTTCTCTTCCACACGTGGCCATGTGTGGTCCTTCAAAGGAATCCACGTGGTCACGTGGTCTTCATTCCTTCCTCTTTAATTCTTCACATGGCCACGACTTCTTCACTAATTCTTCTTCACGTGGCCATGTATCTTATCCTTCAATATTTTCACGTGGTCACGGCTTAAAGCTCTGAACTGGACGCTCGTTTTCTTGCCTAATTTCTTCAAATTTACACTTTTGGCCCAAAACTTTGCACTTTTTACAATTAAGTCCTTTTTCTTACAAAATAACCCTAAAAACACCAAAATTTACAATTAACTTCAAAAACACAAAACTAACAAATTAAACTCAAATTAAACCTAATTAACACAAAATTAACTTAATTAAACACCTAAAAACATACTAAAAATATCATATAATTCACTATTATTAGTATGTTAATATTTGAAGTGCTCATGATGATGACCTAGATGTGAAAAAGAAAACATATGAGAGTATGTTCATATATATGTATGCATTAATTAGGTCTTTAATTAATCCATTTACTCCCACTATTTTATTGCGAATTACTAGCCCTCACTATTTAATCTGAGAAAACCCGATGGTTTTCTTAGTGGGCCAATATCCAATCCTTGATATGTAATTTGACCTTGACTGTGGTCAACAAGCCAAAGTCCATACCCTTGAAAGGTAGGTATCTCTATACCAATTGTGTCTCTACACAACTGTTAGATCATTAGGTTATCAACTCTTGATGCATGCATATCATATATGCATTTCCTAATCTTGCCTCTAGAACCATTAGCCTTGACTGTTGTTAACAAACTAATGCGCTAGCTAAGATGACCCATTTAATTAGACTTGAACATATTCGATATAATGTAAGCTTGACTGTGGTCAACAACCCATACTGTAAAGAACTTTGGTTCTCCTCAAATTAATGGAAGGCTTATATACCTTAGTATTTATTTGAGGATTTTAGTTAATTAAGTCTCATCATACATGGTTGGCATACATTGGTATGCATCCTATATCTATCACATAAATATAAGCATACAAATATGGCATAGTTATGGACTTTACTACATTGATTTCCCCAAGCAAAAAGGGAAATCAAAAGGTCACACCTAGGTAGTATGCATGATTCAAATAAGTAAAAAATAATTACATTATCTTCAAGCTTGTTGGATCTCCATCTGGCCCATCTTGCTCCTTGATAGTGGTCTCCATCTCTATATCTAATTCTAATATAAGTAATCTAATTACATATTATAATTTGAAAAAGAAATACAAACCAAAAACAAGTGGTCGGGACATGAAAGTCCTCATTGGGCCAAAATATGCATAATGCTCAATCACATTGGGCCTTGTCCATAACTATCCATCATGCCAATCATACACCCTTATATGTATTTCTAATGCATAAAGTAATGGATTACTTTGTTTCAACTCTTGAAACATTCTTTTGAGTTATTTTAATAATATGATCAAATTAGGAAACTTTTTCCATTTTGAAAACTTTCATTTTAGGAAACCTTTTTGCATGCATGTGTTCTTGCCTTAATAATCAATCCAATTGAATATTAATTAATTATTAATTAATTATTTAATTAATTAATCATATTAAATAATTAAAAGAATCAATTTTGGAATTAAGATAAAGGGTAGGACAAAACCCACCAAATTAAACCCTAAATGTGTTCACACATAAACTAGTTTTGTGTCTATTGGAATATTTGGGCCTTTTGGAATGAGCCAAGCCCACTTCAACCCATAAAACCCATTAATAAACTTAATTATTGTTCATAATATTTAATTTAAATCAGCTCCTTGGGCCCACCAAGTCATTCACTAATTTAAACCAAGTCCGCAAACATAATTAAGCCCATTAAGTGGCTTTAATGAATTAAAATTAATTCAATTAATTCAAGGTCCATTTTAATTAATCCAATTAATTAAAAACACTTTAATATATCAGATATATCAGATTTAGAAGATTAAAAATCGTTCTAAATAAGAACACACCAAGTGTTAGTGTAAGCCCTATCCCCAATACATTGTAATAAAATACTTTAGTTAATAAATGAGGCATTTGTTTTATCTATTGTATTCCTGTGCATATCAATTGATAGAACTATCCAAGAATTTTGTTTCAGTTTAAGTTATCATGTGTGAGGCACATGGTTGTAAGACCTTGAAACAAATGAGACTTCATTCTAAATATCTCTAGTCAGTCATTGTTATGGGAATAACAAATGAATTAAGACTAGTATGCTCTCTCTAATAAGTTGAGTTCCGTCTTACGGATCATAAGCACAAGAGTGTCAATCAGAGATCATAGATACAAGTTTATAACATGGTATCTGGATTCGATCCACTCATGAGAACACTACATGGTACAAGTCATAAGTGTTTCCATATGCAAGTCTTGTATCGGAGTTCTTCGACCTAAAATCTCTATGAAACTCTTTATGAATTACTGTGTGCTTTGACATACACCTAACGTGCTCGTAACAGAGTGACAAGTACGGGTATGCTTGGGTATGCATTGATTCATGTTAGAGAGCATAAGGGAAGTGAAGGGATTACCCCTCTCTATAAAAGAGAAAATATCATCGGCCATTTGATCAGTGAACTAAGAAGTGTATGGCCATACCGAGATGAAATAATGAGTAATCATTATTTATCTGAGAGTTCAGTGTCACTGGAATATCAAGAAAGGAATTAATATATATAAGGATGACTAGTTCCATGCCTTATATTAATTCTGATATTTATGGGTAAGGGACTATGCAAAATTGCATTAGGTCACTAAATGCCATATGCATTTTCATTTAATTTGGAATGCTATAATATCTTGCTAGAGAATATATATAGCCTTTAAATTAATTTATTAATTCATTGCCAACATTAAATGGACCTATAGGATCGCACACTAAACATTGGACTTAAAATATTTAAATAAAGTATTGGGCATTAATTTGGGCTTTTAATTAAAGTAAAATTAATGTATGTAATGGGCATTATGAATGCTATTGGACCTTGGCCCATGAGAGAGAGAAATTTAGCCCATATGGTTTAATTTTAATTAATTAATTATCTTGTATTAATTAAGTTAATTGAGTATTAAATCCTAGTGATATTTAAACCAAATTAAAACACTTAATTAAGAGATGACATAGCCAAAATTCCTAGATTAAATACTAAGGGAATTTCGGCACATGTGAATTTCCAAATTAAGTGATTAATTTGATTATAATGTCTTATAGTTTATCTTGGATTAAATCAAAAGAGTTTGATTCAATATATATTACTTATTTTAAGGAAGTGATTAAGGCTAAAATAAATTATCTTGAGATAGTAGATTTTAGATTAATCACTTACATAATGAGATGATCTATATTGAAAGAAAAAAACGTGAAACCCTAGTTTTTCTATGGTTTTGGCGTGAACTTCTCTCTCTCTCTCACAAAATTCTTTTGCCCAATTTTCACAAGGAGAAAGGATTGTTCCTCATTCTCTTGTGTTCTTGGGCATTAATAGCACCTAAAATAAGTACAAGATCAAGTCTTGTAGCTTCAAACCATAGCCATTACACAATACTTAATTTGAGAGCTAGCAATCTCGGTTTTAAGCTATCTTTGTAAGTGTGTGTGTGAGAATAGAGAGGAGTGGCATAAAGGCTGTTCCTTGGCATTGGTGGTGAAGGTCTAAGGCTAAGATATCCTCCTTGCTTGCTGGTCATCATCAAAATCAAGTTTTAAAGGCATCTAAAGTTGTAAGTTTTAAAACCCTAAAATTGCATGTTTCGATTCTTGTCAAGGAATTGTATTGCATGTATGATCAAATTTTTATTGTTTTCTGCTGTATGATCTTTATATGCATACCATGTCATATTCCATTAGTGGTATCAGAGCCTAATCATGCTTATTTTAGTGCTTTAGATATATGAAATAATTAATCAAAAATCGTTATTTTAAATACATGCAATGCTGAAATTTTCTGTTTTGAGTTTTTTGCATTGTTTTGGTGTAAAAACAATTTTAAATGATTAGATAGGTATTATAATTAATATTACATGTTAATATACTGTCCTAAGATGTTCTAGGAGCTGTTAATGGTCGGATTTAATTGATAATACCTGATGGTACATGTTAATATTAAAACTAGGTGTTATTTGGCATGTTAATTGTTAGTTTAACAACTAGTTTTAAATATTAAATGTAAAAACGATTTTGGCATGTTTGTAAGTGATTTTTAAAGATTAAATATCAGGTCTGGACATATTTTAAATTTGGTTTTAATTTTGGTCCATGACAATTTAATTGATTAATTTTAAACTCACTTAAAACTATGACTAGTTTGTGTTTGTTACATGTTTAATCAACATTGTTTGTTTTGTTTTGATTAAAATGTTAAAAACACATTTAGATAAGATTGGTACAGAATATTAAATCAATATTTATGACCTTATTTTAATTATTAAATGACTCATAAAATTGATTTAAGTATTTGTGCATTTTGTGGCATCACATAAACATTAAACAACTAGTTTTGTTGTTTGTTTGTTTTTATATGCATGCCGTGTATCATATATATGTTCTTCATGATTTTGTATTTTAATTCATGTTGGTACATATTATATGTATTTTTAATTTTTATGGGCTGTATGACATAAAATTAAAAATGGCAAAATTGAAAATTATACTAGAGTTGATTTATAGCACAAATCTAACTAGTTTTTGTTTTGGGCTTTTAAGAGAACTTATTCAATAAGAGGATTTAGTCCATTGGGCTTCGGCCCAGGCCCATCATGGGGTCATCTCTTAAAGGTTCAAGTACACAATTTCCATTAATGGGCTTGGCTAAATTAATTACAATTGGACTTTGTTTGATCCATGAATGTTATGTATATTTATTTGCTTGTTTGGTGTGATGAATGGATATGCATGGTGCATTCATGGGCCCTGGATTTTGTAATTAAATATGGCCTGCGAGCCATTATGTTTTATTGTAAACGTTTCATTTATTTCTTAAAATAGAATATACTTAAAGACTTTGTAAATCAAGACGAAGCCCACCGGAGTGGAGAAGCCCAACTCGAAGATTCTTATGTAATAGTATAGAATCTTAGTTGTAGGTTTTTGGGCCCATGTTTGTCACGCTTTACTTTATGCAATTATTTATATATGCATGCTATGAATGGATGAAAAAGTGTATGCCATGTAAGCCGTAATAAAATGAATCCCTAAAAATAGTAATTCACAAAGTTGCCTTCCTAATTCGAAACATGTCAAGGCATCGATCATCGGTCACGTAGACTAGGAGTCCTAGATGTGCCAGATTATCTTTGTGAGGCATGGGTTATGAATGTAGGTTAGACTTAACATGGAAAGGGATGCCCTAGACCTAGGCAACTAATAAATGGGTTTGTGCTATAACATATTAAGATGTTAGCCCATTTGATCCAAGAGTCATATACGAGACATGATTGGAGTTTTTCCTACCTAAGTAACTTAACTTGTTAGGTGTACAAGCTCATCTTGACTAATAAGTTGTTGTGAAAAGTGGATCTTGGCCCACATTAAATCACTAATGCGAATTATTTAAAGGGATATTAATTCGGTTTGTGGGATTATAAATAAGACCTCATTTAATCTTGCTAAATTTTATTGTAGATTGAAAATGGCATCTTTAAACAACAATTTCTCATTGCGATCGGTCCTTGAAAAGGACAAATTGAATGGCAACAATTTCATAGACTGATCTCGAAACTTAAGAATAGTTCTTAAGCAAGAGAAAAAGTCGTATGTTTTGGATGCACCCTTGCTTGAAGAACCTGCTAGGAATGCCTTTACGGTTCAAAAGGAAACTTTTGAGACCAAGACGAGCTACTCCAATGATGTGATCTGTCTGATGCTGGCCACTAAGGTGCTTGACTTCCAAAAGCAATTTATGGACCAAGAGGCTTATGCGATCATGGTGCACCTCAAGGAGATGTTCCAAGAGCAAGCTTGTCACGAGAGGTTCGTGACAACAAAGGCCTTGATTTCTTGTATGATGGCTATGGGTACTCTTGTTAGTACCCATGTACTCAAGATGAAAGGGTATCTTGATACTCTTGAGAAGCTTAAGGTACAAGTGCCAAAGGAATTGGCCACTGACTTGATCTTAGGATCATTGACTGATGATTATGATCCATTTGTGATGAATTATAACATGCATGCAATGAACAAGTTAGTCACTGAGCTCCATGGGATGCTTAAGAATGCTGAAGAGAACATTCGAAAGACTAATCCCGTATTGATGGTTTAAGAGGGCATTAAAAAGGGACCCGCTAAGGGAAAGGGAACGGGAAAGGCAAAACCCAAGAATGACCTGGCTCGATTCAAGTCAAGTGTGAGTGTACCTCAAGCCCAATCCAAGCCCAAGGCACAAAAGCTCAAAGAGAGTTAGAGCACTTGCTTCCATTGCAACAAGATAGGGCATTGGAGGAAGAATTGCGCTCTCTTCAAGGAAGAACAAAAGAAGAATGGAGCCAAGGCGTCCAGTTCTAGTATTTTTGTTGTTGAGATTAACCTTTTTATTTCTACCACTTGGGTATTGGATACCGGTTGTGGTTCTCACATTTGTTCAAATGTGCAGGGGCTGAGAAATAGGCAGTTACTTGGGAAGAATGAAGTGAACTTCCGTGTGGGGAATGGAGGACGAGTTGCTGCCATGGAGATAGGCAACTATCAACTCACTTTACCTTCTGGACTTTGTTTAATTTTGAAAAATTGTTATTGTGTGCCTGCTATGAGCAGAAACATTATTTCAATTTCATGTTTGGATTTGGATGAATTTGATTTTGTTATTAAAAATGGCAATGCTCATATTTGTCGCCAAGGCATTTCTTATGGCAATGCCATGTTGCAAAATGGCCTTTATATCCTTGATTTACAAAATAAAGAGTCCATATACAACATTAATACAAAGAGGGTTAAATCAAATGAATTGAACCCTACTTACTTCTGGCATTGTCGTTTAGGACATGCAAACGAAAAACGCATTTCAAGACTCCATAAAACTGGAGTGCTTGGGTCATTCGACTTAGAGTCTTATGATACATGCGAGCCATATTTGCATGAAAAAATGACAAAGAGTCCTTTTAACAAGAAAGGTGAAAGGACTAATGGCTTATTGGAACTAATACATACCGATGTATGTGGACCAATAAGTACACAAGCTAGAGGTGGTTTTAGCTACTTCGTGACGTTCACAGATGACTTCAGTAGATATGGTTATGTCTATCTAATGAAGTACAAATCTGAAACTTTTGAGAAATTTAAAGAGTTTAAGAATGAAGTAGAAAAACAACTTGGCAAAAGTATAAAAGCCATTCGATCAGATCGAGGTGGCGAATACTTAAGCCAAGAGTTTGACAGTCATCTAAAAGAGTGTGGTATTATTTCACAACTCACTCCTCCTGGAACACCACAATGGAATGGTGTGTCCGAAAGGAGAAATCAAATTCTGTTGGATATGATTCAATCTATGATTAGTCAAGCAAATCTTCCTATTTCTTTTTGGGGTTATGCATTAGAAACTGCTACATTCCTACTAAACCGTACTCTAACTAAAGTAGTTGAGAAGACACCATATGAGGTATGGACTGGGAAAGAACCCAATATGTCATTTCTCAGGATTTGGGGCTGTGAAGCACATGTTAAGAAATTAACATCTGACAAACTAAAGTCCAAATCCACTGTCTACTTGTTTGTGGGTTATCCCAAAGAAACAAAGGGATACTACTTTTACTCATAAGCCGAGAACAAAGTATTTGTTGCTCGCAGGGTATTTTCTTGGAAAAGGAGTTCTTTCTCAAGAAAGATAGTGGGAGTAAAGTAGAACTTGGAGAAATTCAAGCACTACAAACTCCTATAGAGGATGAGTTAGAAATGGGATCAGGTTCACAACCAGTTGCGGAACAAGAACCCATTACACAAGTACCTAGAAGGTCTGGTAGGGTATGTCAGGAGATTAAGAGATATGGATTTCTAATCACTGATAGTGACACTATTGAGTTAGTAGATCGTGAGGATCCTACTACCTATCGAGAAGCTATTGAGAGCCCAGACTCAAAAAATTGGCTTGAAGCCATGAAATCTGAGATGCAATCAATGTACGATAACCAGGTTTGGACCTTGGTTAATCCACCAGAAGGTGCTAAGGTAATTGAATGCAAGTGGCTATTCAAACTCAAAGTTGATAAGACCTATAAAGGTAGACTAGTAGCAAAAGGTTTTCGACAAACTCATGGTGTAGACTATGACAAGACCTTTTCACCTGCAGTCATGCTCAAGTCCATTAGGATCTTGCTTGCCATAGCTGCATATCATGATTATGAGATATGGCAAATGGATGTCAAAACTGCTTTCCTCAATGAAAATTTACTTGAGGATGTGTATATGACACAGCCTGAGGGTTTTGTCAATCCCAAGCATCCTAAGAAGGTTTGCAAGCTTCAAAAATCCATTTATGGATTAAAGCAAGCATCCCGAAGTTGAAATCTTCATTTTGATGAGGCAGTCAAAGAATTTGACTTCATCAAGAATGAAGATAAGCCTTGTGTGTACAAGAAGGTTAGTGGGAGCATAGTAGTATTTCTGGTCCATATGTGGACGACATCCTTCTCATTGGGAATGACATTCCAACATTGCAAAAGGTTAAGCAATGGTTAGGGAAATGTTTCTCAATGAAAGACTTAGGTGAAGCCGAGACAATACTTGGTATTCGAATCTATAGAGATAGATCAAATCGGCTTTTGGGACTAAGTCAAGAAAAGTACATAGATAAAGTACTAAAGCATTTTAGTATAGGAGACTCAAAGAAGGGTACATACCTTTGGGAGTTCCTTTGACTAAAGAACAGTGCCCTAAAACCAAAGAGGAAAGGGACTATATGAGTAGAATCCTATATGCATCTGCTATTAGATCTATCATGTACGCTATATTGTGTACTAGGTTGGATGTTGCTCATGCACTGAGTATAACCGGTAGGTTTCAGCAAGACCCTGGTGAGAATCACTGGTCTGCTGTAAAAGGGATTTTGAAGTACCTGCGAAGGACTAAGAATCATTTCTTGGTTTATGGTGGTCAAGAAGAGCTCATCATACAAGGTTATGCCGATTCTACTTTTCAGACCAGTGCTCAGGATTTTAGATCGCAATTTGGGTTTGTTTTTGTTTTGAACGGTGGTACTGTCAGCTGGAGAAGCTCGAAGCAAGAGACCGTTGCCAACACAACTATAAAATTTGAGTATATTGCAGCGAGTGAGGCTGCAAAAGAGGCTGTTTGGATTAAAAAATTCATTTCAGGATTAGGAGTGGTCCCAAGCATCCTAGATCCATTAGAAATTTTTTGTGACAACAACGGGGCCATCGCACAGGCCAAGGAGCCTCGGTCACACCAGAAATCCAAACACATACTCAGAAGGTACCACTTGATCAGAAAAATCATTGATCATGGGGACGTCAAGGTTAGCAAGATAGCAAGTGAAGACAATGTAGCAGATACTTTGATGAAACAGTTGCGTCCAAATCTGCACGAAGCTCATTTGAGAGCATTCGGTCTTAAGGCTATGCCCAATTGGGACTAGTGCTAGTGGGAGATTATTAGAGTAAGCCCTAGCCCCAATACATTGTAATAAAACACTTTAGTTAATAAATGAGGCATTTGTTTTATCTATTGTATTCCTGTGCATATCAATTGATAGAACTATCCAAGAATGTTGTTTCAGTTTAAGTTATCATGTGTGAGGCACATGGTTGTAAGACCTTGAAAAAAATGAGACTTCATTCTAAATATCCCTAGTCAGTCATTATTATGGGAATGACAAATGAATTAAGACTAGTATGCTCTCTCTAATAAGTTGAGTTCCGTCTTACGGATCATAAGCACAAGAGTGTCAATCAGAGATCATAGATACAAGTTTATAACATGGTATCTGGATTCGATCCACTCATGAGAACACTACATGGTACAAGTCATAAGTGTTTCCATATGCAAGTCTTGTATCGGAGTTCTTCGACCTAAAATCTCTATGAAACTCTTTATGAATTACTGTGTGCTTTGACATACACCTAACGTGCTCGTAACAGAGTGACAAGTACGGGTATGCTTGGGTATGCATTGATTCATGTTAGAGATCATAAGGGAAGTGAAGGGATTACCCCTCTCTATAAAAGAGAAAATATCATCGGCCATTTGATCAGTGAACTAAGAAGTGTATGGCCATACCGAGATGAAATAATGAGTAATCATTATTTATCTGAGAGTTCAGTATCACTGGAATATCAAGAAAGGAATCAATATATATAAGGATGACTAGTTCCATGCCTTATATTAATTCTGATATTTATGGGTAAGGGACTATGCAAAATTGCATTAGGTCACTAAATGCCATATGCATTTTCATTTAATTTGGAATGCTATAATATCTTGCTAGAGAATATATATAGCCTTTAAATTAATTTATTAATTCATTGCCAATATTAAATGGACCTATAGGATCGTACACTAAACATTGGACTTAAAATATTTAAATAAAGTATTGGGCATTAATTTGGGCTTTTAATTAAAGTCAAATTAATGTATGTAATGGGCATTATAAATGCTATTGGACCTTGGCCCATGAGAGAGAGAAATTCAACCCACATGGTTTAATTTCAATAAATTAATTATCTTGTATTAATTAAGTAAATTGAGTGTTAAATCCTAGTGATATTTAAACCAAATTAAAACACTTAATTAAGAGATGACATAGCCGAAATTCCTAGATTAAATACTAAGGGAATTTCGGCACATGTGAATTTCCAAATTAAGTGATTAATTTGATTATAATGTCTTATAGTTTATCTTGGATTAAATCAAAAGAGTTTGAATCAATATATATTACTTATTTTAAGGAAGTGATTAAGGATAAAATAAATTATCTTGAGGTAGTAGATTTTAGATTAATCACTTACATAATAAGTTGATATATATTGAAAGAAAAAAACGTGAAACCCTAGTTTTTCTATGGTTTTGGCGTGAACTTCTCTCTCTCTCTCACAAAATTCTTTTGCCCAATTTTCATAAGGAGAAAGGATTGTTCCTCATTCTCTTGTGTTCTTGGGCATTAATAGCACCTAAAAGAAGTAAAAGATAAACCATAGCCATTACACAATACTTAATTTGAGAGCTAGCAATCTCGGTTTTAAGCTATCTTTGCAAGTGTGTGTGTGAGAATAGAGAAGAGTGGCATAAAGGCTGTTCCTTGGCATTGGTGGTGAAGGTCTAAGGCTAAGATATCCTCCTTGGTTGCTGGTCATCATCAAAATCAAGTTTTAAAGGCATCTAAAGTTGTAAGTTTTAAAACCTTAAAATTGCATGTTTCGATTCTTGTCATGGAATTGTATGGCATGTATGATCAAATTTTTATTGTTTTCCGCTGCGTGATCTTTATGTGCATACCATGTCATATTCCATCACCAAGAACATATAAAGAACACACGAAGAACACCAATTTATCGATTTTTTCGACTAAACTTGTTTTCAAGCAAAACTTGTTCGATTTTAATTTTGTTTGATCCTATGGCTTAATATCACATATTAAACACATAAATTATCATCTAAATGATCTTATAATGGATCTATAAAAAATTAATTTAGAACAGCCCCTAAAATTAAAAGCTATTCACGCAAAAACCAAAATTCTTTTCTCAAAAGAATCGTTTTTATTTCCGTTTTATATATTTGATTACACTTATATCCAGAAATCAATATTTCTCATTCATGAACAATAAAATCTGATATTTTAAAGTTCATGAAATAAATAGCTCAAAAATATAAAACTAAAACTTATTCTACAGAAAAATATAGAATTGTATATTCATGGGAAAACCGAGGCTCTGATACCGTGTTAAAGATTATCGGTTACATGCATCTTATACATAAGTAGAATTTAAAATTTTTAACCAATATATCTGATCTTGCCATGAATTTAAAATATACATATTAATGAGAATAAGAAAAATCACCTTTGATTTTTGTTGTACAGTTGATTTTCCTTCGCACCGGGTTGTCGCAAACCACAGTGTCCAAAATCGACCTCTAATGAGTAATCTACACTAGAGAATGATAGAATGAACCAACAATTGGTAGAAAACAAGGGCTAGCCGAAAAACCCTAGAAGCTAGCTTTGGGAGTGGTGGCTAGGGTAGAGAGAAAAAGAGAAGAAGCCTTTCTTAAGTGTTCACACACTTCACCCTAATTCCCCATCACTTGGATTTTTATAGTTAGGTTAAAAATCCAACTTCATAATGGGATTGGGCTCTTTAAAATTGCTGGAGAATTATTAATTGGGCTTCTAGAATTATTTATAATTATTTGGGCTCAATTAAATCCAATTTAAGCCCTTTCACAAAAGACTATGCATAAAACCCACAAACTAGGCCCCTTGTACATATACTTGGATTTAATTACCGAAATGAATTCCAAATCCAACCAAATTAAATATGTAGGCTCCAAAACACTTATATAACATATTTAATTTATTTTGGTCCAAGAAATAGGCCTCTAAGGCCTTCTGTTTGGATTTCTGTGGCAACTTCACTTCTCTAGGCCTCTGTAATTCCTACAATGGATCTATTAATTACTATATCATCCCTATAACACTTATAGTCCTATAATAATTAATTATGAAATAAATTATTTTAATTAGGTCCAATTTTATAGAACATTTCTCAAAAGTTTCGTGAACAACTTTACTTGATCATAATTAATTAAACTCTTTAATTAATTATTCTCATATTCACTTCTCTATCCCCATAATAATATCAAATATTATTATCCTTGTCATTTTACCATTTTATCCTTTTCTCTATATGTGTGTGACCTATTGGGTTCCTGTCCATATTGGCAGTATAATATGTAATTGTGAGTTCCATTCAAAACTCACATGATTTAAACTTCTTTAAATTATTTTATCAATCCCTATTGATATTCTTGATACACTATTATACAAGCCATGATTGGCCTCTAGCTAGGCATCATGACTATCCAAATGTTAGGAAAGTCAAGTGGTTTGACTATACCTTCCATAGAAACAGTTACCGTGCAATTACTCCTTTCACCACTCTTATCTCAATTAGATTCTGAGTATGGATTTCTGTCAACTCATATAAATCTAATTATGTATGTTCTATTAATTTTACCATTGTTCCCAAAATTCCCTTTATGGATCTCTATCCATCTTGGCATATTACTATGGCCAGAGATTCTCTGAACAAGGCAATTATAGAATCAGGCGAGATAACTTCCTTTATTAAATCTGGGATGGTGAATCATTTATCAATCACTCAACTATCTTTAAATAGGTAATCATATACCTAATCTCCTAATAATGTTCACTCCCATTGGAAGTAATCAGTTATGGAGTCAAAATATACCACTTGCTACTTAAGATAACTTTGGTGATCTCAAGTCTAAGGATACTTGCACAACCGTTATGAAGAGATTCCTCACTGACATAGATTTAATATCCATGTGAGGATTCTCTTTGCAGGTCTCCAATGAACTTGTTCTTCTAACAAACATCCACATATTAGCTTTGATTATCTTCCATAATCACATTTATGAGAACCACTGCTTGAACCATTCAAGAAGCATAACATATGCTAGTCTGTTCAAATTAACAATGTCCTATCTTGTTAATTCTATAACTAGGGATATTTAGATATTAACACATTTGCATGCAATAAACACCTCATATTATGAACACTTTCATGATTGTCTTTGCATTGTGTTTATAATATCAAGGACTTCATTTATTAATTTAAGATTTACAAACTCATGTATTTAAACATAGCATTAATAAATGAATAATGCCTTTTATTAAGAATATAAATTCCTACATATGAAATTCATCACTTTTACATGGGCTCTAGGGCATACTCTCTAATAGTGTAGAGTCTCAGGATAGATGTGTAGGCTATAGGACATAGGTTTGGTAAGTCCTTGCAAGTGGTAGATGACTCTCTCACTCAACTCAGGGATCGGGGGACTCGCATCGAGGCAGAGGCCCTTGGGGCTAGGCAAAAGATGACTAAGACCGAAGAGCAGCTGAGGAGATATATTGAGTACTTGAGAGGGGACTTGTTGAGGTATTTGGAGGGTAACTCCCAAGCAGTCATACAGGTGGGTCAAGCATCAGAGAGGCTCGCTCAGGTGATATCGCAGATACTCTAGTCATTGACTTTAACACTGCCAGTTTTCAGGTTCATATTTGATCAGGCAGGTGACTAGCCACCTCCGGCACCTCAGGCTATAGCTCCAGGTAGACCTCTTAGGCTTCCAGCCTTCAAACCGCCATCAGGACTAGTATAACGTCGAGCATCAAGGCCGAAAACCTCTCAGTGACTAATCATTTTTTTGTGTTCAAGGAGTTATACTCTTTTAAATTTTGATGTATATAATACAAGATTTTATATAACTTATTTTGATTTTGTACGTATTATTTATATGTCTTATATTATTTAAGCTATCATTTTCTTAAAATATGAATGAGAGTAAATTCCATGTAATTAATGATAACTATGTCATAGTGAATTAAAGTAAACAAAAAATAATGGTAACAATAACACAACAATAATGATAAAAATGACAATAAAAAGAAGTCAAATTTGATAAACAACATATTAACATCCAGTGTCTTTACATTAGGTACTCTAGAACCCCACCAAAGGGGCAAATGATTGCTTCAACAAAAACTACCATTTCAAGAAAAAATTCAATATGGAAATTATTGAGCCAAGGGCAACCACGATGGGTCCACCATCCTAAAAGTATCTTAAAAGAATATCCCCGATGGATTTAACTCTAGACATTCCATATGATCCCCCCAGTGGACCAATGCATATCTACCAGGAACATCCTCTATGAAGTATAAACTAAAGCAGAATAACCAAGTCTATTAGAAGGAGCAATCAACATGATGAATCTAGTATTCAAGTACAAGGAATTCTCTCAATGTTGCATGCGCCAGGCGCCATCAAGCAAAAGGTTTCAAGTCTCGATGTTGCATGCCCTGGGCACCATCAGGCAAAAAGTTTTAAGTCCTGATGTTGCATGCCCCAACTACCATCAGGGAAAAATTTTCAAGTCCTGATGTTGTATGCCCCAGGTGCCATCAGGTAAAAATGTTTCAAGTCCCAATGTTGCATACTCCAGGTGCCATCAAGCAAAAATTTATAAGTCTCGATGTTGCATGCCCCAGGCACTATCAAGTAAAAATTTTCAAGTCCCAATGTTGCTTGCTCCATTTTCCATCTGACAAAAAGTTTCAAGTTCTGATGTTGCATGCCCCAGTCGCCATCAGGCAAAAGTCACTTTTGTTATCCAGTTTTGCATACCTCAAGAGCTAATTGGACAAGTGGAGACTCACCGCCTTCAATGGAGTTTGTCTTAAGTCATCTCGATTCTACATGCCCTAGGCGTAAATTAGATACATTCAACATAACCTAATTCTACATGCCTCAGGTGCTAATCAGAGTTAATTAATTTATCCTGATTTGGCATGCCCCAAATGCTAGTTGGACAACCAATAGAGGGTTAGCACATTGACAAGCTGATGCTAAGTATCCAAATTCAGGGTTAACATGTCAACTAAAGGATGATGACTACCCGATCAAGAGACACACTGCCTCCCAAGGTATGTGTTACAACTGGAGATTTGCTACTTAGGTATGTGTCTTTTTCTTTTCACTTTGAATTTTGGCTCACTTGGGCACTAGTGTACTAAGCTTCCCAAAATTGGGGGCAGCTGTAAACACTATGACCTAAGGCAATATAGATTAGGGTTACTCAATAATAAGGAAACAAGATATCACTGACAGTAGGTTCAAATCTCGAAGCTCTAATAGTGGATTTATCACTTTCTCTTAAGGATTTGCATGGTTCTCTAACAACTTTTGAATATATTTATGTGTTTTAGAAAAATGGACAAAAAAATCCTATTTCTGGATAGATAGTGGTGACAAACATCCATCTGTCACTTGAGGGGCGGCCATCTATGGGCCATAACCTCTATAACAGTAAGAAACTGGGGCATTTTAGGTAATTTGGGATCTAGTGATGAGAGGCGGTTGTCCCTCACTCACAAATGCCCGTCTTTGCATCGAACCCCAGTTTTTCCCACATTTTCCTGGAATTTCAAAAGGGGAAGGTTTTAGATAGGTATCAGGTCTGGATCTTGGGGGATTTTGATCTCCTAATTAAGTGATTTTGAGATAGAATCTAATTAGAGCTTTATCTTAGGTAAAAAAAAAACAAAGAGATTAGGGTTTTTGAAAAAAAAAAGGAAAAAAGGGGGAAAATCATCATTCTTTGGAAAAGAGAGAAGCCATTGGGGAAGGAAGAAAAATAATTTCTTCTCTCTCCAAAAAACATTGTGCCTATTGCAATCTTTTTAATACATAATACATAAATGAATTTGGTATTTCTTTTAAACTTCAAGAAACATAATTTCGGAGTAAAGATTTGGACTTCAGAAACCACAAAGTTAGAATATCTCCTGAGGGTAATATTCTAGGCTCATTCATGTTTTCTCTCTCTACCATTTATTCATTCAATTGCATGTTTATTTGGATGCTAAACTAATCTATTATAATTTTGAGAACTAAATAACATGCTTCTTTAACTAGAGTACGGTTCGTTTCTTGTTAGTGTGAAGTGTTAGAGACATAGCTGTCAAAGATTTCCTCCATTGTTTATGCTTTAATGTTCTTCTTTTTTATCATGTAAAATGATGTAATTCCTTGATTTTATTTTGATTTAGTGTAAGTCTTAGCGTTTGGATATTTTTTTAACATGACTTAGTGTTTAATTATTATACATTTAGGGATGAAATATTCATTTGCATAATTTTCTACATTTTCTTCTTCTTGTTCTATAAATTCTGCTCGATTCTATAAGTGAGGGATGGGAAGAAGATGTGAGGGACGACCGTCCCTCATGTGAAGGATGGGACGTCCCTCACACCTTTTCCTAGTCATCCCTCACCTTTTTCTCGGCAGTCCCTCGCCTTTTTTTGGCTGTCCCTGGGGTTTTCTTTAGAATTTTTATACATATTAGGGTTCTTTTTTATGCCTTTTATGTTAATACCTTTTTTATACAGTATTTGTACAAGATTTGGCATGTTTTTGTCATTTGTGCACACTATTGTATTTATAATGGTTTCTTTTGTAAGTGTAAATTATATAGGTATTGGTGCTAATTGATTTATTCATTTGTTCTTTGAGCAATTTTGTTTATTCATGGCCATGGAGGATGTATGGAATTCGCATGGGAAGTCATGCTTCCATTTTGGTTACCCTCCTCATTCAAGTTACCTCATCTTTCTTTAGTATATTATGTTTTTCATTTAGTCTATTTTTATTTTTTTATTTATTTGTTCATCTTCAATGTATTATTATTTTTGGGGATGTAATAGGTAGTTAAAAAGGTGACTTTTTGCATGTTGATTCAAAATTCATTTAACATCATTTTCATTAATCAAATTGGGATTTTCTTAATAAAAATGGACCAATGTTTGATTTCTTACCCTAAAATTCAAACTAATAATAAAAGCCTTTTTTTTCGTAAAGTATGCATGAGGGAACCAATGTTCCCAATCTAAATGAATACCCTATTTTATGTATGATGTTTATTTATTTTTCTTCTATACATTATTCTTTTCTTTGGGATGATTTACTTATGTAATTGTTAAGTAGATTTACTTTATTTCTTTTACCATTTTACTTATTTGCTTGGGATGATTACTTAATTCTTATGCTTTTGCATTGTGTGAGATAGGAGAGGGGATTAATTCTAAAACATAATTATAAACCGACACCTAACCAAAATGCCTAATAAGAGTGATATCCCGAACACCTATCTCTACCTGGGCATCAAAAGCTCGAGTTAAACTTTCCAATATTCTATTAGGTGGCGACTCTATGACACCTACCTTTTTTAAGCCTACTAGTAGATGCCTTTCATGGATTGACCATCAGTAATAAATTGGACTTGACCCTTATAATTACAAAACAGCCAGTTTATGATAAAAATGTGCCTCCTTCAGTCTCAGACCCTAAAAGTGGGCCTTCCAAGAATAGAATCGGAATGAGTGGGCGAGCTCCAGCGTACATCATAGGAAGCAAGCTATGAAGCATGCTATCCATGATTCCTCACAAATGCATATTCGCTAGAAATTTTCCACCAAGAATATTGGTTCAAAAGGGGTTATTCATGCTGATAGAGGGTAATGACCACAACAGCAAGGTTAGATATGCCGACAAATAGTATCAACCAATAACAACTCATCATTTTGCATGCCAACAAGCTGACGCTAATCAGATAATCAACCAATGGTTAACACATTGACAAGCTAATGGTAACTGCCCAATCAAGGTTTAACACATCAACAAACTAATGGTAACTACCCAACTAGAGACTCACTGCCTCAAATGGTACGTGTTTTAAAACAATCAATAAGAGATTTGCTACCTCAAGTATGTGTCTTTTATCTTTTTACTCTAAATTTTTGTTCAGTTAGGCACTAGTGGACCAGCTCCCAAAAATTATGGGAAAACTATAGACACTATGACCCGAGACAGCCAAGATTAAGGTTACCTAATGATAAGGAACCAATTATACTTCTAACAGATAGCATGAATATTGAAGTTTTAGACTTGATTTCGCATTTTTATAAATATTTTTGTGGGTTTCAACTTTGATTTTCTAAGGGTTTTGAAAAGATTTCAGATATCTTGACTTTTAGCCTTTACTAGTGATAGACGGACATTTTTTATGAAGGGACGACCGTTTGTGGCTACTTTCCTTCAATCTAAGTCAAATTCAAGGGTATTTTTGTAATTTTTAGAAATTGTGTGAGGGACAGTCATCCTTCAACTACAAATGCCCGTTTGTGGGGTTATTCCCAAATTTCCCATATTTTTTAGTTTTGAAAATCTTAGATAAAAAGTTGATTTTTAAGGATCTTATATGCGACAGATTTTAAGGGATTTAAGCTTCCAATTTTGAGGGATTAGAGTTAGAGTTGATCTTTAACTCCTCCCTAGATATTTAAATAAAAACTAGGGTTTTCGAAAAGGGGGATTCTCACTAGTGAAAAAGAGAGGCAGACTTTTGATAGAGAGAAGTTGAATTCTCTATTCTTAGAGGTCTCAAGCTTCTAAATAATTTTCTTTCACATCAAACAAACACCAATCTATCTTGAAAATGGGAATCAAGGATTGAGGCTTAGAGCACGCTTTTTAGAGTTATAAAATTATGAATTCCTTAACGTAATATCCTACGCTATCACCACTTTTCGCTTTAAATTCACATTTTGTTCATGTAGATGATTGGATTTGTTCATTATTTATAATGCCATGTTTTATTAATTCTTTATTATTTGGTTTGCTTGTTAGTGATCGTTGTTATGCCATGATAATTTAAAATTGTTCAACATGTGTTAGAATGCCATAATAGGATTTTTAGTGTTCTTTAATTGATGTGTTAGAGTAGTTTGATTTAATCCTTATAATTGCATGTTTTAAACTATGTTGGCATGATTTAAATCTTATTTATTATTTCTGTATAGATTTGGCATGTTTTAGGTCTTTAGGATTGCATGTTTAGGAATTTCTCTTAATTTTCTCTTTTTTGGTTAGATTTCCTGCATTTTGCCTCTCCCTTGAGTGACAGGCAAGGATAAGACTCGACAAATGATTGTCTATCAAAGTGATAAATGGGAAATCATAATGTCTTCTCCCCATCTCATCTTTCCTCCACCTGTGGGCATTTATTATGTTTTGGGGCATTTGTGGCCCCTGTTTATCCCCTTTTACCCATACTTATGTATTATTTTATTAATCTAATCCATTTTGCATGTTCAAATTTATTTTAAACCTCATTTTGCCTCTATTTTAGCCTATTTAGTAATCTATGATTTAATTATTTTTTTTGTATGCATTTTTATATTATTTAATTAACTAATTTATTTTGTTTTCACATGCTAATTTTTTTCTCTTTTGTGTATTTGTTTGAGCAATTTTTTCCCTATTTTAGAGTGATTTTTGGGAGATTAGCACATTTTTAAGCCAGTTTTTCAAGTGGTCCATTTCTTCCTCCCCTCTTTTTATTGCATTTATCCTTTTACATTATTTGATTATATTTTTATAGTGAGTGTACTTTATGCTTTTATTTCATTTTGGACTTTAATTGTTATTTCCAATGTATTTTAATTTTAGGATGTAATAGTTTAGTAAGAAAAGGGATTTCTTTTGGCACGATTAATAAAAGGGACTTAAATGATTTTTACTTTATTAAATTAGGCTTTTTAAATAAAATGGACCAATTTTCACCTTTTTATCCTAAATTCACACAATAAAGAAGAGTTCTATTTTCATCAAAATTAGGATCACTCATCCCATGTTTTTTAAAAATTGACAAGGACTCTTCATCTTTTCTTTTGTAAATATACATAAGGGAGCCAATATTACCAAATATAATAAATAGCCCAATTTGTGCATATACCTTAAATTTCTAGTTGACAATTTTCTTTTGTAATAGTTTAAGTAGGATTGTTTGCTTTATTTAATTTACTCGCTTTATTTTTTACCTAATTGATTGGTGTGTTTATTCAATTAAATCATATTGCATCATGAGAGAATGGAGGTAGTGGATTAATAAATAAAATTTGATTGTAAGAAACACATAACCGAGATGCCATGTAAGAGTGATGTTCCAAACACCAATCTTTGTTTAGGCATCCAAAGTTTGAGATTGATTTTCTAACACTCTTTTAGGTGGTGACTTCGTTAAACCTACATCTTTGAGCCCATATTTGATGCCTTTATAGGTTAAGCACCAATAATAAATTAGGCCTAAAAGCCCTTTCTATTGTGAAATGGCCAATTTATGAGTTATAGCGAGCCTCGTCTGGTCTTGGACCTTAAAAGTGGGCCTCTAAGAACCCAATTGGAATTGAGCAGGCTCCAACGCGTATGAAAAAGTGCAACTTCATGACTATCCATTGTAGGAAAGGGCAAGCCATTGGCACGTTTTATCTTTAGAAGTGAGCAACCTCAAAATATAAGAAGTTTCCATAGGAAAATTTTGCATCCATTATGGTTTGACATGCCAATAAGTTGGCATCAGTCACTCCACATTTCATGGTTCAATGTGCTAGCAAGATGGTATCAATCATGTAAAACCCACTCTAATAGCCTATTTTTAACATAAAAAATATCTCAATTATAACTATAACTTACTATTTGTCCTTTATATTTGCTTCTTTGTACAAAAGTTTCATAATAAATTAAAACATAACACATAAACTTTACTATTAGAACTTAATTTACATAAGTGTCTCTTTAAGCATTACAATATTTCCATTTACTAAAAACATCTTTAGTATACAAAATTTCTAGTACAAAATAAAAACTTCATAAACCAAAGACAACCAAAATAAGGACTTTATACTTTCAATCTCTTTTATGACTTGTGTTGGCCTTCCTACTATAGATATTATCCTTAAGAATGACTCCTAGCTTGACAACCTACACGGATAAACACCCGTGCTAAGTTATAAAGCTTAGTGGGGAACAAACATCATATGGATGATCTCTCTTGAAAGTTGTCAAAATAATCACATACACTTAAATCATGATATTTAAACATACAAGTTCACTAGAATAAAAATTAAAAAATATGTTTATGGCATTTCAGAGCATTAAGCAGTCTCATTAAATTCTTATATTCAGTCACCTATTATCAATCACTTACTTATCAATTACTTATTGCCTTAGAAATATTCATAGAGCACTTAAAATCATATACATCAAGTTGACTATCTCAATTCCTATAATTTGTTCTTGGTTAGTAAGTGTGACTTACGTAACTTTCATATGTATATGCTAACCAAGCTAGATTCATAGAAAATCCCATTAATTAATCATAAGACACTAAGTTAATTAACTAGAGCCATATATATATATATATATATATATATATATATATTCTAACTAACAATTTTTATTTCATATAAATATTTACATTACTAACCTATGTATCACCTATATCTATTAATAGACTTAATGTTATTATCAGTGGTTAAGTCATTCCTTTAATTTCTAGGGTACATTTCTAATTTACTAATGCATTGAAATAATATTTTATTTCCATCTCATATATTAGGTTGAACTGTGTACACAAGCTATGAATTCATAATTCAATTTTGCTTACATGCAAGGAGTCACACATGTCATTTATCAATGTCAAGTAAGAAGCATATAACTATAGATAATGCATATTAGCCAATATGATTATTAAAAGACATCAACAATGCAATTCATATATAGATAATATGTAAATCAAGTTAAGAATTATCATGTTTCTCTTTCTTTTAGTTTTACATGATGCTTCTCTATATTATATATTAAGCCTGCACTTTTCTAAAGAAATGGTAATGGGTGATACTATGGTACCCGGAGGTACAATAAAGATACCAGAAGGTATCAAACAATAGACCTAAATGGGGTTAGAACTGTACGATGGATGGTCAAGTAGACCCAAACAAGGTCAATACTGTGCTATAGACCAAAATGGGATCAAAACTGTGTTATAGACTCAAATGGGGTCAAACTATGGCAGCAGCAATTTATCCTTATAGGCGTGCCTACCTATCCATAACCCAAACATGGACGTAGGCAATATTAACCTTTTTACTTTAACTTTCTCTACTTTTCTATTTCCAATCATGTACATATATACACACACACACACAAGAGCATGATATTATATTCATGTTTGTGTGTAAATATTCTATGAGCATCATATCATATATATGTTCAAGTATAAGCATTCTGTACTTGTAATCAATACAAAGGCATGTAACTTATTCATATGTATATGATAATGATACTTATCACTATGTTATCTTTAGTTTCCTTATTCAAATGCTATGTGCATACATATCTGTATCTCACTTTTCTTCATAGCATACACTATGATTTAGAACCACATATTAAGTATGCATATATTTTTATGCTTGCACATTTTACTATCATACTTGTATGATATATTCATAGGAACCATAATTATATGGATATATATATATATATATATATATATTTATATAATTCACAATGAACATATCCTTTGCTTCTTTACACTTAAACGTATTTCTTCATACCCAATTAGTTAGCATGACAAGAACACTCTATCAAGATAAAATAACCAAGTTATTCACTTATACATGTCACTCACATTTCAAGGTTGATACCCATTCATGCATAATCATACTATATTTTTGTCTATACATACTCATACACCTATGTAATCTCATAACATCTTTTATACATGTAAAATTGACATTTCAAACTATGAGAATATCAGTAAATCATGTATATTTTTTGTGTATAATCATTTAGGCACTTATACATGTCAGAAATGTAAGAAATTATCTATAATCACTTATACATGTCACTCACATTTCAAGGTTGATACCCATTCATGCATAATCATACTATATTTTTGTCTATACATACTCATACACCCATGTAATCTCATCACATCTTTTGTACATGTAAAATTGACATTTCAAACTATAAGAATATTAGTAAATCATGTATATTGTTAAGTGTATAATCATTTAGGCACATAAATAATATCCCATTACAACATCTTAATCATGTTCATACATGAAGATATAGCCATTTATGCATATTTTACTATCCCATTTAAACATCTATAATCATGCCCATTCATGAATAAGTCATTTGAATAGGTATATTAGCTTTAGATTCATTGATTGATATATATAACAAGGTACCACAATTTTTAGATGTGATTTTATAACATGATATGATTTCATTTTCTTGGTCAAATTACTCTAAAATCATATAAACATTCATGGGTAGCAGTTTAGCATTGAAATATCATGTATAGAGCAAAACAGGGGAGGTATATAGCTGAGACAAATTGGTTGTAGTCATATACAATGATGCTAATAGATAAAAAAGGGTCCACACAGCTAAGACAAAATGGTATCAGTTGTGTGCACCATTTTGCCCTATGAATTCTGTAAACAACTTTCAAAGTCTAACTTGTACATTATTTTAGTACTTGTAAATGACATTTCAAGCAAAGTGATCTCCTACAAAGTTATTCCTATATGTTTCTAGTTTCTAAAAAATTAAAAACCATCTCATTGGCACTTCTAAATCTAAAGATATTCAAGAAATACTATAGGCTATTCCCATTAATAGGGTAGCAAGTATCCTCAATTTTCAAGCTAAATTATGAACAACTTAGAGAGAGTTAGACTTTGATTTATTCATATGAAATCTAGGTCTAGAAGTCAAGTTTCTATCCCAACTAGAATTATTCAATTTTATACTCTACAACTCAAGTTATTAACAAAAGAGTACTATTAGGTCAAGTGAACCTATGACCAGAATTCTATAATAAACTTGCATGTCAATTTAAACTTGATAATTGATGGTTCCTAAGAAATTATTTATCAAATATATGTTCATACATCTTTTAATTACCAATTTATCTTGGAATCACTTCAAATAAGCTTCCAATTAGGATTTTACCAATTTTAATTCTTTAACTATATTCTTTGAGCAACAATTCCATTATTCAAATAAACCCCAAGATGCACACATATAGAATTGTTTTTTATCCTTTTAACATATCTATTTCACATTATCATCTCAATCATTACACAAAACAAGCACATGTAAGGTGTAAAATTCCTAAACCTAACATGCAACTCTAAAAACACCTTCTTCAAAATCTCTTTCTCTTTACTTTTTCTTCTTTGTCCTTGATTACTACACTTCTTGAAAAGATCCTTCATCACTCTCTCCTCACATGTGTAATAGTAAAAATTTAAAAGTGATATTTGGGGTAGAGAGGCTGGTTTCTATTAGAGAAAGAGAGAAGTGAAATTGGCAAATTTTAAAGAAAGATAATGAGAAGTGAAAATTGTAGATTTTTAGAGAGAGAAGTGAAGAGTAATTCTTTCCTTTTTTTCTTTGGAATGGCTGGCTTCCCTCTCCCATTCTTAAATCCCTTTTTCCTTTTTATACTAAATTCCTATAAGGTTTTAAATGGAACGTAACCTTATCTTATGGCCTATGATAACTCAAATTCAATATTTAGTTTTTGTTTAATTTGAGTCTAGTTTTCTTTTGTTTTCTAACATCTATTACCTTATTTTTGCTTGCATTTAATAATTTATCCGATTTTCAGTTAATTCTAGCTTTTGTACGAATTTGGGAGCTTTTTATAGAATTTTGTGATTTTTGTAGGTACCTCACGGTTACCAGGGATTTCTTAGTAACTATAACCCATGTATTCTGTCAAAACACACCATTTTGAAGCTTATCACGGTCAGCATGGCAATTGTGCATGATAGGGTGGTAACCGTGTGCTATGGATTTTTCAGTACAGAAGCTAAAGGAGAATCATCTCACGGTTACTAAGAATTTCATAGTAACCAAGAGGCAGGCATATTTTCATTCTAGAATGAAGAGTAGAGTTATCTCATGGTTACCAGGAATTTCATGGTAACCGTGACCTAATTTCAGATTACAGCTCCGAGCCATCTCACGGTTACTAAGAGTTTCATCATAATCGTGACCTATTTCAAACAAAAGAGGGTTTTTTTATTAGAGGTCACGATTACTAGGGATTTTATAGTAACGGTGACCTATATTCACCTATATAAGGCATGTTATTCTGTAGAATCGGGAGTTTTTTTTGAGATCTTAGGAATTTTTTAGGTTTTAGGGTTCCTCTCTTCCTTCTTTGAGTTCTTTGTTCATTTTACATACATAGATACATAGATTTACTTGAAAATAGGTGGATTTACACAAAACTACTTAGATTAAACATAGATTTACAGTTCACAAGTATAGATCTACACATTTACAGCTCATTTTTCCAGTTAAGCTTTGGGGAAAGAGATTAAAGAGCTTGGATTCAGCTGGATTTTCTTCATCATGAATTTCAGGTTATTCTATCCTTTTCTCTTTTCATTTTGTGATGGATAGTGAGTAGTATTTTAGTTGTTTGGGGATCTTTGAATCCCCTACCCAAAGATGTGAATATTGAACATATTTTCAGTTATATATATATAAGAATGAATGGTTTATTTCACTGTTGCTTATTTTTTTCATTAGTTTTTAGGTCTTCAAATGATTTCCAACTTTATTGAATGATTGTATCTTTTATCTTAACTGGATGTTAATGCTTTTGTGAGTTGAATACTATGGAGGCTCAGCTTTTCTATCTAAAAGTACTGTCTATTTTAGATCGCTTCGAAATGGGGCTCTAGATGTGCAGTAAATTTGGTTGTAGAGTTTGAGTGTATAGTGAAATAGATGAGTTTTGGGTTGTTTGGCTCCAAAATGGGAAAGGAAACTAAATTTAAGATGTCAGACCCATGCTTAGGCTAGTTGTTGAGCTGGCTTCGAAATGGGACGTTTAGCAACTAGAATAGCTGGCTCCAAAATGGGATGCTTGGGTTAAGAGGGTTATCCCGAATTCGTTCATGTACACTTTTACGCAAAATTAATTCACATTGGGTATGGGGTGGATGAGTGAACCCACACAACATTTTATTTATATAGATTTTCATACTTGTTAATTTTTCTGAATTTAATACATACTCAATTTATTGTTAGTAGAATTTAATTTCTTTTCACAGCATATTTTAGTTTTTAAAGTTACATTATATAAATTAAACAACTCATACACACAAATAATTGGGAATTCGTTAGCATACAATTAGTTTCCATAGTTTTCATATACATTCCCTTGGGTTCGATATTGAGGGTCTTAAATTTACCCCACTTTATTACTTGTCGATCTAGTGAACTTGCTAGGGTCACAACAAGTTTTCAGCACTATTGTCGGGGAATTGGCATTGTTAGTAAGCTATGATTTTTGTTTGTATGTGTTTTATTTTCCTTATTTTATTTTTCTTAATTCTTTTCAGGTAAAATTGGTGCATGAACAGAACAAGACAAGAGCAATTACTACCTTTTGATCCTAAAATCGAGAGGACCCTTCACCAAAAAAAGAGAGCCAATAGAGATAACGAGATGAAGCACGATCCTTCTCCTGATGAGTTTCCTTCCGAGAATGAATAAGTGTCGAGGGCACATGAAGAGATGCCAGGGGCAAGAAGAGAAGAAATGCCTAGGTAAAGGAGCATAAGAGACTATGCTGTGCCAAGGTGGAATGAAGATCATCGAACAATTGTATTACCGAGAGGAGTACAATTTGAACTCAAGCTAGACACCATTACTATGGTATAGAGGAACCAATTCTCTGGTTTAAAAGTGGAAGATCCAGCTCAGCATATCGACATATTTCTAGAAGTTAGTGACACAGTCCAAATTTTGGGTGTTAGTACGGATGCAGTAAGGTTGAAGTTGTTCCTATTCACTTTGATTGGCAAAGCAAGAGAGTGGCTACAAATGTTACCACGCTAGTTAATATAATCATAGGATCATATGCAAGAGAATTTTCTAATGAGATTTTTCCCTCCAACAAATACTGCAAGCATTTAGAATGAAAGGAATGAAGAGCCTTCACGAAGCTTAGGAGAGGTTTAGGAGATTATTAAGAAGATGTCCGCATCACGAGATCGCTATCTACCAACTGATGACCATATTTTATGCTGGATTTACACCTCAAAAAAGGTTATTATTGGATGTAGCATCAGTAGGATTTTTCTTGAACAAGCTGCCTGAGGATGCTTTTCAGTTGTTGGATGAGATGGAAACGAATAACCCTCAATGGACTACCCCTAGATCCGTCCCAAGGAGACAAGGTTTACATAGTATGGATGAAGTGCCATTATTAAAAGCCTAATTAGAATTGGTAAAGAAAGAGTTGAGCGGCTTGAAAGTTCAAAATATGGCTACAGTAAATCAAAGAAGTGGGCCATGTGAAAGTAGGCAAGAAGTCCATGAAGGAGGAATTGTAAGAGATGTGAATGCATTAGGTGATTTTAGAAGAAATGATCCCTATAGCAATTCATATAATCCGGGATGGAAAAATCACCCTAACTTCTCTTGGAAGGATGGGACTCAACAAGCTTCACCTTCTCAACCACAAGCAATATCCTCTTACCACTCAAATGCCTATCATAATCATACTCAGCCTTACCAACCACAAGCCACCAATCACTACCAAGCTCCTTATCCACCAAACCACCATCAAGGGCAAAGCTCTAATAAATCACAACCTCAATCATACCATCCATTGGGATTCCAATCAAGGCCACCCATTCAAGAAAAGAAGCCCAACTTAGAAAACATGTTTGCTAGCTTCATGAATAGCCAACAATAATTCATGACAAGCAAAAAATCAAGATGGAAGTCTTAAGAGCAATGGAATCGAAACCAATATGCTTCAATGAGAAATTTGGAGACTCAATTGGGTCAACTTGCAACTTCAATGTCGAACAGACAACCAGAGACGTTTCCTTTAAATGTGGATCGCAATCTTAAGGAGGAGGCAAAAGCAATCACTTTAAAAAGTGGCAAGGAGGTAGCACGAGAAGAAGAGAGAGGTAAATCACCAACTTCATCAACTAATTTGGAGGAACCAATGCAGAAGGTAAGTATTTCTAACTCTAGAGTAGAGGTAGATGTGGATGCTCTAAGGAATGATAAGGGAAAGAGTATAGTAAATCCAACCGTAGAGGATCTAGATATTAATAGGTTGCCATTTCCTGTTGTAGTTAGGAAGGAGAAGATAAACGAGCAATTGGCTAAGTTTTTAGAAATGTTTAAGAAATTACATATTAACTTGCCTTTTGCTAAAGCCCTAGCACACATACCCAATTATGCTAAGTTTATAAAGGAACTTTATTCTAACAAAAAGAAATTAAAAGGGTATGAAACTGTGCAACTTACGAAAAACTATAGTGCAATTATTATGAATAAGATTCCATAAAAATTGGAAGATCCAGGTAGCTTTACTCTGCCTTGTGAAATTAGTGAGACCTTTGTTGGAAATGCCTTATGTGATTTAGGAGTCAGCATTAACTTGATGTCTTATTCCATGTGCAGGAAACTCAACTTAAGCGATCTCAAAGAAATAAGAATGAGACTTCAACTTGCAAATAGATCAATGAGAAAGCCGGAGGGAGTTATTGAGGATTTATTGGTAAAAGTGGGAAAATTCATTTTCCCTATAGATTTGTGGTCATGGAAATGGAGGAGGATAGGAAGGTACCACTTATTGTGGGAAGACCATTCTTGAATACTGCAAAGGCTCTAATTGATGTCCATGGGCAAAAGGTCACTCTTCGATTCAACAACGAAGAATTGGTGGTAGATATGAACAAGGCTTAAAAATATCCATCAAGTGGTCTAGAGGAGTCGGTCTATTTCATGGACAACATTGATGAATGTGTAGAGGAAATGCAAGAAAAAATATTGCTAAATGATCCAGTGAATTCAAGCTTGATGCATTCTTTGGAAAGTGAAGAGTTGGATGGAGTAGAAGAAAAATGGATAGCAGCTGTAGAGAAGGGCTATAAAAAGGAGAATTTGAAGCAAGAGAGAACTACTTTACGAGAGGGGGAGTTGAAATCTGAACTTAAACCTCTTTCTCCTTATTTAAAGTATGTATTTTTAAAGAAAGAAGAAAAGCCAGTGATTATTTCTTCTTTATTGATAGGTGTTGAAGAGGAGACGTTATTCAAGGTATTGAAAAAGCACAAAGAGGCTATAGGATGGGAGACAGTGGACTTAAAGGAAATCCAAGCTATTACACGCACCATATTCCTATGGAGGATGATTGCAAATCGGTCGCTCAACCCCAAAAAAGGCTCAATCCTATGCAAGAGGTTGTAAAGAAAGAGGTACTCAAACTGCTTGATTTAGGTATAATCTATCCAATCTCTAATAGTAAATGGATTAGTCCAGTGCAATGTTTCCCTAAAAAGGGGAGAATGACAGTGGTAAAGAATGAATTAGATGAACTCATTCCAACTCGGACAATTACGGGTTGAAGAGTGTGCATAGACTATAGGAGATTAAACCATGCCACTAGAAAGGATCATTTTCCATTGCCATTCATTAACCAGATGTTAGAGAGGTTAGCGGGGAATAGGCTTTACTATTTCTTAGATGGGTATTTGGGATATTTATAAATTCCCATAGCCCCTGAAGATCAAGAGAAAACAACCTTTACCTACCCTTATGGCACATTCGCCTATAGGAGGATGCCTTTTGGACTGTGTAATGGATTGGCTATGTTTCAGCGGTGTATGATGGTAATCTTTCACGATTTTATAGAAAAAGTTATGGAGGTGTTCGTGGATTACTTTACCATTTATAGGCTAGACTTTGAGAGCTATTTAGAGCATATTGATTTAGTGTTAGGTAAGTGTAAGAAGACTAACTTAGTATTAAATTAGGAGAAATGCCACATTATGGTAAGGGTGGGCATAGTTTTGGGACACAAAATTTCTGAGAAGGGGATTGAGGTAGACAAAGCAAAGATAGAAGTTATAGAAAAGCTTCCACCACCAACCAATGTTAAGGGAGTTAGGAGTTTTCTAGGTCATATAGGTTTCTACCGTCAGTTCATAAAAGATTTTTCAAAAATTGCAAAGCCTTTATCTAATTTTTTAATGAAAGATGCCCCTTTTGAATTTAATGATGAGTGTTTATTGGCTTTTGAATTGTTGAAGCAAAGGCTTATTTCAGCTCCGGTGATCATATCTCCGGATTGGAATTTTCCCTTTGAGCTAATGTACAATGCAAGTGATTTTGCAGTGGGAGCAGTACTCGGACAAAGGCAAGAGAAAGTATTTTGTGCAATTTATTATGCAAGCCACACTTTGACAGGAGCTCAAATCAATTATACCACAACTGAAAAGAAGCTTCTTGCCATCGTATTTGCTTTTGAGAAGTTTCGATCATATCTACTTGAAGCAAAAATTGTGGTGTGGTCTGATCATGTAGCACTAAGACATCTATTTGCCAAGAATGAATCCAAGCCGAGATTGATATGATGGGTATTACTCTTGCAAGAATTCAATTTGGAGATCAAAGATAAGAAGGGAGCAGAGAAACATGTGGCGGATCATTTGTCAAGATTGGAGCATGATCATGTTAAGAAAGGGGAGATTGTGGACTTATTCCCTGATGAGCGTATTTGTGCATTATTTGTTTGTGAAATCTCCGTACCTTGGTTCGCTAATGTTGCAAATTTTCTCATAGGTGGTTATATACCAAAGGACTTCACATTGCAACAAAAAAAGAAGCTGCAAGCTAATGCAAAGCATTACATTTAGGATGATCCCTATCTTTTTTGCCTTTATGCTGACCAAGTATTAAGAAGGTGTATCCCTAATAAAGAGCAAGCAGAGATTATACAAGCTAGTCATAGTGGAAAAGCTAGTGGACATCACGGACCCAACAGAACGATATCAAAAATTCTCTCTTCTGGATTTTATTAGCCCACCTTATTTAATGATGCTAAATTGTTCATTCAAGCTTGTAATCGATGTCAAAGGGTGGAAAATATAGATAGGAGAGATGAGATGCCACTGACCAATATGCTTGAGGTTGAATTGTTTGATTTGTGGGGGATAGATTTCATGGGGCCTTTTCCAATTTCTTATGGGTTTGAATATATCCTAGTGGCAGTATATGATATGAGTAAGTGGGTAGAAACTGTGGCCACTAGGACTTGTGATGCAAGTGTTGTCTTAGAATTCTTCAGGAATAATATATTCACCTGTTATAGAGCTTCGAGAGCTATAATCAGTGATGGTGGGATACACTTTGTTAACCACCAATTCAAAGCCTCATTGAAAAAATTTGGAGTGAGGCACAAAATCACTACCCCATATCATGCCCAAGCCAACGGCCAAGTTGAGGTTTCCAACAGAGAGTTAAAGGCCATCTTGGAGAAAACTGTCATTGCATCTAGAAAGGACTGCTGCCTTATGTTAGATGAAGCTTTGTGGTCATATAGGACAACCTTTAAGACACCAATAGGAATGTCACCTTTTAGATTAGTATTTGGCAAGTCCTGTCACCTATAAGTGGAATTAGAGCACAAGGCTTATTGGGCTACTAAGTTCTTAAACTTTAAACTTGAGAGTGCAAGAAAATGCAGGCCCTTACAACTAAACAAGTTGGAGGAGCTCCGATTCTGGGCCTATGAACATGCCAAGAAGTACAAGGACAACACAAAGAAGTGGCACGATCGAAGAATAGCCAAGAAAGAACTTACACCTGGAATGAAAGTGCTGCTTTATGATATTAGATTGAGATTATTTCCAAGAAAATTGAAATTGAGGTGGAAAGGGCCCTATGTGCTGGTGAGAGCAGATAAATTTAGAGTGGTGACTCTTAAGCACCCAAGAGATGAGAAAGAATTCAAGGTGAATGGACATCAACATTTGAAGGTGCTTCAGTGATCGTCACTCTCCATGAACCTTGATGGTACTTGAAAGTCTAGCTACGGACTTGATAAATGCAGAACTACCTCTAGCTCTTACTTTTAAGAATGTTTTGTGTTTTTTTATTTTTAGTAGTCTTGTTAAGGGTAGTGGTTCAAGGATTGTAACAGTCATTCAATATATGGATGTTTTCTGTTTTTTAGGTGGAGAAGAAGGTTTTGTTTGATAATTAGAAGATAGTGAGAGAAATAAATTTTTTTGGTAAATTTTAGTGGCTCATGGTTACCAAGTAAAATCTAGTAACTTTGACCTAGCTTGGTTTTAATTCTTCATATTAGAACATGGTTACTAGATTTTGCTTGGTAACCGTGAGGTCAATTCAATTTAGTCAAGAATCGAAACTCATTTTATCTCACGGTTACTATGCAATTGATAGTAATCGTGACCTATGTCCATTTTTGTTACAGAAGCAAAACGTGGGGTATCTCATGATTACTATGATTTTTATAATGACCGTGAGCTACACCCCTTTTAGTACAGAGGCAAAAGTCATTTTACCTCACGGTTACCATGAAATTCATAGTAACCGTGACCTAGGCATCATTTTAGTCCAGTAGCGAATTGCATTTTATCTCACAATTACTATAAAATTAATAGTAACCGTGACCTAAGTTTGTTTTTAGTCCAGAATTGTAGGTCAGCATACCTCACAGTTACCATGAAACTCATAGTAATTGTGACCAAATAATATATATAAAAAAAATTTAAAATTCAAAATTCAAAAACCCTATTTTTCGGAGATTTTTCAGTCTCTTTTAATTTAGGGTTTCACTTCATCTCTTCACTTTTGGTTCTTTTCTTTCTATCTCTCTCTCTCTCTCTCATTTTCTCTTCTCCATCGTACTCCGTCGCTCTCCACCATCTTCATCGGTAAGTTTTTCTCTGTCTTCTCCTTCATTTTTTTCATTCTCGTGGTTTAGATTTGATGTTTGAATCATTATTTCTTTTGTATTTAGTTCTTTTTCCTCTTATTCTTCTTCTTCTCCAATTTATTTTTGTTAGGTTTTCATTCTTGTTAGTTAGATCTAGTTTCTGTTTTTCATAGTTTGTAGTTTAGATCTAGTTTGCTTTTACTCCTTCCTTCTTCTCCATCTTCTCTAATGATTTTTTTTATTGTTATGGTTGTTTTTAGTTCCTTTCTTCTTCTCCATTTTCACCAACCAAGTAAGTGCTCTCTCTCTCTAATCTTTTTTTCTTTTTCCATTTTTGGATGATTTCTCATTTGTGGTTTGTGTTTGTGTTTGTCTCTCTCTGTTAAATTTTTTTTTATTGTTTTTACATTTTAGCCTTACTTTTGATGTTGTATTTATTTATTTCCTTTTTCTTTGTTGCTCTGTTTCATGTTTTCCTTTTGTTTCCCTTAATCTCTCTTTCTCTTAATCACTGTAACCTCTTCTTTTTTTATTTTTCCTTCTTTGAATTTTGTTTTTATCTTGTGTTTTGAATTTTTTTTCGTTCTTTTTCTAGAGGTTTGATGCTCCTTAGTTTTTCTTTAGTCATTATTTTTATTTTATTTTCTCTTTTGTGAATTTCTCCTTGTCATTATCTATTTTTGTTGTTTGATTTTTTTTATAATTTGAGTGTTGCCTTTGGTCTGTCATGGATCAATTTTGTGAGGACGGTGTAAAAAATCACAGGTACAATCTCTTAACTTCCTATGGTTTCTTGATTTTTATCTTCTGTTCTTTTTTTTTCTTTGTTTGGTTTTTAAATTTGAGAATTGATGGATTTTGTTTGGTCATTTTGTTTCATTTTGTTTTCTTGTGTTGGGTGTTGGTTTAGCCAGTTTATTTCAATTCTTCTTATAATAATCTTCGCCGTTGAGTCCTGTTTCTTTTCCTTTAGTTGGTTCAAAAAAAAGTGACAGAACATTCTTAAATTTACAAATGCTTAGAAATGCTATTGGATGGTGCACTAAATATTAATCTTGATTAAGTATGATGAGAGGCAACTTCGAATTCTTTTTACATTTGTACCTTGATGCATAAACACTGTTATGCCTTTCATATTATACATGTTTGTTAAATGCAGTATGCTTTGCCATAAATTGCTTGGGCATCCCACTTGTTATTTTATGCTGTCTCAGTAGATACTCCTTTTGCTATTTGTGATTTGGAACTATTGCCAATATGCGAACCCTTAGTTTATCATTTCTCTTTGTCAAGCATATCCTATGTAGAATAAGCATGCCAAATCACCTATCTTTCATCCGTGTTAGCAATTACATTCACATGCATGTATATGCCCATTTCTGTCTTTGAGGTTTATAGGCTGAAATGATTTGACCTGCGAGCTACTAGTTTCCAAAGGATGACTCGGTCATCATGGTTGAGTGACACGTACCTCAAGGAACTAGTGTGTGCCATGACCTTATACTATGCATTCTCATCTATTCATACTTGTGCTGTGTTTCTTTTATCTTGCTCAACATTGTAAACTTTTAATTTTGTTGTTTTTGGGAAGTGGCACCTAAACGAGCTCGTACTTCTAGTTCTTCTCAATCCCAAGACATCCTTCCTCTTACCATCCAACCCCTACCACCCGAAGAGCATGCAGAGTCCAATCAGCGACCACCTCCAGCCCCTGTGCCATAGAAGCCCAGAAAGAAGAAAGGACCAAAAATACCCAACTGGGTTCCTGAAAAGATGAGGACAAACTATGACATATTTTCCAACTGCGAGTACCTTCCATCAGTTTATCTGAATATGAGTTTATTGGAAAAGCTGGGGATCAAGAGGGAGTTTAATTGCCACATTCCAGCCATCGGTTGTGAAAAATTTTTTGAATGCAGGGAATTAGTTAATACAAACTTGACCAGAGACTTCCTTTGCACTATGCAATTTCATTTCGGGCATGATGATAGTCCAGATATGGTAACTTTCTTCATGGAAGGAAAATTTTATAAAGCATCTTTGGTCGATGTCACTAAAGCCCTAGGATTTCCACCAGATGGGATATATGCTTATGAAGAATACTCAAAAGACAGAGCTTGGGAAGACATCAGAGATCTGCTTATTAGAGGCCCTTATGTGGCCAGGACCACCAAATCCCATTTACTGTGGGACCATGCTTTGAGAATCTTACACCATTTTTTTCTATGTCTTTTATGTCTCATGTGCAGAATGCAGGGCAAATTAATCTCCAGGAGGCTCTCATTCTATCTTGTATAGTGAGACATTACCGTATAAATGGCATGTACCTTTGGCGGAACAAACTAGAGGAGATGCAGCAAAAGCTTATTTTGAAAGTGATAAGTAGGCAAAGCCCCAAAAAAAGTTATTTGGAAAATATTAAAAAACCCAAGGAAATTTTAGCACTTTCATTCCTTTTTTATTTATGAGAAACCACTTTCTATTAGGTAACTCTGATCAGCAGTCGCCTTAGGACCTAGTGCCCACACTTGGCACTCGAGAAATTAGGTTGAATCTTTTGACCATTGTGAAGCAACTGGCTACCTTGGGTAATAAAAGTCCAAACAATCCAAAATGGGACCCTAAAAGTGGGCCTACTCATCTACATGCAAATGACAAGGAAGACGATTAAGGTTTGAGCAGTTATTGAGTTCCTGACCGACCATCCTTTAGAAGGCAATCAGATTCAATATAAGTTCCCAAATCAAAATGTCACGGCCATAATGGTTTAAGGTTAGTAAATGAACTTCGATAAAGCTATGAACAACAAGGCATTAGAGCAAGATTCATTCTTATTATGCCTAATGGTGAAAAGCTTCCTCTGGCTAATAAGTTAGCATACAAAGTGACCAATAATGGGCTAAATATGAAGCTTATATATATGGGATAGAAGCACTAATAAATTTGGAGGCAAATACAGTCAAGGTATTCAATGGTTCATCTTTGGTAATCCATCAAATAAAAGTTGAATGGTCTATCAAGGAGGAATGACTAGTACTATATATGGAATATCTAAAGAGCCTGAGTAGTTAATTTGATGCATGTATTTTTAGGCACGTGCCTAGGAATGAGAATCCATTAGTAGATGCCTTGGCAACCTTGGTATCCATGTAGGATAACCTAGAAGGAGTGGTTATGAGGTTAATAGTAGTCACAAGCTTGATTGAGCCATTTTATGAGAATGACCAGATTACGAACTTAAAAGATACAGATAAAAAGTCATGGTTCTACAACATTATAACTACTTGGAAAGGTCAATATTTCTGGAGGAAGCAATGAAGAAGGATTAAAAGATAATTATGGGATCCTGTATAAGAGACGGGTCGACTATATCCAGCTAAGGTGCCTAAACAAGGGAGAAAACAAGAAGATGATAGAAGAGACGTATACAGGGACTTATGGGGCCCATATGAATGGCTCAAAAATTGCAAAAAAGATTATGCATCAAGAGTTCTTCTAGCTAACTATGGATAATAACTGCTCGAAGTTTGCAAAGTTGTGCCACCAATGTCAACAATATAGGGATTTAAGCCTCTTATCGATTTTAGAATTATGCAATTTGTCATCTTTATGGCCTTTTGCAACTTGGGGTATAGATATCATCGAGGAGATCCATCCAATGGCTTCTAGCGAACACAGGTACATATTAGTTACCATTAACTACTTCACAAAATGAGTAAAATCCAAATCCTTAAAGAAATTAGGGGCATAAGAAATGGTTTAATTCATTGAAAAGAATCTGATCTATAGGTATGGAGTACCTTATCGTGTGGCATTAGATAATGGGGTCTAATTTCAAGCTAAAACTAGGCAGATACTTTAGCGATACAAAATCCAACATCTCAAGTCTTCTCCCTATTGTCCATAGGTGAATGGAGTGGTTAAAGCAGCAAGTAAGAACCTGAAGAAGATATTTTCCAAAAATTGGGCTGATAAGTTACCTTTTGCACTATAAGGATATTAGGCTACTATTAGGACTTCGATAGGAGCCACCCCTTTCTTGCTAGTTTATGGGACAGAAGTAATACATCCAGTAAAGATTGAGTTATAATCCTTGAAGGTCATGTTGGAAGCAAAATTGCCAGATGTAGAATAGGCACAACATAGGCTAATGCAACTAAACTTATTAGATGAGAATTGAATGAGAGCTTACTACCATAATTAATTGTACCAAAAGAGATTAGCTTGGTTTTTTAGTATGAAGGTCAAGGGTCATCACCCATAAAAAGGAGATATGGTATTCAAGCAGATGAAATCAGGTTTGCCTAACTCTCAAGGCAAGTTTAGGCCTAATTAGATAGGACCTTTTATGTGCTAAAAAAGATATTGTTAAAAAAAAAAGCAACCATTCTTATCGAGAATGATGGGAATGAATGCAAGGAGCCTGTTAATATCAACAGGTTGAAAAGGTCCCATGGTTAAAGACCGAAATAAAAGAGAGAGAGAGTGAAAGCTCGTGGGTGGTAAATAAAAAAATGTCATTGCTAGAATTGGGCACCCTATAAGGACGAAAAAAAAAAAAAGGTATCCTAGGAAAAAATTAGGGGTTAGAGATAAAATGATCAATCAAAAAACCCATAAGTGTTGATTGGTGATAGGAGTTGGATGTAATTAGGATACCATCTCTAAGATTAAATGGAAACGCATGTTTTTAATGTTGAATATGTATCATGATTAGTTTTATTGATGTTATCAAATAAGAACATATGCATAAGTTTTGTTATTTGAACAAAAAATCCATACAAAAAAGGAAAAGAAAAAAGAAAGCTGCACTCATTACAATAACAAATAAAAATATATACAAGAACATTATTCCATACTTGCATAAATGGGTCTTTATTTATGCACAGGGTGTTTTCAATTAATCTTTTCAATACTTTTTCAGAATCTTACACACAGATTGTGAATTATGACATCATAATTCTCCACAATCACTTCACATTTTACACCTTTTAGTGTCTTTTCACTTCATTACTTTAGCTAGGTATTATTTCAGTACTCTTTATACTCTGTGCGAATTATATCATTATAATCCACCATTTCTTGGCAAATTTATGAATTATTTCTTAATAATTCAATATTTTGACTTTAAGTTTCATTTTATTTTTAACTTTTAACAATTTTCTTACTTTTTCTGTACAGAATTACGATCGTTCGGAATATGCGATATTTTTATACAATTTGTGAATTATTTTATGATAATTCACCATTATATTATCGATTTACGAATTATTTCTTAATAATTCATTTCGGTCATTTTATACATTACACTTTTTATAGTCTTTTTATTTTAATAAATTAGCCAGTCACTTATTTCATTAATTTTGGATAGTTTATGAATTATATCAATACAATTCATTATTTTTCACTTTAATTACAATTTATAACTCAATAATTTAATACTTTATTTTGTACATATTTAAATATTTCTTCAAAAATATTTAAATAAATTTCATAAATTCTATATAAATACATAAAAATATTATTTACTCATTTCATGTATTATTTTACAAAAAATCACTATTTTCACTAATACATAACCAATTAATTAATCCAAAAAATTCTAATAAAATCCATAAAATTCTCTAAAAATTCATAGATAATATATTTCATATTTATCATCATTCTATGGCTTAATTTCATTAAAATACTTAATATACACATTATTTCCTTTAAACATGAAATTCAGCCAGCACAATAATTATACTTTAAAAATTCTTTTAAATTTATTTAAGCTTCCTACTATGCTTAATCAAAGTCCAATTACACTTTTCTAACACCAATTTCAATTATACATATTTTTATTAAATTCTTTCTTATAAACCCTGAAGGAAAACCATAAAATTTATAGGAAAATAATAAGATTTGATAGTCACTAACAATTTTTTTCATGCTTAACCTTCATTGGGCTTCCTTTTCATGCCTTAAGCCTTAGTAAAACATCCATCATCAATAAACTCTTCACATGGCCGAAATCTTCACCCTTAAATTCACCAAGATAACAACATTTTTAGCCCAAATAAATCTCAAAAATGGACTCTAGACACCCAAAACTAGTAATAGGTACCTTAGAATAAAATTAAAACCAACAATTTCTCTTACCTCATTTTGACCTCCAAGCTTATTCTACTTGGTATCTCTTGCTTATTTCCCTACAATCCTTGGTTTGAGATCAGATCCAGTAACTAGAGAAGCTGAATAATATTTCTTGCGTTTGGATCAAAGGAAAAAAGTCAAGAAAAGAGGAAGAAATTTTGAGAGAGAAGAAAAGAATAGAGTTCGGCCACTAATGGCGAGAAGGACAGCTGAAGATGATGATGAAGGCCACGAAAATCTCTGTTCCTTTCTTCATTTTATACTTCTTCAAATGGGCTTGGGCTTGGTTTAATAAATGGGCTTAATTCAATTAAACCAAGACCTATTAATTACCCAATAACTGATTCTAATTAATTTTTTCTACTTCTAAACTCCAAACCACTTGAAAACTTATTCCATAATTCTTATCACACTAAAAATAGGTTGTACACAAATTTTTGGCTCAATCAAAATTCATTTTCAATTCGGTTTAATTCAATTGGTCCGATTCAAAAATATTGATTTTACCGAAAAATTTATATTTTGCAAAAAAAATAATCTACACATTATTTTAGGCATATCTGAAATTTTTGGTAATTTTTAAACTTTATTTGATATTTTTAAAGCCCCGATCAAATCTACGGTTGACTGGTTACTATTTAAACCAAAATCATTATTTTTTTCCTACTTCTTGAATTCAAATCTTTCTAAAAATACTTTTAAAATTTTTAAAATATATTCATTAGGCTTCCTGAATATTTTCAGATGAATTAGAGACTATTTTTCGATTTAAGTCACTTTTACAAGTCCAATAGCCCGATTTTTCGAATCACTGAAAAATTAATTTTTCTTTATCATATGATTCTACATCTCATTTAATGTAGATCTGAAAATTATGGTAATTTTTAGAGATAATTAGGTATTTTTTAAGTCTCAGACAAGTTTTCAGTGAATCTAAGCACCCTTTTAACTGAAATCGTGACTTTTTTTCTTATTTTTGACTTTTGGAGGCCTATTTGACCTTAAATTCACTTTAAAATTTAACCCCAAACTACCCATGATCTATATTTTTCGATGATCCAATAAAATATTTTTTTACCTCTAGATGTACTTTTCAGCCCGAAAGATACTATTTACTATCGAAAAATACTGTTCATGACTAACCCGGTGTTCAGGCCATTACAATTCTCCCCTACTAAATTAAATTTCGTCCTCGAAATTTACTTATATCGAAGAGTAGAGGATATTGTATTGTTGTCTAATCCAAACTTCTTTCACGTTTAAGGTTTGCAAAATATCTTCACTAATGGAACATGTTTGCTCTCGAGATGACTGATCTTTATCACTAAAATTTTCCACTAATCTTTCTTCACAGGTCACATCAACCTATATTTGTACTCCTACTGAGTCATGGATCAAATCCGATTTTACCAATGTCTTTGTACTCCATTAGGTTCAACATAAAGGACCTTTATTTTTCCTTTCGGACAATACCCCAAAAGAGCCATCTTCCTATTGAGCTAGCAGCTATTGTTATAAGTAACTCTATTAAGGACAAGTACTTTTCACAACCGTTACCAAATTCAGGTACACTTTACCATAACAATTCTTCTAATATCTGAATCACTCGTTCCGACTGATCATCAGTCTGAGGGTGGAACACTGTGCTAAAGTGGAGACTATCAATAATTTCCCATAGCAATACATTCTCTTTGAAACACAGACAATCTAATAGCAAAATCTATGATCACTTTATCTTATTTCCACTCCATTATAAACATAACTCGAAGCGATTTTGAAGGAACCTGATACTCCGCTTTCATTTAAACTTCAACTAACAATGCCTCATCTAGAGCCAAACTTAAATTAACATTCACAGCTCGAAGAGCTGCAAATACTATCATTAATCATTTACACTTACCCATCATTCATACACATTCATTTGAAAATATTCATATTACCATATATGAATTCTTATGCTGAGTACATCAGCCCCTACATCAACTTTCCTGTAATACCCATCTAAATCCAAGAACTCCTCATTCAACCAGAAATAACATTAGCTTATCTTAAAAAGGGTTACTTTTTCTTCAATGTTGGCAGAACAAATCTCATATACTTGTCATTTCCTTCCGGTGTATTGGAAATTTACCAGCATAAGATCCTTACACCATAATTCACCACAATCACTTTATATTTTACACCTTTCAGTGTCTTTTCACTTCATTACTTTAGCCAGTCATTATTTCAGTACTCTTTATACACTGTGTGAATTATATCATTATAATCAACTATTTTTTGGTAAATTTATGAATTATTTCTTAATAATTCAATATTTTGACCTTACATTTCATTTTATTTTTAACTTTTAACAACTTTTTTACTTTTTCTGTACGAAATTACGATCGTTTGGAATATGTGATAGTTTTATACGATTTGTGAATTATTTTATAATAATTCACCATTATATTATCGATTTACGAATTATTTCTTAATAATTAATTTCAGTCATTTTATACATTACACTTTTTATAGTTTTTTTATTTTAATAAATTAGCTAGTCACTTATTTCATTAATTTTGGATAGCTTATAAATTATATCAATAAAATTCATTATTTTTCACTTTAATTACAATTTATAACTCAATAATTTAATACTTTATTTTGTACATATTTAAAAAATTCTTCAAAAATATTTAAATAAATTTCATAAATTCTATATAAATGCATAAAAATATTATTTACTCATTTCATGCATATTTTATAAAATTCACTATTTTTCACAAATACATAACCAATTAATTAATCCAAAAATATTCTAATAAATTCCATAAAATTCTCTAAAAACTCATAGATAATATATTTCATATTTATCATCATTATATGGCTTAATTTCATTAAAATACTTAATATACGCATTATTTTCTTTAAACATGAAATTCGGCCAACACATTAATTATACTTTAAAAATTCTTTTAAATTTATTTAAGCTTCCTACTATGCTTAATCAAAGTTCAATTACACTTTTCTAACACCAATTTCAATTATAAATATTTTTATTAAATTCTTTCTTATAAACCCTAAAGGAAAACCATAAAATTTCTAGGAAAATAATAAGATTTGATAGTCACTAACCATTTTTTTCATGCTTAACCTTTCTTGGGCTTCCTTTTCATACCTTAAGCCTTCGTAAAACATCCACTATCAAAAAACTCTTCACATGGCCGAAATCATCACCCTTAAAATCACCAAGATAACAACATTTTTAGCTCAAATAAATCTCAAAAATGGACTTTAGACACCCAAAACTAGTAGTAGGTACATTAGAACAAAATTAAAACCAACAATTTCTCTTACCTCATTTTGACCTCCAAGCTTATTCCACTGGTTTTCTCTTGCTTATCTCCCTATAATCCTTGGTTTTAGATCAGATCCAGCAACTAGAGAAGCTGGAGAACATTTATTGTGTTTGGATCAAAGGGAAAATGTGAAGAAAAGAGGAAGAAATTTTGAGAGAGAAGAAAAGAATGGAGTTTGACCACTTATGGTGAGAAGGACAGCTGAAGATGATGATAAAGACCATGAAAAAATCTGTACCTTTCTTCATTTTATACTTCTTCAAATGGGCTTGGGCTTGGTTTAATGAATGGGCTTAATTCAACTAAACCAAGGCCGATTAATTATCTAATAACTGATTCTAATTAATTTTTCTACTTCTCAACTCCAAACCACTTCAAAATTTATTCCATAATTCTTATCACACTAAAAGTAGGATGTACATAAATTTACGGTTCAATCGGAGTTCATTTTCGATAAGGTTTAATGAAATTGGTCCAATTTAAAAATATCGATTTTACCGAAAAATTTACATTTTGCAACCAAAATAATCTACACATTAATTTAGGTATATTTGCAATTTTTGGTAATTTTTAAACTTTATTTGATATTTTTAAAGCCCCGATCAAATCTACGATTGACCTGTTATTATTTAATCCGAAATCATTATTTTTTTCCTACTTCATGAATTCAAATCTTTCCAAAAATAATTTTAAAATTCTTAAAATATATTCATTAGGCCTCCTGAATATTTTTGGATGAATTAGAGACTATTTTTCAATCTGGGCCAATTTTAATTGTCCGTTAGCCCGATTTTTCACATCACTGAAAAATCAATTTTTCTTTATCATATGATTCTACATCTCATTTAATGTATATCTAAAAACTATGGTAATTTTTAGAGATAATTAGCTATTTTTTAAGTCTCAGACAAACTTTCAGTTAATCTAAGCACCCTTTTAACTGAAACCATGACTTTTTTCTTATTTTTGACTTTTGGAGGCCTATTTGACTTGAAATTCACTTTAAAATTTAACCCTGAACTACTCGTGATCCATATTTTTCAATGATCCAATAAAATAATTTTTTACCTCTGGATGTACATTTTAGCCCGAAAGATACTATTCACTATCGAAAAATACTATTCACGGCTAACCTAGTGTTTAGACCATTATAATTCTCCCCTACTAAATTAAATTTTGTCCTCGAAATTTAATTATATCGAAGAGTAGAGGATATTGTACCGTTGTCTAATCCAAACTTCTTTCATGTTTAAGGTTTGCAAAATATTTTCACTAATGGAACATGTTTGCTCTTGAGCTGACTGATTTCTTCACAGGTCACATCAACCTATATTTGGATCCATACTGAGTCATGGATCAAATCAGATTCTACCAATTTCTTTGTACTCAATTAGGTTCAACATAAAGGACCTCTATATTTCCTTTCAGACAATACCCCAAAAGAGCCATCTTCATATTGAGCTAGCAGCTATTGTTATAAGTAACTCTATTAAGGACAAATACTTTTCACAACCGGTACAAAATTCAGGTACACTTTACCATAACAATTCTTCTAATATCTGAATCACCCATTCGTACTGATCATCAGTCTGAGGGTGGAACATTATGCTAAAGTGGAGACTATCAATAATATCCCATAGCAACACATTCTCTTTGAAACACAGATAATCCATTAGCAAAATCCATGATCACTCTATCTTATTTCCACTCCATTATCAACATAACTTGGAGCGATTTTGAAGGAACCGGATACTCCGCTTTCATTTACACTTCAACCAACCATGCCTCATCTGGAGCCAAACTTAAATTAACATTCACAGCTCGAAGAGCTACAAATACTATCATTAATCATTTACGCTTACCCATCATTTATACATATTCATTTGAAAACATTCATATTACCTGATATGAATTCTTATGCTGAGTACATCAGCCCCTACATCAACTTTCCTGTAGTACCCATCTAAATCCAAGAACTCCCCATTCAACCAGAAATCACATTAGCTTATCTTAAAAAGGGTTACTTTTTCTACAATGTTGGCAGAACAAATCTCAAATACTTGTCATATCCTTTCGGTGTATTGGAAATTTAATAAAAACCACCAAAAATGGATTTAAATAAGGGTAAAAGACCCTGATTATTAAATCCATTAAGGCCACCAAGCATTTGCAAATCCAAATGACATGACCAATAACTCATAATGACCATATCTAACACGAAAAAATAATCTTGGATACACTATTCCTATTCTTGCTACCAAGTCATCACTATACTCATCATATCTCCTATCAATTTTTCCTTATCAGGTGGGGCCTATACATGTGATATAATGCAAATCATATGCTATCAAAAAATGATTAATGCTATGCAATGAATGAATAATTTCATGTATGCGATGCTGATGTTTTATCCTATCCCAATACTATGAAATTGTCAATCAATTTTTTCCCACACCTGTAAAGGAATCACTGATAGGCATATAGAGCATCTTAAATGTCCTCAACTTATGATCATAACAATTTCAACCATAAGAAACCTCTTTTGACTGTATAGCTTTTAACTCAATAGCATCTTAAACCATGACACTCAAACTAGGGTATCTCTGTGTCCTTTACAATCTATCTGAACTCAATATTCAGTCTCCTTTCAAAGTTCTAAGATATATATATATATATATATATATATATATATATATATATATATATATATATATATATATATATATATATATATATATATATATATATATATATATATATATATATATATATATATATATATATATATATATTATCCTTCAATGGACTAGTTCTCATGAACCTAGGCACAAACACTCAAACTTATGCTCGTTTTTAGCTGATAATTCCTTACCATGCTTTAGCCTCCAAAAGGCATTAAGAAGCACTACTTTCATTCTGACCCATTACTGTCTTTACTATGCAAAATCAACCCCTTTAAAACTGACAATCTCAATCAAATGTCAACTTTTCATTTTATAACCAAAGGGAGTAAGTACACATTAGATTCTTAAAACTTATTCACTTACAATTGGAATGTACATAAAGATAAATCTATCACTTAATCTTATCCCACTCCGATCTTAGAACCGCTTAAACCATTGCTCTGATACCACAAAATGTAACACCTCTATCTGAACACTCTTTTCGAATACAGAACTAAGCGGTAAGCCAGAATTTTTTTTAACCAAAATTAATCGATTGACTGCCAATACTTATACACTATTCAAATTTATACATTTAACTTATCAACTTATAACTGTTTGAAATACTATTCATTTTATCAAAAATTTGGCAGCAGAACGACTAGAAACTTACTAGCCTCCTGAAAAACCAGAAAACCACAGCCTCTCAGAGGCACAACAGTCAATAACAATAAACATAATCACATCCAAACATTTACTCATAGATCGAACATATCCATTCTAAATCATTTACTGGCAAACACATAATTACAAAATAAAAATATTAATTATTCCGTCAAACAGTAGTTCAAATACAGTCCAATTCTTTAATTCTGCTATCTAAGTATATACATGCCAAAAAATACTAAAATAATCATCACTGACTATTCCACTTCAATCTCTGCTTCACTGTGTACCATACTCCCGCAACACTTCCGAACCTCCATGCAATAAACACTACATGCTGAGCACTAATTATGCTCAGTGGTAACTATTAATCGAAGAATTTCCCCAAAATAGCATAATTACATTAATTACACTAAAAATCATTTTGGACTTATTAAAAGCTCTTTTAACAGTGTTAACAATATTTTCAAAACATTTCAAGAATTTTAGCAACTTATTACTTTGGTGTTAAACTTTTCAATTTATTACCAAAAATACCTTTTTTTGTAATTTAAATTATAAATTTTGGCATTACTATTCTTATTTTTTACTTTTACTTATCTTTTGGCACATAGCTTGTTAATTGTGCTTAACTTTGACTTTTTAAGTAGAATTTCTTATTTAGTCAGTCCGATATAAATATTATTCCGTTTGGCATTTTACTTTATTTATTGCCACTATTATGGCAAACTTCAGTTTAATTCTCGATATTTCACTTAATTACAGAATTATTCTTTTTATCCTTAAATTATGGTTTTGACATTAGTTCATTTATTTTCACTTTGACTTTTTAATTATTTTTCAAAATATAATTATTAATACTTTTAACATTTAATACCAAATAATATTATTACATTGGCAACTTTGCAATTAAGTCTTTATTTCTTCATTTTATTACAAAAAGTCCTTTTTATATTCTTTATTGTAAATTTGTCATAACTCGCTTATTTTTACTTTCCAGTTGACATTTAGCATACAAAAGTTCTGTTCGGTCTTTAACTGAACTCTTTGTACAATATTTCACTTTTATTCTATAATTTATTAAATAATTACGGTATTGTCACTTTTGAATTTTTAATTGAAATTTTAGCTTTATTTTACAAATTTTTATTTTCAAAGTAATAATCGACATACAATATACCAATTGGTTCTTATTTTGACTTTTTCATGTAAAATTACATTTTAGTCATTTTTCTTTATAAAAGCATATTTTTTTATTGTTCGGTTGTTAAATTACCATTTTACCCATGTAAAATATTTTCTTATCATTTTTTCTCATTAAATAAAATTTTTAAGAAAATTACATTTTTACCCCAAAACTTTTTTATTTCTTTCAATTAGATCCTTTTTCTCTTTTGATTTTTGTTTTTAGCTTACTTTTTGAAATTCTGATTTATTCTTATCAGTATGCCCCCAATACAATTTGGCAGGAACTCTCGGATATGATATAGGGGACATGGACCTCACAGGACCACAACAGAATGAGAAATGATCCCAAAGAATCATTCCTCATAGAACATATGACAGTACGTATGACAGATACTATGGAGATCAGAGATCCTATCATAGCAAAGCAAGTCGCCATGACTTGCACCGCTGTATAAGATGTCCCTATGGCTAGCCAATTATATCCTGAGCAAGACTTTTATTGCCTGACTATTGCTAAGGGCAAAAAATCACTTTCTTTCATAATACTTTTCAACTTTAAACAATTACAAATACTTTTTCAGTCAGTGCATTTTTTCAATTAATCTTTTCAGTACTTGTTCAGAATCTTACACATAAATTGTGAATTATAACATCATAATTCACCACAATCACTTTATATTTTACACCTTTCAGTGTTTTTTCACTTCATTACTTTCGCCAGTTATTATTTCAGTACTCTTTATACACTGTGTGAATTATACCATTATAATCCACCATTTCTTGGCAAATTTATGAATTATTTCTTAATAATTCAATATTTTGACTTTACGTTTCATTTTATTTTTAACTTTTAACAATTTTCTTACTTTTTCTGTTCTGAATTACGATCGTTCGGAATATGCGATATTTTTATACAATTTGTGAATTATTTTATGATAATTCACCATTATATTATCGATTTACGAATTATTTCTTAATAATTCATTTCGGTCATTTTATACATTACACTTTTTATAGTCTTTTTATTTTAATAAATTAGCCAGTCACTTATTTCATTAATTTTGGATAGTTTATGAATTATATCATTTCGGTCATTTTATACATTACACTCTTATTTTTTGAATGCAGGGAATTAGTTTATACAAACTTGACCAGAGACTTCCTTTGCACTATGCAATTTCATTGCGGGCATGATGACAGTCCAGATATGGTAACTTTCTTCATGGAAGGAAAATTTTATAAAGCATCTTTGGCCGATGTCACTAAAGCCCCAGGATTTCCACCAGATGGGATATATGCTTATGAAGAATACTCAAAAGACAAAGCTTGGGAAGACATCAGAGATCTGCTTATTAGAGGCCCTTATGTGGCCAGGACCACCAAATCCCATTTACTGTGGGACCATGCTTTGAGAATCTTACACCATTTTTTTCTATGTCTTTTATGTCTCATGTGCAGAATGCAGGGCAAATTAATCTCCAGGAGACTCTCATTCTATCTTGTATAGTGAGACATTACCGTATAAATGGCATGTACCTTTGGCGGAACAAACTAAAGGAGATGCAGCAAAAGCCTATTTTGAAAGTGATAAGTAGGCAAAGCCCCAAAAAAAGTTATTTGGAAAATATTAAAAAACCCAAGGAAATTTTAGCACTTTCATTCCTTTTTTATTTATGAGAAACCACTTTCTATTAAGTAACTCTGATCAGCAGTCGCCTTAGGACCTAGTGTCCACACTTGGCACTCGAGAAATTAGGTTGAATCTTTTGACCATTGTGAAGCAACTGGCTACCTTGGGTAATAAAAGCCCAAACAATCCAAAATGGGACCCTAAAAGTGGGCCTACTCATCTACATGCAAATGACAAGGAAGACGATTAAGGTTTGAGCAGTTATTGAGTTCCTGACCGACCATCCTTTAGAAGGCAATCAGATTCAATATAAGTTCCCAAATCAAAATGTCACGGCCATAATGGTTTAAGGTTAGTAAATGAACTTCGATAAAGCTATGAACAACAAGGCATTAGAGCAAGATTCATTCTTATTATGCCTAATGGTGAAAAGCTTCCTCTGGCTAATAAGTTAGCATACAAAGTGACCAATAATGGGCTAAATATGAAGCTTATATATATGGGATAGAAGCACTAATAAATTTGGAGGCAAATACAGTCAAGGTATTCAATGGTTCATCTTTGGTAATCCATCAAATAAAAGGTGAATGGTCTATCAAGGAGGAATGACTAGTACTATATATGGAATATCTAAAGAGCCTGAGTAGTTAATTTGATGCATGTATTTTTAGGCACGTGCCTAGGAATGAGAATCCATTAGTAGATGCCTTGGCAACCTTGGTATCCATGTAGGATAACCTAGAAGGAGTGGTTATGAGGTTAATAGTAGTCACAAGCTTGATTGAGCCATTTTATGAGAATGACCAGATTACGAACTTAAAAGATACAGATAAAAAGTCATGGTTCTACAACATTTATAACTACTTGGAAAGGTCAATATTTCTGGAGGAAGCAATGAAGAAGGATTAAAGGATAATTATGGGATCCTGTATAAGAGACGGGTCGACTATATCCAGATAAGGTGCCTAAACAAGGGAGAAAACAAGAAGATGATAGAAGAGACGTATACAGGGACTTATGGGGCCCATATGAATGGCTCAAAAATTGCAAAAAAGATTATGCATCAAGAGTTCTTCTAGCTAACTATGGATAATAACTGCTCGAAGTTTGCAAAGTTGTGCCACCAATGTCAACAATATAGGGATTTAAGCCTCTTATCGATTTTAGAATTATGCAATTTGTCATCTTTATGGCCTTTTGCAACTTGGGGTATAGATATCATCGAGGAGATCCATCCAATGGCTTCTAGCGAACACAGGTACATATTAGTTACCATTAACTACTTCACAAAATGAGTAAAATCCAAATCCTTAAAGAAATTAGGGGCATAAGAAATGGTTTAATTCATTGAAAAGAATCTGATCTATAGGTATGGAGTACCTTATCGTGTGGCATTAGATAATGGGGTCTAATTTCAAGCTAAAACTAGGCAGATACTTTAGCGATACAAAATCCAACATCTCAAGTCTTCTCCCTATTGTCCATAGGTGAATGGAGTGGTTAAAGCAGCAAGTAAGAACCTGAAGAAGATATTTTCCAAAAATTGGGCTGATAAGTTACCTTTTGCACTATAAGGATATTAGGCTACTATTAGGACTTCGATAGGAGCCACCCCTTTCTTGCTAGTTTATGGGACAGAAGTAATACATCCAGTAAAGATTGAGTTATAATCCTTGAAGGTCATGTTGGAAGCAAAATTGCCAGATGTAGAATAGGCACAACATAGGCTAATGCAACTAAACTTATTAGATGAGAATTGAATGAGAGCTTACTACCATAATTAATTGTACCAAAAGAGATTAGCTTGGTTTTTTAGTATGAAGGTCAAGGGTCATCACCCATAAAAAGGAGATATGGTATTCAAGCAGATGAAATCAGGTTTGCCTAACTCTCAAGGCAAGTTTAGGCCTAATTAGATAGGACCTTTTATGTGCTAAAAAAGATATTGTTAAAAAAAAAAGCAACCATTCTTATCGAGAATGATGGGAATGAATGCAAGGAGCCTGTTAATATCAACAGGTTGAAAAGGTCCCATGGTTAAAGACCGAAATAAAAGAGAGACAGAGAGTGAAAGCTCGTGGGTGGTAAATAAAAAATGTCATTGCTAGAATTGGGCACCCTATAAGGACCAAAAAAAAAAAAAGGTATCCTAGGAAAAAATTAGGGGTTAGAGATAAAATGATCAATCAAAAAACCCATAAGTGTTGATTGGTGATAGGAGTTGGATGTAATTAGGATACCATCTCTAAGATTAAATGGAAACGCATGTTTTTAATGTTGAATATGTATCATGATTAGTTTTATTGATGTTATCAAATAAGAACAGATGCATAAGTTTTGTTATTTGAACAAAAAATCCATACAAAAAAGGAAAAGAAAAAAGAAAGCTGCACTCATTACAATAACAAATAAAAATATATACAAGAACATTATTCCATACTTGCATAAATGGGTCTTTATTTATGCACAGGGTGTTTTCAATTAATCTTTTCAATACTTTTTCAGAATCTTACACACAGATTGTGAATTATGACATCATAATTCTCCACAATCACTTCACATTTTACACCTTTTAGTGTCTTTTCACTTCATTACTTTAGCTAGGTATTATTTCAGTACTCTTTATACTCTGTGCGAATTATATCATTATAATCCACCATTTCTTGGCAAATTTATGAATTATTTCTTAATAATTCAATATTTTGACTTTAAGTTTCATTTTATTTTTAACTTTTAACAATTTTCTTACTTTTTCTGTACAGAATTACGATCGTTCGGAATATGCGATATTTTTATACAATTTGTGAATTATTTTATGATAATTCACCATTATATTATCGATTTACGAATTATTTCTTAATAATTCATTTCGGTCATTTTATACATTACACTTTTTATAGTCTTTTTATTTTAATAAATTAGCCAGTCACTTATTTCATTAATTTTGGATAGTTTATGAATTATATCAATACAATTCATTATTTTTCACTTTAATTACAATTTATAACTCAATAATTTAATACTTTATTTTGTACATATTTAAATATTTCTTCAAAAATATTTAAATAAATTTCATAAATTCTATATAAATACATAAAAATATTATTTACTCATTTCATGTATTATTTTACAAAAAATCACTATTTTCACTAATACATAACCAATTAATTAATCCAAAAAATTCTAATAAAATCCATAAAATTCTCTAAAAATTCATAGATAATATATTTCATATTTATCATCATTCTATGGCTTAATTTCATTAAAATACTTAATATACACATTATTTCCTTTAAACATGAAATTCAGCCAGCACAATAATTATACTTTAAAAATTCTTTTAAATTTATTTAAGCTTCCTACTATGCTTAATCAAAGTCCAATTACACTTTTCTAACACCAATTTCAATTATACATATTTTTATTAAATTCTTTCTTATAAACCCTGAAGGAAAACCATAAAATTTATAGGAAAATAATAAGATTTGATAGTCACTAACAATTTTTTTCATGCTTAACCTTCATTGGGCTTCCTTTTCATGCCTTAAGCCTTAGTAAAACATCCATCATCAATAAACTCTTCACATGGCTGAAATCTTCACCCTTAAATTCACCAAGATAACAACATTTTTAGCCCAAATAAATCTCAAAAATGGACTCTAGACACCCAAAACTAGTAATAGGTACCTTAGAATAAAATTAAAACCAACAATTTCTCTTACCTCATTTTGATCTCCAAGCTTATTCTACTTGGTATCTCTTGCTTATTTCCCTACAATCCTTGGTTTGAGATCAGATCCAGTAACTAGAGAAGCTGAATAATATTTCTTGCGTTTGGATCAAAGGAAAAAAGTCAAGAAAAGAGGAAGAAATTTTGAGAGAGAAGAAAAGAATAGAGTTCGGCCACTAATGGCGAGAAGGACAGCTGAAGATGATGATGAAGACCACGAAAATCTCTGTTCCTTTCTTCATTTTATACTTCTTCAAATGGGCTTGGGCTTGGTTTAATAAATGGGCTTAATTCAATTAAACCAAGACCTATTAATTACCCAATAACTGATTCTAATTAATTTTTTCTACTTCTAAACTCCAAACCACTTGAAAACTTATTCCATAATTCTTATCACACTAAAAATAGGTTGTACACAAATTTTTGGCTCAATCGAAATTCATTTTCAATTCGGTTTAATTCAATTGGTCCGATTCAAAAATATTGATTTTACCGAAAAATTTATATTTTGCAAAAAAAATAATCTACACATTATTTTAGGCATATCTGAAATTTTTGGTAATTTTTAAACTTTATTTGATATTTTTAAAGCCCCGATCAAATCTACGGTTGACTGGTTACTATTTAAACCAAAATCATTATTTTTTTCCTACTTCTTGAATTCAAATCTTTCTAAAAATACTTTTAAAATTTTTAAAATATATTCATTAGGCTTCCTGAATATTTTCAGATGAATTAGAGACTATTTTTCGATTTAAGTCACTTTTACAAGTCCAATAGCCCGATTTTTCGAATCACTGAAAAATTAATTTTTCTTTATCATATGATTCTACATCTCATTTAATGTAGATCTGAAAATTATGGTAATTTTTAGAGATAATTAGCTATTTTTTAAGTCTCAGACAAGTTTTCAGTTAATCTAAGCACCCTTTTAACTGAAATCGTGACTTTTTTTTCTTATTTTTGACTTTTGGAGGCCTATTTGACCTTAAATTCACTTTAAAATTTAACCCCAAACTACCCATGATCTATATTTTTCGATGATCCAATAAAATATTTTTTTACCTCTAGATGTACTTTTCAGCCCGAAAGATACTATTTACTATCGAAAAATACTGTTCATGACTAACCCGGTGTTCAGGCCATTACAATTCTCCCCTACTAAATTAAATTTCGTCCTCGAAATTTACTTATATCGAAGAGTAGAGGATATTGTATTGTTGTCTAATCCAAACTTCTTTCACGTTTAAGGTTTGCAAAATATCTTCACTAATGGAACATGTTTGCTCTCGAGATGACTGATCTTTATCACTAAAATTTTCCACTAATCTTTCTTCACAGGTCACATCAACCTATATTTGTACTCCTACTGAGTCATGGATCAAATCCGATTTTACCAATGTCTTTGTACTCCATTAGGTTCAACATAAAGGACCTTTATTTTTCCTTTCGGACAATACCCCAAAAGAGCCATCTTCCTATTGAGCTAGCAGCTATTGTTATAAGTAACTCTATTAAGGACAAGTACTTTTCACAACCGTTACCAAATTCAGGTACACTTTACCATAACAATTCTTCTAATATCTGAATCACTCGTTCCGACTGATCATCAGTCTGAGGGTGGAACACTGTGCTAAAGTGGAGACTATCAATAATTTCCCATAGCAATACATTCTCTTTGAAACACAGACAATCTAATAGCAAAATCTATGATCACTTTATCTTATTTCCACTCCATTATAAACATAACTCGAAGCGATTTTGAAGGAACCTGATACTCCGCTTTCATTTAAACTTCAACTAACAATGCCTCATCTAGAGCCAAACTTAAATTAACATTCACAGCTCGAAGAGCTGCAAATACTATCATTAATCATTTACACTTACCCATCATTCATACACATTCATTTGAAAATATTCATATTACCATATATGAATTCTTATGCTGAGTACATCAGCCCCTACATCAACTTTCCTGTAATACCCATCTAAATCCAAGAACTCCTCATTCAACCAGAAATAACATTAGCTTATCTTAAAAAAGGGTTACTTTTTCTTCAATGTTGGCAGAACAAATCTCATATACTTGTCATTTCCTTCCGGTGTATTGGAAATTTACCAGCATAAGATCCTTACACCATAATTCACCACAATCACTTTATATTTTACACCTTTCAGTGTCTTTTCACTTCATTACTTTAGCCAGTCATTATTTCAGTACTCTTTATACACTGTGTGAATTATATCATTATAATCAACTATTTTTTGGTAAATTTATGAATTATTTCTTAATAATTCAATATTTTGACCTTACATTTCATTTTATTTTTAACTTTTAACAACTTTTTTACTTTTTCTGTACGAAATTACGATCGTTTGGAATATGTGATAGTTTTATACGATTTGTGAATTATTTTATAATAATTCACCATTATATTATCGATTTACGAATTATTTCTTAATAATTAATTTCAGTCATTTTATACATTACACTTTTTATAGTTTTTTTATTTTAATAAATTAGCTAGTCACTTATTTCATTAATTTTGGATAGCTTATAAATTATATCAATAAAATTCATTATTTTTCACTTTAATTACAATTTATAACTCAATAATTTAATACTTTATTTTGTACATATTTAAAAAATTCTTCAAAAATATTTAAATAAATTTCATAAATTCTATATAAATGCATAAAAATATTATTTACTCATTTCATGCATATTTTATAAAATTCACTATTTTTCACAAATACATAACCAATTAATTAATCCAAAAATATTCTAATAAATTCCATAAAATTCTCTAAAAACTCATAGATAATATATTTCATATTTATCATCATTATATGGCTTAATTTCATTAAAATACTTAATATACGCATTATTTTCTTTAAACATGAAATTCGGCCAACACATTAATTATACTTTAAAAATTCTTTTAAATTTATTTAAGCTTCCTACTATGCTTAATCAAAGTTCAATTACACTTTTCTAACACCAATTTCAATTATAAATATTTTTATTAAATTCTTTCTTATAAACCCTAAAGGAAAACCATAAAATTTCTAGGAAAATAATAAGATTTGATAGTCACTAACCATTTTTTTCATGCTTAACCTTTCTTGGGCTTCCTTTTCATACCTTAAGCCTTCGTAAAACATCCACTATCAAAAAACTCTTCACATGGCCGAAATCATCACCCTTAAAATCACCAAGATAACAACATTTTTAGCTCAAATAAATCTCAAAAATGGACTTTAGACACCCAAAACTAGTAGTAGGTACATTAGAACAAAATTAAAACCAACAATTTCTCTTACCTCATTTTGACCTCCAAGCTTATTCCACTGGTTTTCTCTTGCTTATCTCCCTATAATCCTTGGTTTTAGATCAGATCCAGCAACTAGAGAAGCTGGAGAACATTTATTGTGTTTGGATCAAAGGGAAAATGTGAAGAAAAGAGGAAGAAATTTTGAGAGAGAAGAAAAGAATGGAGTTTGACCACTTATGGTGAGAAGGACAGCTGAAGATGATGATAAAGACCATGAAAAAATCTGTACCTTTCTTCATTTTATACTTCTTCAAATGGGCTTGGGCTTGGTTTAATGAATGGGCTTAATTCAACTAAACCAAGGCCGATTAATTATCTAATAACTGATTCTAATTAATTTTTCTACTTCTCAACTCCAAACCACTTCAAAATTTATTCCATAATTCTTATCACACTAAAAGTAGGATGTACATAAATTTACGGTTCAATCGGAGTTCATTTTCGATAAGGTTTAATGAAATTGATCCAATTTAAAAATATCGATTTTACCGAAAAATTTACATTTTGCAACCAAAATAATCTACACATTAATTTAGGTATATTTGCAATTTTTGGTAATTTTTAAACTTTATTTGATATTTTTAAAGCCCCGATCAAATCTACGATTGACCTGTTATTATTTAATCCGAAATCATTATTTTTTTCCTACTTCATGAATTCAAATCTTTCCAAAAATAATTTTAAAATTCTTAAAATATATTCATTAGGCCTCCTGAATATTTTTGGATGAATTAGAGACTATTTTTCAATCTGGGCCAATTTTAATTGTCCGTTAGCCCGATTTTTCACATCACTGAAAAATCAATTTTTCTTTATCATATGATTCTACATCTCATTTAATGTATATCTAAAAACTATGGTAATTTTTAGAGATAATTAGCTATTTTTTAAGTCTCAGACAAACTTTCAGTTAATCTAAGCACCCTTTTAACTGAAACCATGACTTTTTTCTTATTTTTGACTTTTGGAGGCCTATTTGACTTGAAATTCACTTTAAAATTTAACCCTGAACTACTCGTGATCCATATTTTTCAATGATCCAATAAAATAATTTTTTACCTCTGGATGTACATTTTAGCCCGAAAGATACTATTCACTATCGAAAAATACTATTCACGGCTAACCTAGTGTTCAGACCATTATAATTCTCCCCTACTAAATTAAATTTTGTCCTCGAAATTTAATTATATCGAAGAGTAGAGGATATTGTACCGTTGTCTAATCCAAACTTCTTTCATGTTTAAGGTTTGCAAAATATTTTCACTAATGGAACATGTTTGCTCTTGAGCTGACTGATTTCTTCACAGGTCACATCAACCTATATTTGGATCCATACTGAGTCATGGATCAAATCAGATTCTACCAATTTCTTTGTACTCAATTAGGTTCAACATAAAGGACCTCTATATTTCCTTTCAGACAATACCCCAAAAGAGCCATCTTCATATTGAGCTAGCAGCTATTGTTATAAGTAACTCTATTAAGGACAAATACTTTTCACAACCGGTACAAAATTCAGGTACACTTTACCATAACAATTCTTCTAATATCTGAATCACCCATTCGTACTGATCATCAGTCTGAGGGTGGAACATTATGCTAAAGTGGAGACTATCAATAATATCCCATAGCAACACATTCTCTTTGAAACACAGATAATCCATTAGCAAAATCCATGATCACTCTATCTTATTTCCACTCCATTATCAACATAACTTGGAGCGATTTTGAAGGAACCGGATACTCCGCTTTCATTTACACTTCAACCAACCATGCCTCATCTGGAGCCAAACTTAAATTAACATTCACAGCTCGAAGAGCTACAAATACTATCATTAATCATTTACGCTTACCCATCATTTATACATATTCATTTGAAAACATTCATATTACCTGATATGAATTCTTATGCTGAGTACATCAGCCCCTACATCAACTTTCCTGTAGTACCCATCTAAATCCAAGAACTCCCCATTCAACCAGAAATCACATTAGCTTATCTTAAAAAGGGTTACTTTTTCTACAATGTTGGCAGAACAAATCTCAAATACTTGTCATATCCTTTCGGTGTATTGGAAATTTAATAAAAACCACCAAAAATGGATTTAAATAAGGGTAAAAGACCCTGATTATTAAATCCATTAAGGCCACCAAGCATTTGCAAATCCAAATGACATGACCAATAACTCATAATGACCATATCTAACACGAAAAAATAATCTTGGATACACTATTCCTATTCTTGCTACCAAGTCATCACTATACTCATCATATCTCCTATCAATTTTTCCTTATCAGGTGGGGCCTATACATGTGATATAATGCAAATCATATGCTATCAAACAATGATTAATGCTATGCAATGAATGAATAATTTCATGTATGCGATGCTGATGTTTTATCCTATCCCAATACTATGAAATTGTCAATCAATTTTTTCCCACACCTGTAAAGGAATCACTGATAGGCATATAGAGCATCTTAAATGTCCTCAACTTATGATCATAACAATTTCAACCATAAGAAACCTCTTTTGACTGTATAGCTTTTAACTCAATAGCATCTTAAACCATGACACTCAAACTAGGGTATCTCTGTGTCCTTTACAATCTATCTGAACTCAATATTCAGTCTCCTTTCAAAGTTCTAAGATATATATATATATATATATATATATATATATATATATATATATATATATATATATATATATATTATCCTTCAATGGACTAGTTCTCATGAACCTAGGCACAAACACTCAAACTTATGCTCGTTTTTAGCTGATAATTCCTTACCATGCTTTAGCCTCCAAAAGGCATTAAGAAGCACTACTTTCATTCTGACCCATTACTGTCTTTACTATGCAAAATCAACCCCTTTAAAACTGACAATCTCAATCAAATGTCAACTTTTCATTTTATAACCAAAGGGAGTAAGTACACATTAGATTCTTAAAACTTATTCACTTACAATTGGAATGTACATAAAGATAAATCTATCACTTAATCTTATCCCACTCCGATCTTAGAACCGCTTAAACCATTGCTCTGATACCACAAAATGTAACACCTCTATCTGAACACTCTTTTCGAATACAGAACTAAGCGGTAAGCCAGAATTTTTTTTAACCAAAATTAATCGATTGACTGCCAATACTTATACACTATTCAAATTTATACATTTAACTTATCAACTTATAACTGTTTGAAATACTATTCATTTTATCAAAAATTTGGCAGCAGAACGACTAGAAACTTACTAGCCTCCTGAAAAACCAGAAAACCACAGCCTCTCAGAGGCACAACAGTCAATAACAATAAACATAATCACATCCAAACATTTACTCATAGATCGAACATATCCATTCTAAATCATTTACTGGCAAACACATAATTACAAAATAACAATATTAATTATTCCGTCAAATAGTAGTTCAAATACAGTCCAATTCTTTAATTCTGCTATCTAAGTATATACATGCCAAAAAATACTAAAATAATCATCACTGACTATTCCACTTCAATCTCTGCTTCACTGTGTACCATACTCCCGCAACACTTCCGAACCTCCATGCAATAAACACTACATGCTGAGCACTAATTATGCTCAGTGGTAACTATTAATCAAAGAATTTCCCCAAAATAGCATAATTACATTAATTACACTAAAAATCATTTTGGACTTATTAAAAGCTCTTTTAACAGTGTTAACAATATTTTCAAAACATTTCAAGAATTTTAGCAACTTATTACTTTGGTGTTAAACTTTTCAATTTATTACCAAAAATACCTTTTTTTGTAATTTAAATTATAAATTTTGGCATTACTATTCTTATTTTTTACTTTTACTTATCTTTTGGCACATAGCTTGTTAATTGTGCTTAACTTTGACTTTTTAAGTAGAATTTCTTATTTAGTCAGTCCGATACAAATATTATTCCGTTTGGCATTTTACTTTATTTATTGCCACTATTATGGCAAACTTCAGTTTAATTCTCGATATTTCACTTAATTACAGAATTATTCTTTTTATCCTTAAATTATGGTTTTGACATTAGTTCATTTATTTTCACTTTGACTTTTTAATTATTTTTCAAAATATAATTATTAATACTTTTAACATTTAATACCAAATAATATTATTACATTGGCAACTTTGCAATTAAGTCTTTATTTCTTCATTTTATTACAAAAAGTCCTTTTTATATTCTTTATTGTAAATTTGTCATAACTCGCTTATTTTTACTTTCCAGTTGACATTTAGCATACAAAAGTTCTGTTCGGTCTTTAACTGAACTCTTTGTACAATATTTCACTTTTATTCTATAATTTATTAAATAATTACGGTATTGTCACTTTTGAATTTTTAATTGAAATTTTAGCTTTATTTTACAAATTTTTATTTTCAAAGTAATAATCGACATACAATATACCAATTGGTTCTTATTTTGACTTTTTCATGTAAAATTACATTTTAGTCATTTTTCTTTATAAAAGCATATTTTTTTATTGTTCGGTTGTTAAATTACCATTTTACCCATGTAAAATATTTTCTTATCATTTTTTCTCATTAAATAAAATTTTTAAGAAAATTACATTTTTACCCCAAAACTTTTTTATTTCTTTCAATTAGATCCTTTTTCTCTTTTGATTTTTGTTTTTAGCTTACTTTTTGAAATTCTGATTTATTCTTATCAGTATGCCCCCAGTACAATTTGGCAGGAACTCTCGGATATGATATAGGGGACATGGACCTCACAGGACCACAACAGAATGAGAAATGACCCCAAAGAATCATTCCTCATAGAACATATGACAGTACGTATGACAGATACTATGGAGATCAGAGATCCTATCATAGCAAAGCAAGTCGCCATGACTTGCACCGCTGTATAAGATGTCCCTATGGCTAGCCAATTATATCCTGAGCAAGACTTTTATTGCCTGACTATTGCTAAGGGCAAAAAATCACTTTCTTTCAAAATACTTTTCAACTTTAAACAATTACAAATACTTTTTCAGTCAGTGCATTTTTTCAATTAATCTTTTCAGTACTTGTTCAGAATCTTACACACAAATTGTGAATTATAACATCATAATTCACCACAATCACTTTATATTTTACACCTTTCAGTGTTTTTTCACTTCATTACTTTCGCCAGTTATTATTTCAGTACTCTTTATACACTGTGTGAATTATACCATTATAATCCACCATTTCTTGGCAAATTTATGAATTATTTCTTAATAATTCAATATTTTGACTTTACGTTTCATTTTATTTTTAACTTTTAACAATTTTCTTACTTTTTCTGTTCTGAATTACGATCGTTCGGAATATGCGATATTTTTATACAATTTGTGAATTATTTTATGATAATTCACCATTATATTATCGATTTACGAATTATTTCTTAATAATTCATTTCGGTCATTTTATACATTACACTTTTTATAGTCTTTTTATTTTAATAAATTAGCCAGTCACTTATTTCATTAATTTTGGATAGTTTATGAATTATATCATTTCGGTCATTTTATACATTACACTCTTATTTTTTGAATGCAGGGAATTAGTTTATACAAACTTGACCAGAGACTTCCTTTGCACTATGCAATTTCATTGCGGGCATGATGACAGTCCAGATATGGTAACTTTTTTCATGGAAGGAAAATTTTATAAAGCATCTTTGGCCGATGTCACTAAAGCCCCAGGATTTCAACCAGATGGGATATATGCTTATGAAGAATACTCAAAAGACAAAGCTTGGGAAGACATCAGAGATCTGCTTATTAGAGGCCCTTATATGGCCAGGACCACCAAATCCCATTTACTGTGGGACCATTCTTTGAGAATCTTACACCATTTTTTTCTATGTCTTTTATGTCTCATGTGCAGAATGCAGGGCAAATTAATCTCCAGGAGGCTCTCATTCTATCTTGTATAGTGAGACATTACCGTATAAATGGCATGTACCTTTGGCGGAACAAACTAAAGGAGATGCAGCAAAAGCCTATTTTGAAAGTGATAAGTAGGCAAAGCCCCAAAAAAAGTTATTTGGAAAATATTAAAAAACCCAAGGAAATTTTAGCACTTTCATTCCTTTTTTATTTATGAGAAACCACTTTCTATTAGGTAACTCTGATCAGCAGTCGCCTTAGGACCTAGTGTCCACACTTGGCACTCGAGAAATTAGGTTGAGTCTTTTGACCATTGTGAAGCAACTGGCTACCTTGGGTAATAAAAGCCCAAACAATCCAAAATGGGACCCTAAAAGTGGGCCTACTCATCTACATGCAAATGACAAGGAAGACGATTAAGGTTTGAGCAGTTATTGAGTTCCTGACCGACCATCCTTTAGAAGGCAATCAGATTCAATATAAGTTCCCAAATCAAAATGTCACGGCCATAATGGTTTAAGGTTAGTAAATGAACTTCGATAAAGCTATGAACAACAAGGCATTAGAGCAAGATTCATTCTTATTATGCCTAATGGTGAAAAGCTTCCTCTGGCTAATAAGTTATCATACAAAGTGACCAATAATGGGCTAAATATGAAGCTTATATATATGGGATAGAAGCACTAATAAATTTGGAGGCAAATACAGTCAAGGTATTCAATGGTTCATCTTTGGTAATCCATCAAATAAAAGGTGAATGGTCTATCAAGGAGGAATGACTAGTACTATATATGGAATATCTAAAGAGCCTGAGTAGTTAATTTGATGCATGTATTTTTAGGCACGTGCCTAGGAATTAGAATCCATTAGTAGATGCCTTGGCAACCTTGGTATCCATATAGGATAACCTAGAAGGAGTGGTTATGAGGTTAATAGTAGTCACAAGCTTGATTGAGCCATTTTATGAGAATGACCAGATTACGAACTTAAAAGATACAGATAAAAAGTCATGGTTCTACAACATTTATAACTACTTGGAAAGGTCAATATTTCTGGAGGAAGCAATGAAGAAGGATTAAAGGATAATTATGGGATCCTGTATAAGAGACGGGTCGACTATATCCAGCTAAGGTGCCTAAACAAGGGAGAAAACAAGAAGATGATAGAAGAGACGTATACAGGGACTTATGGGGCCCATATGAATGGCTCAAAAATTGCAAAAAAGATTATGCATCAAGAGTTCTTCTAGCTAACTATGGATAATAACTGCTCGAAGTTTGCAAAGTTGTGCCACCAATGTCAACAATATAGGGATTTAAGCCTCTTATCGATTTTAGAATTATGCAATTTGTCATCTTTATGGCCTTTTGCAACTTGGGGTATAGATATCATCGAGGAGATCCATCCAATGGCTTCTAGCAAACACAGGTACATATTAGTTACCATTAACTACTTCACAAAATGAGTAAAATCCAAATCCTTAAAGAAATTAGGGGCATAAGAAATGGTTTAATTCATTGAAAAGAATCTGATCTATAGGTATGGAGTACCTTATCGTGTGGCATTAGATAATGGGGTCTAATTTCAAGCTAAAACTAGGCAGATACTTTAGCGATACAAAATCCAACATCTCAAGTCTTCTCCCTATTGTCCATAGGTGAATGGAGTGGTTAAAGCAGCAAGTAAGAACCTGAAGAAGATATTTTCCAAAAATTGGGCTGATAAGTTACCTTTTGCACTATAAGGATATTAGGCTACTATTAGGACTTCGATAGGAGCCACCCCTTTCTTGCTAGTTTATGGGATAGAAGTAATACATCCAGTAAAGATTGAGTTATAATCCTTGAAGGTCATGTTGGAAGCAAAATTGCCAGATGTAGAATAGGCACAACATAGGCTAATGCAACTAAACTTATTAGATGAGAATTGAATGAGAGCTTACTACCATAATTAATTGTACCAAAAGAGATTAGCTTGGTTTTTTAGTATGAAGGTCAAGGGTCATCACCCATAAAAAGGAGATATGGTATTCAAGCAGATGAAATCAGGTTTGCCTAACTCTCAAGGCAAGTTTAGGCCTAATTAGATAGGACCTTTTATGTGCTAAAAAAGATATTGTTAAAAAAAAAGCAACCATTCTTATCGAGAATGATGGGAATGAATGCAAGGAGCCTGTTAATATCAACAGGTTGAAAAGGTCCCATGGTTAAAGACCGAAATAAAAGAGAGAGAGAGAGTGAAAGCTCGTGGGTGGTAAATAAAAAATGTCATTGCTAGAATTGGGCACCCTATAAGGACGAAAAAAAAAAGGTATCCTAGGAAAAAATTAGGGGTTAGAGATAAAATGATCAATCAAAAAACCCATAAGTGTTGATTGGTGATAGGAGTTGGATGTAATTAGGATACCATCTCTAAGATTAAATGGAAACGCATGTTTTTAATGTTGAATATGTATCATGATTAGTTTTATTGATGTTATCAAATAAGAACAGATGCATAAGTTTTGTTATTTGAACAAAAAATCCATACAAAAAAGGAAAAGAAAAAAGAAAGTTGCACTCATTACAATAACAAATAAAAATATATACAAGAACATTATTCCATACTTGCATAAATGGGTCTTTATTTATGCACAGGGTGTTTTCAATTAATCTTTTCAATACTTTTTCAGAATCTTACACACAGATTGTGAATTATGACATCATAATTCTCCACAATCACTTCACATTTTACACCTTTTAGTGTCTTTTCACTTCATTACTTTAGCTAGGTATTATTTCAGTACTCTTTATACTCTGTGCGAATTATATCATTATAATCCACCATTTCTTGGCAAATTTATGAATTATTTCTTAATAATTCAATATTTTGACTTTAAGTTTCATTTTATTTTTAACTTTTAACAATTTTCTTACTTTTTCTGTACAGAATTACGATCGTTCGGAATATGCGATATTTTTATACAATTTGTGAATTATTTTATGATAATTCACCATTATATTATCGATTTATGAATTATTTCTTAATAATTCATTTCGGTCATTTTATACATTACACTTTTTATAGTCTTTTTATTTTAATAAATTAGCCAGTCACTTATTTCATTAATTTTGGATAGTTTATGAATTATATCAATACAATTCATTATTTTTCACTTTAATTACAATTTATAACTCAATAATTTAATACTTTATTTTGTACATATTTAAATATTTCTTCAAAAATATTTAAATAAATTTCATAAATTCTATATAAATACATAAAAATATTATTTACTCATTTCATGTATTATTTTACAAAAATTCACTATTTTCACTAATACATAACCAATTAATTAATCCAAAAAATTCTAATAAAATCCATAAAATTCTCTAAAAATTCATAGATAATATATTTCATATTTATCATCATTCTATGGCTTAATTTCATTAAAATACTTAATATACACATTATTTCCTTTAAACATGAAATTCAGCCAGCACAATAATTATACTTTAAAAATTCTTTTAAATTTATTTAAGCTTCCTACTATGCTTAATCAAAGTCCAATTACACTTTTCTAACACCAATTTCAATTATACATATTTTTATTAAATTCTTTCTTATGAACCCTGAAGGAAAACCATAAAATTTATAGGAAAATAATAAGATTTGATAGTCACTAACCATTTTTTTCATGCTTAACCTTCATTGGGCTTCCTTTTCATGCCTTAAGCCTTAGTAAAACATCCATCATCAATAAACTCTTCACATGGCCGAAATCTTCACCCTTAAAATCCCCAAGATAACAACACTTTTAGCTCAAATAAATCTCAAAAATGGACTCTAGACACCCAAAACTAGTAGTAGGTACCTTAGAACAAAATTAAAACCAATAATTTCTCTTATCTCGTTTTGACCTCCAAGCTTATTCCACTTGTTTTCTCTTGCTTATCTCCCTATAATCCTTGGTTTGAGATTAGATCCAGCAACTAGAGAAGCTGGAGAACATTTCTTGTGTTTGGATCAAAGGGAAAATGTGAAGAAAAGAGGAAGAAATTTTGAGAGAGAAGAAAAGAATGGAGTTCGACCACTTATGGTAAGAAGGACAGCTGAAGATGATGATGAAAAACATGAAAATCTCTATTCCTTTCTTCATTTTATACTTCTTCAAATGGGCTTGGGCTTGGTTTAATGAATGGGTTTAATTCAATTAAACCAAGGCCCATTAATTACCCAATAACTGATTCTAATTATTTTATTCTACTTCTCAACTCCAAACCACTTTAAAACTAATTCCATAATTCTTATCACACTGAAAATAGGCTGTACACAAAATTGTAGCTCAATTAGAGTTCATTTTTGATCCGGTTTAATTAAATTGGTCTGATTCAAAAATACCAATTTTACCGAAAAATTTACATTTTGCAACCAAAATAATCTACACATTATTTTAGGCATATCTACAATTTTTGGTAATTTTTAAACTTTATTTGATATTTTTAAAGCCTCGATCAAATCTACGGTTGACCAGTAACTATTTAAACCAAAATCATTATTTTTTTTCCTACTTCTTGAATTCAAATCTTTCCAAAAATACTTTTAAAATTCTTAAAATATATTCGTTAGGATTCCTAAATATTTTTGGATGAATCAGAGACTATTTTTTTATCTAGGCCACTTTTACCAGTCTGATAGCTTGATTTTTCGCATCACTGAAAAATTAATTTTTCTTTACCATATGATTCTACATCTCATTTAATGTAGATCTGAAAATTATGGTAATTTTTAAAGATAATTAGCTATTTTTTTAAGTCTCAGACAAACTTTCAGTTAACCTAAACACCCTTTTAACTGAAACCGTGACAATTTTCTTATTTTTGACTTTTGGAGGCCTATTTGACCTCAAATTCACTTCAAAATTTAACCCCAAACTACCCGTGATCCATATTTTTTGATGATCCAATAAAATATTTTTTTTATCTCCGGATGTAATTTTTAGCTCGAAAAATACTATTCATTAACAAAAAATACTGTTCACGGCTAACCCGATGTTCAGGCCATTACAACATTGGCCTTCACAGGTAGGTGCTCCCAAATGTCATGGTAGCTCAAAAGAAAATGGAGAGTCAATTCACCATTTTTGAAGGATAAGGGGGTCTATGCTATGTCTTGTTTCTCTCCAAATTGACAAGCACATCCGGCAATGGTAAATAAGGTAGCTCTTCGAAGACTGCATAGTCATACATATCCAAAATGGCCATAACACCATGAAATCCACCCTAAAGTTAGCCACTGTGAACAATCACTCGATGCCATCCTCGATAGAAGAGAATTGGTACACTCTACATCAATCTCTAAAGAATTGCAAGATATACTAATGGATTGTTATAGGAAGTGGAGGTTCCAACATCCTTAGCTTTTCCTGTAGCCAAATCTAAAAAAAGAAAAAAAAAAGAAAAAAGAGAAGGGTAAGTATAAAAGCCACTAAAATATGATTGGGTTTATTACAAGCAAAAGTTAGGCATAGGATTATGTGAAAATCTTTAAAAGGATGTATTTTCCATTAAGAAAAGCTAGTGTGAAAGCCCACAATGAGTGCACTATCTTTAAATAGATGAATAAAATAACAAAAACTAAAAATAAAAATAAATAAGTAAATGAAAAATAATTAAATAACAAAAAAAATCCAAAAGCAATAAAAGGATGTTGGTGATAAAGGCCTCAAGATCCAAATGAACAACATCCAAACCTAGCAACATTTCTTCCAAAATGAGAGAAAAAGGAGTCCAGCCAAGACATATTCCATGGACTACATTAAAAAGCCGATAGTCTATAAGCAAGCAATTAACAATGGTTACAACTAGGTAATGTGCCAAGCATATGAACAAAATAGCGCTAGTTATATAAGTCAAGCAATTCGTGTACAAATACAGGTAGTCAAATAAGATGTCCAGAATAATAGAACTGTTGCGACTAATCATAGCCTTGGCTTTTGAAAGAAATATCTCCAAAGACCTGGTAATTTTTCTTGGGTAACTAGACACAGGAGTCGGGATGTAAGGAACAGTATCGAGAGAAAAAGGTAAGTTAAGGATGTGGCAAACTCTTCAGCCAATAGGCATAATTCTAATTAGTTAAAGTGGAACATGTGAAAACGAGGATCCCAATATTGAGCAGCGATTAAAAGCAAGTTCCTATCAAGCCAAACTCTATGAAGGAATTTTAGATTAGAATAACGGGGATCAAATGGGGTTTACCTAAGTATTGATATCAATAAAAAAAGTAGCTCTAATCTTTCTAAAAGTGGAGTCATTTCGGGTAATGAAGAATATTGATGAAGAACGAGAAACGGCAATAGAAAATGGAAAAGGATAAAGGAAGCATGCATGTAAAAATATATATGTAGGACCAAAAAGAAAAGAAATGATGGCCAAAAGAACATTGGAAAATAGTGTTTCGACCTTATGAGGCCAAAACTCAAAAAAAGTTTGAAACCTCACTCTTATTTATACTTTTGATAAATGCGACATAATGACTTTTAAATTAATTTTTTTATCCCCTTTATTACATGTATAATCATGGAAAAATAAATTAAAGGTGCACCCAATCACATAAAAAGTAGTGAATAATGGCATAAATATTCATAAAAAATATTAAAAGGGCATCTATAAATTGGGCAGTTCATTACTTGTCTCTTTGGGTAAGGACGTTGGTCCTCTCATGTAAATTATGAAGAGGCATTTCAATGTGAGTTTTAAAGACAAAGACGGTGAGTTTAATTTTTATTAGTGAAAGTCTCTTATTGTTTAATTATATACAAATTCTTTTATATTAATAAAAGCTTAACATTTACAAATGACTTTTTTTCAATTTAAATTAGGACATTGATCCTATTTTAAAGTGAAGAGTTCAAATTATTTAGTATAAATATTTTGCATAACATTTTCCTTTGAACGATCCAAATCCTTTATTTATAATGGTAAACATTCCAAGTATAAGGAAATGAAGAGTTACCATTTTGCTCACCATGCTGCACCCACAAACAAGGTTATGTACAAGAAAAATATATAATATGGAATAAAACAAAACACAAAATAAATAAATAAATAAATAAAATATACATGATATAACATATGAAATAAAACAAAGAACATAAATAATAAATAAATATATATTCATAATATATAACAAAATAACACTAAAATACAAATAAAAAAGTAAATAAAATGGGAAATAATAAGAAAAATATAAATTTAAAAGGAAAATATTTTGGCATGCAGATTCACTATAATGCTCATTATAATTATCCTTTTTCCTATTATCATGCCTACCGTATTGTATATAACTAAGCATATTAAAACCCTTATCCACAAACTTCCTGATATTATTCACCCATCCATCTACATCATCATATTTGATAGATCTACTCATATGCACTATTATACATTACAAACTTTTTTAATTATAATTGTTCCTTTTACATTTCAATTCGTTACCTACAAAATGTTATTTACAAAGAAAAAAGCAAAAAGATATAAGCTTCATACTTTGACTCTTTCTAATCTTGATGTTAGCCTTTTTGCAGCAGATCTTGTCCCTATAGAAGAGTCCTAGCTTGAGTAACTACATGGATAAACATCCGTACTAAGCTATAAAGCTTAGTGGGGAATAATTAATGTTGAACAACCACTAAGAACTATCATTCCCAAGCACACAAGCATACATAAGTTATAGTGTTACATTCACATTAATTATAAAAGCAATTCCTTAAATAAAGAAAAGAGCAATGCACTAATTATGACACACTAGGTTTGTACATAAGTCCGTACATGGTGAACTAACGTTGGTGGCATTGCATGGTTATTTAGGTTAATTATTTTCTTATCAATTATGACTTATTATTTAACATAACATTCGCTTCCTAATTTCACATTAGCATCAAAATGTTACAATTCATTTGGTAAAAATTTTGGTAGCATAACGGCTATAAAGTCATGCTACCCAAACCTGCAATTCATCAAATTTACACTCCTAATAGGCAACATCTACCTCCAATACTCCAAAAACAACACAACACTACTATAATCATTCACCATTCATCCTCACACATATATCACACAACCATCATTCATGCAACATTGTAACATAAGTTTACTATTATTTTGCATCTATTACATAACATATTACATGACAAGTTCCAAAGGTTTAATACATAATACAATAAGTTTGTACATCCCAAAAGACTCCACATGTACATGTCTTTTTATTCCCTTTTCACTTGATCTTCAATTACCTATCCCTGCATGCAGTCAAACAAAACACGTGCTAAGCAAAAATATTGCCTAGTGGTGGATACACTACACAAATTTTCATTTACATAAACTATGGTATGCAAAATTACCATTTTACCTCTTATTGTTAATTATTACCAATTAACTTAGAATTTGTTCTCTTAATGCTTTAAATTACCATTTAGTCCTTTATTTTTCCTATTCTCCTATTTTCCTCACATATTTCTTACTTAAGTGGAAAATTGCGATTTAGTCCCTAAACTTTTCTTTTTACATATATTAGATTAGTTTTACCTAATTTTGGTTCTTTTTGCTTTCGTGTGCCTTTATTCCATTTCAAGCCTAAAATTTACACTTTAGTCCTTTTACTTGCTCAGGAAGTGTTAAATTATAGTTTGGTCCCTCAAACTTTTTCATAATTGCAATTTTATCCTTTTTGACCTTTTTAACCATTTTAATTTGTTTAATCACATTTTCAATGTAAATTTATGATTTTACCATTATTTTCTCGTATAATTACATTTTTGCCCCTTTTTACCAATTAATTTCATTTTTTCACTTTATTTACCATTTAATCACACATGTGACATCTTTTATGCATAATTTACCATTTAGTCCCTATTTTCTTGTATAATTACATTTTTGCCCCTAGCAGTGCCCAAAGGAAACCCTTAAATTGGATATGTGGGACAAGGACTCCAATGATGCCAAATGAGTTGGAACAACCACTTGATGTGATCAACTACTCCAAAATGGGTTGAGGTGACCACTTGACATGAGCAATGCCTCAATTGTGAATCTAGTGCACGCAAGTCAACTGTCAGTCAATCTCATGATGCTACCACAGTCTATGTCCCTAGGGCTAGCCATTATATCCCAAAATCCTAGATTTAACTACTCTACACTAAAGGAAAATATTTTAACAATCTTATGTCACATTATTTTATGGATTTTCCTTAAGTTCCACATTATGCCATATTTCCCATTTGCCTATACCATAAATATTTGTGTTCAATATATATATACATTCATCATGATTGAGTGAAACATCATACAAATATAGCATAAACATGTCATTTCCATATGGTAACCCATTTAACCACACTTTGTCCATCAACATGCATCATGAATTTCCATGCAATTTCATGTCTCATAAATCCCTTTATTCATATTAAACCTTCATTTAAACGTATATATTCAAATTATATTTTGAACCTTTTAATACATAATTGATCACCATTATGTCCACATTGTATATATTATGTAAACATTAAATTTAAGGTTTTAATTATGCATACTAGACTCATTTATCATCATAATGTTTAAATAATGTCAAATCTTCCATGAATTAGCTAAAAATCACATGTTAACTTTAAGTACACTATTTGGCCTCACTAAGATCTATCATATTTTGATTATTTCCTTCCTTAATTCTTAATAATTATGTAATAATACCTCATTTTATTAGCATATATGAAATTATTTCACATTTATACCTAAGTTACCATAGTTACATAATGTAAAATTTAGCAAGATTCAAAGGAATTAAAAGAAATTAGGTGTAGAATTGTATCCACTAACCTTAAATGGCTTGAAAATCACCTATTCATTTTTCTCTTTTGCTTTCCCCTCCTTGGTCTTTTCTTGTTCTTGGATTTCACCTTTAGGCCGAATTAAAGGAGGGAGATTTTGTGAGTTTAAGCCATGAATTTCAACACATAAATGTTACTAAATAACTATACTAATAATGATCTACAATTCTATACCAAAACCCTTAATTAATTCTAACAAAAACTCAAGAATTTACGTAATTATGACAACTTTCTCTAACTAGAAATCCTCACTTTCCAAACTTTCTTTTGGTCTAATATGATTTCTATGATGAAGAGGAGGTTCCACTACAAGAAAAAAGGCTTTCAAGGATGGGAAATTCGGTCCTTAAAAGTGCCAATCCGGTCCCTAAAACTTAATAAGGATGGGAAAAACCGGTTGCTATCCCGTCCTTATAGGCTCCGCCGCTAATGATAATTAAGGACGAGATATATCTATCGGTCCTGAAAATTTTTAGTGATCGGATAAGAAACTGGTCCCTAAATAGTATTAAGGACCGATTTTTCCATCCTTAATAATATAAGTCACGTGCTCTTTAGAGTTAATAAGGACCGAATATATGGTCCACAAAAATATAATAACAATCGTAAATGTTTAAGGACCAGTCTTAAACCCCATTGCGTAAAACCATTAGGGATCAGATAAAAACTGGTCTTAGTTAGTATTAAGGACTGCCTTTACCATCCTTAATAATGTAAGTCACCTGATCATTATAATAAATATGGACCAGAAATCTAGTCCTTAAAAATGTAATAATCATAGGACCATATGATAAATTAAAGACCATAAAACTTTAATTAGAGACCATTCTTTTTACCCTTTATTTTTTAATTTAGTATCATAACTAGAGCATCCAAATTAAGATTGCTCAAAAGCATAGACAATTAATAATATAATACATTCATAGATAATTTGTAATTGATACGTATATAGAATTATCATCCAAAAAATCAATGCATTGTTTATACAGCCCCTTTGCAAAAAAAAAATAATCTATAACAAAATAAGATAATGCTTCTCTATCTAGCCAAAAATCTAATGTTCTTTCGAATCTTCGTATTCAATTTTGTACTTCAATGTTTTGTCCATACCAAAAACTGTAAAATGTATAAGGAAACAAAAATAATTATGCCAGAAAATATATAAATCTACTATAAATAATTAATTAAATCTACAAATATTTTGAGAACAAACCTTAGAAAAAGCATATGTCCTCCAAGTGTAAATATATACACTTCAAAAATTCAACATATGAACCTCAAAAAAATATAATTCCACCAAGTGTAACTATCTACACTTCAAAAAGTTAGCATATAGGAAAGGGGTTGTAAGATTGATGAACAAATTCCCTCTGAAGAAGACATTGAAATCAATTTGATAATCAGATTTCAAGAAACACCACCAATGCATAAGAACTTAATTTAATTTTAAATCATTCAATGAGCAGTAATGTAATCAACATTGAGAACAGTTGATCAAATAAGTAAAAAGGGAAAAGCAAAAAAAAAATTAGTGGCTGGTGTTATCATTATCAATGGTGAATATTGTTTACAAGAGAGTTGTTTTCAAGCCTTCAAAGTTAATTCACTAAATGGTGTTAAGAAGACATGTTTGTGATTAACTAGTAATCTGGTTTAAACTTCATAACATACCCCACAAAGTAGAAAACTCCAAAATTTTCTCCCAAAATGTCATATTGTCAATTCAGATCAACTCAAACTGTAACTTGTTTCTTTCTCCAAGGATTAAAGCTTAACTTGAGAAATCTTACATGAAAAATTGAAATAAGATGTACCGAAACAAAAATAACTGATAAAGTTTGCCATTTCCGCAATGCCTTTTTTCCAATATTGTAACACGAAATGGACCTTTTCATTTTTATTACAATGTTTTCTGGTTGTTTTTCTAGTTAGAAAATGGAACTTTCCTGCATTGACTTAAGGAATTGCATGATGGGGAGATTTGCCCTACAAATTGAAGGATAATATGCAGAAGACTGACAAACCTCTGCAGTAGGATGTCGGACTGCAAGCTGAAAAGCTAGAAGATCATGGAAAAGGCAGCTATAATATAATTGCCTGATTGGTGCAGTATTCCCTTCCAATACTTCCGCTGTTTTGGACAAAGCCTTAAGAATGGCCTCCTCTTCTGAAATGACAAAAGCTACTTCCAAATCTGAATAAACCTGGATGAGCATAAATTCTATTAACAAGGAGAATCTATAACATAACAATATGCTAAATGAACTGAAATGAATTAAAATTTTGTGTCTGCCTCAAGTTTCCATATAAACACATAACTGGTTTTTTACAAGGGCACAAAGGATATAAGCATAGGAAGGTAGAGGGGTTCCTGCAAGATATTTAAGGACTGCATTGGGACTTAGAAGACTTGATAGCTCAAAGTGATCAGATATGTCTAACAAGAGCCGAGATTCAATTTCTCTAGTGATATCTAAAAGCTGAGCAAAAGCAGAACATGTCACAACCTCAAATTGAGCCATCCCAGCAATCACCATCTATGGTTTGAGCTTCTTTATGAGCTCTACCATTAAGTCAGACTGTCTAGGTGCCTCAATGACTGTAATTACATCCTTGGATGGATTATAATTCTCTGTACCCTACAGTAGGATCAATAGCTATAGTGGTTAGATTTGTAGCAAGAAAGTCAACTTCTATAAGGCTTTTTGTGCATGTAGCAAAAAACTACACTATTAGATTTTTCAAACTTCTACTGACACTGATCCTTCTTCCATAAAATAAGTCCTTAAAGAGTTAATAGACAACAATAAAAATTATTATAGTATCCCTAAGAGAAGTGAATCTAGCAAGGGGCATTATAGAGACGAATTTACGAGTTTTTAAAAAAGAAAGATTCATAACTGACATTAGATATATGAAACAGCAAATTGTTCGTGGCCACAAAAGAAAAAGCATGTTATAACTACAACATAGATAAGGCCCTGATAACATGATGAGGTGTGGAACATAATAGATTCCAGTTGTTTAGATCAAGCATTCTCGCCATGGGAGGTCCAGAGCGAATAGAACAACAATTATCACTCACTATCCCCAAAAGGGAATAATTACACCAATGACCACAGCCGTATACTTGTCAACTTTTAACTTTCCAAAATCATCATAAGGAATCAACTTTGGATAATGATAGCTACTGATGCCAATAATTTCACACCATACTACTCAAAACTATTACTAGTGAAGGCATATCACAATTTTATTTATCTCATGAATTACCTCTTTAAAAATTATAGAAAGCCGATTATGCTACTAAGACGAGAGAAATCAGCAATGGTTAGGAAATAACTTGACAGTAGAACTTGAACAGAACAGGAAAAAAGAGTTGTCTTTGATGAATGCATTGAAATATCCTGCACTAAGGAGTAGGGACATGACTATGGATTCAATGAAACAATGAAAATTGATTTTTCTTTTCGGCAATTAGTCACACATTAATTGGACAATGTTTATTTGCTGTCTTAGCACCGCAAGCGAGCACATTTTAAGCTCTTAGCTTTCATAATTCAGAGGAACCATCAATTCTAGTTTACCAAGGAGTTAATGAAGAATGATCCAACAAGATATAGAAAATATTCAAAGTACATGTATTAAAACATATCTGCTTTCAGGTTTCAGCCTGTCAAAGACATGCAAAAAAGCATTTAAGAGTTCAAGAGTGCAAGGCATATTTGCTAATTACACTCCTATCATTGAGATATCCTCTATCTCTATCTTTTCTAAGAATAATTAATTGAAATCTTCAGTAGCAAACATATAGTATACTTCTAATCCCAACAATTAAGCAAACCGCAACACAAACTTCAATATTTATATAAAAATTGTATATCTATTCAGAAATATTGACAATAGTTATCAGAGCTATGGCATATCGACCATAAAACATAAATAAAATAGAATAACAAATACAAAATACCTCAAGTGCTAAAGATGTTAACCACTGTTGGGGTAAGTGTCGAGTCAGATGTTCATCCACAATTGCAAGTCGAGGTGAGAATAATCGAAGAGCATTTTCAATTGCAACAGCCCTTGAAGGAAAGATGACAACATTCTTGTCGAAGATAAAGATTAGTCAACAGCATAGTTTATATAACAGAACAAAAGATTGGTTATTGAGCACCATTTTTGCCTTACGCAAAGCCAGTTGAAAGCATCGTAAGTGTGGTAGGTGTGATAGCTTCCCTCACGATAGCCCCCGCAAGCACCTTACTATGTAAATAACAACTGCAAGATTTCTAACAAGTGTATCTTTGTAGATATATTTTCCTAGTAAATTATCTTTGGTAGAAACCATGATTTTGGATGTTGTTCCACCTATTACAAGATTGAGAGTGTACCAAAGATAAACCTGGCAACAAAGAACAAGTGTCTAACCATGTAAAAAACAATATAAATTAGCGATGATTATGCAAAGTGACATAACTGCCCATTTAAAGTCAACTAATTTGAATTCTTATTGCAACTGCCCATTTATATGTATAACTTCATGATGATTATGCAAAAGAATTCTTACCACAACTGCCCATTCCAACATATAGCCATATGTCATCATCTAGGCACAAACAAAAAGCACTCAGTGACAGCTATGCAATACTACTTAGATTGTTGCAAGCTTAACAGTAGAATTTGGGTATATTCCCATGCCAACATTCATAAGTATAGGTTCAATCATAGCATGTGTGAAATTGAGGCCAAATAAATAGTATCGATTATGAATCATTTGAACCAAAATGATTCCATGAAATATGTTAACTCTTTGTCAAGTTAAGCCCTACACCCATAAACCGAGCACATTGGAACTCAAAAACTAAAAAAAATTCAATTCAATCACAAAAAATAAACCCAAACGCTATTAATTAACCAGACAGAAATATGTCATATCCCAAGGCTCTGTATTTCAGTAACCCCACAAATATGTCATATATAATAAGTACACTTGTTTTGAATTAACATGATTTTTTTATTTTTTCAATGTTAAGAATTCCACCAAATAACAAAAACTAGATCTTGAGGGATACAAAAAGCATTCCCCATTGGCACCTGCCGCCAATTAGAATCAAACAAAAAAAAACTCATAAAGCATCAAATTTATTTACCAAGTGGACTGATACCCATTCCTGTTCAAACAAATAATCTTCCTAGAAGCATACCCCATAGATCCTTTGTCGAGGAACTACAACATCAACTTTTAGTGGCTCCATAATCACAGAACTAATACATATATAAAATTGAATAGAGATACATATAGGAGTATTTAATAAACAACCTTCGCCATCAAATTAATTGGCTTCCTGATGAATTTGTACGTTAGGTGCTTCATCCAAGAAGTAGAAATCAAGCTTTGCAATGAGGAAGTCAAATGGGCCATGGTTAGATGCGCAGATATACATAGCTATCTCATAGTCAAATCATGAGCAACAAGGAATGCTTTGTGCATATACACACTAAAATATAGGTGTAAGAATAGAGAATTCCTATAATTACTATAGAAAATGATAAAAATAACCATCCCTAGCAAAAATAAAGTAACAGACCAAAGAAGAGAACTAGTAACTTGAAGAGAACTGAAACATAGAAAAAACAAAAAAAACCCATAAAAATAGAGTGGTAGGCAAAATAATACGAATAGTGGCCGAAGAAAAATTCCCATCATCAAATACACAAAGCAATCCTTGGGTAGAAGAAACCAATTTGCAGCAGGAAACAATCAAACAATAGCGCCCTTATGTAGCAAAAAAACCACCGTAAATAGAGCCCCTTATCAAAAACACCAAGAGAAAAACCCAGGAACCAAAGTTGAAATCATGAAGATTAAGGGACCAACTGGTTTGTATTAGCATAGCAGCAAAAATTCCATTTCATAAATTATTCAATGCCATTGGATTCTAATTTAATGTTCTTGCTCATAAATCACAAAATTATGTTCGTTATTACTGATAAGGTAAATTGTCTTATATTATCAACAACAAATGTCAGCAAAAAGCATTTGCAACTCCAAAAGCTTCCTCCCCAGCCCAGCCCCCCCCCCCAAAAAAAATTTAAATAAATAAATAAAGTTTCCATATCATCAACAGTTTCCAAGAAATTCCATTTTCCTCCTCTGAAGCCTCTGACTTCTGCCATGAATACATGGACATCTAAGGTAAAGTAGCTTGCAATTAATTTAATACACTAAACCCCAAATACCATTTATAAAAAGAAAGGTTTTAACAAAAACCTCAAGATTATGACTGCTAGTGAATAATGAAAAGAAATGACAGTTACAACATATATGTATGGCAGTTTCAGAAGAGGCTCTATATTTTGTGAATATAAAAATGGAATAGATAAAATATAAATGTAACAACTAGTCCCCTCTGTCAGAAAGGTTTCTAATTTCAGTGGTGTTAATTTACTGGATGTACCTAGAACAACAAGTAAGATGGAAGACAATTTAAGGACCTGAATTGCAAATCATAAATCATAATTCATAATTCCATACCTAGTCCTTCGAAGGCAGGTTGTTGCATTAAGATATATGTAGCTGCAAATTAAAAAAAAAAGGGCATTTGAGTTAAAACCACAGTATCATAGCAGGTCAATCTATTAGAAGATCACAGCTAAATTTTGTATGATTTCCAAAAATATTAAATCTCAAACCTTATTAACTCCATTTCATAAAATAGACAAAGTGAGAAGAAAAATAAAGAAGATTTGCAAACAAAGGTTGTACACATACCATATTTCAACCATTTATGCCATTAAGACTATAAAGTTAGCCCAAATCATTTACTTCCAAACATAATAAAAATACAGCTCCTTCTCAAAACATTGTCAAATCTTAAGATGCAATTTCTTATAATATCATCAAAATTTCCGTAATGCTATAATAAAAAACATACAAATGAAATTAGTTAATACAATAGGCAAAATATTAGAAACAGTGGCCAAATGAAGAAAAATTCCCATATTCAAATACACCAAGCAATCCTTTTTTTAATAAGCCAAAATAATCATTTTTATAGGCTATAACATATTATTGATAAAATGAAGAGTACAGAGAGCCAACTTTGCTACAAGCAAGTGCAACAAGAGCAAAATCCCCAAAATACAAAACCTGAACCTAAACAACTCCACCAATAGCAACACCATGTCTACTAACAGTTAACAACAATATAAAAGAGCAATTTGCCAAATAACAAAATACCCGAAGATATAATTAACCAAAATACCATGAGAATACACAAATGACCAGACATCTGGAGAATAATGGATAAAGAATAAGCTGCCCAATACCGCAAACCAGCTTGAGAATAATGACCACACATCTGGGACAGAGAAAGCAAAAGATTAATATACATAAAATTTCCTACCTACTAAACCGCAACAACCACTAACCCAGAACTAACACACATAGCACCCACTGATTATCAACATAACACTAGAGTCACCCCTTTCAAAAAAAATTGAGTTTTAGGGAGCAGTAACAGACCCCGAGAGATCAAAACCATAGGCCAACAAAATAGAGAAATCAACCCACGAAGAAAACAAGCAAACAAAAAAAAAGTTAGAACAGGAAAACCAGAGTATTAAACGAAATAGACTACTAATTCCCTCTTTGATAAGTGATAAACTCCTAATCCAACAGACCAATAAACTCTTAAACTCCTAATCGAAGAACCAACAGACCCATTAACCTTACACTATGTTTTATGACTAATTAAAAATAAGAAATTTAAATTCAAGTCTCAAACCTTACACAAATGCTTGCTTTTCACTCCAATTCGTGTATAATTAGATCTGGCCCTTTTTCTCTTATGAGAAACGTCTTCAGCCATCGATTGTGAAGCACATCATCTTGGAGCTGTCCATCGTGGAGCGATTTGGAGTTCGATTGACAGTGAAGCAAGTATATAATATAAATCAAGCTAAACTAGGGCAGAGAAACTTTCGTTAGAGAGAAAATAAAACAAAGTAGTAAAACCTTTTTGCTTTTTATTAGGTCCACTAGGTGAACCTATAGGTGGTCTCCTCCTCTGCAGTGATCTAGCCTATCTACTAGCTTCATTAGCTTGTACGAACTCAACTTGTATAGCTACCTAAACTATAGGCACCTGTGTACTCCCTCTCGCTGGTATGGCTCCAGTGGGTCCACCTCTACCACGTCCTCTGGGTGGTGTTGTGATAGGTTTCTTTATAGGAGTGGCTAATGTAGTGGCTTATGCTCGGGGAGAATCTTTCTGAAAATGATCTTTTGACCCACATCTCAAGTAAGCACCTGTAAGTCTCCAACATTCACTTGGATGGCAATGTCTGCAATGATTACATATGGGGTTATCAAATCTCCCAAAGCCTCGGGGAGAACTAGCAATAGAAGTGGTTGGTCTCAATCCGTAGATTTCTGACTTTGTGCTGGTGTGACTGTAAGAGCTTTTGAAAGAGCTACAGAACCTTTTTACATTTTACTAATCCATAAGGTGAACTTATAGGTGGTCTCCTCCTTTGCTGTGATCCGGCCTGTCTACTAGCTTCATCGACTTAAAATGCCTCAACTTGTATAGCTACCCAGACTAAAGCTCTCACATTGGTGTACTTGTATGCTAATGCTTCCCTGATTCTATTATGAAGTCCTTGTTCAAATAGCTAGCAAAGTTTTATTGGGGGTATATTGTTGTCCTTCAAATAAACAATTAGTCTCTCAAACTCTCTCTTATACTCCTATACTATTTTGTTGTCTTGTTGTAGTCGCCAAAAAGTATTTTCTATAGTTTACTGGTATTCCTTGCCTATGTACTTTTCCCCAAATTGATGAAGAAAAAAAGAACATGTTAACTCTTCTGCTAATGTGTACCATCTCACGGTCTCCCACCATGTATAAGTGGGACCCTAGAATAAGGCAACTACACCTTCCAACATCTCCTCGAGTGGACTATGAGTGATCTCAAAAAGTCTTTTAATCTTGTTCAGCCATTCTTTAGCTTCTGAAACAATCAATTGATCACTACTATAGAAGTCTCTTGCCTCAAATTTCTTCAACTATTCTAGTATGAGTTTTTTGGGCAGCTAAGGTGGCAACTGATGTTGAGGCTATAGGGTAGCTAGGGCTTACATTCTCTAATGTAACAAGTCTGCCATCATCTATTGAAGTCTTATGGTGCAGTTAGCGGAGGTGCCTGTGGAGCTAGTGATGCATAGGCTAACTAGACTAACCGTTTGAGTAGTATCATTGGTTGCTGGACTAGCAGACGCCCCACTCTCAACATCACTTGCCATCTCGATCGCTCATCTAGATCCAGAAGCCATAACTATCACTGAAAATACACAAAGGGGACAAGTAAGATTCAACTTCAATTCCACTAATTCATTATATGGCATGTACATGAATTAGTTCAATCATCCACTTTTAGGTGTTTACTCCAATCTAAGGACCACCTAAACCTAGCTCTGATACCATAAAATGTGACACCCTAGGTTTGTACATAAGTCCATACATAGTGAACTACTATTGGTTGCATCGCATGGTTATTGATGTTAATTATTTTCGTATCGATTACAACTTATTATTTAACTTAACATTCACTTCCCAATTTCACATTAGTGTCAAAATGTTACTATTCATTTGGTAAAAAGTTTGGCAACATAAGGGCTATAAAGTCATGCTACCCAAACCTCCAATTCATTAAATTTACACTCCTAATAGGCAACCTCTGCCTCCAATACTCCAACAATAACACAGCACTACTATGATCATTCACCATTCATCCTCACACATATATCACACAACCATTATTCATGCAACATTATAACATAAATTTACTATTGTTTTGCATCTATTACATAACATATTACATAACAAGTTCCAAAGGTTTAATAAATAATGCATAAGTTTGTACATCCCAAAAGACTCCACATGTACATGCCTTTTTGTTCCTCTTTCACTTGGTCTTCAATTGCCTATCCCTGCATGCATTTAAACAAGCCATGTGCTAAGCAACAAAGTTGCCCAGTGGTGGATACACTACACAAAATTTTATTTACATGAACTATTGTAAGAAAAATTACCATTTTACCCTTTATTGTTATTTATTATCAATTAACTTAGAATTTGTTCTCTTAATGCTTTAAATTACCATTTAGTCCTTTATTTTTCCTATTCTCCTACTTTCCCCACATATTTCTTACTTAAGAGAAAAAATACGATTTAGTCCCTAAACTTTCCTTTATATATATATATATATTACATTATTTTCCCCTAATTTTAGTTCGTTTTGCTCTCCTTGGCCTTTATTCCATTTTAAGCCTAGAATTTACAATTTCTTCCTTTTACTTGCTCACAAAGTGGTAAACTATAGTTTGGTCCTTAAAACTTTTCCATAATTATAATTTAACCCTTTTTTAATTTTTTTAACCTTTTGAATTCCTTCAATCACATTTTTAATGTAAATTTACGATTTTACCCTCATTTTCTAGCATAATTACAATTTTCCCTTTTTAACAAATTGATTTCATTTTCCACTTTGTTTACCATTTAATCACACATGTGATATCTTTTATGCATAATTAACTGTTTAGTCCCTATTTTCTTGCATAATTACATTTTTACCCTAGTAGTGCCTAATGGAAACCCTCGAATTGAATATGCAAGATGAGAACTCTAATGAAGCCAAATGACTTAAACCGACCACTTGATGTGATTAACTACTCCAGAATGGGTTAAGGTGACCACTTGACATAACCAATGCCTCAATTGTGAATTTAGTGCCATTATATCCCAAAATCCTAAATTTAACTACTCTACACTAAAGGCAAATATTTTAAAAATCTTATGTCACATTATCTTGTGGATTTTCCTTAAGTTCCACATTATTCCATATTTCCCATTTGCTTATATCATGATCATTTGTGTTCAATATATATACATTCGTCATGCTTGAGTAAAATATCATACAAATATAACATAAACATGTCATTTCCATATGGTAACCTATTCGGCCAAACTTTGTCAATCAACATGCATCATGAATTACCATGCAATTTTATGTCTCATATGTTCCTTTATTCATATTAAGCCTTCATTTAAAGGTATACATTTAAATTATGTTTCAAACCTTTTATTACATAATTGATCATCATTATGTCCACATTGTATATATTATGTACACATGAAATTTAAGGTTTGAATTTTGCATACTAGACTCATTTATCATCATAATGTTCAAATAATGTCAAATCTTCCATGAATTAGCCAAAAATCACATGCTAACTTTAGGTACACTATTCAGCCTCACTAAGTTCTATCACATTTTGATTATTTCGTTCCTTAATTCTTAATCATAATGTAATATTAACTCATTTTATTAGCATATTGAAACAATTTCACATTTATACCTAAGTTATCATAGTTACATAATGTAAAATTTAGCAAGATTCAACGGAATTAAATGAAATTAGGTGTAGAATTGTATCTACTAACCTTAAATGTCTTGAAAATCACCTTCTTCTTTCTCTTTGCTCTTCCCCTCCTTGTTCTTTTCTTCTTTTTGGTTTCCACCTTTAGGCTGAATTGAATGAGGGAGATTTTGTGTTTATGCCATGAATTTCAACATATAAATGTTACTAAATAATTATACTAGTGATACTCTACAAGTCTATACCAAAACCCCTAATTATTTCTAAAAAAAACTTAAGAATTTACCTAATTATGGCAAAATTCTTTAACTAGAAATCCTCACTTTCCAAGCTTTCTTTTGCTTCAATCTAATTTTCATGTTGAATAGGAGGTTATCTAGTATATGTAGATAAATTTTGGGCTTAAGATTTGGTGGGGGTTGAGAGAAATGATAAGAAAATGGTAGGAATGGAGTATAAAAGATAGGTTTGGGAGGGAGGGAGAAGAGGGGAGGATGGCAGAATTTTAAGGAGTTTTGTAAGGAAGTTTAGACTTCCCTAATCTGTATTTAGCCTATCAAATGAATGGTCAAGTGTTGATCATTCACTATTTAATCTAATGGCTTATTTTTAAGCCACTTGTTGCCACCACATCAATCCCTACACTCGCTCATGCACAATTTGTGCATGAAATTAATTATGGCTAAATTTTTTAAGAAATTTTTACCCTTGAACAAATTAAAAAGGACTTTTATCTCCCATAACTAAATTAATTTCTATTTCTTACCATTTTTTGGATTCCAATGTTTCCCTCATCAAAATTCCATAAAACTTTTTCCTAGAGTGCAAAAACATATGCATAAAGGTGTGGCTAAAATTTCAGATCATTCTAACATTTTTTCAATATAGTTGCAGCCTCGCCAAAAAAATTCATTGGTTCGAAACCTGAAAATCTAAAACTATCAAAAAAATATTTTTTAATTCTAACCTTTCATTTAGGTTATTTATAATGGGTACATGCAATCATAATAATTTTTAAAGGTCTGTGGAATATTTTAAAGCCTAATCAAGCCTATGGTTAACTCATATTATGATATTGGGGAAATTCTTCACTATCTGTTTTGGAGAAATATTTGACCTCAATTTTTTTTCTTAAATTATATCATTGGACTCCATTTAATAAACATTATCTAATCTAATAGTCAAATACCAAACTTCCCAGTAGGTCACCCATCCCAAAATTTTCCTAGCTCACACACGTTCAACACTTAAGCACTTTTGAATTCTATTGTACTATGCCAATGTAATCACACCAAATATCATTCTAATGTTACTATTTATGGTCAAGAAGGTACTATTCATACCAAAAAAATTTAAGGCATCACACTAATAATATCGAAAATGCAGGATTACTCATACACAAATGCAAGATTAGTTATACACCGTACATCATTAATTAGTATGCACTTTATCCTTTCAATATTTCCTATAAATACCTACTTAAGTTCTATGGGCGTGGATAATGGGTGATGTGGATACCTAAAGCTATCGACCCTATGGACCCAATAAGGTTAAGACTATAGTCCCAAATGAGCATAAACTATGGACCCAAATGGGGTCAACTATGGCAGCTGCAACTGTACCCTATAGGCATGCGTATCTATCCATAACCAAGTTCTAAGTGCAAGCATTGAATTATATTCTTACACATTTCATTCATCATGTTCAAGTTTTTGCAATATCTTCATATATGTATACAAATATCTATACATAATTGTAATATTGTGGCAGTAATCAATAATATGTCTTCTTAAGAATGTAAGCATTTATATATGCATAACTTGCCTAATCATAGCATCTTTGATCATATTTTTCCATATGCAAGTTACAATTAATTTAGGATCATTTGTAACTATGTACCAATGTTCCATCATTATTTATATGCACTATATAACATGTTATACCCTTATTTTATGGACAAATTACTCTGAAAACATTTAGGTAACTTGGTCAGAATTTAGTATCAAAAGATCAAGTATGAATCAAAATAGGAGAGGCACATGGCGAGACTGATTAATCTTAGCCGTGTCCATTGCTATTTCTAAACACAAAGTATTGCGCACAGTGGAGACTAAATAGTTTATGTTGTGTACAATAACTCAACTTTAGTGCAGAAGGGTGTACACAGTGGAGATTGATTAGTCTCTGCTGTGTACTCTAATTCTTTTCAATATAGAAGGTTATACACAATGGAGATTGATTAGTGATACCATATATAATGTTCTATATTTTTAATGCATTTTTTCTTTATTTTAGGTAGCTAGTAGGTTAAATTATTTATATTTTATGTGTTTTTGTCTAGTTTATGTGTGTGTTTGTATTTCAGGTAAGTTAGGTCTAAAAGAAAGAAGAGATAGTAAAAGAAGCAAGCCAGAGCACGAGTCGACAAGTTTGTCCGACTCGTGATGAAGAGGAAAAAGAGGTATCATGACTCGTTAAGAGAATCTGACTCGTTACAGAGAGCAAAATTGTCTGAGTCAGCAAGTTTGTTCGAGTGGTGAAGGCAAGCAAGAAGAAGAGCACGACTCATGATATTTGCACGATTCATTATAGAGAACAAGGCAGCACGACTCATGAAGGAGGGCACGACTTGTGAAGAGAAGTAGCAAGGAAAAAATGAGTCATGAAGAACATCTGACTCGTTATAGAAGTAAGAGGGACATGACTCGTAAAAGCTGTCCGAGTTGGTCCAGGCACTAGTTCTGAAGCAATACAATTTTTCATCTCACCTATTCTCGACCACCAAGTATTTTTATCAAACCTTTTCGTGGCAAATTTTCACCATGACATCTATTCTGAAGAGGCATGATTTGGGGTGCAAATTTCTCTATAAATAGGTACAAAATATGCAATTGTAAAAGAGTTTTTTTTTCCAGGATATACAATTGATGTTTTTATAGTTGTTAGGTAGAGATATACTTAGTTTTTAGTAGATGATGGCAAAGGAACAAAGCCAAAGGAACAAGAGATACATCAAAAGGTTTAAATATATAGTACATTTTTTGGGGAGTTTATTTTTCTCCAATTCTCCTATTTGATTTTAATTCGATTCTATATTTTGGCTAGTTCCTTTGTATACTAGAAATGTGAAGTGATATTTGCTTAAGATCAAATTTATGTTTATTATAAATAAAGTATGATTTAAATCAATTTGTGTGATTATTTTGCTATGTTAGTCAATTGATTTGCAATGAAAATTGGAATTTATTTATGGAAAGACATTTTAAAGTATTGAATTCACTTAGAGATAAGGAATTCTCTTTGAGGGATTAAAGAATTGGCATTGAGCATCATAATTTTTATTATCTCTATAATGACATGAGAGTGCTTATAGACGTTAAACAAGAACATCTTTAATGACAATGAGAATTGCTTTAAAGAATCTTTGGTTAAATTCTACAATCACTTCAATTATACAATTATTTTTACTTGCCTTAAATGACTTATCCTTTCTATTTATATGTATTTTAATACTAATTAATAATTCATCCTTAATCTAATTTGATTTAATCTATGTATATTAGTTTAGAAATTAATTAAATACTTAATTTTCAATAATTGGTTGCCTACCCATCTACTTCTTGTTATTTCAATACCAGATTTACCTCGTTCCCTTTGGAACGATACCTTACTCATTTTATACTTAGTCTAGAAGGACTAAGGGTTCAAATAATCCCTTATTAGATTTTGGCGTCGTTGCTAGGGAACGGTTGACTTAAATCTTTATTGGTTAAAATAAAAAAGTGGTTGTTTTAGGAATATATTAGTTAGATAGTTACTCATTCTTTGTATATGAGTTTTTATTGTTTATTTTAAACTTTGTGCAAGGAACTTAGGAGAAAACAAGAAGAAAAACTTAGATTGAAATAAGAAGAAGAACAAAGGTCCAGCTTGGAAAAGGATTAAAATATCCAAAATATGGCAGATCAAGAAAGGAGAACCCTTGGAGATTTTGCTATGCCTAATATATCTGAAAGTTTTCGAGGTATAGTGGCACCAACCATTGCCAACAACAACTTTGAGATTAAGCCTGCTGTCATACAAATGGTTCAAAATAACCAGTTCGGAGGTTTGCAAGGGAAGGATCCTTATGCTCATATTCTTGCATTACTTAATGTGTGTTCTACTTTCAAAATCAATGCAGTAACTAATGATGCTATAAGGCTTAGGTTATTCCCATTTTCTTTAAAAGATAAAGCATGGATTTGGCTTACTATTATTCCTAGTGAGTCAATAACAACTTGAAACCAACTTAAACAAGCTTTTATTCACAAATATTTTCCACCCCATAAAACAGCAAAATTTAGAAAGCAAATATTTACTTTTAAGCAATTGGCTTGTTAACCTTTGTTCGTAATCATGGCCACTCTCATGCTAATTTAATGTTAGAGTTTTATACTTACTTGAAAGCTAATGATGAAAATTCTAGGCTTTTGGACTATCATTTAGATGGAGAGCATCATTCTCTAACATATTTCTTCATGCAAAAAGCATTTGGTTTTAAGCAAACTGGTTTATGTGATCCCCCTCATGAGTTTCATTCAAATGACTTTAGTTAGTTTCTCACTGGTTTGACAACTCCATTTAAATCTAGGGATGCTAAATCTATGTTTATTAAGGATTTGAAATATTGGATTTTGCATAATATTCTTGCTTCTCTGGTTTTTAACAAAAATGAATTTAATCGAGTTTCTTATCAGAAGCTTTTCTTAATGTGGTGTATTCATAATAAGAAATTTGTTTGCTGGTCATAATGGATCTTTAACCAACTTTTGCAATGTATGGATCGAAAAGATGCTCCTCTCACTCATGGACATGTTATAGCTATAATTGCTCAAAATCAATCTATTGATCTTAGTAGTTATTCTATAGTTATTTCTCATGTGTATTTTACTAAGCAGCTCTTTGTTTGTGGTGAGGTTATTAATAATGCTTTTTAGCCCATTCCACATCACTTAAGATCATGTTAAAGGGATATTCAAGGTTCTTCTACTATTCCCCCTGCAATTGTTGATGATAGTACAGATGATGATGAACAGGAGGAGCAGAAGACTAGTGATGATGATAGGGACCAAATATGCAGTTGTAAAAGAGTTTTCTTTTCGAGATATACAATTGATGTTTATATAGTTGTTAGGTAGAGATATACTTAGTTTTTAGTAGATGATGGCAAAGGAACAAAGCCAAAGGAACAAGAGATACATCAGAAGGTTTAAATAGAAAGTACATTTTCTAGGGAGCTTATTTTTCTCCAATTCTCCTGTTTGATTTTAATTCAATTCTATATTTTGGCTATTCCTTTGTATACTAAAAATGTGAAGTGATATTTGCTTAAGAACAAATTTATGTTCATTATAAATGAAGTATGATTTAAATCCATTTGTGTGATTATTTTGCTATGCATGCTTGATCACCATATTTAGCATGTTAGTCAATTGATTTGCAATGAGAATTGGAATTTATTAACAAAAAGACAAATGAATTTACTTAAAGTATTGAATTCACTTAGAGATAAGGAATTCTCTTTGAGGGATTAAAGCATTGGCATTAAGCTTTATAATTTTTGTTTATCTCTATAATGACATGAGAGTGCTTATAGAATCTAAACAAGAACGTCTTTAATGACAATGAGAATTGCTTTAAAGAATCTTTGGTTAAATTCTCCAATCACTTTAATTATACAATTATTTTTACTTGTCCTTAAATGACTTATCCTTTCTATTTCTATGTATTTTTATACTAATTACTAAGTCATCCTTAATATAATTTGATTTATTCTATGTATATTAGTTTAGAAATTAATTAAATACTTAATTTTCATTAATTGGTTGCCTATCTATCTACTTCTTGTGATTTTAATACCAGATTTACCATGTTCCCTTTGGAACGATACCCTAATCATTCTATACTCAGTCTAGAAGGACTATTGGTTCAAATAATACCTTATCAATTAGTCTATGCAGTGTACTCCATTCTGCCTAAGGATTCATATGGGCAAATTTTTGGCCTCAAATTACATATTATTTTAACCTAGTAAACGATATTTTCTAGGAAAGCTTCCTTCTAGTCATTTGTTCTTCTGTACTTGTAGTTTCCAAATCACTAAAAATCACTTTATTTAAGCTTTTAAATTCCAAGATATTCACAAAATAGTGTAGCATGGTCTTAATGGCAAGGTGACAATCATTACTATATTTCAAGTTTGTTTTTTACTTTCTTAAGGGTAAAACTAATCCTTAACCTCTTCATGAGAAATTTAGGCATTTGAATCTAGTTTACTTCCCTACTAGAATTTATTAATTTATGGCTCTACAACTCCACTTATAAGAAAAATAGTTCCATTAGGTCAAATGGACCCTAAGACAAATTTTCCCTACCTTAAGAATGGCTTAACTACTTCAACTCTTATACACCCTTAAACATTACATCCATGTTTTCCTTTCATCAATACAACTAATATGCTATCTCAATTCATAACACAAAGCATACAAAAGCAAAATGGTTAGAAGTTCCCATACCTTTTTGGCAAGCAAAACACCTCCTTTAATCTCTCTCAGTTTCCTTTTTTTTTGCCCTTGCTTTCTCCTCCTTCTACATAAAACAAGTTACATATATGAACATTAATCTACTCCCTCAAATTCACTTTCTATTATATGGGAAAAAAGAAGAAATGAATGATTTATTACCTTAAAAACACCCGACCACTAAATTCTCTCTCCCCACAAATGCTATAATTGAAATTAGGGATTGTTTAGGGGTTATTTAAAGTTAAAATGACTGAGTTTAGGAAGAAGAATGGCTGTCTTTATTTTTCTAGAGTGTACAACCATCTCTTATCTAAATCTCTTGGTTTTTCTTCCTTTCTCAAGAAAATTTTAAGGAAGCTAAGTTTCTTTACCTCACTAGGACACTTATGGGCACTAGATAAATTACACTTAGGTCCCTCCTTCCCCTATAATTTTTTAATTTCTACCCCAAAAATTATTTCTTTCATTTTAATTAAACCCCCATATCATGTTTTCTTCAAATGGTGCACATGCATGACTTAATATAAAATGACCTTACTGCCCTTTTTCTTTTAAAATAATTACCTTTAGGTCCCAACCTATAATGCATTGACCGACAGAGCATATATTAGTCATAATGTCTTTTAAACATATATGTATTCTTCTAGACCATATATTAGGGCCTTACATTCACGGCTATCGGATCATAAATCCATGCAAATGAGCTTAGCCATTTAAAAAGGAAATAATAATAATAATAAAGGTCCATATTCGAACGTACGCCAATTCAAAATGACATATGTCCACTACTTTTTCTGTATGGTTTTCTTACTTAAAATATAATTTACTAATTTGTCCAATTTAGACAACCCTAATGGCCAGCTGCGAGTCACCAAATTCCTTTAATAAATTTGCCAATTTGTCCAATTTGGACAAATAATTCATCTGACATGTCAAGCCCCAACATAGGCCCTAAGAGAATCCATGTATGTTATAATGGTACTATGGTTAATTTATGCTTGATTAATTGATGCATTATAAGTTTAGACCTAGAGGATAATTATTTCAAATGAAAAAGGGTAAAATAGTCATTTTATATTAAGACATACTTGTGTATAATTAGAACAAAAATATGAAATAGGGTTTAATTGTTATATAAGAAAGGAAGTTAGGGTAGAAATATGAAATAAGAAAGAGAAAGGAGTTAATTACACTCTTATGTCTTGAAATTGCCTTATTATATAAGGCAGAGATAAATTGGTCTCAGCTGTAAACACCCTTCTGTATTATAAATGAGCTTTAGCACACGATCAAGACCATTTTTTCTCCACCGTAAGCCTCTTCTATTTTGAATTACACTTGATCTTTTGATATGAAATTGTGTCCCAAGTTTATCTAAATGCTTTTAAAGTAAATTGATCATAAGAATAAAGGTGTAACATATTATATTATGCATGTAAAATTAAGATGGCATTTGGGAATATAATTACAAAAGAACCTAAATTGAATATATATTGTTTTACATATAAATATGGATAGACATAATTAAGATGTTATTAATGGGATAGTACTATGACACACGGCGGAGCCATGTTCATTTCCAGTTGGTTTCTCAGGAGCCCACTTTTAGGGTTTGAGACTGAATGAGGCTCACTATTAATCATGAATTGGCTACTTCACAATAAAAGGCATCAAACCCAAATTATTATTGGTAGTTAACCCATGAAGGCGACTACTAATGGGCCCAAAAGAGGTAGGTGTCATGGAGTTGCCACCCAACAGAATATTAAAAAATAATTCTTAATCTTTTGATGCCTAAACAGAGATTGGTGTTTGGGACATCACTCTTATTAGGCACATTGGTTATGTGTTATTTTATAATTAGGTTTTAAATATTAAACCACTTTCCTCTCTCACACGATGTATTGTGATTAAATAAAATGAACATCCCAATCAAATAAAAAAACACAATAAATAAATAAAAAGAATAAAGTCCTACTTAAGTTATTAAATAAGCAAATTGTCCAGTAAAAAAGCAAAATAAGTATCATACATAAATTGGGACATTCATTTAAGCAAGGAATCTTGGTTCCCTCAAGCATATTTTTAAAAAAATGTTATTTCTTATCTTTTGTTTGGCTTTGGATGGAAAATTGGACATTGGTCCAAGCCCTGAAGGAAAACCTAAGTTAATTAATAGAAATCATTTTGGGTTCATTTTCCTTTTATGCGTGCATAAGAATCCATTTTTTACTAACTATTACATCCCCGAAATAAAATACATCCAATACCAAAATGATGAATAAACAAAAAAAATGAAGTAAATGATAAATAAAATGGAATAAATAAAACATGTAACTGAAGGCAAGTGGCGATCATCAACCAACCAGGGCATAAATCCAAAATAAAAAATGTCTCGTGAGATCTCACAAAAATGAAGAAAATCACACACTCACAAGAAACCACAAAAAGGCAAATAAATTGGCATTGTACAAATAAAAATAGAAATGAGAACCATTTATTTAATTATATTTTACAGAATAAAAATATGTACAAGAACTAAATATCATACAAAATGATAAATAAATATTTCAGGAATCAAAGAAATCATGCAAATACAATAAAGTGAAAAAAAATACATGTACAAATGTATAAAAGATTAGCCACAAATGCCCCTGGAAAGGTGTCTAATGGCCATGGCTAAATGAGCAATGGGAAAGAAGGAACTCCTACGATGTCCTATTTGTTGCTTTGACAAACGGTCATCCATGGGAGCTTTCTCCCATCCACCACTCATAGAACAAAGCATCATACAAAAACAAACACTAAAAATCACATAGAATCGTAGCTAGCCCTAAATACTCAAATGTTAAGTCTCAAAACGTGCCAAAATAAGATTGTAACACTAAATCATGCTTTAAAAACACCAAAACTCATTTAATTATAGAATTTCATAATAAAGAATAAAGCTTTAAGTTACACAACAATTGAGAAATCTTTATTTAATCATGCCATTAACATGCAGATTACTCCAAATTTGTAACTTATCATACTTTAAGCACACAAATCAATAAAACACAGCATATAAATATAATTATTTTAGCAAAGATTAATATGATTATGCATTGCAATTTTCTAGAGAGAGAAAATAAAAGGAAGCCTAGAATATTACCCTCAGTAGATATTCTGAGGATTTTCTTCTTAGAGGGAGATAAATTTCTAAAAGATTTTCTTCTTAGAGAGAAAGAGAAATTGGTTTTCTTTTTCCCTAAGGATACCTCTATATCCCATGTGTTTTTCTGCCCCGCTTTTGGAAACCCTAAAAATATTCACTTTTATGCCTAAGATAGAGTTAGAATTTAATCCTAACTCTATCTTCCCAAATCTGGAGATCTTAATCCCCTGAAATTCAAATCAAAATTCTTTTAAAACTTATCTTCCTATTTTGGATTTCCAAAAGTATGGGAAATATGGGTTCTTAACCATAGGTGGTTGTCCCTTATGACAAGCAGCTGTCCCTCAAGCAAAATCCCATAATTTACCTAACATGCCCTGATCTGACCTGGATAAAAGAGAGATGGCCATAGATGACCATCCCTCTCATGAAAAACAAATATATGTTGCCACTGAAGGCTAAAATCAAGGCTTTTCATGCTCTTTTATTAAACACCTAAAAAATCATAAAATCTTTAAGAAAAATGTGAGAAATCCATAATCGAAGCTTCGATATATGTACTTTTTTTCAGCAATATACTATTTCTCCATCATTGGGTAACCCTAATCTAGGTTGTCTCAGGTCACAATGTCTACAGCTGCCCCTGAGTTTGGGGAGCTGGTGTACTGATGCCAAAGTGAGCTAAAATTTAGAGTAAAAGGGAAAACGATGTGTACCTGAGGTAGCAAATCTCTTGGTTTATTAAACACATACCATCTGAGGCTATAAATATCTTGGTTCATTAAACACGTACCATCTAAGGATGTGAGTCTCTTGGTTGATCAAAACACGTACCATCTAAGGCAATTAATCTTTTCGTTGGGTAGTTATCGTCAGCTTATAAGTATGTTAACCACAGTTCAGGTAGTTATCATCAGTTTATCAATGTTTTAACCCTAGATTGACTATCTGATCATTGCATGAGGTATGCAGAATCGGGTTGTTTAGGTGTATTTGATTAGCACCTAGGGCATGCAAAATTGAGATGAGCTAATTGAATCTTATTAGTGCTTAAGGCATGCGAAATCAAGTTATTTGAGTAATATGTTGGCTATTGTCCTCTATGGACATACCTAACCTTCTAGTTGTGTTGCCTGGGGCCCCTTGTAGGGGCAACCATCCCTCTTGAAACAATATTCCACTTGAGGAATTTCTAGTAAATATACATTTGTGAGAAGTCATTGACATGCTTGAAGCTTGTGTTTTGTAAGCTTATATCTATCTTGGAACGGTTTCAGCTTAATATTGTGATCTTGGCTAAATTTTGTACACTTTCCAATGACTGTCACCACTCTATAGATTGATATCAATATAAGGAAAACCATCATCATTAAAGTTGTCGACACGTCTAGTCTTACCCTGTGTCTTCCTTGAATTTGCATTATTACCAGGCTTTTGCCTCTTGTCTAATAGTTTCTTGTTGTCAACATCAATCTTATAACTTCTAATGTGTTCATATTAAAGCATCCCATACTTTAAGGAGTATGTCTCATTACCCAAGAGTCCTTTTGGTTACAGCCCAAACATACATTGACTAGTACAATGGCATTCTGACCATTATACAATTTTGGCTTCAGTAGTATTCCATTCTGACCTAGTGATAATCAAAGTCTTATAGGGTAGTCAGTGGTGAAGGGTCCAAAAGATGGCCTCTTCATGACTTAGACCTAGCAGCAAAGACATGTCCAATTTATAGTGAATGTACTTCCTTAAGCAAAATAGGATGTAAAATCCTCCTAGAATTTGAAAATATCTACATTTCTCTTTACCATGCATCTCTTTTATTTTAACATGTTGAGGCAACTTCTTGTGATGAAGATAGGTGTCTCAGCCCATTCTTTGGTTATGGTGGTAAGTATATGCCTCTTGATAGGGGTTTCTGGTACCTATGAGAAGGATTTGATATCAATGCTCTTGCTTATTTGAATTTGTATTTATTTTTATTTTCTCTCTTTTTTTGTTCTTTTTTTTATCATCACATATTAATTATATGTTTTCTTATAAATTTCATGGCATTTTTTTCATTTTTCTTTCTAGGCATAATAAGCATGAATAAAACTAAACATAATATAAGATAAGTGCATAAATTAAATACAAGTTATATTTTTATATACATCAAAAACATACAAACAAAGTTTTAAACTCCTTGAATACAAAATAATAAATCTACTGTGATGGCCTCGGTCCTCTGTGGTAAGCTGGCCTAGGTAAAGATCTAAAGGCTGAGGGCTTAGAAGGTCTAGCTGGTGCCATGGCCTGTGGTGCTACTGGCGATTGCTCCTCACTCTGCCTGAATCTAAAATGGGACACTAGCAATTTGGTTGTCAAGGCTATAGAACCTGTACTATCACCTCTGATCATTTCTCTGACCTCTTGATACTCCAATGATTGCCATAAAGTGCTACTTAAGATATCTCATCAGGTTGCCCCTCAGGTACCCGATATATCTCCTCAACTACTCATCTGTCTCCACTACAACCTATCTTCCCCTAAGGATCTCAGTCTTAATACGAGTGCCCTGCTCCCTAATCTGGGTGAGCAACTCATTAATAACCTACAAAGTCACCTCAAATCTCTGACATGCAATCACTAGACTAGCCCTGATACCCTATACCTCTGTCTGTAGAGACTGTATTATCATTGGTAATGCTTGTAGGGACTGCACTGCTACTAGTACAAACTACAATGTCTAATCTCAATATCTAATAGCATCTTTTATAGCTGTCGATCTCCTGAAGATGCCATCAAATAAAGGGACTGAAGATGGATATGCTAGTGGTACAACAAATAAAGATGTCTCTAAATGTGCTGGTGATGGTGAAGCAGTAGAGGTAGATGCCCGTGGATGTCCATGATGTGGAAGAGCTATAAATATAGGTGCCTCTAGATGTTCATAAGGAGAAAACCACCCCATCCTCATAATTAGCAATCGCTAGTGCCTGATCGACGATTTGGAATGTGCTGGTGGTTGTGGTGACCCATCTAAGAGGTCCTGCAGGTCTCTTTGCATGTTAAATTCTGTACCCTAATGATCATATGGATCGTGCGGCTCCCTTGCCTAATCCTCCTACTATGGTGGTTATACTGGAGGTGTTTGTAGGGCTACTGGTGCCTCTTATTGTCGTTAATCCTAAACGTCCCCCTCTGTGGGTTCTTCTGGCACTATAGGATCTAAATCATACCTCTGTCTGGTCTCTAGAATAGTTAATAATCGATACTGCCCCTCTTCTTCCTTAGTAGGCTCTACCATTTTTATAACGAGTGCAGTCTATAAGTCTACATACATATCAACCTGAAGAAGGTCTCTGAACTCGCTCTCGTCTACCCCCAATGATAGTAGCAATTGAGTTACAATACCTTCTATGTAAATTTATGTGGTGGACTGAGTGGCCACCCTGACCTCTGAGGTAATGATCTCGTAGGTGATGTCCATATGCCTACACTCTCATATCCCTTATAAACTAGTAATATCCGCGAAGTTGACTGACCCTAGGCTCCTTATACACCCCAAATAGGATGTAGATAACACACTATGAATGTACCTATAAGTTTGGGTGACTAGCATTGTACTCTTCACTGTATCTGACTAATATATAGCCTCTAGGAGCGCCATTGCTCTCCATTTGGTCCGGTCTACTATCCTATCAAGCATGACCACATCGAACCTAACTGGAAGGCCTATGGTCTTAATAAAGCACCAATACATGATACTATAGTGAATGCCCAGCACCCAGGACTGTACCACACCCTCCTTGGTGTCAGATCCCTAAAAGCCACTGTACTCTAATATGGCTAAGACCTCCCTAGTGACATCTGGATAAGTCTGAAATGCTAGGGTAAAGAACTTTATCCACTTCGCCCTAGCTAAGAGTCAATCGACCTCCTCTATAAGCCCGACAAACTGTAGAAATTGCTTGGATATAAAGCGACTAGCTTGAAACTGGACTTATAGCAATGCTCAACATATGTGGCCTACTCAGGTGTCATATATACGAGTATAGGCCGAGCTAGAGTAGCACGTACAGTCCTTCAAGGCATCTTGCAAAAATGAGGATAGCTAACCTGCATGAAAATACGTGCTAAGCGATACAATATAATGAACAACATCCTAAGCTTATTATTGAGTGATCTAGCAAGCATGCCCGACAAATGAGGTATAATACATATTTTAGATTCTATATAAATTCTAACAAAATTTTGGTAGCATTCTAGTTAGGAATGTGCTTGCCTTCTGTAAAAAAAATCAATTTAAACCAATACAAAAGCCATTATTGGCCGCCAAGCAACACAGTCTACATTATTCAACCACATTCATCTTAAATTAATCTTTTGCAATTCAGCTCTAAGTATAACATGCCTTTTAAAGGTACAAACACAAAGGTTACTCATGCTAGTTACTACCAAAAGTTGACAAATTTATGTGTTCATACACATGGATGTTCCTAGCTATAATGTCATGTAAATAGTTTTTTTATAAACTTAAGTTACAATCCTAAACTAAAAGGTAGCATGTTTATATATATTATCCTACTATTAAAGTCTAAAAATACAGGAAAAGTTTAACGCGTAACTAAACTAACAAGATAAATACATAAAGCATAGGAAAAGCCCAAAGGACACTTACTTGTGAAGTGAAACAGACAAAAAATAGAGGAGAAATGGACAAAAAATCGACAGAGAAAACTTGAAATTGGAAAAAAATTGATGGTTACAAATTGAAGGATAAGAAGAAGAAGAAGAAGAAGAAGAAGAAGAGACTTATATTTTTGAATTTTCAAGCGACATACGGGAGTATAAGATGTCCCATCTATCACTCCTCTTTGACCATTTTGCCCTTTTCTCTTTTCTTTTTAATTTTATTTCCCTTTTTTAATTATTGATTTACATTATTTACCCAAAAAAGACATTATTTTTGTTTTTGTTACATATGTTTGACATTATTTTATTTTATTTACATACTTACACATGTATTATTTATTTTAGTTATACATATTTACTAAAAATCCCAAAATACTCCATGAAATTTATCATGCATTCTGAATTTTCTGACTTTTCATGTCCAAAATTTTTCAAATTTATTTTCCTTGGCCAAGGGATTTTTGGATTCCCTATAAAATTTAAACAAGAGAAACTGCAACAATATGTACATGCAATGCAATGGAATATGCAGAAAAATGCATTTTGGTCATCCAAAGGCAATAGATTGGATGATCGTGGCTCGCTCTTTAAGGGATGGGTGTCTGTCGTCACTTTCCTATAAATAGTGCCAACATTTCCTTAGTCTTTATGCCTTTGACCTCTCCCTTTCTTAAAGAATTTTCTGCCAGGTATTTCCTCTTCCTTCCTTTTTTTTTCCTCTTTTCTTTTTTTTTTCTTCTTCTTCATTTCTTTTTTTATCTTTTTTATTATTTATTTTTATGTTATTTTTTCAATTAGACCATCCAAAAATCCCTATCACAATGATCTCTGGACTTGTAAAATTGCACCAACTATTAAATGGCCTGAGAACTTAGGAGAACCCTCTTTTAGCTCCATACTCCAACCTAAAATTTTTTAGGAGAGTATCTCTAGATAGAAACCTGCTACTCGTTGCTGCTTAGTATTGGGACGAATTTCTTTTTTTAAAACATGGCTTTGTGAGCAGTTGAATCTATTGTCAGAGCCTCCCCCTTGAGTCAGAGCCACAAGCACTTACCCTATGAGATACATCATTCTCAAACACTAAGAGTGTGAGTTTCTATCGATCCAGGATAGAGTTGACTAGCTAGCCCATTTGACAGATGATGATATCATGTTTAGCTGCATCTGGCTACCCATCACCTCCGTAGTTTAGGATGTATCATTAGAATGTGTCCGTCTATGCAGATTGTACCATGCTACCTTTTATGTTACTGCTCACTACACTCGCCAGTTTAGGGATCGATAGGACTTTGTTAGGTGTCATCTGGGCTTTTGAGATGGTAGACTTATTTTTCCTTTTGTGTCAGAGTACTATCAGGGGATTTAGACTCGGCTCCTTGTGAGGACCTCCATTCCTGAGATTGGCACTTACAAATTCACCACCTCTACATAGTATAAGCAATAAGTCACAAGTTTAACAACAAGCTTTCTCACCTCAAGCACCTGGATGGAGAGAGAGAGATGTGATACAGATAGACTAGATTAGTTACTATCACAGATTATGTTTTTGCTTTTATTGAACTTTTTAAATTTGACTATGTGAAAAGAAATATGCTACTTTAGGATACATTAATGTTGTTACAATTATGTACATGACATTTCTTTTTGATTTTAGTATACATTATTAGCATTGGATATTATTCCAATGACACATATTATTTAATCTTGAAATGAAACTTTAAAAGCATCATAACTCCTATCATCAATCAACCCTTTTGGGTTTTCTTAATTGATTATTTTCTCTTGGCCTCTAATTTTTGCCCAATGTGCCTTTATTTTTATTTTCACCCTAATGAGGCACCCAGTTTCAGCAAGGCCACCGTTTTTTTGATTTTCGACCCGTAGGGCATTTAATCTCTTCTTTTTCCCTTTTTAGTCTTAGCCATAGAACATTTGAAATCTACTTATGTTCACCGACTCTCTAAACGCATTGCCATCACTATCTGACAAAATGGCTACCCCCTTGGATAAAAACTTTTTAAGCACAAAAGGTCCTTCCCATGTGAGCCTAAATTTTTCTTAGATATTTAGGATTTTGGGTTTCATCTATTTGAACACCAAATCTCCCTCCTTCAAAAGATGCTTCTTAACCTTCTTTCCAAACGAATGAGCTAATCTCTTCTAATAAATCAAATTGTAATAGTATGCTCTCATTCTATCCTTATCTAGTAGGTTAAGCTGTGAAAACCTCCATCTAACCTATTCTACTTCTGGTATCTTAGCTTTTAAAGCTACCCTTAAATATTGATGTTCAATTTCTACTGGCAATATCGCTTCTGTCCCATAAACCAAAGAAAATGAAGTAGCCTATGTTAAAGTTCTGGTTATGGTCCTGTAACCCCATAATGCAAAAGGTAACTTATCGGCTTAGTCTTTATAAGTTCTAACCATCTTGGCCAAAATTCTTTTGATATTCTTATTAGTCGCCTCGACCACTCCATTTGCTTGAGGACTATAGGGAGAAGACCTATGATGTTGAACTCCATACTTAATGAGCATCTACTTAGTTTCACCAAAGAACTATAACCTATTGTTTGACATTAAATGATAAGGTAAACCATATCTCCATATTAGATTGTTTTTATAAACTTAGCCATTTCCTTTGCATTTATCTTTTTGAAGGATTCTGCATCTACCCATTTGGTAAAGTAGTCAATAGCCACTATGATAAACCTATGCCCATTCGAAGTAGGTGGATGGATCATACCCATGATGTCTATACCCTATGTGACGAATGGCCACGATGATGTAAGGTTGTACAACTCAAAATTAAGTAAATGCCTTAAGTCTGTATATTATTGGCATAGTTAGCATTATCTGACATACTTAGAACAATTAGTGTCCATCATGAGCCAAAAGAATCCTTGACACATGATCTTTTTGGCTAAGGCTAAACCATTTATATAGGCTCTACACACTCTTGTATGTATTTTTTCAATTAACCTTCTAGCCTCCTTTTCATCCAAACACCTTAACTAGATTCCATCGAGCTATCTCTTGTAGAGCAGTCCTTTTACAACAATGAATTGGGTTGATAGCTTATGAATCATCCTCTGCTCCTTTTTATAGCTTTTTTAGGAGATACTGACCTTTCCAAATAGTTTTGAATGTCTTAGTACCATCCACCTCCATATTTATAATTTTCTCATCCTTGAAACATGGCTTATCTGAACTTAAAATCATCACAAGCTTTATACTCACCACTTTTGAATTATCCTACATTAACACCAAGATGGTCAATGCATTTGCTAGTTAGTTTTCCTCTCTGGGCACATACCCAAAGGTGCAAAAATCAAATTGGTTGCTCAAAACTTTAAGGCATATGAGATAGGGCAATAATCGTTCTTCCTCAATCGACCATTTGCCTTTCACTTGGTAGACTACCAAGGATGAGTCTCTAAATACTTATGTGGACTTTTCCTTACAGCTAGCAAGGCTTCTAACCCAAGCATGCAAGCTTCGTATTCGACTTCTTCATTCATGGCCTTATACCTCAGTTTCTTGGCCAATGGCATTTTTTCTCATTTTGAGGTGACAAAGATCACTCCTACCTCTGCTCCTTTGTTGTTTACAGCCCCATCGATGTACATCTGCCAACCCTAAACTATTAATGATGTAATGTTTTCATCAGGGAATTTATAAGTCATTTCTTTACCTTCTAGCATTTGATCAACCAGGAAATCCACCATTGCTCCCCCTTTAATGGTCTTCCTAGTGATGTATTCTATATCAAACTCTTGTGGGAGAATCAACCACCTTTCCATTTTCCTTAGAAGTAAGGGTGCTTCTTATAGATATCTAAAAGGGTTCTACTTAGCCATAACTTGTATTCTATAAGAATGGAAATAGTGTCTTTTAGTTTCTTTGATGCCCATATGACCATTAAACAAATCTTTTCGACTTCTATGTACTTCACTTCATAAGGGAGAAACTTCTTATTGAGGTAGTACACTGTATACTTAATCCCAAAGTCTTCCTCTTGAGCCATCGTTGCCTCTACCGAACCATCTTCTATGGCCAGATATAAAATTAGAGGCTTACCTGCCTGAGGCGGTCTTAATACTGGTAGATGAAAGTATCGAATGCTTTTTGACAATCATTGTTCTAAACTACTGGTTGATCCTTCTTAAGTAGCTTGAATATGGGCTCACAGATCGAAGTCAACTTGGCTATGAACCTGCTTATATATTAAATTCTCCCTAGGAACCCTCTAACCTTCTTTTCCATCTAGGGTACTGGCATTTCCCTGATGACTTTCACTTTATTAGGATACACCTCTATACCTTTCTAGCTTACCATATCCCCTAAAAGCTTACCTGACGTAACCCCAAAGATGCACTTCTTCGAGTTAAGGTGAAGCTTGTATTTGTTTATCCTCTGGAAGAAATTTCCTAATGCCTCAAGATGGCCTTCTTGGGTAACTAACTTGATCATCATGTCGTCCGCGTATACCTCTACCTCTTTATAAATCAAGTCATCTAATATCCTAGTTGCCATCCTTTGATAGGTAGCACCTACATTTTTAAGCCCAAAAGGCATAACCCGATAGGCATATGTATCCCATTCAGTTATGAAGGCTATTTTAATTCAATCTACTATCTTATTCAGAATGTAGTTATATCCGGCATATTCATCCACAAAACTATACATGGCACAAGCAACTACACTATCAACCAAAACATCTATATGAGGTAGAGGGAAATCGTCCTTAAGGCAAACTTTGTTTAGATCCCTATAATCCACAAAAACCCTAACTCTTCTATCCTTTTTAACCACGGGAACTACATTTGCCAACCATGTAAGGTACTATACTTCCACTAAGAACTTAGCCTCTATTTGTTTCCTAACCTCATCTTTAACCTTCTTTGCCCATTTTGGCCTAAGCCTTCTAAGCTTCCACTTCACTGGTTTATATCCTAGATATGTGGGAATGGTATGTTCAGTAATTTCTTGATCTATTCCCGGCATGTCTTTATAGGTCTAAGCAAAGACTTTTTCTTAATTTTTCAATAGTCTCTTAAATTTTTCTCCCTTTTCAGGAGTTATATCTGATGACAATAAAATTTCTTTTGGATTTTCTTTTGTTCTGAGATTAAATGAGCATGTGTTTCTTAAGTTAATGTCAAATATGAATGGTTTATGATCATGATTATGCATATTAAAATTAGAAGAAACATCACACAAGTAAGCAAATTTGTTCAGCTTATTAACATAATCAAAAGAGCAATCAATGTTCTCATCAAAAAGTTCAAAAACATAAACAATATCAATAAAAGTATCTTTTTCAGTCTTTGTAGCATCAGATGTCTCTCTAGCCTTAGCCTCGAGCGGATCTTTAACCTCTATCTTCCTTTATCTTTTCAACTGAACAAGCAGCTTCTCTATCATGACCTCTTCAAGGACTTCCTTGTCCTAAGCTAAATGGTGTAGGAGAATCTTTTCATAAAGACATCATTAAACAGCTTAAATCCCGACACTAGTTCATCCCCTATCAATTGAGGTTTATTCTCTCCACAGTAAAGGCAAATACCTGAAGTTGGCACAAAACTTTAAGAGATGTGGGGAATCCCTTTTGCTGCTTCCTTCTTCTTTCCCTACTGACTGGGACTAGTAAAGCCTAACCCCTTTTTGTCCTTCTAACCCTTAATAGCTATGGCAGTCTGAGGCCCTTGGGAGTTCTTGCCAACCTAACACCTAGCAGGAAGTTTATCTTCTTTAACATATTAATCACTTGGGGGTTGTCAACAAAACTAGCCTCACCTTCTTCATCACTAAGAATACATGAAATCCACTAAAAGGCTAAATTATTGCATGATTGAATTTTTTCTTTTGCTGTATTTTAAAATTTTCATCCTGTACACAATATAAATAATAATCTTATATTATAAAATTCATATATAATAGATACAAATTTAAATAACAATTTTATATTTTCATATATATATAATTTGTAATGAATTCATTACAAATAAAGAGTTAACATAAAAAAATAATATATAAAACAAAGTATGGTTTATACAATTCATTTCCCTAAAATTAATAGCAAATTAAATCTTTACAATTTTCTACCAAATATAGAATTAGCTCCTAGCTAATATTGTTGTGGTACCCTAAGCCTAAATACAGTCCCTCTTTATCGATAGTCTGTGACTAGAAATATGTGAACCTTGTTGGCGGTAGGGATTAACTCCTATAAAGCCTTCATTCTCTCAGCAATCCACTCCCTGTGCAGCCGTATCTAGCAGAGGAAAGAATGAAAAGCTAATACAAATAGCAATCATATAGAAACAGCTACCAAAAAATGTTAAAAAGTTGTACTTATTATATCATTGAAACAAACTGCCTTTTGTTAAAGCTTCACAAATATTGAAACCTCAACATTAATCTCATACATAATGAATCTATTAGAAGAAAAGAGAATGTTATAGAAAGAAAACCATGAAAACAAGTTTCTTCAACTTGCAAACTAAACGAAACTCTAATAATCAATTGCATCCTATTGGTGAAAATGTGATGACAAGGTGCCGACAAATAACTATTAATTATTATCTTACTCCAGTAACGACCTTAAAATCATCCTCCAATGCAATGGGTAATAAGGTGTTCCCACAATATCCATACAAGGAAGACTAATAAAGAAGAAGGAAGCAAAAAACCTTGCACTGTCAAGCCGAACTTGATAACCAACTAAAGATCCACTTGAACTAGGTGAAGGTTTGCATCCTCATCATCAACTCTTTAGGCTACTGAAATAACCTACAGTAAAATGCAGCAGCAAACAAAATATGGTTATCAAATAAATAGAAAAGCTTTCATCATATTCCCTAATCCACCACAGCTTAAAAAATCTAGAAGAAAAAGATATCTCTTAAGCAAAAAACAATAGTCAAAGGTAATGAGGCATAATACTTCTATACTGCAAAACAAAAATATTTAAGGATAATATCTTATTAGGTCAAATAACTTGTAGCAAGTCATGAAATTTACCTTATGGATGACAATTCACCACAATAAGCTATAACTTTGGATAGCACCCTAGCCTTCATATAATATGGTAGGACTATTAGGAACATCAAGCAAGAAATGTAGAGAAGGATTTGAAAGAATTAATCAGAATTTTATAGGGTCCAAATTCATTTATCTGGTCTAACATAAAAATCAAGTTTGCCCTACTATGCATTGAGTTCCTTCTGAGTCCCTAACATTCAAACTAAAACTGAAAAAATGAAAGTTCCAAGAGAGAAAAATGAATAATGATTTTCCTTGGGTTGAGGGACAATCATTATATTAAAGGAAAATAATTGAAAGTTGTTATTGACAGTAGAACGAAGAATGATTGTTATAGGGGATTTAAGTTGGTGTAAGATGATGTAATAGGTAAAACAAGAACCAAAACCACGGCAGACTTGCAGTCAACTTTAACATAGATAAAAGGGTGTGATTACGGGGTAAGTATCTAAGAGAACTACATTATTTATGATCCCAATAGTTCTATCCTTTTGTAGAATTTCTATTAAATTATCAATCTCTCAAAATAAATTAAGATGAGGTTACAGCTCTTTTAAAACTTTAAGAACATAAAATTAAAACTAGGTACAATTCTTTAGCAATTCATGCTACATACAATGTTCACTGTATAACGAGATGATAAGCAAATATGACAAAAAGACGGGGATAAAACACTATTATTGAAACACCCTAAACCACATCTTTACTATATATAATGCACTCTACGTCATTTTATCCAAATAATCATATAACTAATATACTAATAAGGACTTTCACATCTTTCCTGTACATTTAAATTTGAATAAGCATATTGACTTCATATGCAATCCCAATATCTTAATAATTATACTATATCATCATACTTTAGCTATTTTTCTTTCATGTGTATCATTCAGCATTTCAGCACATTTATATGAAGTATTATAGCTTCTACATGCATGCATAAACCAGCATTCTCACTATGAGCTTATTTCAAACTTCATTTCCATATAACTTACATATACATATATTACAACCCTTATACATATTAAACATGTAAGGAACTGAACAAGATTTATCAAAAGTTTCCTACATCCACTTCTATAGACTGGTGTTGGCCTGTCCTGATGCAGAAATAGTTCCTGTGCAAAAGCCTTGACTACCAAAACCTACACGGATCAAAATAACCCGTGCTAAGCTATACAGCTTAGTGGGGATTCTAAACATGAAAGACAACCACTCACAGTGGTCATCAAAAAAAAATATAGGATATTCAAAACAATTGAATAATAATAATACTTGTATAACAAGATAACCCTTCACAATTTATTCAGCATACTTGAGTTCATACAATTCAATATGAGATATGTATATAATATAAATAGATACCAATACATGTTTAAGAAACCAGTGTTAAACATGATAAATCATATATCAGATGCATAGTTCATACTGTGATTCACTGTGATACATTATTGCTTTACTTTAGCCTGCTTAAGTTCTAAGAGTAGATAACGGGATCGGTAGATGCCGAGGGTATCAAAACTATGGATATCCTAAGATATCAAAACTATGGACCCATCAGGGCCAACTGTACGATGGACCGGTCAAAGACCCACATGAGGGAAAGTAACAACCATAATGGTTGTGCAAGATCCAACAGGATCAATTATACTGTGGACCTAAAAAGGTCGACTGTGGCAGCTGCAATATCCCTATAGGCGCCTATCTATCCACAATTGAACTATAACTGCAGGCAAATTCTATTTAATCTTTCCTTCATATATCATACTTGCACTTATAGTGTTCATTTTGCACATGTATAATCATATGATAGCTACATTGTTACTATGACATAACTGCATATGTAAGTTCATTTTATGATACAATTACTTTTTATATACCATCATTAGATATCTCATATTAGCATAATCATGATATGTTAATCAAGTAATGCATCATACCTATTCAATTGCTCATACATTCATATACATAATCATAAATGTACATACCTGTAGATACATTCGCTTATAATAGGCTTATTCTTATAAGCATGTTGATCAATGTGCATACATTTATCATTAATCAAATCATGTAACATTAAAATATTAACATGTTTCCTATTTCATAGCATAGGTATACATTCATAGGCAATTTCCAATGTAAGTGATACAAATTTATATACACACGAGTATATGACTCTCGTATACTTGCATTCAAGGTCTATTTTGTTCAGTCATATGTGCAACACATGAGGGTAGTCTAATATACTGATAAAGGTGAATAAAAAACATAGTTATGGGCCAAAATCATGCTGTCGCGCTCGCGGCAAGTGTCGCGCTCGCGACAGTATGCTTGGCCATTCGAGTTTTTCACCCTGTCCCCAAAATCCTGCAAACTGCTTAATAATTTTATTTTGTACAACGTTTTTGACACACTAAACGGCCTTTTTAGAAAAAATTGTCTTCTAAAAAGTTGTAGATATACATTTCTAGTTTCTAGAACATCAAAAATATTTTCAATATCATTTCCAGAAATCGAGATATGTTGAAATTACTAAAGACTGTTCATCATAGTAGGCTACACAGAATTTCCGATTTTCAAGTGAAAATTAGGCAATGTTGTAGGCATTATTTGACTTAGTTTTCTTCATAGAAATTGTAGGTTTTGAAGTCTATTTTAATTAGGAATTAACCCCTTGTCATTATGATCACTTTACAATCAATTATGAAGATTTTACCCCAAGCTATTCAAAATCGGATTCAAAGATGTATCTAATATTCAATCAATGTAGGGATAATTTAAAGGCCAAATTAGTACTATTTTTCAACTACAATTTTATACCTATATCCCATATGAAACTATAAAAATTCATATAGCTTTAAATTAAGGTCACGAACTCATTTTTATATCTAAATTACAGTCAATAGTTTAAGCAAATCTTCATGCAATACCTATTGATACAAAGTCTAAATTCATATCTCATTTCCATTGTTTCATCTATCACACATAAACACCTTGTTGATTCAGTTAACAATCACTTGCATGCATGGAGAGTACCATCCCATACCTTGGCCGAACCCTTTATCACCCTAGCTTTCAATCCCTTGCAATAACCTTCCCTTTATTCCTTCTACCTTCCTCTTCTCCTTCACAAACATCATTATCATCATCAATTATAATTTCCAGCATTTATCCATCATTTACCTCAACCAAGATGAGAGGAAGAAGAAGAAGAAGAAGAAGAAGAAGATGATGAAATTCAATAGAGACCACTTACCTTAGAGTTATACACTTAATTGCCTTAATTAACCATCAAGATTTGTCACTTAAATTTCTTGAAGACTCAAAGACTTTGTATGAAAATTGAAAGGAATTGAATCTCTGGTTTTTCCTCTCACCATTGCCGACCACACCACACTCCCTTCTCACTTTTCTCTTTCCATCCACTACATTTCAACTTATATAATAATAAGGCAAATTCCCTAAATGATCCTTTCATTTTATTGCATGATGCCAAGACTTCCCTCCAAATCTTGCATGTCACAATTCATTCCCACAAGCTAGTCTATTCATAATTCAACCCCACCAATTAACCTCTTATTTACATTAACCTCTCCACTATTCTTTAATTCTCAATTGACCCCATTAAAATGTCATAATTACCAATTTACCCCAAAGCAATATTTATACTCCAATTAAACCCTCAATTCAAATTACATCACACTAATCAATTTATTTTCCATGCCATTAAAATAAATATAACATAATTTATCCCTTAACCACTTATTTATACGAATTTCTCATTAAATAATTAATCTTAATCAAATAAAAACTCCTCTCAAAACATGAAATTTAATTAGGGTCATGTATGGGGTCTCACAATTCTCTCCCCCTTAAGGAATTTCGTCCTCGAAATTCATACCTGAATTAAACAGCTGAGGATATTGCTTCTTCATGGTTGCCTCTGGTTCCCAAGTTACTTCTTGTACACCATGATGTTGCAGAGTACCTTAACTAGAGGGATCTACTTGTTCCTTAATTGCCTAATTTCCTTAGCCAGGATTTCCTTCGGTTCCTCATCATACGTGAAATCCGGCTGCAACTGAATATCCTGAACTTGTAAATTGTGAGATTCATCCGAGTGATATCTTCGAAGCATAGATACATGAAACACGTCATGAAGCTTGGCCAATTCCATAGGAAGAGCCAACCTGTAAGCTACTGGTCCGACTTTTTGAAGAATTTCGTACGGACCAATGAATCTCGGACTAAGTTTTCCCTTTTTCCCAAATCTAAGCACTTTTCTCCAAGGAGATACCTTCAAAAATACTTTGTCACCCACCTGGTACTCGATATCCCTTCTTTTAAGGTCAGCATATGATTTCTGCCTGTCACTCGCTTCTTTCAGCCTCTGCTTGATAACTTGAACCTTTTCTTCTGTATCTCTAACAAGATCAGGACCAATTAACTTACATTCAGTCAACTCAGTCCAGTAGACTGGAGTTCTACATTTTCTGCCATACAAAGCCTCATATGGTGCCATTTGAATACTCCTCTGATAGCTGTTATTATAAGCAAATTCCATTAAGGCTACATATTTATCCCAACTTCCAGAAAACTCCAAAGCACATCCTCTCATCATATCTTCTAGAATCTGAATAACCCTTTCAGATTGCCCATCCGTTTGAGGATGAAAAGCTGTACTGTACTTGAGCTGTGTTCCCAAAGCTTGCTGTAAACTCTGCCAAAATCTCGATATAAACCTTGGATCTCGATCCGAAATTATAGACACAGGTATACCATGTAACCGTATAATCTCATTCACATACAATTCTGCAAGCCTATCCATGGAATAATCAGTTCGAACTGGTAAAAAGTGAGCTACTTTTGTTAACTTATCCACTATTACCCAAACAGCATCATATTTTCTTTGAGAAAGAGGCAAACCAGTAACAAAATCCATGGTAATGTCTTCCCACTTCCACTGTGGAATCGGAATGGCATTCAGGAGACCTGAAGGAAACTGATGTTCTGCTTTCCCTTGCTAACATGTTAGACATTTAGAAACATAATCAACAATATCCTTCTTCATGCCAGGCCACCAGTAAAACTATTTCAACTCTTAATACATCTTATTCCCACTTGGATGCATAGTAAATGCAGTATTATGTGCTTCATGCAACAATATTCTTTTCACTTCTTTGTCATCAGGGATACACAACCTATTATGGTAGTATACACCACCATCTTCTTTCACTGAAAAATCAGATTGATTACCTTCACCAATTGCTTTAACAATCTGTTTTAACTTTGCATCATCCTTCTGAGCATCAATCATTGTCTGCCTAACCATGGGCCTAACTTTAAGCTGTGCTAGTAAAGCACCATCAGAAGCAAATTTCCATCTGCACTATTTTAACATCAATACAGCCATTGACTAATGACTCAGGGCATCAGCAACCACATTTGCTTTTCCTGGGTGGTAATCAACTATACAATCATAATCTTTGAATAGTTCCAACCATCTCCTCTGCCTCAAATTAAGTTCTTTCTGAGTAAGCAAATACTTGAGACTTTTATGATCAATATAAATCCTGCACTTCTCCCCATACAGGTAATGCCGCCAAATCTTTAAAGCAAATACCACAGCTGCCAGTTCTAGATCATGAGTCGGGTAGTTCTGTTCATGTGTTTTCAATTGTCTAGATGCATAAGCTATAACTTTACCATCTTGCATCAATACACAACCCAAACCAACCTTAGAAGCATCACTGTACATTGCATACTCTTTCCCTGCCACAGGTTGAGTCAACACTGGAGCCTCAGTCAACATCTTCTTCAACCTTTCAAAGCTTGCTTGACAACGATAAGACCATTCAAACTTAATATTCTTTCTCAACAGCTTAGTGAGGGGTGAAGCAATGACAGAAAAACCCTTCACAAAACGACGATAGTAACCTGCCAACCTAAGAAAACTTCTAATTTCATGTACATTCCTGGGTGGTCTCCAATTAACAATAGCTTCAATTTTATTTGGATCGACCCTAACACCTTCAGCGGATACAACATGACCTAGGAAAGAAACTTCCTTAAGCCAAAAATCACATTTACTCAGTTTGGCATACAACTCATTTTCTTTCAAAGTTTACAATACAATGCTCAGATGTTCAACATGTTCAGCTTCATTTCTTGAGTAAATTAATATGTCATCAATAAACACAACAACAAATCGATCCAAATAGGGTCTGAATACCCTATTCATAAGATCCATAAATGCAGCAGGTGCATTAGTCAACCCAAATGGCATAACTAAAAATTCATAATGCCCATAACGAGTTTTAAAAGCAGTCTTAGGAACATCCCCATCTTTAACTCTGAGCTGATAATATCCTGATCGCAAATCTATCTTTGAGAACACACCAGCACCACTTAACTGATCAAATAAATCCTCTATTCGTGGCAAAGGATATTTGTTCTTCACTGTCACTTTGTTCAACTGTCTATAGTCGATACACATTCTCATAGACCCATCCTTCTTCTTAACGAATAAAACTGGAGCACCCCAAGGTGACACACTAGGTCTGATAAAGCCTTTGTCTAACAATTCCTGTAATTGAACCTTCAGCTCTTTTAATTCAGATGGAGCCATTCTGTATGGTGCCCTGGAGATTGGGGCCGTACCAGGTAACAGATCAATAGACAACTCAACATCTCTTTCTAGAGGAAGTCCAGGTAATTCCTCAAGAAATACTTCTGAAAATTCTTTCACAATCGGTATTTTGTCAAGCTCCACTGTATATACCCCTTTTTGAGTCAAGGACTAAAGCTAAAAATGCTTCACATCCTTTTCTAAGATATCGCCTAGCTTGCATTGCTGATATAACATTATTTGATAGCTTAGAATAATTGCCTTCTACTACCACTTCCTTTCCTTCATCATCCCTGAGAGTTACTGTTTTCATCACAATTTACTACTGTATGATGCTTGGATAACCAATCCATTCCCAGAATTACATCAAACTCATGAAAAGGCAACACAATCAAATCTGCTGGAAACTCTCTCCCTTGAACTACTAAAGGACAGTTTTTGCACACCTTATTAACAATCATACTATGTCCCAAAGGACTAGTTACACATACATCAAAAATCTAACTGTTGTGTTTTAAAACTATCTCTACCCGAAACCCCAATACAAACATATGAGTGAGTAGAGCCAGGATCAATGAGTGCATGTATGTTACAATTATAAAGAGAAAAAGTACCAGCTATAACTTCTGTGGCATCCTGTTCCTCCCGAGCCTTCATGGCATAAGCCCGTCTAGCAACCATTTGAGTAGAAGGTCTATCAACTATTTATGACATATTCTGAGACTGAGATCCATGATGAGCTGATCCAAACCTTCCTCTGCCTCTACCTCTTCCAGATGGGGGTGCATTAGAAGCTCCTCTGCTATTCTGTTGCTTAAAACCTTGATCCGATTTCAAAGGACAATTTGCCATGAAATGATCAGCACTGCCACATCTAAAGCATTCTCCAGCCAATTTCCTACAATTACCCCAATGGTGCCTGGAACAATGAGAACACTCAGGTGCTTGACCCCCACTTTGTCTTCCTGAAGTTTCCCTCTCATTTTTAAGCTTGGCAGAAGATTCTTGTTTCTTTCCTTTATTAGTAGAACTAAAAATGGACTCTGCAGGCTGACCTCCTTGAGTTTCCCTAAATCTTTTTCTAGTAGATGATCCTCCCCTGGAACCACTTCTTTTATGGTCCCTCTCTCTTTTAGCTATCTCATACTTTTCAATTTTCATAGCAGTTGTAACGAGTTGATTAAAATCTACCACATTTAAAGATGTAAATCCAAACAATTTTTCTTTGATTCTATCATTCCACCCATCTTCAAAGTGCCTGCATTTGAATACTCCTGTCAACATCTCCTTGGGAACATATTTGCATAATCGGCTAAATTCTTTTTCATATTCAGCCACAGATAAAACTTTTTGTCTCAAACTCAAAAATTGCTTCAATTTCTCCTCCTTGTAAGCCTCAGTAACATATTTCTTTCTGAACTCCCCCTCAAAGAATTCCCATGTAAGTGGGTCAGGTAACTGAGGTTGTCTCAAAATCAACTTCCACCAATCATAAGCCATGCCTTAAAGTAAGGACACAGCACAAGATACCTTATGATTTGCAGGACAGCTAATTTCATCAAATATCCTTTCAAGCCTTTCTAACCAGAACTCAGCTTCTTCAGATTGTTCTAAATTAGTGCCCATAAATTCTTGTTCTCCATGCTTTCTAATTTCGGATATTGGAGCTTTGGGCATAGTCATTCTCTGCAGAATCTGAGCCATATCCTGAGAAATTTTTAACAAAGCTTCACCAGGAACTAAAGTAGGAATTTCATTTCGATGTGATGATGAAGTCACTGGATTAGGAGGATTTGATCTAACCGGCAAATTACTTTCAGCCGATTCTTCTATAGTATTCCTAGAAGAATTTTCCATCTTAAATCTATAAGAAAACAGGAACTTCTGCATTAGGCCAACACAACATTATCTCATATTAAAGTTTCTATACTTACATTGCCCAGAAAAGGCTAAACCTATGCTCTGATACCAAATTGAAACACCCTAAACCACATCTTTACTATATATAATGCACTCTACGTCATTTTATCCAAATAATCATATAACTAATATACTAATCAGGACTTTCACATCTTTCCTGTACATTTAAATTTGAATAAGCATATTGACTTCATATGCAATCCCAATATCTTAATAATTATACTATATCATCATACTTTAGCTATTTTTCTTTCATGTGTATCATTCAGCATTTCAGCACATTTATATGAAGTATTATAGCTTCTAGATGCATGCATAAACCAGCATTCTCACTATGAGCTTATTTCAAACTTCATTTCCATATAACTTACATATACATATATTACAACCCTTATACATATTAAACATGTAAGGAACTGAACAAGATTTATCAAAAGTTTCCTACATCCACTTCTATAGACTGGTGTTGGCCTGTCCTGATGCAGAAATAGTTCCTGTGCAAAAGCCTTGACTACCAAAACCTACACGGATCAAAATAACCCGTGCTAAGCTATACAGCTTAGTGGGGATTCTAAACATGAAAGACAACCACTCACAGTGGTCATCAAAAAAAATATAGGATATTCAAAACAATTGAATAATAATAATACTTGCATAACAAGATAACCCTTCACAATTTATTCAGCATACTTGAGTTCATACAATTCAATATGAGATATGTATATAATATAAATAGATACCAATACATGTTTAAGAAACCACTGTTAAACATGATAAATCATATATCAGATGCATAGTTCATACTGTGATTCACTGTGATACATTATTGCTTCACTTTAGCCTGCTTAAGTTCTAAGAGTGGATAACGAGATCGGTGGATACCGAGGGTATCAAAACTATGGATATCCGAAGATATCAAAACTATGGACCCACCAGGGCCAACTGTACGATGGACCGGTCGAAGACCCACACGAGGGCAAGTAACAACCATAATGGCTGTGCAAGATCCAACAGGATCAATTATACTGTGGACCTAAAAAGGTCGACTGTGGCAGCTGCAATATCCCTATAGGCACCTATCTATCCACAATTGAACTATAACTGCAGGCAAATTCTATTTAATCTTTCCTTCATATATCATACTTGCACTTATAGTGTTCATTTTGCACATGTATAATCATATGATAGCTACATTGTTACTATGACATAACTGCATATGTAAATTCATTTTATGATACAATTACTTTTTATATTCCATCATTAGATATCTCATATTAGCATAATCATGATATGTTAATCAAGTAATGCATCATACCTATTCAATTGCTCATACATTCATATACATAATCATAAATGTACATACCTGTAGATACATTCGCTTATAGTAGGCTTATTCTTATAAGCATGTTGATCAATGTGCATACATTTATCATTAATCAAATCATGTACTATAAAAATATCAACATGTTTCCTATTTCATAGCATAGGTATACATTCATAGGCAATTTCCAATGTAAGTGATACAAATTTATATACACACGAGTATATGACTCTCGTATACTTGCATTCAAGGTCTATTTTGTTCAGTCATATGTGCAACACATGAGGGTAGTCTAATATACTGATAAAGGTGAATAAAAAACATAGTTATGGGCCAAAATCATGCTGTCGCGCTCGCGACAGTATGCTTGGCCATTCGAGTTTTTCACCCTGTCCCCAAAATCCTGCAAACTGCTTAATAATTTTATTTTGTACAACATTTTTGACATACTAAACGGCCTTTTTAGAAAAAGTTGTCTTCTAAATAGTTGTAGATATACATTTCTAGTTTCTAGAACATCAAAAATATTTTCAATATCATTTCTAGAAATCGAGATATGTTGAAATTACTAAAGACTGTTCATCATAGTAGGCTACACAGAATTTCCGATTTTCAAGTGAAAATTAGGCAATGTTGTAGGCATTATTTGACTTATTTTTCTTCATAGAAATTGTAGGTTTTGAAGTCTATTTTAATTAGGAATTAACCCCTTGTCATTATGATCACTTTACAATCAATTATGAAGATTTTACCCCAAGCTGTTCAAAATCGGATTCAAAGATGTATCTAATATTCAATCAATGTAGGGATAATTTAAAGGCCAAATTAGTACTATTTTTCAACTACACTTCTATACCTATATCCCATATGAAACTATCAAAATTCATATAGCTTTAAATTAAGGTCACGAACTCATTTTTATATCTAAATTACAGTCAATAGTTTAAGCAAATCTTCATGCAATACCTATTGATACAAAGTCTAAATTCATATCTCATTTCCATTGTTTCATCTATCACACATAAACACCTTGTTGATTCAGTTAACAATCACTTGCATGCATGGAGAGTACCATCCCATACCTTGGCCGAACCCTTTATCACCCAAGCTTTCAATCCCTTGCAATATCCTTCCCTTTATTCCTTCTACCTTCCTCTTCTCCTTCACAAACATCATTATCATCATCAATTATAATTTCCAGCATTTATCCATCATTTACCTCAACCAAGATGAGAGGAAGAAGAAGAAGAAGAAGAAGAAGAAGATGATGATGATGAAATTCAATAGAGACCACTTACCTTAGAGTTATGCACTTAATTGCCTTAATTAACCATCAAGATTTGTCACTTAAATTTCTTGAAGACTCAAAGACTTTGTATGAAAATTGAAAGGAATTGAATCTCTGGTTTTTCCTCTCACCATTGCCGACCACACCACACTCCCTTCTCACTTTTCTCTTTCCATCCACTACATTTCAACTTATATAATAATAAGGCAAATTCCCTAAATGATCCTTTCATTTTATTGCATGATGCCAAGACTTCCCACCAAATCTTGCGTGTCACAATTCATTCCCACAAGCTAGTCTATTCATAATTCAACCGCACCAATTAACCTCTTATTTACATTAACCTCTCCACTATTCTTTAATTCTCAATTGACCCCATTAAAATGTCATATTTACCAATTTACCCCAAATCAATATTTATACTCCAATTAAACCCTCAATTCAAATTACATCACACTAATCAATTTATTTTCCATGCCATTAAAATAAATATAACATAATTTATCCCTTAACCACTTATTTATACGAATTTCTCATTAAATAATTAATCTTAATCAAATAAAAACTCCTCTCAAAATATGAAATTTAATTAGGGTCATGTATGGGGTCTCACAATTATATATAAAAATGAGAATAGACAAGGCAAGCAGTAACTGGGTTTAGAACCCTTGGAAAAATGTAAAGAAGCAAACCTCAATAAAGAGTCTCGCTGAAAAATGTCTGGAATTTCATAAAATAAAGGAATATGCTAGCATTAATGACATATATGAATTTGTTAAATACAAAATGATTTCTCTGACATCAAATACTCAGTCCAGCAATCACATAATTTGAGCTTTCTTTCACTAAAGGCTGTCATTTAATTTGACAACAAAGTTTAGCAATGCACAAGTGCCAGAAAAAAAGGGAAAAAGAATAAATCAAGAAACCAAGCATTAGCTGCACAATCTATCAGTTAGTAGGCACCAACCTTTGATACACGAGTTTCAAGATCTGCAAAGCCATCTTCAGCAAATGATTCATCAAATGCTTCATCATTATCTGGCTCTCCATACGACTTAATTTCATCAATGAATACCCCTTATTTAACCAAAACCTGCCGAATAATATGTTCAGAAACTCAGGGTCAAAGAAAAATTACTAACTGAGAAGGAAGAGGGCTTTCGAAAAGCAAAAGCACATTACCAGCAAGAACAGAGAATGCTGGAGGAAAGGGTTGCATGACTTAAGGGGATAATGTAACTAATGTTGTCAATAATCTAGAGAGGACATTATATGTTTAGGGTTTAATTTTTAAGTTAAAAAAATATGTAAAATAGAGGATTAGTTTAGTGTTTTTACTTTTTTTTCTAAGTATCATATTATAGTCACCTGAATTCAATACGAAAATGTGTTTTTCAGATTATATCACAAAGTGCAAGCTACACAGGTTAAAGAATAAAATTGGTGAAACTTCAATATTAAATTTACCATTTCTTTTTAAGGGAAATACAGCCCCTTGCAATGCATCGAATAGGTCAAAAAGGACCATGTAGTCTTGAAATGAATGAAATATATGCATCACACTTGTAAAAAAGCACAGCACAACTTTGGCAAGCAATATGGCAACAAAGATTAACCCATAAACAGACACCTCATATGCATGTATTTATACTAATATATTAATTCATTTATTTCTATTTTACTATCAGTTTCATTGGTTTTCTGCCACAAAACACACCCCGAAACTTGTTCCTCATGCAAAGCCATTACTCACCATCTCATTGCTTACGTGTCACCCTATTACACATTCCCTTCCTCCTTTAAAACATCACATTGGCATGGCCTTTTCTCATTTGTATTTTCCTAGGAAACTAACACCTGATCTCTAATTCTATCTCTTTCTAGTTTGATCAAAATGGTCGATCGATCACAGGCACACCAGGTTCAAGTGCACCCACAATGCTATGACCCTAGTTTTGGGTATAAGGGTCAACAAAAGAAGGGACCATAAGCCTCTAAAGTGCTAGAATTTCAGGTTGTAGTGGTTTCTTTGCAGTAAGTGGTGAATGAGGCTGAAGAAATTGCACAGTACAGGTCAGCATATATCCATACAAATACTACAATACAAATACTACAATTAAAAATAAAAAATAATTTTTTTGTATTTAATCACCATTGAATAAAATTAGGCTACCTGCATCAGGGTGTGGCCAGCTCCTTAAAGGATTGCCTGTGGTGAGTGCATCCTGAATATAAAGAGACCTCATGCGCAAACTTCAAGAGATCTTCATAAATGTCAATTGGGCGCGAGAGCTGAGAATAATACCGATCCAGAACAGTAAATTTATACATTGTTAGTGAGCTAAGTTCTTTCAAATTTCATATAGTTTCAAAGGAAAAGATCCTTCAAATAAATCAATCGATCAACCTAGGAGTGAAGAAAATGCATAGTAAAGCTAATAAAAGTACCGGTGCTGGTGCCAGAGTCGACACCAAGGATGACACTGCCGTTATAGGTGACACCGATGATAGTAATGCCCATGGAGTGAGAAGCGTTAAGATCCAACATCTTGGTAACTAGGATTTGACAACTCAAACAAAAGTGCTAGCGATTTGGAAGCAAAACCCGAGGGTGGCTCCAACTAATGAGAAAAGGAAAGAAATGAAGAATGAGGTGAAGGGAAGGGGCAATTAGGGTTTCCAAAAAGATAAAAAATACCCCACTTTCATTCTACAATATCAGTAAAATAAGGGATAATTTTGTAAATATATTTACCCAATTTTTTTATTTATATAGATATATGTACACATATTTAATTTAATAAATTCATATATTTAGAGTTTTTTCTTTAAATATGATTAGAGTTTACCTATATAATATTTGCATTAATTTTTTTAAAAAAATGAATAATAAAAAATATATTTTGGACAAATTAAAAATCTATAATATAATAAGATTACCATGAATTAATTGAATAGTACTAAATTATAGGACAAGCATATAATATTGGATTATCAGAATTTCATTGCTCATTTAAATATTGACATAATGCAACTAAAAGTAGATAAAAAGGAGTTTTCAAGGTACCTCCTATAGTTTCCCACGAGACTCCGCCAACAAAGAGTTTTCTACCAACAAGAGAATAAGAATAAAAAATACGAAATTATTTTTCCATTCATGCTCAATTTTTTGGGGTACGAGACCCTAAGAAACCCTGAACAAGAAACCTAAACTAACCCTTGAGAAGAAGCAGACGAAGAAGACATGCCTTCCTCGACTTGTCCACCAGCGATTATCGATAACAATGACTGGCAGTGGGAAGAAGAATCGAGAGAGAGAGAGAGACAGGAAATGAGGGATGGCGTCTTCTTCTTAGAAAAAAAAAAGAAAAATAAGGCAAAAAGAGGGGTAAGTAAAGTTTTCTAAAAGACAGAAATATCCCTACATTCATTTGTACCACATCCAATAGATGGAGGATAATTTCGTAAATAAATTTATATATAATTTTTTATTTAAATTCATAGATATAATATATATACATATTGAATACATATTAAATATAAAAATTATTTTATAATTAATGTTTATAGAATATTATTAAAATTTAAAAAAAAAAAAGCAAAATGAGGATAAAAAATATTATAGTTAATATCTAGTCAATATTATTAAATATTTTAAAAGTGATCACATGCTCTAAGTCCATGTGATTTTTTATCTTATTTAATTACTTTTTTGTAATTTTAATTCTCAATTTTTTTAAAATAATTTTTAATCTTAATTAGTAACAATAAATGTGTATTTGTATTTTTCATTTATATTATAATACTTGGAATAATCAAAATTAAATTTTTTTAAAAATTTTAATTGAAAATAAGAAAAAAAATATTATATAGGGTCAATTTCTGAAATTATTAAAATGCCCCTACCAAATTTCATCATTTTAGCCTTGTATTCAAGGATAATTTTGTAATTAAATATATATAACTAAAATTTTTAATAATTTAAATTTGCTCAAAATTTTAATAAAATAAAAATAAATTATAAATTTTTCATAATCATTTTAAATGAAATAATAAATTTTATATTATTATTATATAAATATTTATATTTATTATTTTTCATAATACATTAATCTTCAATAATTATAACAATTACTTTTTTATTATTATTATTATTATTATTATTATTATTATTATTATTATTATTATTATTAAAAATGTAATTTTTTTAAATAAATAAGTTTATATTTGACGATAATTAATAAAGAAATAAATATAATTCCTAAAAATTTAATATTTGATTTAAATTTTATAAAATAAAAATAAATTACAAATTTTTTATTATTATTTTAAATAAAATAATAAATTTTATATTACGATTTTGTAAATATTTATTTTTATTAATCTTGAACACGTAAATATATAATAATCGTAACAATTAGTTTATTATTATGATTAAAAATGTAAATTTTTTAAATAAATAACTTTAAATTTTGGTATAATTGATAAAAAATTATTATTAACTTATAAAATAATTTATAATTTTCTGTTACAAAATAAAATATTCATTTCAAATGGTCTACATTAAAATTAATTGAAACTATACATAAATCATGTGGGTGAAATTAAAAAATATATATATTTTTTAATTTATTTGCGATGGATTAGCGACTAAACTCTGTCGCTAATTGTATTACTTTAAAATACTAATAGCGACAGTAAAATATCCATCGCTAAACCGTCCCAAAAAAAAGCTATATTTTCTCTCCAACATTAGCGACTAAAATGTTCGTCGCTAAATTTTCTGGAACTAATTTCATGAATAAAAAATTATAAAATATAGCGACGGAACTTTGTCGCTAATTCCGTCGCAAGACATGGCGTGTATACTTCCCGACAATAATTAGTGACTGTTTATTCATTCCGCCGCTATTTCATCGCAAAAAATAGAAAATATCCTTATCACGACAGAATTATAAAACAGTCGCAAATCCGTCGCACAATTTGCGACGAAAATAGTGCAGTCGCTAATTTTAGTTGCCAATTGGCAGTTTTTTTGTAGTGAATGCAAAATATTTATTTTTGTGTTTAATTATGATCATCTGTGTGATTGATAAAATTATGTTTATTTTTTTCTCCATATAATCTTATTCAAGACAAATATTTTGTAAAATTAAAGATGAAAAGTTTTATAAATGATAAAAAATGAAAATAAATGTGCACGTAATTTATTATTTTATTTTTTGTTTGTTTCAAAAAAATATAAAATGAATAAATAAGAATGCTAGTTAAAAAAGGATAAAATAAAAATTTATTAAATAGGTTTTTGAACTAGCTTTTATATTTTCATGTTGTAGGAAAACTGTCTAGTTTTTAGGAGGGACTGACATTTTTTTTACTGTTGTAATCACTTTTATTTCAATTGCTTTATATGTATTTATATCTTGTTTAATTCTGCTAAATTATTTTTTTGATTACGTATACTTGGTATTATATTCGTTTAATGTTAGCATGTAATTATTATATTATTTGTTATTATGTGTCTCATTTTCTGTGCTATTTAAGCATGCTCTGCACTTATGGTATAATCCCATTTGGTGTATTATAAATTTCTTGTCATAAGTATACTGTGCACTTGCGATATAATACAATCTTGGGCATAAAAATTTTGTGTTTATTTACTATGCCAAAATTAATTAATTAATTAATATAAAAAGGTGTTGTTGCTATCTTTAGTATCATACAAAAAGGAAACCAAATAAAAAAAGCAATTAGTTATCTGTAATGCTTTTATCATATCATGGCATTTTTGGTTTTTTTTACTCGGTGCGAAGTTTATAATATTTATCAGTTAATTTTTTTCAAGAAAATCCAAATTTCAAATCAATACTTCTCAATCGTTAATACATTGTCATTTTGAATTGTGTGCAATCATTCTGAATTAATCCCATCACAAAACTAATGTGTGAAAATACAATAAAAATAGTATGAGAGAACATTACCGATTTTCAAGATGTGTGAGATGCCTAACACCTTCCCTACACATGACAGACCTCTGAACTCAATTTTAGCACAGATTGTCAATTTTTTTCGGTGTCCTATTGCACTTGTCCTTTAGATTGGTGGTGAATCCACTTTTCTACGATGACTCCAATTAGCTCCCTAAATCGTTAAAAACAATAAAAAAAGTCAAAATGTTGGCTGCTACAAAGAAATTCATGCTATTGAGAACAATAAAACATGGGAGTATAACTACTCTACCAAAAAAATAAGCCAATAGGTTTCAAATGGGTGTATAAGACAAAATACAAGACCAATGAAGATGTGGTACGCTTTAAAGAAAGATTAGTTGCAAAAGGATACAAACAAAAGTTCGGTATTGACTACTTTGAAGTGTTTGCTCCTGTTGCCAAACTAGATACTATACATTTTATCATTTCAATTGTTCAAAGTTGTTGGAAGATTCATCAAATGGATGTCAAATCGGTTTTTTTTTTTAAATGGTGTACTTAAAGAAGAAGTATATGTTGAGCAACCATTAGGTTATGTAAAGTAAGGTGAAGAAGATAAGGTTTACCTACTACAAAAGGCTTTGTGTGGTCTTAAATAAGCACCAAGGGCATTGTCTACTCATATTGATGCCTACTTTATTGATCATGGTTTTCATAAGAGTCCGTCTGAACTTGCCCTATATATCAAGATCAACAAAGATTGAGACATTATCATTATGTGCATTTATGTAAATGATTTGATTTTCACCAATAGTAATTCAAGATTGTTATTAGAATACAAAAAGGATATGATTGCTCATTTTGAGGTGACGGATATGAGGTTAATGTATTACTTTCTTGGCATTGAAGTAAAGTAAATAATTTTAAGAATTTTTATTTTGCTGAAAAATATGCACAAGATATCTTAAAGAAATTCAAGATGGAAGCATATAAGCCAATGTTAACACTAGTTAAGGATAAGTTAAAACTTATGAAAGATGGTAGTAGTGATTTTGTTAATGCAACAAACTTCAGAAAACTTATTGGAAGCTTAAGGTACTTAACAATAACTAGGCCAAATACTGTTTACAGAGTGAGAATTGTAACAGATTTATAGATTCACAACGACACTCCCATTGGCAAGTAGCAAAATGGATCTTAAGATACATTAAGGATACACTTGATAAAGGTATACTCTTTTCAACCACTAACAAAATGGAATTAGTTGGCTACAGATGGTGACTGACCCAATGACATTAAAAAGAGAAAAAGCAATTTCGGTTATGCTTTTCACTTTGGTTTAGAAGTATTTTCTTGGTAATCTAATTGTGTGCATTCTAGCTAGCTCTACTGATTCAAAAACTATAATTCACAAAACATCAAGCCAGGCTAAAATCTATGATTATTGAACAAATTAAATCATCAAATTCACATAAAGCTTTTTCGTTAAGCTTTACATACAACATAATGCAAAAATCGAGGAAGAATAGAAAAAAGTGATAGCATACGAATACCTGGAAATGCAGCGAGGCAGAGAATAGTGAAAACCCAAGCTATTCCCACCAAAACATGATCAAACTACATGCAAGAGGCAAAATATAGGTGAGAAACCAATTAGGGGCTTTGAGTTAAAGAATCACAGCAAGAAGAAAGAATAAGAAAGAGAAAATGAAAGTGAAAAGTAAGAGAAAATAAAAGTTAACTTACATCTCATAAACGAGAAGCAATCGAATAGAGGCCGTCCTTGACTTGTCAACCAGTGATTATGCGGAAACAATGACTAGGACAGAGGGAAAAAAAAAAAGCAAGAGAGAGAGGGAAATGAGGGATGGCGGCTCCAACTAAGAAAAGAAAGAAGAACGAGGCAAAGAGATAAAAGGGTAATTAGAATTTTTTAAAAGATAAAAATATCCCTACTTTCATTTGTACAAACTTTATTAAATGGAGGATAATTTCGTAAATAAATTTATATAGAATTTTTTATTTGTATCTATAGATAAAATATTTTCATACATATTGAATACATATTAAGAATAAAAATTACTTTTAATTAATGTCTATTCAATATTATTAATTCTACAAAATAAAAAAGCAAATAAGGAGAGAGAAAAATATTGCAATTAATGTCTAGTCAATATTATTAAAATCTTAAAAGTGGTTACACGTTTAAAGTCAATGTGGTTTGATTGGAATCTACACCAAAAGGTGTCGGACTCCTCAAAAAATAATTAAAGAAAATTATTCTAATCACTAATGAGGTAAGAAATTTTAGGATTAATTATAAATTAAGTTTCAGACTATAGGATACCTTATAATATTGGACTCTATCTTCAAAATCATACAATATTATTTACCAACTTCGACTCCCCTTTTAATCGAGGGACTCCATTGCTATTCCATCGTTTGCCTTTCAATAACGATGAAATAGCAACGGTGTCCCTCATTGAAAACGGAGTTGAAGTTGGGAGTTAACATTGTAAGATTTTGAAGATGGGATCCAACATTGTAAGGTACCCTATAGTTGAGGTCCTTTTTATAATAAACCCTAAATTTTATTTAAATATATATTTGTAAATAATTTTTAAATTATTTAATTATTTTTTGTGATTTTAATCCTTAATTTTTTTGAAATAATTTTTAATGCTTAATTAGTTTTTAAATCAATTTTATGGACATTTTATAAAATTTTATTGACTTTATATGGGATGATTTAGAAATCAATAAAGGTGAATTGATTGAGAAAAATTATTTGAAATCATATTAGAAAAAGAAGAAAAAGTCAATTTCATGATTATATAATTTTTCAATTTTTATCATTCAATTTAATTAATTATTTAATTTAATAAATTTATATGTTTAGAGTTTTTTCTTTAAATACATTTAGAGTTTACCTAACCTTAATATTTGCATAAAAGTTTTTTAAAAAATGAATAATAAAAAATATATTTTAGACAAATTTAAAAAATCACTACAAGAAAATACTAAATTAGCAACGGAAATTGTTAATTTTCCGTTGCTAATCAAAATTAACAATGGAAAGAGTGGTTGTAGATTTGATAATTGCTATTTTTAAGCAACGAAATTGATTTTTGTTGCTAAATTTAGCAACGAAATTCAAAACCCGTTGCAATATTCAACCAATGTAGATTCAGTAAATTGATTAAAATTACCAATGGAAATAACAATTTTCATTGCTAAATTCACCCACCAATAAAAAAAAATTATGACGGTATCATCTGCCCCTAAAACTTATTACAATTTTTTAATTATTATTTTCTGACTATCCCTAAACAACCTTTAAGCAAGCATGAATAACCAAATTTTACAAACTATTACATTTCCATCTATAAGTCTCATAACCCCTCTATTTTTCCCACTCACTTTCAGCAAATAACACACAATTAAACATCACTTAAATTGCAATACAATAACTTGGTAGTGCCTTAATAAATGACTCCACTAGGGTTGTTTTCTATGATGTTGAATTAGATAGGAATCTGTCAATCCCAAGCCTGTTAATCTTGAATGCCCTCAAATTATGATCTTATTAAAAATATATATTGACCAACTCCTTAAAGTTGCCTTCATAACAAATTATCTTTCTATTTAACATAATAATCATAACAAGGTCTGTAGATCCATTTCCAACAGTTCTTTAATAAGCAATAATTACTTAATAAGGAAAAGGGAATTGTCTTTCAATTAGAAGGATTTTCAAAACTTAATGTTCACAATGTTTGATTGTCAGGGAAGCCAACTATCTTTTCAAAAGTTTTCCCTAGGTGATAGGTAGCATAGGTTTATCATTTTGTTTCCAAATTTTCTCTCATCAAAGTAGAATGCCACAAACAATAAAATAACACCAACCATTCAGAGCTAAGAAAGCCACAAACCATAACCGACACCAGAATCAAACAATAAAATGTGAACTCCAAACAATATAAGAAAATCTGGAAATAGCAACGAAAAAATAGCAGCGAAAAACCAATTATGTTGCTATTTAGCAATGAAAAATAATTTTCATTGCTAAAATTGGTTAAACTTTGTAGATTTAGCAACGAAAAAATATTTGGTTATCTTCCGTTGCTAAAAGTGGAGGGAATTTTTAGCGAGAAAAATTTAGCAACAAAAATTAACAACGATATTAATATTTCGTTGCTAAATAAGGCGCCAACAGATGGCAGAAAAAAATTGGAACAAAAAATAGCAATGAAATTTATTTTCAGTTGCTAAAATAGCAACCAAAATATATTTTCGTTGCTAAATAGCAACCGAATTTATTTTTGGTTGCTAAAATAGCAACGAAATTCATTTTCGGCTCCTAAAATAGCAAGCGAAATAGAATTTCGTTGCTAATTTTAATTTTCTATGAAAAATAGCAACCGAATTTATTTTCGGTTGCTAAAATAGCAACTAAATTTAAATTTCATTGGTAAATGAGTGGCATTTAAGTATTTTTCATGTTTGTTAGAAATATAATATAGAAAAACCCTAGGCATAAAAAATTTCCATGGAGATATAGTTTTTCACTCTCTGCCTCTTACGATTCTAGGTTGCTTTTGTTGCCTCTCTGTGTTTCTGTCTCTCTCGCCCTTCTTTTATCTTTCATTCCTTGCTTGATTCGGTCCAATCTAAGAAGTTCTGTGTTTGGAGAAAATATAGGGTTTTTGTTTTAATTTTCTTCATTTTTTTTGTTTATGAATTCTTAATTGGATATTGTTGTTGGGAGGTGTAAGGATTTGTAGGGGCTAGCAGATCCGAGTAAATTTTTGTTCGATGGAGGCTTTTCATCTGTTAAATTGTAAAGATGTTTTGGCGTATGGCGGGGCTCTCCACGGCGTCGCCGGTCAGTACCTTATGTTCATTTCTTTTGGCATTTCTCGATTCGCTATTTTTTTTTAGTATTCACGTGGTGGAGATTGTGTTTGTTGTGTTATTTGAATTTTTTTGGTTTCTGTTCTGTCCGAATTTTTCTCCTACGTTGCTGGTTCACTATGGGAAAATTGAAGGATATGTACATTTTGAATTTGAGTTTTTTTTTTGTATTTGGGACCTACGTAAACTGAATCTTTTGTCTGATTCAGCACTGTAACGCATAGTTCCAGTTAGATAATGTTTTTAATTTCCATTTTCTTTTTTGCTGGTTGGAGCCCGAAGGTTGGTGGGTGGGTAGTGGAAGCATTTTAGCTGTCTGGGTGCAGTAGCTTAGTTATTTTGAGCTCCTTTTAAGCAGATTGAGATATTTATTCATTTATTTATTAATTTAATGATAAAAAATTGGCTACTTGAGAGAGATGAACATGGCATTTCATTTCCTTCTTATCCTAATTTAGTCTTGGGAACAGTGGCTATGATCAATGTCTAGTTTGAACATGTATGCATTTGGTGTTTTCACTAGGAAATTAGCTATGTTTTTTCATAATTTGTCATAGTACTTGGTAGAATTGTTGTCAGTGGATAGTTTGCTGACTGAAATATATTGTTTCAACCCTTGGTCTGATTGAGAGATGCTTCCTTGAATTGTGGGGATCCCAAATTTTGGAATTTAGCTTGCTACTTTGAAAATGTAAATATCTTCTTTTCCCGAAGTTAGAAGCATTCATGGCGTATAATGTCTTGATTAGTTTGATTTTAAGGTAATTAACTCATCACTTTGGCCTCTTCTTTATCTCTTTTCACCTATAATTGGTTGGATTTGTGTGAAGGAAATGCATGGCATATTGAGGAAGGAGATGCAACCTTGAGGATTCGATGTTGAAAGAATTAAAGGGGAAGAATTTGTAAAGATCTAATCCTAAATCAAGGTATGTGAACTATCATCAGATTTGGATTTGCATGTGTGTAATTCTTCTAGATTAAGATAAGATTATAGTTAAGATTAGAAAATTGATTTACAAAATTCTGCATTTGTAATTTATGGGTTTAACGGAGTAGAGTTTCGAATTGCTCAGAGCAGAGCTATTGAAATCTATTGTGTGTATTTCTAACACAAAAAGGAGAAACTAAATTCAGTAGTTTGCTTAATCATTTTCCAATGAAATAAAGGGATTGGTAATGATTTTTATTAATTGAATTACAATATTTTTTATGGCTGTTTTACGAAAAATTGAGTAAAATTTATTGGAAGATTTTCTCTTTGCTAGATGTAGACTTCTATTTGTAAATAAGGGTTTAATAGTAAAACAAGTGTGCATTGTCTTTTAATGGTTTGCTATTTCATACTGTTGATGGATGGAAATATGTATAAAAATAGCTCTTGGTTATTAAGAAGGGCTTAGTTAGTAATTAAAGTTTAAACCAAATGTTTGAATTATAAAGCTATGTTTGTTTGTTTTCTTTAATCTATGCAGGATAGTTTTAGGACATTTTGTGGCAAAAGTTTCTGTAGGTTTCTATTGTGAGTTCATTAAAACAGATTGTCTCTAAGACTGTTGCTAATAATTTATGCTTTTCTTTTGTGTTGAGGTGTCTTCTGCGTCTGCTTTGTTGGTTTTATGCTTCTATACTTCAAGTATAAATTCATTGGTATGCCTCTATGTTCCATATTTAAGTGTCTATTCTTTTTATAATCAGGCAACCTATTATGCGATTAAAAAAGAAAATTTTTAACTGATAATGCGATTAAAAAAGAAAATTTAAATCAGATCCATAATTAATCAATAACAGATAATGCATGCAAAAATAAATACTACTGTATACAGGCCAATTAATGATTACTTGGTCGACCATAAATATGATTTAGACAAAAATTATCGTCTAGGACGTCAATTTTATATGGATTTGAATTCTTTTAGAACACAGAATACAAATTATTCGATTCTATCTAACTGATGAATTTATATATAACTTAGTTTTGTTAAATGGCCAGGAATACAAGGTTCTGATGGTGGAGTGCAGCTATATTGGGGAATTACGGCGGATGGATCAGTAGTAATTTCTGATGAATTACAAGTGATAAAAGCAGGATGTGCCAAGTCCTTTGCTCCCTTTCCAGCAGGTACGTACTTCTAATATCCGTAACTATCCTTTTGAAGTTAACAGGATCACTGAAAAAAAAAGGTCAACTAAGAAAAAAATTGAAAAAAAATACTTTTATAATTTTGAATTTTTTAAAAATATAAAAAACTCCGTTATAATTTTAATTTCTTAAAATTGATTTCATTAAAATTATTTAAAATGACTCATTCTTTTTATATGAAGGAATTCTTTTATTAGTAGCTATAATTTTTTACTCTACTAAGCCAAATTTCTAATTGCATCCCAACAACATGGGATAAAAGGAAACTATAGAAAAAACATTTATGTTATATATGTGAGAGTGTGTGTGTGTGTGTATATAAAGGAAATGGGTGCAGGATTCATGTTTCATAGTGAAGGAGGCTTAATGCATCTGCTTTGTTGGTTAAAAGGATAGAGAGCTGCTTCAAATGCTTCTGGTAGGTACTTTGATCTGTTACACAGAAGTTGGGGTTTTAGGATTATTAAAAATAATGGGATCTCACTGTTCTTTCAATTAAAGAGAAGTTAGAAAACTTGAAATTTTTTATGGTGAATTTTGGAATATGGTCTTGTTAGTTGTTTTGGTTGAAAAGGAATGGATTTTATTTTGAAACCCTTTTTATTTTATTTTTCTAAAACTTGGGCCATTATAAAACATTTTGTGGTGTTGGGGGCTTGGGGTGTTGTTCCCTGAGCTATTCATTTTTTAGAATGAACATTAACAAAATTATGCGCAAGGGATTTGTTTATATTTGGCATTGAATGAATTCTCTCTGCCTAGAAGTTAAAGTTTGTCCCATATATTTTAATGCTTTACTTGTCTTGATAGATTTTATATTTCATGCTTACAAGCTGAAATTACCCATTGATATAATCAGATTGCAAATAGAACCATGCGACATATTGAATAGTTTTCACATTTTGTTCGAGTCTTGTATATTCGGTTCAAGCTGTACTCTTTTTTCTCCTGAAAATTTCATCACTTTTGAGTACCACTTTGATGATTAATGATCTTTTGACATCATTGCATGGTTTTTTTCTTGCTTGCTATATTGTTTGTGTTTTGTATTGCATCCTCTCTATCATGTTTTAGGCATTGTTCCTGCTTATCAGGCATCTGTTGGAGCAGCCTTGAATGAATTGTGCCTGTGTTTGCAACCAGATGAAGTTGCATATGTATGTTCTCTATAATCTGCTCTGAGTTTGTTCTCGATTAATTTCAAATGAACTTGTCATTATATCTAAAATTAATTATTTTGCAGGCATTATATGGGGTGTATGCAAAAGATGTTCATGTAAGAATGGCCTACTTAAATGCGATAAAATACGTTCCTGCTATTGCTTGCCACTCTGTTCCTCAGAGTCTTGAGGTTGCGACCAGCATTTGGATTGCTTTGCATGATCCAAAAAGGTTTGGCTCGTGACTGCTGGCAAATTTCTGATGGTAACAACTTCCGAGTTCGTAGCAAGAACTTTTGTTTTGACAGATCAAAGGTTGTCTAATTGTTTTCTTCCTATTATCTTTCGAACATATGCATCTTAAACCTTAAACATTGTAAAGCTTATTCTTTTTCCGTTCAATGTAAATGTATATGAAGATCCAAGCAGGGAAACATTTGATGGATCTTGTTGCTGTTGATTGGTTCAAAGATTCAAAAAGAATGGATCATGTTTCCATGTGCCAAGGTTGTGCTGCACAAGTAAGAGAATTAAATCTTTTCCTCTGTCATTCTCGTTACTTTTTTTGAAGAAAAACTTTAATTTTTCCTGGATTAGGTCAAGGTCAAACATTTTCCTCTTTCCAACTATTAAATCTTGAAAATATCAAATCCTCATTTCTATTACAACCTTTTATTTATGTTTTTTTTAAATGCCATTTATTTATGTTGAAGTACATGAATCTGCATTTTGTTTTTCTTTCTTTTTTCTCATATGCTTAGTGGCACATATCAAAATCATACTAATTTTGATGTCTTCATGATGTCTTTCAGCAAGATCCTAAATTTAATTTTGTTTCAAGTAACTATGGTGGATATTCTTATGATTATTTAGCAAGGTAGATATTGTAGTTTATGGTAATTAACAACTCTTTTAGAGCTTTTTACTTTAGAAATAATAGGACCCTGTAATGATGTTAATTATTCTTGTGATTGCTAAGATTATTGTTGATTGAAGAATTTTGTGAATCTCTATCATATTTGCGTTTATAATTGTCTGTAGGTCATTTCAGAGAAAGGGCTTTTCTCCATTGTCTTTAATTTAGTGACGGAACAGTGATGAAAATTCTGTCGTTAGTTTTTTTATAATACTGGCTAAATTTAGCAATGAAAATGTCGATTCCATTGCTAAAAATAGCAACGGAAATGTCAACTCGATTGCTAAAAATAGCAACGGAAATTTCAATTCCGTTACTAAAAATAGCAACGAAAATGTCAATTCTGTTGCTAAAAATAGCAACGAAAATTAATTGCCGTTGTTATTTTTGACCAGTTCACTGAATTCTACATTGGTTGGATTTTGCAACGGATTTGAAATTTTGTTGCTAAATTAAGCAATGGAAAAAAGATTCGGTTGCTAAAAATACCAACCGTCAAAATTACAACCGAATTTTCCGTTGCTATTTTCGATTGCTAATTTTGATTAGCAACGGAAATTCAACAAATTTGGTTGCTAATTTTCGTTGCTATTTGCTAATTTTCTTGTAGTGAAATAACTATATCTACACCTGGCTCTGGATAACACCAGTCAATAATTTATGACATCATGAGGCATGCATATTTTCTAAGTTGGGGCACTAAAGGAGCAATCTCTCTGCAGATAAGCATACCGACCATTTTAATTAGTAAGACAACCCAATAGGCCAGTACTTGAAAATATTATCCATTGAAAAAGAGCATCAAACACTGTACCTGGATGCAAGTTCTTGCAAGCATTCAAATTCAGATCATTAAGTTCTGGGCAGTTCAAGCATAATGCCTACATTCAAGAACACCAATTGAGAATCAAAAGAGACTAATCAATGTAACCATAAATTAGTAATTTCTAACACAAAATCTCACATCTAAGCCTGAACAACCCCACAAGCTCAACTTCTTTAACCGGTAATGTTTTATAATTAGCTTTTGGTATATAAGGTGTAATTTCTTTTTGAATGTTGTCTGCAACTTGCCATCTTCACTTCTATCAGATGTTGGACATTCAAAACTGGGATCACTTATGGTCATTCCACAGTCCATGAGTTCAAAAAGAGGCAACTAAACCGTAGCGAATTGAATTTCGCCTGAGAAATGCATGCAAAAGGATAATTAATAGAAGCTTGAACATGACAAATAAGAAAGCAAATAAGATATGCATACAAAAACCAAAGTCAGTACAGATGTATATTCTAAAAATGAACCATACTTGAAGTAATGTTTGGACAAAGAGCAAGGAGGAGTCTCGACAGAGTTCCAGGAAAAGCGTTACAAATCATACAAATTTCACTGTCACTAATGCTAAACCTAAAACATCAGAAATGAAATATTGAAAATGAGTCCATATTCAAATTTTGAAAAGCTTGAAGTGATGGCCTAATTCATACCCATTTAGATCAAGCATTTCTAATTTTGAAAAGCCTGAAGTGATGGCGGCAATAGATGCATCAGTGATTTCTGTTCCAAGAATAAGTGAAAGCATCTGTAGCCCCCTAAAACATTAGCAAGATAACACTCATTAGCACATATACAAACATATATAGACACGCATAAGCTAAACCACTAAAGAAAAATGAAGAACATACTTTTCCTATATATCAAAACAAAGAAAGTATCATCCCTTGCATATTAATTAATAAATAAATGAAAGTAGATTTCAATTCTTATTCTATTTTTAGTTATCGCTCTATGGGAATAGACTTGTTGCGATACAAGAAGTCAACGAGACCATAGTGTTTACAATTTTTTAGCAAACAAGCATCGCACGATGTCTACAAGCATGTTATAAATAAAATGTAGGAGTGTTAAAGCAATTGTTCAACTAACCTAAAGTTCGCAGTTGTAAGTACAAGCACCACAGCATGAGAAACTCGAACTAATGCAATGTGTATATTTTGCAATTTAGAATAATTTCACTACAAGAAAATTGCAATTTAGCAACGGAAATTAGCAACGAAAAAAGTCAATTTTTCGTTGCTAATCAAAAATTGCAACGAAAATTTTGGTTGCTAATTTGGCAGTTGCTATTTTTAGCAACGGAATTTTTTTTCGTTGCTAAATTTAGCAACGGAAATTTAATTCCGTTGCTAAATGTAGCAAAGGAAAATGAATTTCGTTGCTAAATTCAACACTGCAAGATTCGGTGACTTTGTCGAATTTAGCAATGGAATATAACTTCCGTTGCTAAATTTAGCAATGGATATTGATTTTCGTTGCTATTTTAGCAACAGAATTCATTTTTCGTTGCTAAATTTAGCAACGGAAGTTATATTTCGTTGCTATTTTAGCAACAGAATTCATTTTCCGTTGCTAAATTCACCCATAAGTAAAAAAATTAATGACGGTTCCGTCCGTCGCCAATCCGTCGCTAAACATAATTACAGTTTTTTAATATCAAAAAACCATTATTATATGCTCGTCTAAATGGTATTATTCCCATTCCTACTGGTATGACTGAAATCCTATTGATTTGCACATTGTTAACTTCCTGAAAATGTATGACATAAGAAGGGGAGAATCATTCACATAGAAATCCTATATCAAAAACAAGCATTTCATTGTATGTCCCAAAAACAATACCTAATCCATTCACTCTTTCTAGTTCCACCTACATTAGAAACTTTATCCCCGTTTTCTTAGGTCATTTTTAGAAATCAATAATAAAATGCTATATATATGCAAATATATACAAAGTATTACTGTACCCCTAAACTTTATCCCCGTTTTCTTAGGTCATTTTTAAAAATCACTATTTTGCGGAGTTTTCATTACTTTGAAACCTATACAACCTCTCTGCCAACAAGTAACCTACCTATTCAAGGAACTCTCAATACTATTTCGCCCTCTCTATCGACACCCGGGAAGAAATAAATTTTGTTGGTAAAACACTCTCTTCTTTTCAGAAGAAAAATATAAAAAGTTCTCTTGCTTTTTAAATATGATGTACAAAATTTTAAATCATAAATTACTCACAAATTTCCTAATATTACAGATATAAATTTATCACTTAAAGTTCAACTATATTCTGTTGATTGCATTAAAAGGTCCTCTCATGCATTTTCAATAATCACAATTCCATACTTTTCACATCTCAATTAATTTCAGTTAACTAAAACACAAAAATGGGTTAACAGTATCCTGTAACTAGTTTCTTTAGGCAACTATTAACAATAATTACAACCACCACATTCCAATGTTCAAGCAATTCAACCACCATTTATATACATAAATATAATATGATGTACAACTTAAAACACACAAAAGCAAGTCATTTAATTTAATTGACAACTTAAATTATTGGAAATTATTTAGAGTGGATTCACTTGTAAAACATAATACGTGCAATCAACATTAGTTGATTTGGTGCAACACTTTAAGTTAAAAACATGGGCAATTACTTTGAAGTTGCCTGTATATGATGGCCCTTTAACATCTAATTATGCCTAACAATACATGTCCACATGTTACATTAAAAGAAAGTATGTTTCAACTTCTTCCTACCCACTCAAACTCTAAAAAATCCAACTAGATCTTTGTTTAGCTTATTGAACCTAAACACAAAGATTATCCAGAACCATGTAATTAAGTGAAACTTTAAAAAGTATTTATTTACTAAACAAATTTACAGACAGTTAGTATGCCGATTACCTACTCAATTGAGAAACAGTCCCTTACTTCCCAGCTAATGGAACTCCTTACTTCAGTAAATTTTAAAAATTCAAGGAAATCAAAATTAGATATTCAAAGCCTGTAAATTTCAAACCATAACAGATTATATGGTCAGACGGTGCTAAATTTAGAAAATCAAATCAAAGAATTAAAAAATCAAATGGCATAAAAATAAAGTTACATTATTCTGATCTCCAAAAATATAGGACATATAGCATTGCTAGAAGTTTTTTTGCAAATAAATCGTAAAGAAGTAACAAAAAAATGAATATCAACCCAATGAGAAAACCAAAAAGAAATAAACTATGAAACTAAATATATCAAATTTTTCTGAATACCAACTTGGATTTCACTTAAATTATTTAATTGAAAGCACATTTGATAGTCACATACCATTTAGGGTTGAATTTCAAAGTTTTTTCTCACTTTAGCTCGTCGCTGGAGCCCACCGGAGCCTCGTCGGTGCAAAACCAAAGACACCTGGGGGTAGTTGATGGAGAGAGAACTGCAACGGTGGTGCTCACGCGCCTAACGGACTCCGTTCACGGCCTAGATCTACACCGGAAGTCAAGGATGTATTCTTCGTCGATCTACCTGATTCCGGAGAAGGACAACCGGAGAGAGAGTTGCTACTGGCTCGCCTGGCCTCCAGGGGTTCATGGCTGCTGCTAATTTTACCAATTACCGTCGTATATCGCCGGAGAGGAAGGAAAAAGCTTCGGTTATGGGAGAGGATCGGGACACTGGAGATAGCAAATGCAACACAATGGGACAACGTGGCTTGCGAGCGACGGCGGAAGGCGTCGCCGATGATGGTCCAGTCGCCACAACGGCGTCGGCCAACTGAAGGTGAGAATTCCCGTTCTCCCCTTTCTCTCCTCCCTCTTTCTCTTCTCCTTTTGTTTTTAAAATTTGTACTTTTACTCAATCTTGTTATGGAGAAGCTAGTGATTTTGCACCGAAAAGAGTCCCTTTATTCTAAGGTCAAGAGCTGTGAATCTTTTTTATTTTTCTATTTCAGCAGGTTCAATTTTAATTTTTAATGTGGCCAAAATGAAATAAAAGTTAAAAAAAACTACACATAATTTTTTTTTAGTAAGGTTAATTAACCCCACTCCCTCCCACCTGGCTACATCTCTGAGAGCAGACAATGAATTTCTTTTATTATTATTTTAACTTGATCAATCTAATATACCGTTGATGAATATACAACATTGTTTCAATTTTAAAAATTTAGGATAATATTATTCAAAAGTAAAATAAATGGATTATATTGCATTTTTAGCGGAAATAGATAAATAATTTTTTACCATCACTCTAATAATTATAAAATTGTTCTTGTATACAAATTAAGCTCGGCCTCAAATTAATAATAAATGAGTTGATAAAGTATTTGAGGTGCTGGCTTTAAACATAAATTTATTATTTTATAGTGTGAAGTTGGAAGGTGCATGTAGCTTTCAATTCCTGCACATTTAATCTGAACATGCATCAACAAATGCATCTTCAAACAGAAAATCCAACACGAAATAGACAAATTTAAACAATAAAAGAAAAGGACAAAAGAAAACAGAAATCCACTTAAAAACGCTTGCCAAGCCTAAGCGTGCTGCAGAAACCCACTTAAAAACACACTATTAAATAAACTAATAAATAAGTTGACGCTTAACGGTCACTGCTTCGGATTAATGTTGAAATTTTATTATTAAAAATATTTCTATTAACCTATCTTTTTTTAGAATTTCAGAGAATAAAGAAAAGATAAAATTAATGTTGAAATTTTTATTATTAAAAAAATTATGCTCGTATTAAATAATTCATATTGAATAATTATCATAATTTTTAGGAAGGCTATTGAGCACTTATAACTTATAGTTATGAATAATTATTCATGTTTGATATTCATAATTTACAATTTGATGATCTCTTGCTTTGGCCAACATTGTCAACTTGTTTCCCCATTCAAGTAAAAAATGATATTAATTTAGTTAGCAGTAAATTATAATGATCAATAACACACAATTTACCAACGGAATATAAATTCCATTGCTATTTTAGCAACCGAAAATAAATTCAGTTGCTATTTAGCAACGGAATCTATTTCGGTTGCTAAATAGCAATGGAAATATAAATAGCAACCGAAAATAAATTCCATTGCTATTTTAGCAACCAAAAATTAATTCAGTTGCTATTTAGCAACGGAATCTATTTCGGTTGCTAAATAGCAACGGAAATATATTTCGGTTGCAATTTTAGCAACCGAAAATAAATTTCGTTGCTATTTTAGCAACCGAAAATTAATTCGGTTGCTATTTTTCATTGAAAATGAAAATTAGCAACGGAATTCTGTTTCGGTTGCTATTTAGCAACGGAAATTTATTTCGGTTGCTATTTTAGCAACCGAATAATATTTTAGCAACGAAAATTAAATTTAGCAACGGAAATTATATTCCGTTGCTATTTTTCGTTCCAATTTTTTTGGCGCCTTAATTAGCAACGGAATAGTGATTCCGTTGCTAATTTTCGTTGCTAAATTTTGGCGCCAAAAATTCCCTCCACTTTTAGCAACGGAAGATAACCAAAAATTTTTTCATTGCTAAATCTACAAAGTTTAACCAATTTTAGCAACGGAAATTATTTTCCGTTGCTAATTGATTTTCCGTTGCTAAATTAGCAACGAAATTGTTTCCGTTGCTATTTTCAGATTTTCTTGTGGTGTTTCTTCTCAAAGCATCAACCATGGAAACAAGGTCAGTACTATCATTTTCCTAGCGGGAAAAATCCAGGGAAACCTCCTTCAATTTGGGACAATTGAATACCTACAAAAACAGAATAAAAATAAGAAAAAAGAAATCCACCTAAATGATAGTATATTTTTTAAAAAATCAATGCAGCCTCAAATAAAGTGAATCAAAGCACCAATCAAATTAAATAAAACAAATAAGAGGCTTACCGTCTTAGATAAAGAATATACATCTGAAAGCCAAAATGCGTACAGACTCGATGAATAGAGGACAAAATTACCAAGATTAGAACATCCCTCCACCTAAAGGCTTATGAGGCAGTGTTTATCAACAACAAAATGACTTAGTTCATCACTGCATATTAAAGGACAAACCAAGTTTATCAATTATGGGATTTAAACTATAAAGCCTTGAAAGATCTAATAAATCTAATTCCTCTAACAAACTGCTTCAACAGTTAACAAATTAACATATCTGACAAGGAATACAAAGATTGAGGAAAATACACATACTAAGATCCATTATATTAAGTCCATCAACTCACATTCTAAAAGAACATAGAAGTTAGCTATACCAATAAATCATAAATGGCATCACTAAATCCTTTATTTCTCCATCACACTGTCATACTATACATAATTTCTATCTCAGCAGCATTTCATTTATAGGCAGATCATATTCTGCTAGTGAGACAGCTCAGTTGCAAGATGCAAACAAAAAAATGGCAATACAAAAACTATAAATAATTGACTAGACGCAAGTGGAGAAGGTAAAAGCATACACAAAACCTAAGTCAGAAAAATAAGAAAGAATTGGTGTACCCAGTTATAAGATTCACTGCAATATTAGATGTAGAAATCTCTATAGACTCAAGAGGGTTTCTTAAACACCTAAAAGCAATGTTCTTTTTTATTTTCTTCATCAAGAAAAAAGAAAAAATATACTAAAAAATTATTTAAAAGTCTAAAGAAATACACAAAAAAAACCCGCAAACAAATCTAGATTAAATAGAATTAGGCAACAGTACCTGTAGATTTACTTCAGATCTCCAGTAAAGTTGTTCAAAACATTCACTCAAGCAATTAAATTTGATAACCTACTTCAAACCTACTCAAATATTATAATAGCTTTTCTAGTTGATAGTGCATTAAAATTAAGATGCTGCCAAAATAAACTGTCAACTATTAAAGCATTAGGATTCAAGTAGAGCATTTAAGGGTGCATTTACTTACATAAAATAGTTTTTTGTTTTTTATTTTCTATTTTCTTAGAAAATTAGAGTATTTATTTTCCATAGAAAATTTAAAAAATGCGTTTATTTATCAATAAATGAAAAACTGGAGCGTTTATTTTTGTGTGTGTGTGTGTGTATACACACACACGTATGTATCTATACATACATACATACATACATACATACATACATATAGATATTACATGTATATGTATGCATGCATACATACATACATACATACATACATACATTTATATATGTATGTGTGTATGTATGTACATATATATATATATGTGTGTGCGTGCGTGTGTGTGTGTGCATACATACATATGTATATGTATATGCATATGTATGTGAATATATACACATACATACACATGTATTTATGAATACATACATATGTACATGTATGTGCATGTATATATATATATATATATATATATATATATATATATATATATATATATATATATATATGCATATCCATATATATATATGTATGTACATATATATATATGTATGTACATACATATATATACGTATGTATGTATGCATGCACATACAAGCACATACAGATACATGTATATGAATATGTATATGTGTGTATATGCATATGTATATATGTATATGTATATGTATATGTATAAATACATATTTATATGTATATGTATGTATATAGATACATACATACATACATACATACATACATACATGAATGCATGTATGTATGTATGTATATATATTTGTATATGCATATGTATGTGTATATATGCACATATATATACATACATATACATATGTATGTATACATATACATATGCATATGTATGTGTATGTATGTATGTATGTATGCATGTATATACATATATATACATATCCATATGTATGTATGTGTGAATGTATTATATATACATATACATGCACATGCATATGCTTATGTATGTATGCACATACAAAAATTTACATATGCATGTATATGTATATGTATGTATGTACATATATATGTGTGTGTGTGTGTATTAATATTATTTAGAAAATTTGGAAAATATTTTTTATTAGTTTTCCAATTTCTTCTTTATTTTGGAAAACAGAAAATTTTATTTTCTGTTTTCTATTTTAGAAAACTGATGAAAATAAACATGATCTCTATTTTCTGTTTTCTGTGAAAAATTTTTCTGGAAAACTGAAGCAGTTTTCTGTAAGTAAATGGGCCCTAATCTTTCATTTAGAGATTTATGATGAAGCACGCAGAAAAAACTTACATCCCCCGTCAAAACATAGAGAAAAGTTGAAAGCATGAAACTTTAATTAGGAGTTTAACGTAAATAATTAAGCTCTAATTTTTGCAAGCCCATACTAAGAAAAAAAATTGTATACATAGTCCTCATAGAGCAAGAAAACAAATTTTCCTCCTCGCTTGCAAAGTCACATAGAACAAGTAGTAAATCAATAATTGCTTCAACAATTCAAAATCCAAGAAAACTGTTAAAAATGCATCTTCACTACACACTCAAAATATTGTGAATTCCAAACACCTACATATTAAATCTCCTAGGTTCACTAAAATTCAAATGACAAAACTATAAATTAAATCTTTAAACAAAATCCCAGAAGTATTTTCCCAAAAAAATGCATACCTTTAAGTCCTCAACAGCCGTCTTTGATGAGCAATCGCACAAAGCGACAAAAAAGACAACAAGTTGCCTCTTTTGATCCTAACAGGCTGACCTTTCTTTAACCTATCAAGTGCAAAATTAACGTCATCAACATGTTCCATCATTTCCCCAAATTCTTGTGCCTCCATCAAAGTTGAAGTGACCAGAATCAATGACTTAGAATCACAACTCATTGTGGCAGCTCTCTCAAATTTCCTGTATCTTGTTTTCTTTGACTTCCTGGAAACATTGCCACTGGAAAAAAACATTATCTTGAGATGGATTGAAGCTGTAGTGATCGAGATCGAAATCTTGGGGATTAAAGGAGAGGCGTCAGCGTTGGAGAGGAAAGGGGAAAGAGAGAAGGCAAGGGAGAGGGAGAGGGAGGAAGAAGCAAAACGAAGGGGCAGGGAAAGGAGGAGGAGGAAAAACTGAACAAGGAAAAAATTTTGGCTGCAAAAGGAATAATTTATACCTAAAGCAAATATGAAAATAGCAACGAAAAACACATTTCGTTGCTATTTTAGCAACTGAAAATAATTTGGTTGCTATTTTAGCAACAGAAAACACATTCCATTGCTATTTTAGCAATGGAAAATTATTGTTTCCGTTGGTGATTTTCGTTGCAAATTTTTGCTAGTGTCTTATTTAGCAACGGAAATGCTATTCCGTTGCTAATTCCATCGTAAAATTTTGGCACTAAAAGTTCCCTCTATTTCGTTGCTATTTTAGAATTTTCTTGTAGTGAATCTATAATATAATAAGATTACAAGCGAAAAAAAATACAATTATAATATAATATGATTGCAAGCAAAAAAATAAAATTAAAAAAATATCTTAATCAACGAAAGTGCTAAAAAATTATTAAATTTTGATTAGAATTTTTTAATTTTATAATTTCAAAATTAAATGTGAATCTTTTAGAAATTAGTAAAAGGACTGAATTTTGATATAATTTCGTATGTAAAGCAAAATTATTAAACAGAATTAGTAAGTATAAATATGTATGTATATTTTTTTATTAATATCACAATGCTAAGTAAAATCAATAATCAAAATTATAAATTTTTAAAAAAATTTAAATAAAAATAGAAACTAATATAATATAAAATATTTTTAGCGACGACATTCCTGACGATTTTCACAATTTATCACTAATGATCATGCAAGAAATGAACATCCTTTAGCAACCAATTATTTCGTTGCTAAATTCATCCTCAAGTTGGGACTAAGATTGCTGCCAAATTTATCAACAAAAAGTCTTCATCCCTCTTCCATCGCTACAATTTCACTTCAATTAGTGAATAAATTTCAGTCGCTATTTTTTACGAAATTAATTTCCTAAATTAAAAAACTGAAAAGTTTTTACCAATAAAGACTTTGTTGCTAATGTAGTTGCAAAACATGGCCCCATTCATTGCCACCAATACTTAGCAACTATTTTCATTTTTTCGTCGCTAAACTTATCACCAATTTGAATAAATATATTCTTGCAACTAAAATTTAAAACGGTCGGTAATTAGCGATGAAAAGCTATCCATTGCTATTTCAGGGTTTTTTTTGTAGCGTAAGAAACAATATGAAGTTGCTCTTTCAACTGCAGAAGTGGAAATATAGCAGCGGCAAAAAATCGAAATTAATAATTATTACTATTAAAAAATCGATATTAATAGATTGATTAATTTTTTTTGCTTACCGGTCCATACTTACCCCTAATATATATATATATATATATATATATATATATATATATATATATATATATATATATATATATATATATATATATTTGGATTATTTTTGCGATTAAAATTTAAAAAAAAAAGAAATAAAAAATACTGTTATTTCTTATATGAATTATTTATATAATGCCATGCGTCCTATACTGTAAAAATAAAATATGTCAATATTAATAAGTTAAGTGGCAAAATTACATTTTAAAAAGTACAGTGGTAAAAAAAATTGAAACTTTAATGGTAAAAATAATCGGAAAATAAGTTCAGTGACATTTTTAACCTATTTAAATAAAAATAGAGATAGAGCATGTAATGATTTAGAATAGAATAATTGTTGTCAAATTTTGGCCAGCAGCTACTCTCGTAACCTCGGCTCTAACACTTGTTATGGCTGTTAGACATTCTACCATTTCGATGATGAGTGAAGATATTACCATTATCGATATACCAAGCTCTATAGCCTATAAATCTCACAACATTTAACCGTAACTTGACATTTCATATGGATTTCTGCCATGAAATAGTTACTGCTACACCTTAGCCAATAATAAAACTTAACATCGGAAATCATTCGTATTGAAGCAATCAAAAGCTTCGAAGCGCTTAAAAAATTAGCTATAGATTATCAATGGAAAATTCAAAATAAAATCCGACTTTGTCACTGAAATAACAGGTCCTGAAACTCAATTTTTTCTAAAATATTTTAAAATAATTAATTGGATTACTGAAGAATTTTTCCGAGGCTGTTATTAAAATAACATTTTGAATAATTAAGCTAAAAACCTGAAACTTAAAAAAAAGAGTAGTCGTCGAAATGATAAACGAGGAAATCAATTTCTCTCATATATAATTTTTCAAAAACGATCATATTTTTACAGTGTAGTACTGTACCTGATTAGTATATGCATAATTATCGATCATTCTTCAAAAAATAGAAAAATAAATAATTAAGGTATTAGAAACTGTTCAAACCTTCCATAAAAATGTTATAATCTAATGAAATTGATGTTGCCGTAGAGGAAGCACAGGTGTTGAAGTTGTGAAATTGAATCAGAAGTCAGTGCAAAGGAAAAAAAAAAAAAGAAGGGAAAAATGAAAAGACAATAACTGAGAGAAGAATTGGGATATCAAGAATATTAAGTGCATTTATTTATGAAACATTTTGACCTCTTTCTATTCTGAATCATTACATGCTCTGCCTCTATTTTTTTTTTCTACAAATTCTTATAAATCTTTTATTTTCATTAAAAATATTAATAAAAAAAATTTCGGAATATTGAGCAAGTAGTGCTATTTGTCATATCATATTCAATAGAGTCAATTTCACGTATGATTACTGAATTTACGTCTAATTGCCCAAAAGTAACTGACTTATTTTTCGTGATTTAAATTTCACTAAACTTATCACATTTTTGCAAAAAAAATTATTTTAACCGGTTTTTACCAATAATTCTTGCCAGAATGCTGACATGGCATATTATTCCATATATTTGAACACACGTAGCACAACACGTCAGCAACCGAATCACCGAAAGAGGCCATATCACATGAAATGTTAGCACATCACGTCTTATTTCTTGATACACATAGCCTTTTTTGGTGACGTGGCTGCTGACGTATTGTGTCATGTATTCAAAAATATGACGTAACGTGTCACGTCAGCATTTCGGCAAAAGTAATCGCCGAAAATCGGTTAAAATGACTTTTTCTGTAAAAAAGATGATAAGTTCAGTAATATTTAAGTCATGAAAAATAAGTCAGTTACTTTTTGCGATTAGACATAATTTCAGTGACTATAAATAAAGTTGATCCTATTCAATAATATACATCTCACACAAGAAATAACACAACTATAGGATAACAATGCAAACTACATTTAATCTCCTTAGATATTTTTATTCATTTGAACTAATTAAATACCGATATATTTTTTTTTCAAGTAAAACCATTTTGTATTTTTATTCATTAAACAAATGAAAAGTTTATTTTTTCACTGAATACGTTACGTGGTAAAATCAGGAAATTAATCATTTAAAAAAATTACAATAATTTTTTATTATTATCACAAGAAAAGAAACATGCAATAGTTGAAAATATCTCTCTTTTTTTTGAACCAATTCATTTGCAAAATCTTTCTATTATTCAATTATGGTATAGCACTGCTGCTGCCTCGAAAAACAAAAATAATTTTATATTTGATGCAAAGGAAAAATTTATTCAAATTATTTTTTTTAGTAATTTGTTCACATTCATAAATCGCTTTATCCTTCTTATATATATATATATATATATATATATATATATATATTAAGTCCAACTAAGATTTAGAGAGGACAAAATATGTGATTGCTCTATAAGTTCCAGATAGAAAACATCAGTCTAAGTTAATGGGTTCATTATGGAAATAAAAATAATAATTAATTGGATATTTGGCTTAAATTTAGAAATCCTAATATTTATAGTTTGTGTTCGAATTTTAATTAACTGAATTTGTTGGTGAGATGACCGAATTATATTTGTTTATAGATCGTTAAAAGTCAATGCGTAATATTTTTGCATTTGACTCAATAAATTTTTTTTGACCAATATATATATAAATTGTAGATATGGGTTTCCAATAATATAATAATAAAATTTCGGTCCTCTTAAACCACTTTAGGGGCTAAAAGTTAAACGTTTTCCCTTTTTTTATTTTTTCACCTTTTAGCATTGGGCAAAACTGAAGCCCTAATACTCATTTAAATAATTTCACTTTACTGAACTATCATAAGAGCTTTCAAAAATTTAATTGTTTAAAATTCAAAGTGCTTTCTAATCAAATCTTCAAGATTAGAACTCTATACTAGACAATAATTAATTATAATAGAACCCTTAATCATGTGGCAAATGAATGAAATTGAGGTTGAAGAACAAAAAATAAAAATAAAAATAAAATCTCTAGTTCATGCTGTCACTTACACGGAGTTGTATTTCGACATTATTATTAATATTATTTTCTTATGTTGTTATTCAAAATATAGATTTTATTAGATTATTTTGTATTTTGTATTACATTGATATATAATTCTTTTGCATTACATTAATTTGAGTTCAAATTACGTATGCATAAAGATCAACTAAAGACTAATTCAGTTTACGTCCAAATATACGAAAATCAATGTCAAATGATCAGTTTTGTCTGTATAATAGAATGACCTAACTCAAAATGAATAATATTAAGTAATTATAAAAATAAAATAAAAGATTGAGTTAATATTCGTAATTTTTAACATTATATATTTTTGTTTTCATTTTAATTAGTTATAAACCCACACTACAAAAACTAGGGTTTTTCACCTCCAAGCATACGTTCACCGTCTCCGCTACACCAGTCCCAACACAATGCCACACAACATATTTATTGTTTTTATTTTTTATATTTTCTTTTCTTTAAGAAAACGAAGAAAATAAAAGAGAATAAAGAACTAGGGTTAAAGAGACACAAAAGAAAGTATGAGTAAGAGAGAAGCGGCGCCGTTTATTATATAAGAAAATTCTTGAAAGTAGAGCAGTCGTATACATACAAAAAATGGTGATGGGACATCAACTATAACATGCGTGTTTGTTTATGGTTAAATTCGAGAAACATATTCATAATTAATTAATAAATTAATGTATATGTACATTAAGAAATTAAAAAAGAAAAGGAAAAGAAGGCTGCAAAGCACATGACATGCTGTTGCAACTTTCATCATCATAATTCCAATTTGTGTAGTTCGAGGAGCATGGAATTGGAGAAGATCATTTACAAATGTTTTTATATATTTATTTATTATTAACTAAATTTATTTTTATCAATTTACAGAGAGAACGAGAAATAAATTACTACTAAATTAGAAACTTAGAATCTTACCTTGAGATATAAACAAACAAACAACATACAGTGAGAAACCCATAAAAATTAAAAACTTTCTGACAACCCGATTCCCACACTTGTTCCTTCCAATCCTATACACGATAAAATTTTATATTAGCTTTTTCCATTTCTAATTATTTATGTATTACTATTTTTAAAAAATTTAAATAATTACTTTATTAATTTACTTCCATTGCAATGAAAGTGGAAAAAAAAATTCCAGCTTTAGCAGCCTTTTCTAGACATGGAAGATCGATCTTTTTTTTTCTTATTTCTTTTTAATTTCCTTTTTTGACTACCATACATTTTGTTTATTATTACTATCTTCTCTTTTTTTCTCTTTCATTTTTGTTCCTTTGTAAGTCGACAACAAATGGGTTTTCAGTTTTCACCAATCTTTACTTTAATTAGTTTTTAATTTTTTTTTTTTGAAACCTGTTTTTATTTATTCTCCCATGCTTTTGGCAGCCTTAATAATAATAATAATAATAATATATTATTATTATTATTATTATTATTATTATTATTATTATTATTTTCCATCAAGGTTCATTTTATTCTTTGATATCTTTTGCTCAAGGTTTATATATATATATATATATATATATATATATATATATATATATATATATATATATATATATATATATATATATAAAATAGAGCAGAGAGAAAGAGAGAAATTTGTCTTAAATGATACATTTGTTTGTCATTAATCTTTGTCCTTAGGATTTAACTTTTGTTGTGTTTTTATGTGCAAAACAAGTATGTGTAGAGAGTGTTTGTTCCTCTTTCTTTGCTATTTGGATTAGTTAAACTTGTATTTTTATGGTAATGAATTAATTAATTAATTAATTACGATCAATTAGTTTGAATTTGTGAGTAGTGGAACATGTTGGTGATTTTCAATTATGTACTTTTTGAACAACTAATTCCCACTCATTGTGTTCAACGAGTTTCCTTTAATTCTTTATCTTCTTTTCATAAAGAGGGACAAAAAAGATTGTCAAAAAAGGCGAACAACGCCCTACTTTTATATTTTTCACTTATAATATTATGTTTTTCCTTTTTTTTTTTTTAAAAAAAAACCTTTTCCACTTTTATTATGATGAACTTACAGGAGAAATTAATTTCAAACTCTCTGAATATCTTTAATTTTATAGGTGTTTAATATTTTTTTATATGAAAGATGTGCAAGTGAATTAAAAAATATGTATATCTCATGATATATAAAATAAATAAAAAAAGATGCAAAACAAATTAGAGAAGTTAATAGAAAAAACAATATAAAAATATATATTTTCGAAGGTTTCACTTTCGAATTTGATTCATATATACAATAATTAGTACACGTATACAGTATAAAGTCAAAGATCCAGTTCAAAAATATAAATATAAATTGATGTTGATTTCTTTTTTCTATTATTTTTTAATGAAGACAAAAGTGAAAAGTGTTTTTTTTTTTTTTGCTAACCTTCTTGCTATGATTTAAGGCATGCAAGTTATTCATAATGAGATTAGAATATTGATTATTTTTCCAGAATAAAAAATTATTTATAAACATAAAGTAAATAAATTAATAAATAAATCATTACATCCTATTTATTAAATGTAACCAACCGGCCGGGACCCAAAGATTTGCAATGTTAACGGGTAAGGGAGACAAAATATATTCATGTACACAATAAATATCTTTTTTTTTTCTTTTTTCTGCTAAGAAAATAAAAGAGTCGAAATCCAAACTTGAAATCTTTTATTATATTGAAAGCGGTATTTATAGTACTGAAATAATTATGGTTTCCAAATTTTTTTTTTCAGGCACCGAAAAAATTGTTTTCTTATTTCTCTTTCTTTGTAGTTTAATCTTTTTTATATAAAAATTGAACTTTAATTTATAAAAGTTTCTACTTAAAAAAAATATTTATATTCTACTGAATATATATAGAGTTTCGTTTTTCCTTAAAATTTCAATGCGATATGTTACTTTCAAAAAGTTATTTTACTTTTGACCTCATCGCCAACTTTTTTGGCACTTTCTTATTTCACCGAATGAAGTTGTTGGACGATTTCAAATTTCATTGCATAAACATGGCCTATTATTTGTTTCTTGGCCTTTGCCCGATGTTTACTTTCTTTCTTTTTATCTACAATTTTATCAATAAATTAAGAGAATTTTTTTTTAATTATAGTAAATGCATTAACTTAGCTGTTGTGAGATATTGATATTCTCTTAATTCAAGCTTTAACATAAATCCATGGGGAAAAAAATCCAGTCATCAATTATATATAAAGGTGCTTTTTTTTTTTTAAAAAAAAAAAGGAGAAAGATGCCTCAATCTTATATACCCCTAGATAAATCAATACCCTTTTTATGTCATTATCGAGTAACTCATGTATTTAAATTAAACTCATGAAGTGATGGCCACGCGCACACACATGATAAATTTTAAACATTAATTTGGATGTTTTTGAGATTGTTGGGGACAATAATTCAAAGTAAATGTCACAAGATGATGTAACGTGCATCTAATAATGCATGAAACTACACATAAATCTAATAAGCTAATATTGCCAACTTGCCATCTAAATAAGGTTCTACATGGGGATATTACGTATAAAATTGGGTGTCAAACCCACAAACGAAGTAAAAAAAACAATTATTTTATAGATTTGAGTCATGAAATTTTGTCTCTAATACCAAATATAGACATACATAAGGAGTGGTAGGGGTATGATGACTAGGCTTCAAAAATTTTGTTAGGTTCATATCAATTTCCAGTTTCCTTCTCAGTCCTTGGTCGGCAGTGTTAGTACCAAGTTCTTTAACTTATATTAGTTTGTGAGTAAAATCTTCTATTTGGTACTTATATACATAATATTGACATAGTTCTCAACGTATTAGAGCCATTTTTAAGATTATTAAATTGAAATTCAATTATATCCATGAACAACATAATTATACCGCATGGGAAAAAAATATACAGATAAACTTTAATTTAGTAGTATTGATCTGTTGACTATAAGTGTTAAATTCAAGTTCCAGCCAGACACGTTATTAAAAAAAAAAAAAAATAGTTAATGTTTTAAAGAACTTTAAGAGTCTGGAATCTAAGGAGAACGCTCTCGATAGGCTTGATTGAAAGAGATGGTGCTATAATCCCATATGATGATTAAAGGGTCCGCAAAAACGTAAAGATTCGCGATGGTTTCATGGAGCAGACGGAGGGTGATAACATGGATACTAATAAGAATGAACCACATAGTGCAGATGATACTCATACTCTATCCTTCAAGGAGAAGCTGATTCAGGGAATAAGGATGATGAAAAGAAAGGTAGTTATTAATTTTTGTACTATTTCTTTCTCATCTAGAGTGCATCTATTATTGAACCAGAGAATTGAGGACAAAAACCACTTATCGAACTGTAAGGAAAGACAATTGGCTATAAGGGTTTTCTGAAACACAGTTTCGAATGGCCCCTGGCTTATCAATGGCCATTATTTGGCAATGCATCCTTGGTATAAGAGTTTTGACATGAAGGATATTCAGTTCCTCCTTCAGTGGCAGCCTGGATGCGATTGCCTAATCTTCCTTTTCAATACTACAAGAAGAATTTTTGGAAGAATCATTAAAATTCATTATAACTCCAACTTTTTGTCAGCAACAAGAGCCAAGTTTTCTAGGCTTGTTGTTATGATCAATCTAAGTAAACCCTTGGTCTCGAGATTTATTATTGATGATTGGGTACAAAAAGTTAGATATGAGGGCTTACCTTACCTTTGCTATGGGCATTTGAAAGATAGTCGTAAAGGGAATGTCGGGTTAACTGAAACTCGTAAATGCCTGTGGTATGAATTAGTGTGTGTTCCTCACATTTCCAGGCCTTGGGGCCTAGCAGAGGACTTCAATCCTATTTTGTGTGATAATGAAAAGAAATGAGGCTCTAATGCTTGAAGAGGGGGGTTGCTTTTTGTTTCAATGGTTTTCTTAATGAGAATGACTTGATGTATCTCGGTTACAAAAGCAAAGTCTATCTTTCACTCGGAATCATGGGCATCCGATTGAATGTTCGGACATGGCCTTGTGCAATTGGGATTGGATGCGTATTTGGCCTAATTCGATGGTTCAACATTCAACGCATGTGGGGATCGGATCATCGATCCATTTTGATTACTGATGGTGGAATTCCGTGACCTTTTCGTTTTCAAGCTTCTTGGTTCAGACGCCCCAATTTTAATGACTTTGTGAAGGATCATTAGCAGAATGAGGTTCAATCTTACATGGTCTTATTTCGCCACAATGGAATAAAGAAACTTTGAACTCCAGTATGCTTAGAGAATTATCATTCAAATTGGATTCTTAATTTGGAACATCATTTAAAGGACGAGCTACAGATATTTCTTCACTGTTTATTTATTACTAGGAAATATACGATAAATTATTTTATAAGAATTCACATACTGCTCATTTATTGCATTAAAAAGTTTTCCTAAAAGCAAAAAGATATTAATTAACTTATTTAAATTGATTTCTTTCCAATAACCAAAGTTCACTTTATTGAGTTTTTCAAAAATGGAAAGAGGACACAAATATTTTTCAAAGGGAATTAAATCCTTTTCTTATCAACATTAAGAAGGAAATATTTTTGAAGATTTCATAATTAACCGCTATACTTTAAAAATGTTATAAATTGAGATTTTGATAAAGTGTAAAATACAAATTCGGAGTTGGAAACATCTTTTCAATTGAGACTACTGAGCTGGTTTAAGTTTCCCATATCTTTTTGGTCTATACGTGTTACACATGTCCTCAAAAATAGATTATAGATTAGACCGTAATCATATAGAGGTTTACTTTTTATATATTTGTGAGAAAGTGAAATCAGGTAAAGGGAATTGTCAGTTTCAAAGAGTTTAAATAACTAAAAAGTGTTTAAATTTTTTTATTTTGAAAAAACATGCTAAATGCTTGAAAATCTTTTATTTGAAGAAAAGATTTGTGTCATTGTAATTTTGTAATCTAGCTTGATTTTTATTCTTGAAATTTAGTTACTAGAAAAATAGAAAATTTTAAAACGAATTGTTTTAAAAAGAGATAAGTAAAGAGTCAAAACTATATAAATTATTATTTTCATCTTCTCTGTCCTTTTCTTTCTTTGTTGTTGTGCTCTATATATCTGTCACCATATGCACTTGCTCTTTAGAGTTTAGGTTTGCTCTGATACGTTTTTCATTGGCTTATTTTTATCAAATCAGTTTTGCATAGGTATAATTAATAAATACTCAAAGCTATTTTCATCCTCATAAGTAAACATCACTGGAAAAAAGTTTGAGCAAAATATTTTTGACTAACTTTGCATCTGTTTTATTTTGATTCAGTCTTAAAATAAAAAATAAAAAATGCTCCAAAGTATATTTGGGAGATTCAGATTAGCCATTTAATTCATGGGGGTATCAAGGGGCGGGAGAGTTGTTCATGGAAGTTGCTTCAGTTGATTTTGCTCTCAAGTTCTTTTCTTAGCGTGTTATTTAATTATCTATACACATAATTGTACACCTGTACGCCAATACTAATTATGTTGGCATTGGATAGTTAACAGGGCAGCAATCATAAACGTGCCTTTTTTTTTTTTTACATCATTCGACAGACACATTAATTCCACACAAACATATTAGATCCGACAAACAAATCGAATAAAAGCAATGGAGAAGATTGAAAGCTACGCAAGATAAAGTACTGTAATGCACTAATATTCAAATTTCAAACAATTTTTTTTTTGTTTTTTTTTTACACTTTTCACATATTCATTTTCTACAGAATAATTAAAATTAAGTTCAAATTGATGTCAACCAAATTTTTATTAATTAATATAAAAAATAAAAATAAAAATAGGCAAAGGGAATACTGTAAGACCACCAAGTTAAAAAGGGGTGCCTAAAATAATTACAATTTCCCATGGATTGCTAAAGTTATATACTATAAAGAAAACAATTTTGTCAGAGATAATTCATGTGCTATATAAACAAAGAACATTGTCGGATGATGAATTTAACAATATAGTCTAGAAAATTAATTAAGAGTTATAATAAAAATGTGAATGAAATTTTGAGAGGCATACAAGACGAATATGACAGCCCTGTTGTTTTTAATATGTCAACCCTAAAATTCTATTGGTGGCCTTATATTGACAGCAAAAGATTCTTACAAGGATACTGACTATTCATGGAACAATCACATAAGGTTACATCTTACAATTTTTATCATTGAAATATTTTGGTTAGTTGATGTACAGTTCTTGTGCATATAGTAATTAATTAATACTCAATTTCACCCATTACTGAATGTGTAAGGAAATATATTGAATTTATTTACCAGATGCAACCACAAGAGAGAACAAAAACGAGACAAGATAGGTTTTTCATATTACTATTTCTCAAATATATTTGTTCATGATTTTTTTTTAATGATAATTGAATTAATTAGGTTTGTGAGTAATTAAAGGGTTATACTTTATAATAAATACACAAAAAGAGATATGAGTGGACATTAGTGCAGGTGAATTAGGTAGCGAAGTGAAATGGAATAAAAAGAGAGAGAGAGAGAAAATCTCAGTTGTCCCTTATGTTTAATAAATAAAATCACCTAATATATAATAATAATTAACAATAATAGAACAAAAGAGAGGGAAAAGAAAGGGGAAAAAAAAGATGAAAAGAAGTGATGGAGATAAAGAAAAAAGGTGATGAAAGATAAATTATAATAAATAATAATGGTGTATATGAATTGGATTACATTATATATCATTGAGTTATAATTATATATATATATATATATATATATATATATATATATATATATATATATATATATATATATATATATATATATATATATATATATAAAAGAGAAGGAATAATAATTAAAAAAAAAAAAAGAATCCATGTGTATCCAAGCACTCAAAGACAAAAATGAGGTTCAGAGAAAGAAAAGCAACCTTTGCTTTACGACCCAGAAAAGGAGATTTCAAACCACCATAAGGGTTAGCTTAGGAAATTGCGTGGTTACTAAACCAACCACACCAATTTTTATTTTATTTTTAATATTTTAATCTCTCTCTCTCTCATATCATGGTGTCTATATTTAGTTGTAATTAGCTGAGGGTGCAACTACAGCCCCACATCTTTCCTTATTTCCCTCTGAAATTACCACATGAATAAATTATAATTCAAAATTAGCTCTTTATCACCAATTTTTAGCTATTGGGTTCTCTTGTTTTATGCCAATTCAATAGGGTTTTACGTGGGGCTTTTCCAAATTCTAACCCCAACCAGCAAAAATATTATTATTTATTATGACTTAGTTTCATAATTTTGAATTTTCTTACTTAATCTCCCTTCTCTCTCCCTCCCACCTCCATAAATACCACTCTCTCCCCCTCTCTCTTTCCCTTCAATTCTTCCCTCTCTTCCATTTCTCCTCCTCTTCTTCTTTATGTCTTTTTACGGGAGACAACAGCACAAGAATTTTTATAACTCTTTGTAGATGCATACTTAATGTACGCAGCTTATACAATCATGCATATATGAGCATATGACATGAAATTATTAGTCATATAAGCATATGCATATATGCATACATGCATAACTATATGTATATGTATGTGCCTGGCTCCCTGTATGCCATTTGCAGAGCCCACCGGAATATCGATGGCCTCCGTGGATGGCGTATGAGGAGCCATGCATATTCCCATAAATATATATTCATTCATGGTGATTTTTCCATTTGTTTTTGGGGCTTTATTTTATTTTATTTTATTTATTTATATATTTAAATCATCCGGATAGTTCACTCAAAGGGGCAGCATTGTAATTCCGAAAAGATTCAGGTTCTCCGATCTCTAAACACAAAATAAAAGGTACTGCTTTTACTTTTTCTCTAAATTATTGTAGCTTTATATACTTATCTTCTTCTTCTTTGGAATATCATTGTTTCATGGTTTTTAGGGTTTTTCTACGATGTGATGCTTATCTTTGAATCCTCTTCAGACAGAATAATTTATATTATTGTTGCTTTTTGGGAGAAATTTCCATAATTAACCACTGGTCTTATTTAATTTTTTTTGTTTATTATTATTATTTAAATCCAAACCTTCATTTCATGTGTGTGTATATGTATATAAGTTAATTATAATATCACTGTGTACAATGGACATATCCTATGACCTTTGGTAAGGGTACATATAAAGGCATGGATGCCGCCCTAGAGGCTAAGGCCATAATAGAGGGGAAAAGAAAGAGGAAAATTGGACCAAAATCCACAGCTTACAAGACTAGTCATTGTTGCTATATAGCTAGTGCGTCCAAGATGTTTCTATAGTGTGTGATTATAAATATCAAAACATCAAAATAATTGTTTTGTCTTATTTAACAGAGATTTTGAATGTAATAGATATGAATATTTATGTATTTCAATTGAGTTTAAAAAATTCAAGGGCTTCTTTTTCTCATGACTAGATACATGTCATTTCTTTTATCTTTTGTCCTCTAATTTGATTTATTGCATATGTATGCTAATTGTTTGGTTTATTTCGCAATTCAATTACATTCATTAAACCAAAAAGATTAATAAATTTTGTTGCTTGTTTTGGCCATCCTATACATTAATAAGCAAATAAAGAACCTCAAGATCCAATGTTCTAAAGAACGAGGGTTTAATTTTTAATTTTTAATTTTTTTTTGTATTTTTAAATTTTTTCCTATTTTGGTGCAAAAGTGTTTTTGTCTGTTCGTGTAAATTTCATTTTTGTTCAATTGGGGTACAAAAGTATTTTTTGAATCTTGAAAACAAGCTGTTTGATCGATAAACCATTTTTTCAATGTTTGTTTTAGCTTTAGATATGGTCATCGGGCCCTGGTAATGGCATAAATCAAACAACCATACAAATGACAACCACCACTTGCCCTAGGCCCCTTTTTTGCTCTTTTTGCTTTAATGAAAAATCAAAAGCATTCTATCAAAAAAATCAAAAGCAAAAGAAGATAAATAGTAAATAATAACATAAAGCAAAAGATGCATATATATAAAATCTTATCAAGAAACTATTGAAACCCATATATACGGTGATAATTCACTGTCCTTTTTTTATTTTTCCATAGCTAACTAGAACAAGCAATTTGCTTTCTTTGTTTTCTTTGTTTCTTGATTATTTCTCAATAGACATGTATGCATACTATATAGATTCTTGATTCATATATACACAAGAGGGCATTTCTTGAAATTCTTGGTTTTCTTGATAAAGAGACAGAGAAACAAACGTCTGGGCAGGATTGAAGAAAGCAAGAAAGAAAGAAAAGATTATGGGGAAAGTAAAAGAGGGGAAAGAGAAGCAGGATATTATGATTATAGGGGGTGTAGGGAATCTCATACAAATTTTAATTCAAGAATGGACCCCCCCACCCCTTCTCTTTATCTTTTATTGGCTCTTAGGGAATATGTTATACGTTAAAAGCAGGTCAAAAGGACACATTGCTCAGGTTTTTTTAGGGACCACAATTTGAGATCTCCTGAAATCAATTCTCAGATTTTTGACTGCAACACCAAACTCAACAACAACATACATATATATATATATATATATATATATATATATATATATATATATATATTCAGCAGTAATTTCTTCACCTTTTATTCGCTTCACTATGTTTATAAAAAATTTAAACATTTTTTTAAGTTATTAGTTGTAAATCTTAGGTTTTATTGGTTTAAAAGTTGTTATAATGAAGACATTACTGCTGTTGATTTTATTTACCGAATATCAGAATAAAACATATCTTGGGTGTTAATATAATATAATATAATATAATATAATATAATATAATATAATATAATATAATATAATATAATATAATATAATATAATATAATATAATATAATATAATATAATATAATATTATATTATATTATATTATATTATATTATATTATATTATATTATATTATATTATATTATATTATAAAAAAGAGAGGAAATATGATTAATTCATTAATAATGAAGAAAGAACATTCTTCCTGGTTTGATCAGTAAGAAAAATGAAGAAGAGAAGAAGAAACAGCAGCAGCAGCAGCTAGGGTTTGAAGGGGGCGTAGTGGTGGGTCCCAGAGTTATTTCGTGGATGTTGCAGAATGTACCTTTTGAGTGTCTCAGAAAGTAGAATCTATCCCATTCCATCTTAAACTCATGTGATCATCATTATCTATATATCCTCATTTTTTTTCAAAGTACATTCATATCTCTTTTATTTTGGCTTCTTACCCATTTCATTATTTCAATTTCCTCGGTCTCGCATATTAATAATAGCCATTAATTTTGTGTAATTTTATAGAAATATATATGCCTTGACACATTGCCACTTTTCGCACTCACTTACCCCTACTTGTATACTCAATTTATTTCCATTATATTTATTATCTTTTCTATCTAAGCTCTAATTAAAAAGTGTAAAATTATATGCTTATTTAACTCTTTGTAATTGATGTGCAACTAATGTAAAGTGTTGAATTCAAGTTAACATTCCACTTTAGTATCTGATATAAAGTCTCAAATTCAAATTAGCACTCAACTTCAGAGTATCTGATGTCACATTTGATTTCAAAATCAATAATAAAGAGTTATGTTCATCTTACTTTTTTAGGGACTACATGGTGAAAAAGGGAAGAAATAAGAAGTGTAATTGAAAAATAAGTATAATTAAGAGTTGGGTAAAAAAATTGACAAATAAAATAAGCTGGTTATATTAGGCCAATACATATATATATATATATATATATATATATATATATATATATATATATATATATATATATATATATATATATATATATGTTTGTCTTGTGGCAGACCCATCTCTTTTGCCTATCCTCTTTCATGAAGATTGTACAAGACTCAATATCAATTATCTGAGAAAGCTTGTAGATGATATATATATATTTTTTTATAATAGGTATTTTGGGGGACTGAATAAAAGAAATGCAATCTAACAATTTTAGATATACTAGAAAAGGACCTGAATTTGGTTATGTATATTACATACTGTTAGTGACGTAAATGAGTGATATATTGTTCAAGATTTCATATCTAAAACAAGAAGAAATTTTAATGAATTTAAACCAGTTTGTATGCAAGAAAGTGATTCTTGTGGTTAACTGTTGCATCAGTCCAGTTTCAAGAACTGCACTGCCATGACACAATGTTAAGAAAGTATAAAATACAAGCATAAGATTTTTGTATTATATATAGAAAATTTAAGAGAAATATTAGTTGATAGATTTACTTTTTATGCCCTCATTAATTAGCTTAGTTTGCAGTGTTTAAAATGCCTGAAATTTCATTTTCGGTAATTTCTTGGATGCCTAGGAATTAATTATGGCATAATAATATTGTTGAGAGGTAGATTTAATTGCCTTCATAAGATCCACATACATTTTTAAGGTTATAAATTTAAATATTTCCTTAATTTTTTTTATATGAAAGCAAATTATTTTGATTAATATGGTATGTTTTGTCCTTTATTTTTATACCAAAAAGGAAAGAAAAATGCCTTTTTTTAATCAACATATATAATTTACGGAAATAATTAGTTTTTTTTAACCTTAAGAAGCTTTCGCCATGTATGTGCTTTATCTGTTTCGATCAAACTTTGTCTAGAAACTCTGGGGAATTATTGTGACGCCACAATGTCCTACTTAATTTAGCTACGTTGTTCATTACCTGTTTACTGTTCCTTTGCTAGTTTTCTAGATTTGATTATTTCCTCATTAGTTAGGATACTGTTTATTATACCCTGATTAAAGTTAACCATACAATTGTATAAATACCCTGACAATACAAACATTAAAAAGAGAAAGAAATTTAGCGACGGATTAGATTTAGCCTTCAAATTAATCTAATCCTTCCAATTCATCTCAATTCATCTTAGAGAAAAAATTTACAATTTAACAATTATTTTTTAAGCAACCTGTCAATTATATATCTTTTTTTAAAGATAATTTTGGTGTGTAAATTGTAATACAACATTTGATAAGGTTAAGGTGGAATTTAATTTTATTTAAGCATTCTAAGTTGCATAGCAGAACATTAAAACAAAATAAAGATGTATTAGAGCCACTACCACATAAGTGGCTTTAGGCAACATTACTTTGGCAAAATCAACTAAACGCACATTTAAAGTAACGATTTAGCAACACTGTGAATCTATTATATGAAATTGCAAATTGAGACATCCGAATTAGGGCTGGAAAAGATAACCATTAAATTAGTAGTTAAAATCAAATTCAAACCAATTGTAGAGATTAACCAATTTTATTGGACTTGAATTTTAATTTTTAAAATTATGGTTAATGAATTTGGACTTAAATTTATGTGTTTGGTTAACTGGATTTATATGTAATTATATATATATATATACATGAATATAAAGATAACTTTCACATATATTCATATTCTGCTCTAATTTTAGAAACGATAGCTCAATCTTTTTCCAGCCCTTTCTCATCATCTACTCTGATTCCTTCTTGAAAATTAATGTTTGCTTTCAAGTTTATCATTAATGCTAAATTATTTATTTATTTATTTTTGTATTGCAGAATAATCTTGTATTACTAAAATCATGCAATTGTTACTATAGATGATTGATAAATTAATATTTATGTAATTTTATTTTATTGTATTGATATTAACTTTTAATAACTTGTATTTTATATTGAAAACTTATAGAATTCATATTTTACTTTGATAGATGAGTATGTAATACTTTTATAAAGTATAGGATAATCATAACCGTATATATTTAATTTTTTATTGGTTAGCTAATAGTTAGTAACCGATTATTAATGTACTGTACTTGAACTTTAATTTTGAAGAATTGAAAAAATAGACCATAAACTAATTAACTAGTTCGTGCCCATCCCTAATTTAAATAGCTACTTAATCGAGCAAATGCAATCTTTTTTAAAATTGTCACTTGCTTAAAATTTAATGCAACATTTTTAAACTGTTGCTTGTAAACCTAAAGGTTTTTTTTTTTCAGCTTATAAATAAATATAACTTAAATAAAATTTTGTGATTGAAGCTAAAGTTAAATAAACATAAATAAAATCTTGTGATTAAAATTACAATATATTATTTTTGAATCAAATTTGTATCCTGCCAATAATTGAAAACAAAAATAATAAAATATTAATTTTTTTTAGATTATTGTTATCCTATAAGCTTGTTATGCAAAGTCAAGAGAACGAAAAGAAATATAAGTGAGTTGTTTTAGCTATTGATTCTTGTGAAAATATATATGATAATGAATTTACTATGATTATAAGAAAGTTTCATAAGTTCTATAAGAAGGAAATGAACCATGGAAGATTTCCAAGTAAGTCATGAAATTTTAAAGCTGAAAATTTTCAACAGAACATTGGTGGTGTTGTTTGTTTTGATTGCAACAAACCTAGATATATTAAGTCCAAATGCCCTTTTCTGAAAAAGAAGGATAAAAAGTTCAAAAGGTAATGGTGGCGACATGGAGCAATCACGGCAAGAAATCACACTTTTTACGATATAAAAAATCATCATGAAAAGTTTTATTTTCTTCATTGAAAAGATAAGGTGACACATTTTTTTCATCATAGACAACATCATGGTATACATGTAATAAAAATTTTATGCGACTTTTTTTTTTCATTTGTCATCATAATTATTATTTTTGTGACAAAAATGATTATCATCACCTCAATCTTTTGCCTTTCAGAATGAAAATAATGTCATAAATAAAATTATATTTTGTCATATAATATTATTTATCATCACAAAATATTGACATTTTTTATGATAAATTTAAAATTTGTCACTTAGAGTAAGTATTTTTAGTGACAAAAATCTATTTGTAATTATAACCATTAGATATGAACTACGTAATTGTTATCACAAATAAAGATAATTTTTGTCATATAAATGTTATATTGTCACTAAATCTAATACTTTAAATGATGATAATTAATTTTTTTATTAAATTATTATATATTAATAATGAATATAAGTCGTCATAACAATGACCAATTACATACTGTAATATAGATATGGAATAAAATAATTGTAAAAAATGATAGTTTTAATGATAACTATTTATTTTCATTTAATTATACTTTTTTATGATATCAATGTCGTATTTTTGTGCATTACATCATCATTTATGAACTAACAAGTCAACAAATTGTGACAAATATAATTATCATATATGTCTTGCATTAACGATGACACATTTTAAATTATATATTATACAATCAATTAATGGTATTAATTATGGAATGTCAAATTTAATATTTTTAAAACATTTAGTAAAGCAGATTTTTCATAAATTAATATAAAGTAATTGTTTAAAGAAAAGGTCAATTAAATAAAAGGCTGCTATTTAATGAAAAAAATTCAAATATCCTAATTTAAAATTAAGAAACAAATTTTGTTGTAACTTCAAAATGTGCATTCTGTGTTTTTGTGCAAAAAAAAAAAAATTATATGTTAGGTAAAAAATCAATTTCATATGAATGAATATAATATGTGGCACATATTAGAGAAGTAATATCAAAGTGCCGAACTCATGAATAAAACAAAAACAAAACTGCATTAAAATCAAATTAAAAAAAATATAAGCATTACCTCCAAATTTCTAAAAACTTTCTTTAAATAAATGAAATAAATCTTATATACAAATTGAGTTATATAAAATAAGAAAAAAATTCTCATCAAGACATTGAATTAAGCAAGAAAAGCATATGATTATTTTATACATAAAAAATTTTTAAGCAATGGTACTAAAAATTTAACAATCCTTATAAAGAAATAGGAACACATATAAATTAATATACAATCCATATTTTAACAGTATTGCAATCCAATACCCATTAACAATGCAAGCAATCAATATAATCATTTATAAACAAATTCATATCATTACACATAGTAAAAATAAATGCGCACGTGCAAACACACACACACAACTTACATTCGAGAATTTAATTGATATTCATCGTATTTGGTTTTTAAAATAGCAAGTAGCTTATGGATAAAGGACCCTTGTTGTAATATTTTATCCTTCAACTAGGTTATTTTTGTCGCACAATTAGTCACCTGAGTTTTAAGTATGTTCACTTCTGACTGAGACCCACTTAACTTTCCTTGAGTATCAGAAAGTTCATTTTGAAACTTTTGTGTAGCAAAGTAATTTGATGATAAGCGTTTTGAAGGAGGTTTGAGACATATCCAAGGCCTTTTATATAATCAAAACCATGGCCAATGAATTCTTGAACAATTTCATCTTAAGTCTTTTGAATTTTTTGCTCATTATATTGATTTCACTTTTCCATCATTAAATTATATCACAAGAAAGAAATAAAAGAAAACAGAGTTTATGTAAGTCTAAAAAACATACTAGTGACATTACACAACTTGTACACTAACTATTTACTTAATGTTCTTTAACTTATTGAGATGACCAACCTTTTTGAATTCAATAATGAGTTTGCCTGTAAAGGTCAATCTTATCATATGGTTCACCTTTCAATTCCTTTTGAGACTAGACACCCACTATACTTCTTAACACACCTACGGGGTGCACATTGAAGTGCATACAAAGCTTCAAATATTTTTGATTGATCCTCACAATACAACCGTGACATCTAAATAAAGTAAACAAAATAATTTAAAGAACATGTTTGATTATTAATAAATTATAAATCTATATTATGCTAAATAAAAAGCTTACATATTGACAAAACCATATTGGAAATCCATATTTATGGGTTTGTTTAATGTTTTTACATCCTTATAATCATAGCTTTTCTTTGTGCTTTTTGATAAAGAAAAAGAAATTGTAAGTTTTGCATTCACCTTAATATCATACTAACAAGTTCATTTATGTGTTACCCAAAATATGGCTCAACTTCATCACAATTTTGCAAGACAAACCATTGTGCCATATTGAATGTTTCACTTGATAACTCGACATGTTTTGTTGCACTTAAGGTTGACATTTTTGTGAGAAAATTGATAAACCAACATCATTGCAAATGTCATATTTTCACTCGTCACAATTTAAGCAAGTTTCAATACCCTTTAAATACATTGAATAAAATCTTATACACTCTTTGGCAATGTACGCTTTTGTAATTGACCATTTTAGATGAGTTTTGTTACTCACACTTTGCTTTAATTCACATAATGAGCTAATGAGAAAGAAAAAAAAAAGAAAATGTCATTATCTAAGACAATAAAGAAAGCAATAATGTCGATCATTATTAGATTTTATATATTACCATTTAATAGGGTACATCCAATAGAATTGATCTAGTCCATCGAGTAATGCCTTATATCGCAAATGAATTGGTAAATCAACCATAATATCAAAAAATGCAGGTGGGTATTATAAGGCCCTAGAGTGTGCCATAGAAGGATTAGAGCTTATTTTAATGAGAAATTAGTCAGAATAAATGGAGCTTTAGCATGAAAGAGTGTAAATGGTTAGTGGTGGATATAATGAGAATTCTTGTAATTGTCGAGTGTATTTGAGAAATTACATAATCTTAGATTTGTGCTTGAATTAAGGGTTAAATTGAAAAAGGAAATGTAAAATTATTCATATGGTAATATAAATTAAAGGAAGGGGTTAAATATAACTTAGCCTAAGATTTACACTAGTAGGCCGATTAAATTATGCCAAGTAGTCTTGTTCTAAATCTTTCCTCTTTAAATGAGGTAGGAAATATCATCTCTAAGGAATGAGTGACCGACCAAACTAGGAAGGCAAAGCTTCCGTTTCTTTGACTCTTTCTTTTTTCATTGAATTTCATCTAAAGTACTGCCTTAAGCTAGAGGACAGAAAAAGGAAAAAAAAGGGGGGTTGGAACCTTTAAGTTTATACAGTGAGTATGAAAGTTGTATGAGCAGAGATTTGAACTTCTTTTACTTTTTCTTTTTCTTCTTCTTCTTCTTCTTCTTCTTCCTTCTTCTTCTTCTCCTTCTCCTTTTTCTTCTTCTCCTTCTCCTTCTCCTTCTCCTTCTCCTTCTCCTTCTTCTTCTCCTTCTTCTTCTTCTTCTTCTTCTTCTTCTTCTTCTTCTTCTTCTTCTTCTTCTTCTTCTTCTTCTTCTTCTTCTTCTTCTTCTTCTTTTATATGTAAATTGAAAAGAGAGGATGAATAATAAAAGATTTGCAATTGGGATTTTTGATGTTAGTTAAAGGCTATGTGAAGAATAAGGGTAAAGAGAAAGTATAAACCTAGAAGGAGGAGCTTCAATAGGTATAGGAATTTCTCCCCTTACTACATATGTATAGGTTAGGTGATGCCTTGTAAAATGTCTACTTTTTAATATGTATATTCTTATGTTTAAGTAGCTTAAGTATGTAATATTATGTGGATTTTGTGTGCTTATGTTTAGTTTATCTGTTTATGTGTGTTTTTAGGCTAAAACTGGTGAAGAATGAAGAAATGGTGAAGATTCAAGGAAGTGATTCACGAGTCGTGAAGTGGATCACGACTCGGACAGGAATTCACGACTCGGACAGGAATTCACGAGACGGACTGAAGTTCATGAGTGAGGCAGAGAAGAAATGCTCACGACTCGGCAACATGTTCACGAGTCGTGAAGTGGATCACGACTTGGAAGAAAGCTCACAAGTTCATTAATCTAGGTGGCGTTCACGACTCGTGAGGGTGTTCACGACTCGGACAAGATACTACTTCCAAATGTTACACCTTTTTACACTCAATCTTTCATCCAAACATCAAGTATTTTTAGAGCAGCCTTTCATGGTTTCTGAGAGGACATATCTGTAGAGTTAAACTCTATATATATGGGAGAAAAACTCTGGATAAGGATTGAAAAAAAATCAAAAGAAATTTTCATTGTTTACTTAAGAACATTTTAGTTGCTTTTGGACATTGGCTTTTTACTAGTTTTTAGAGGATGACCAAAGAACAAAGTCAAAGGAATAAGAGATATATCAGAAGGTCTAAATAGAAAGTAAACCCTGGGGAGTGATGATTTTCTTTTCTCTTATTTCATTTCTATTGTAAATTTGTATTTGGCTAAGTTCTTTTGGTACATTATAACTACTTAATTCAATTTGTTTTTCATCTACTTATCTTTGCTTTATGAATGTTTATTTTCTTTATGTATGAAGTGTGATTTAAATTTATTTGGGTACTTTAATTTGCTTATTATGCTTGATCACCATAATTAGCATGTTAGTCATTTAAGACAAATAAAATTTACTTGAAGCATTGAATTCACTTAGAGATAAGGAATTCACTTTAAGGGGCTCAAGAATTGGCATAGAACTTCATAGTTTTTATTTATCTCTATAATGTCATGAGAATGCTTATAGACTCTAAGTAAAAAAACCTTTAATGACAATGAGAATTGCTTTAAAGAAACTTGGCTAAATTCTCCAATCATATCATTCATACAATTATTAAATGATTCAAAGACGAAATTGTTTTACTTGGCTATAATGTATGTTCATCCCAACTTTTAAGTAATCTATTATCCAAAATTAACTTAATATATTTTAAGTAGTTTAGTTATTACATTAATTGCATGATTCCAATTGAAATTGTTACCTATCCATCTACTTGTTGTTATTTCATTACAAAATTTATCCCGTTCCCTTTGGAACGATACCCTATTCACTCTATATGCAGTCTAGTGAGACTAAGGGTTCAAATAAATCCCCATTATTAGGTTGAAAGTTAAGAATGAGTCATGTACACTTAGGGAATTTATGGAAAGAATGAATAAAGATTTAATGTTGCATGACGAGTTGGAGCAGGTGGGAAGTAGTGCTAGTTTGCATAGAGTTGTTAGACATAATTTAGCTTAACTAAAAAATTAGTGGCTTCAAAATGATAAGATTAACTAGAACAAAAACTTGGCATGTGAAAATTGATAATAGTGAGAAGAATTAAAAGCTTGAGTTAACTTTTAGGGCTTTAAAACAAGAAGTACAAATGATACAAATAGTTAGTTTATTTGAATGGTGTATGGCATGCAATGAGAAATAATCTTGTTTTAGTGCCATTGTTTGTGTTAATTTATGAAATAGAGAGAATTAAATGTGGGAAATAGTGATTAATTATGAATTTGGTTTAAAAAAGTGAAAGGTTGCTTATGAAGAGAAGAAATGGGTTTTTGCATAATCTGGACTGTTGTAATCAACCCGGTTGGGTCACTGTATTTTGGATTCATGCAAGACAACTAACCCGATTGAGTTTATTTTCATCTCAGTCGGGTTATTGAATTCTAGATTGATACTAGATAACTAACTTGGCTAGGCTAATGGGTGACTTAGCCGGGTTGATTAGTCTATTTGGGAACATAACATGCATATTGAAATGATTTAATGTTAAACATGAGTTATATTGAGATGTTTTTATTGAGTATGAGTTATGAGAGATTATTTCGTTATAAGGATTATATGAGTATAAGTGAAATGAGAATAGCATTGGTGTATAAATGAAACTTGGTAAAAGTATTGAATCTTACAGGACATATGAGAAAGGTAGGAATATATAGGGGCATTAATTGTAGCTAGTAGTGTGACACCAAGAGGTGTCTAGTGTTTTGATACCAATTGGTATCTAGTGCATTGAGACCTATATCTTTAGTGATTGATACTGCATGATAGTGAATGATACTGTATGATAGTATCTAGTATATTTAATATTCTTAAGTAATTCAAAATTCTAATAGTAATAACAACTTAGCTAGGAGGGAATGATAAATGTATTATCAAAAATAGTATAATGAAACAGCGAACTATTGATATGCTAATAATTCTATTGATTGTATTGCTACGAGTGGTAATGAATTAGTAAGCAAACCATGATTAGTGTGTGCTGGAGACAAAATTAATAGCGCTCTCTCTCTTATTGTGTAAGAATTATTGTTACATTGGTTTATTTGAAAATTTTTTATTCTTTATTTTTGCTTCATTAGAAATTTAATTGCATAATTTAACTTTATCTTTAAGATGCTACTCATTGCATGTGATATCATATGTAGGCACACTGTTAGAAAATTGAGTTCCTTTCGAGTTGACATCTGTAGGCCATAAGAAGGGGAATTTTGAATTTATTTTAGGGTATTCAACTTTTTAGGTATTTGTGCAAATATTTTTGTAATGTAAATAACTACAGTATGATATAACATATGTAAATGTATATTGAATGGTTAACAACGTAAAAAGTGACTAAGTTACATATCGATAATATAAGTGTTCATCTAGCAAGGAACGGTTATACTATTTTTGTTTTACTCCCTTAATCTATTCTAATAACAATATTTTTGAGATGTATTAGGTAGTTACAGTACTTCTACATTCCTTTCTAGGGATATGGGGTGCTGTAGGTATATTGTTTCTACTTTGCATAAAATCAGGCAAATGTCATCTTTCATTTTTTCCTACTTACTTTTTTTTTTCAAATTCTTACAACACAAGCAATACACTACATCCTTTCTTAAAACTTGATGAATGCCAACACGTAGTACGCTATAAAAGTGCATGTCAATCATGACTTTTAATCCTAATATCTTATGATCACTTGAATTGACACATCGGAGATATTAGAGGCATATCCATCGAAAAATTTCACAGATTTCAAAAAATCACAAAAATGTTGCATGTTTTTCTTTTTCATGACATAACATACAACATGCATTTCATATTTTCCATCATTCATTCTCACCAAGTGTAGCTTCTTAAGGATTCCCATGTCTTATAAATCTTGCCTTACCTTCATAATATCTTTTGTTTTTCCATCAATATCCCTCATGGTTCCTAAAATACTCTCACAAATGTTCTTTTTTATATGCATTACATCTAAGTTATGCCTCAACTTCAACTTACTCTAATAAGGCAACTAAAAAATATACTACATCTAATCTAATCTAATTCTTGTAAAGTGTGTTTTCCCCGGTGCAATCATAGTCAGTTTATTTGTCTTAACACTTCATCTCTATTTATTTTAGTAGGTTCCTCTCTACTTTCTTTCTCACAATTAAACTTTCTACTATTTCTCTAACTATGATTTTTTGGTAAAAATTGACGATGTTGCATGTAGCATATTTTGTTGCACAATAACTGAGAGCAAGTTTGAGCTTCACATACTAGACATGCCATTTGGTACTCTAACCTAATAAATCACCATATGCAAGAAAATCATTTATTGTCCATAATATATTCACACGTATTTGGAAAATATTTTGACAAGAAACATCAAATCTTTCAATCGCTTTTATCCAAAATTCCTTTAACTCATCTATTAAAGGCTAGAAGTAGACATTAGTATCTTTTCCAGGAGATTTTACTCTTTGAATTAGGAATGACATCATAAAAAATGGTGGTTTCATGTAATCCCAAAGTTGATGGTTCAATGGTGTCAAAATCACAGGCCACATATTATAAGTGTTATTTAAATTACCAAATGAATTAAAATCGTTTGCTATTAAAACAAGCCTTACATTGTGGGGATCATTTGTAAATCAAGAAAACTTATTATCAAAGTCCTTCTAAGTTTCAATGTAACACCCTATACCCAGTCTGATGATAAAACCAGATGCCAAATGCTACACACCTTTCCTTAGTTAATAAAATTTACGAATTTCAAAATTTTCTAATTAAATCCTTATTATTTTAGTACAAATACTATTCATTTTACAAAAATATTGACAAAGTTTTTCCTATATTTACTTAAAACATCTTGCAAGAAAATTTCAATTCACTTCTATTTCATTCCATCCTACCATCCTTCTCTATATCAAACTCCTTTCATAAACAATTTACTCATCCTCCTTAACACATCAACTAATCTCAATCCAATTCCAAATAAAACCATACGTAATATCCTTATATATCCAATTTACAAATTTACATATATAACTTTAATATATAATTCACAATACATACACACAAACACACAAAAATTCCTTCATTTCTTTATGTGTACATGCCACAACCAAAAAAAAAAAATTCTAGTACATCCACATCAAATATTATGCAATTCTATCTTTCTATAACTATAGGCTTTGTAGTAGATGTACCACTGTTATTCTTCTAATCTTTTTAAAAACATACGGGTGAAAAGAAATTGTACGTTAAGCTATATGCTTAGTGGTGTTCAAACAATTCCATTCTTCATCCAAAACAACTTATTCAAACATAACAAGAAAATCATATAATATTTGTTAAATATAAATATTTTCATTTATTTTTAAACATAAAAAACATTAAGATTAATTTGTGAAATTTAAGTATGCATATAAATATTTTATTTCATTTTAATGTTACTTAATGTACAATGAATTTTACCATTTAACTTAATTACAACTTTTAATTAAAGATCTTTAACTATTAAATTATGCTTTTATTTATTTATTTTTGTATTTGTCCAAGTATAATCTAGTGGAATTGTACCAAGCCGGATAAGTGGAATTTCAAATACAGGATTGAGTCCTTGGAACCATTCAGTCCATTTACGTATCTCCTGTCATTACTTAATTATTAATATTTACAAATAAGGATAGAGCTCACGGAGCCATTCAGTCCATAACTTAAGTCAATTATCTTAGATCAAGACTAAGCTTTTGGAGCCATTCAGTCCGATAATAACTATAATGTCGTAGTACTACTAATTCTCTAATTGTCATGTCAACCTTATCACATTCCTCTAATTCCTATCTAGATTTAATCAAGGGAAAATAAAAGTAAATTTTAATTACTAATTAAGCACATAATCTCATCATATCATTATTGTACTCATATAATCAAATTTAGCTCAAATTTTCTCTTCATAAACAAACTCTATTCTTATCACTCTTCTCATCCATTATCAATTCATGACTTAAAATCATGCTCAATCATTTTCAAACATCAAAGAAGTCAATTCAAGCTTTAAAATCATGCTCAATCATTTTCAAACATCAAAGAAGTCAATTCAAGCCTTATCTTATTTGGCCATACTAGAAGAATTTAGTCTTCATAGTCAAAACTAAAATTCTATGGCATCTAATTATTAATCATACTTATTTAAACATAAATTAACACCTAAATCATGAATCTCTATCATATATAATTCGGCTACTTCATGAATAATTATTTATTGTTCCATTTTTCTTCCATAAAATATCTTAATCATGTTTTTATAACATGCAAAACATAATTATCACATAATTTGTCAAGTTCACATATATAAAAGAATTTAAAGCTTAGGAATAATGTAGATACAAATAGGATTCAGCAAATTACATGTCATAAAATCAAAACAAACATACCATACATCTTATTTAGTCTCTAATTAATTTTTTTAACATTAATTTCCAAAATTCCCAATTTTTTTACTGAGAACCCTATATTAAATAACACAAGAATTTTGGAAAAGATGAAATTGTATGAATACATACCAAATTTATTGTCAAATTCTTCATTTATTCTCTCAAAAATTTCACTATATCATCACTTCTCCATTCTTTTCTCCTTCATCTTTAGCTCATCTTCTTATCTTTGTAAAAATGAATAAAAATTAAATTTCATTCATTCTTGTTTATTAATGTATGAAAATATACTAAAATCATATACTAGAAACAATTAAAACTCCGTAAATTGCCTTGTGTAATTTCAAACACCATTCATCTAAGAAACCTATATACTTTTTTCATATTTTTCCCAAAATTCGTATTGATATGATGATTTTAGGGACCTTGTGTTTAAATGTTGATTTAGGGGTTAAAAAATGGAAATTGAACTTGAAAATGGAAGAAAAATGAAGAGGGAGAGTAAAGGGGTTTTTCTCGATAGCCAAAGAAAAAAAAGAAGGGAAAAGTGGTAAAAATGCTACTTGGTCCCTTTAAAATCCCTTTAAAAATCCAATAGTTAAAATGAAATAGGAACTTGATCCAACAAATACCAAATTTACACTCTTTTATTTTATTTTTCAAGGTCCAAGATTAACTTTCAATTTTAATCCATCAATTGGATTTAATCCCACTAAAAATATCTTCTTTAATAATTTTAAAATCAATAGTAAAAAATTACTTGAGTGCTATTTAATCTACGAGTCTAAAATAACTCTGTTAAAACTTATAAATTTTTTTTCTTAATAAATAACACATATTAAAATATTAACCCATATAAATATCTTAATTAATATTATTTATTTTCCATTAATATGTTTGGGTTTGACTTTCACCATTTCTTGGGTCAAAACTTTGACTTTTGGTCAACTCTAACGCCACTTGTTATAAATTGTGACTTTATTTTTATTTCACATTACTGATTCCACCTAAAAATCATATTTAATAATATTTAATACTCATTATTGATATCGGGTTTGACCATAACTGTCCCGAGTTAAACTTTAACTACTGGTCAACCTTGTCACCATTCACAACAAAACCGCTATTTGAATTTTTTTTTTAGTTTTTAACCTTCTAAATAAACTTGTTTCAACCTCAAATTTGATCGTCATGCTATCCTTGAATAGTATTATCCGATGCCAAATAAAGTGAAGTTTGGGTCTCGGGTGACATTATTCATCTCAAAATGCACTATTTACTGCTTAAAAAGTACTACTCATGAAATCGAACTTTTTAAGGTGTTACATTCAAAATCGGTTGGGTACCTCATGTATTCATCATCACCACATTTTTCGTTATGCCAAAATTTTTTTTAATATTTTATGAGACATACAAAGTCTTTATAGAGGCTTTAATGGAAAGTACCATAAAATTTTATGAGCTTTCTTTTTTCCCTTCCTATCATTAATTTTCCACCTAGAAGTACCATATATGGGACAAAAGTCATAGTTTTTTCTTTCCAAAATAAGACATAATAATACTTACAAGCTTGAATGGACTCATATCCCAATCCAAAATCTCACAAAACATTTTTTACCTTATAATAAGAATTTAGAAGTGTCTCTTTTTCAGGTAATGCTTCTTTAATTAGCTTTAACAACATAACTATTGTTTTATTACTTATCTTGTTATATATTTTTAAATAAAACAACTTGATAATAAAATAAAACCTTAAAAATTTCTTACACTTAGGATATAACTTTGTATTAACATCCTTTATGAGAGATTCAAGATAATCAGGTAGGACATTTGGATAAGTGTTAACATTTTCATTGCGCTCATTGTTTTCTCCCATTTGGTAACATTTTTCACCTAATTCATGTAGCAAGTCATAAATTCCATTATCTTTTTCATCTAAATTCTCATTAGACATATCACACTCTCTTTTCTCTATGATAAAACCATATCCGATGATGTTTATCTATTCTTTGAATTAATAAATGATCTTTAGCTATGTTTTGATACTACAAGAAAAATCTCAATTACTGATAGAAAATGCTGATGGAACTAAGTGATTTACCATAGGGAATCACAATTACCAATGGAATTTACCAACAGAAAAAGTCATAGAGGAATTGATTGTAGGGACTTTTTCAATAGAAAATGTTTCCATATGTAATTTTATTGACGAAAAAATTCATCTGTCGTTAATTTTGTCTAGAGGTCCAGATCAAAAAATTGTCGTGAATTGCCATATTTACTTATGGAATTAAATTGTCTTTAAATTTACTGATGGAATTATATAATTTGTCGTTAAATTTACTGACAAAAATCACAAATTTGTAGGCAAATTTCTAATGGAATGATATTTTTTGTAGGTAAATTTAGCGATGGTAAATATATTTTCGTCAGTAAATTTGCCTCCTACTAAAAAAAAATTCACGACGAAATTATCAGTCACTATTCTGTCACTTAAAATAATATAAATTTTTTAATAATTACCAAATTTTATAAAATAGTTATACAAGGACAACATTGAAATCCTGAAGAAAGTAAAGGTAGCATCCAGGAAGATCTAACTGAGTCTATGATTTAACAAATAAAAGTTTCATAAGGGTTGCTTATGATCATAATAAGCAAAAAGAAGGAAGTGTTTTACTTTCTTTTCTTATCTAACAAAAGTAAATAGATAAATGGAAGCAAACTTGCTCCCAACAGGGCAAATCACACTGTTTAAATTAGAGTGGAAAAAAAGAAAAAGAAAAAGCAAATGATAATGACCAGCTATATACGTATTAATATCTTAAGGATTATTATGTAGTGTATGGGACATTTTTTCCAATAAGATAATTCATGGGAGCACTTTAAGAAAAAGTATGTAATTAAAATAAAATAAAATAAAATAAAATAAAATCAAGCTCTAGACACTATCCTAGTAAACATGAACACATTATGCCTAGCAAAAGTAAGATATCACTGGCTTTTTCAAAGTTTCAAGCACACATAGCATTAATGACTTTGCTATACAAATTATGCTAAATGGTCAAACCTCAAAATCAATTCATTCACACTATAAAAAGTTTCATTACAATTACAATAATAATGAAAGAATAAAAGAATATTAACAAGGCAAAGGTACATTTCTTACTCAAGTATATCAAGAGAAAATATCCATTGAAGAAAATTGACATGTAACTAAATATTTAGTTCAACCATGAAAAACTAAATATTTAATTAACAACAGCCTGTTTTGTCATTCAAAAGTGAGTTTGCAAATTGCAATTAACAAAGAAAACAAATTATCTTGTTGCATATAAAGTACATGAGGATTCCATTTGATATAAGGAATTGTATAGAAAAGAAATAGAACACCTACTCATCATTCATAAGCAAAATTCATATCTTAAGTGTTTGTCAAATATCAATGATAAGTATTCATTAAACCTTTAAAATTTCAAGCAAAAGTTAAAACACTGGAACAACAATTATCTAACATTACATTATCCAAAAATAAAAATGGACAAATTTATATTTTTAACAAAATAAATTTCATAGCTAACAACAACCAAGTCACCATATATCATAATTAAATAACTAGTACTGGTAACAACTAAAGTAGAGAAATGCTGAGCATTATATAGTTCAAAGCAATAAACAACAAATGAGCTAAATAAGTGTACAAACCTCACTAACAATAATCATGGACAAGCTAGTAATAAAAGCATAAAAAATTCCAAGACTAGAGTCCATATGAAGTCCTAAATTAACAGATTGACCATTAATCTCATGGGTAACTATCTGTACCCACAAACACCATTATAATAAAACATGGCATCTAATATAAGAATTTAATGAGAACAACTGAAGCACCAAGTCATATTTTTTCTGAAAAGACCCTAAGCTAATTTCAAAATACAAAATATAGCAAGAATAAACTCACCATACCCCGCCAAATAAGATCTTTAGAAAATAAAGTTGTTTCTTCTTTCTCATTTTTGGCCACAGATTCCTATTTAAAAAAATAAAATAATTAAGTAAATTAACTTGAATCCTTAATAACCTTACCTGAATTTAAACAAAATTCATCATAAAAAATAACAAAGAATCCACAATATCTCAAAATTGTACCTTTAAATATGAATCAATTCAAAATTCAGAAAATATAAACAGTAATAGAGAGTGACCTGGGTAGTGATAAATGGAAGACCTAGAAGTAGGAAGGCAGAAAGAAGAAAAGGTAAATAATATAATCGCCAACTCATGATAAGAGACAAATTGTAGGAGAATTCCTAAGCTAAAATTGAGTGACAAAGAGTGAGAGAACTAAATAAAGAATGAGAATGAGACAGAGAAAGCAAGATTGGGACATTAAGAGATTAAGGTCAAGTTAGAGAGAGAGAGAGAGAGTGAGATTGAGATAGAGAGAAAGTGAGATCAAGCAAGTGACATCGAGAAATGAAAAGATAAATCGAGTAAGGTTGAGTCATAGAAAGAGAGAGACATATGGTGGCACCAGCGGTAGGTGGTGGTAATAGGTTAGTAGCAATAGGTGGGAGGTAGGAAGGGAGAGGTGAGGAAGAAAGAAAGGAGAAGTGGTTATCGAGAAGGGTGAAGATCAGATGGTGAGAGAGGTGATGGAAAAAAAGTAAAGGCTTTTAAATCCCATTCCCTACGGTCTATTTTCGTCGATAAATAATGCTATGATATTTTTACTATAAAAATTCCCTACAAAATTATAAAATACTGTTGATAATTTACCTATGGAAACATCATTTCATAGGGAAATTTATACTCTCAATAATTAATTTTTATAATATTTTATTTTAGAATAATATAATTTATTTTAATTAATTAATTAATTCATATATAATTTAGAAATTTTTGTCAAAAAGTCGATAAAATATTTTTGGTTATGATGAAATTATTTTAAAGTAAAATATTTAAAATTAATTATTAGTAATATAAATTTCTCGATGAAAAAGACTTTTTCATAGGGAATTTACATACAGAAGCATAATTCCATAAATAAATTACCACGAAATTGTTTTTCCATCGGGAAATTTCCTACAGAAACACAATTTCATAGGAAAATTACCTAAGAAAGCATCGTTCCATTGGGAAATTACCTATGGAAATTTTTTCCATCGAAAAATTCCCTACGAAAACATATTCCTTTAGGAAATTCCCTACGAAACTTTATTTCTATTAGAAAATTACCTATGCAAAAGGATTTCGTCAATAATTTACAAACAAAAATAACATTTTGTCGGTAAATTTTATGTGTAATTTTAGCTACGAAATATTGGCACCCTTTTTACGATGAATTTTTCTATTCCATCGCTAAATTACATCGATAAAGTTTGGTGGAAAAATTTTCCTCCATTGTCTATGACAAATTTGTTATTCCGTCACAAAAAAAAGTTTTCCCCTATCATTTTCCTTGCGGAATGAATTTTTCATCGGTAATTACTTATGAAATTTTTTTGTAGGTAATTTTTCATCGGTATTTGAGATTTTTCTTGTAGTGTGACTTATATTGTACAAGTTCATTCAACTTACACATGGACATCAGACGTCACATCCTTTTCCCATATGATTTTCTATAAACTTTATGAAAAATTATACCCTTTCTATATACTCTTTAGACCATGTCATGGTACATATCAAACACTTATCCATTTTTTAATATAACATAAATAAAAATAGTCATTATTAATTGATATGCAAGAAAATTTAATCTAGTTAAAGTTAAATTGAGCCACATATACTAACCATAACATAAATAATATATAACTATGTTAGGTAAATCTACATACTGTTTAAGTAGTTTTCAAAGATCTATATATTTAATCTAGATACTATGTTAGGTTAAATCTACATATTTACATGTTAGGTAAGTATTATAAAGTATTTTTATATAAATTTATAAGATCAAAGAAAAGGAGAAAAGCCTAAAATGATGGTTAATCTTGTGACACCCTTATACCCACTAGAAGGAAGATAAAAGCACTACAAGTCCTAATAAATTCATCCTATTAAAATTTATCTTTCAATTATGAGTTCTATATGTCTTTAAATTATGTCTTATCACACTTTACATTAACTTATTCACATGCATACAATTCCCATTTCACAACATATACAATCATGTAAATTAACTCAACAAACTTATAAAATATTTACATTACTTGCTCATTATATGTATTGCACATCATTTACATTATATAATACCAAAAATGACCATATACCAAAAATAGTCTTCAAGCTTTTTCCCCAGTGGCTTATAAATGTTGACTTAAAAATCGGTAATTCTAGTCTACACCTGTGTACCTACACAGAAAGAACACCCGTGTTAAGTAATGACTTAGTGGAGAGTAAAACAATACAATTGACTTATTGTCGAAGTCTTGAACATATATAATATAATATGTTAATGTACATAATATAATAGCATGCCTTATCATGTCGCAATGCACATACACTCATAGTAACGGTAACAGTTCCATGCATTAAGGAACACCTCAATATCGCTTATTGGTCACACTAACAATATCAATAAGAGACACTAGATTTATAATGAGACACAATATCATTTACACTATTAATCACTTATCATTATTCATCAACTAAATCACTTTCATCGCTTGAATTTCCATTAATGGTGGATAATGAGAACAAACACTGGATACTGGCAAGCAATATCAAGCATTAGAGACATATTAGTCTCGAATCACTAGATACCAATAGGTATCTAAACACTAGACACCTTTCGGTATCAACATTAGTAGCTGCAGTACTATCTCTTATAAGCATGCCAATCTATCCATGACTATACGAAATTCAAGCTCACAATAAGTCTTTATGCTGTGGTGCATTTTCTTAATACCCTAGTCTCAAGGACTTAGATAAGGCAAGAAGGGTGTTGAACTCTAGGAATCAATTTAAGTATAAGTGTTGTCTTGTATTAATCGATTAGATACTAAGATGGATAGACAATGATAAATAAAATAGGGTTGGTTATACTAATTTCTTACTTACTAAACTAATTATCTAATCTAGATTATAACTTCAAACAATCAATGTAAGCATTAGAATTACATGACATCAATTGATCTTATAAAAATGCAAACAAACACATAAGCATGCAGTGAATAGAGAATAAGGCCTACTATCCCTAGAGATGCAATTCTCATTTTCAAATAAGGGCATCCTCATCTAGGGTCCACAAGTTCTCATGTGTCATTATAGAGATAAATGAGAACTATGAAGTCCTATGCCTATTCTTAAGCCCTTTAAAGTGAAACCCTTATCTCCTAAGTGATTTCTAACTTTAAATAAGTTTAATTACCTTTCCATCAAAATATCCCAATTCTCATTATGAACAAATTGATTAACATATTACATATAGTGATCAAGCATACATAATAAATTAAGTACCTAATCAAACTTAAATCACTCATACTTAAAACAAGATAATTATATTAATGACAATCAATTCATACTTGCAATTCTAACAAAATAGAGTGAGCCTAGATACATGTTGGGAAAATAAATACATAAGGAAAAAAAACTAATGTTTAGTAAATTCTAAAGAAAAATGAGAAGAAAGAATGGTAGGAGACTCCTCAATGCTTCTTTAGAAAAATACTTGAGTGTTGATTGACCTCTTTTGATCTCTCATATTCCTTGGAGTATTCTTTTTCCCCATAATCTTTTCCAATTTCTTTGGAAGTTATATGGTACTTTTTCTATATGTAAAATATGGTTATCTTCATGTATTTATAAGCCCAAAGGTGCCTTAATTGGTGTCTTTTTGAAAAGGGTTGCAAATCTAAAGAGGTATATGAAAGGTTGTAATTGTTGGCTTTTGTGATGAGTTGGCACACCTATGACAAGTTAGACAAGTCAGCATAGCCAAGCTTTATAATGATTCATCATGCCTTCAACTGCTTCATGACTCAGTTTAACATGGCACAAGTCGGCATGTTAAGTCCTTATGATGAGTCAGCATGCTGAGTCCTTGTGATGAGTCAATACAAGCTCTTAAACTTTGTAAAAACCTTTCTCTTCTATACTTCAACAAAATTCCCTTCATTTATGGTTTATTTCATCCAATTAGGCATATTTAACCTATAAAACTAAAATGACATAAAAGGTAACATAAAACATAACAAAATACATATATTAAACTATAAAAATGATGCAATAACACACAAAATTACCATGCTAAATTGCATGGTGCCCCACACTTAAACCTTGCTTGCCCTCAAGTAAGAATACAAGAATCTAAGTGAGAGAACTAACAAAATTCATTTGTCTTCCAAGTTAGAAAAGAGTTTTCCTAAGAATAATATTTAACATGAGAGAATGCTTAGAATAAGATAGCCAAATAATTAGTTCCCAATGCTTAACAATGATAGAGTAGATAAGTTACATAGCATAGGTAATATAGTTAACCTATTATCTTAAATTATTACAATCAAAATCAAGAACATAGAGTCAATAATCAAACCAAACTATTCAACTAGGATGGATAATCTTCAAACTTAGAAATTTAAGAACAAACATAGCCATTGAGACAAGGAGAGCTCACACATTAACTCACAATTCTCATGGCATTTTTAGACACTTATAGATTTTCTAATAACTTAGCAATTTTATGGGTGTATTTTATGCTCCATCCCGCTTTATTTATTTGATAAATCTTATTTATTTGATAAATCTTAATGGGACCATTTTATGCTTCATCCTATAAGATGACTTTGATTTTTCTTACTCTTTTTCTTTCTTTCCTGTCTTTATACACACACACACACACACACACACACACACACATACACACACACACAACAAAAGATAGGAAGAAAAATTTAAGAACTATACTACATAAAACTTAAGATTCTACCAATTGAACATAAAAAACAAGCTATTGACATGGTATTAAAATTGCACTTAATCATGCCAAGAGAAACTTAGAAAAAAACTTGAAAATAAAAATGAAGAAGATAAATGCATATACATGCATCAACTTAGCATAGCATGCATAACATTAAGAAACTAAACACATGCATCAAAACATAGACATAAAACAAACACAAACATAAACAAACATCCCTTCCCCATACTTAAACTTCACATTGTCCCTAATGTGAACCCAAAATATTAAAAAGGAGAAGGAAAAGAAATACTTCCCTTAGTCATTCGAAGGAGAAGGTGGAGGAGAGCTAACAACATAGCCCGCTTGAGCTATAAAAGTATCCATTTTGTATTCCTTCCTCCTTTGCCTTTTTGCAAGGTTTCTTGTCATGGTCTCATTGAGCTTAATTGGCATTAAATGGCTTGTTTATTTTTCAGAACTTGTTGCCAAATTCTTGAAGACCTACTTGATGCACCATGAGTTTGGCCTTGAGAAGGACCATAAGTTGGCCTACTTGCACCCTTATAAGATTGGGCTGGAATGATGGCCAAGGCATCGTAAGTTTCTTCTTCTTAAGGCATACCAAAATCATATCATCTCTCCTCTTCCTCCTCTCTCTCTTGAGGTGGTGGTTGTTACAATCCCTTCCAACATGAATGATAACAGGTAGGAATGAACCTCATAGAGGCATCAACCACTTCACCTCTAATCAAAGTCTGTTTTGTGAAAAATGTATACTCAAGCACATGGGTAAATTCATTCAAATCAATATTCAAGGCTTTATCAATAATGGTAACCACATGACTATGAGTGATAAGACTATCCTTCCTAGATGTGCATGCAAACAATTGATTAAAAATCCAATAAGTCCAACAAACTTGTTTATTATTATGAATGCACCACATAAAAATAACTCTTGATAAGTAACCCTATTAAATTAAGATTTATTAAAAATCACACAAGCAAGAACCTTATGCAAAAGCCAAAATTTTAAGTCTTTGATAAATATATCTTTACCCTTTTTAGGCTGGAATGAGGTTCTCAAATCAGTCAAGAATGTCCAAAATGCATGACCATCAAAGTTCTTAGGAGGATCACACATGCCATCTCTCCTAAAACCAAAAACTTTATGCATAAATGAATAAGTAAGATTACACTTTTCTTTTAACAAACGAAATTCCAGCACCCTAAAGTCATTCTCATTCACTTCTAATGTAGTATAAAATTCCAATACCAAATGAACATAAGTGGGTTCATACATATAAAGAAATCTAGCAAGACCACAAGAACTTAAAAGATTATTAAGAGTATCAAGCATACCTAAGTCTCTCAAGATGTTAGTAGAAAGATACTTACAAGCCATAATTCCTCTTGGCTTAAGAGAAACAAATCTAGCACCTTCTTCATGAGAAGAAATGGCAAATAAAGCCTTACATATGGAAGAGAAATCTTCTTCTTAAGAAGCTTCCTTTTAAGGCCTTGATGATTTTGAACCTCTTCTTGTTGGCATTATGGTAGATAAAATGAAGAAATGCTCAAAAGAAAAATGGAGAAACACTTAGTGAGGAATAAGTAAAAGAGAGACAAAGAGAACTAAGAACTTGAAAATTGAAGGCTTGAGAGAAACAAGTGAGAGAAAACTAAGATGGAGTAGGAATAATAAGGAAAAGAAAGAGTTATATTCATAGAGAAATTACTCTAATGGGAAATGGAAAAGGCTGCCACAATAAAGAAAAATAAAGACTAGTATTTATAGGGAAGGAAATTTTCTTAAAAAGGATGAGAAAAAGTAAGAGAGGTATGACTCCTTATGGGAAAAGACACAAGCCTTTAGGGTTTCTCACATTTTTTCAAAATAATTTGACAAAAAAAACTGAAAATAATGACAAGAAATAAAGACTAAAAACAAAACTGAAAGAGGGCATTTAAGAGACATAAAGCAGAGAAAAATTCAGCCAGATTTGGCACTGTCATAAGTTGGCACAAATGGGATGACTCGGCACGACTGCTCTTTGTAACGAGTTGGTACACTGGTGACGACTCCACACAGATGTGACTCTTTATGAATTGGCATGACAATTGGTGACTCGATACATAATGGCTCTAGAATGACTTGGCACATAAGTTTGCACAGACCTCAAGTCGGCATGAGGACTCTCTGTAATGAGTCGGCACGGGCATTATGACTCATCACACCTCGCCCAAAAACTTAAAAATACAAACTTTCAAAATTCAAAGAAAAACATTAGGCCATAAAAAATAATGTATAGATATGAAATAAAAACACAACAAACAAACAACAAACATACGTATAAACATACTAAAACTATATATAAAGAAAATTGTGTAAAAGAAAACTAAAGCAAACTTGTGTAAAAACCAAAAAGCATTAAGAAAATTGAGAAATGACCTCTTTAGGTGTAGAGAAAGTAAGAAAATTCAGCTCACCCATTAACTCACCAACACAATATGGCATGAGGCGATGACCATTTACCTTGAAAACTTTTCCCTCGTCATTCTCAATATCGATTGCTCTAAACTTGTGATGCCTTATATTCTGTCACATCACTATAAGTCAAATGATATTATTATATTTTCCATGATGTTATAGTGATGCATTTTGAATCTAGGTAGTGGGTCGATAGTTTAATTTATCACTTTGATGCTTACATTTACTTAGTGTGACTAGTTTGCTATTTACTTGGTAAAATTTTTGGCAGCATGATGGTTTATAATTTATGCTGCCCAAACCTGCAAATGGTAAAGTCTACACTCCCAAATAGTAATCTCCACCTCCATTACTTCAATCTTATACATGGCACTTCTAAAATCAGTCATAACTCATCAATCCGGTATAGTATTTACATCACATATTTTATGGCATCCGCTAACATTTAGGATTTATTACACATAACATTCCATACATTGAGTCCAAAGTGTAAATCTCTAGTCACAACATGTTACAAAATTTTTATTTATATACAACACATATCTAGAGGGTCTTTATATGTACATGCCACTGGTACTCCTTTGCTGTTTCCTTCCTTGACCTATCCCTGCACACATTCAAAATAAACCATGCGCTAAGCAATTTTGTTGCTTAGTGGTGGATACAACTACACAAAATTTCATCTAACATGAATTTAAGCAAAATTACTATTTTGCCCTTAATATTAATTTTACTTAAACAACCTTAAAATTTGTTTACTTAATATATTAAATTACTATTAAATTTTTATTTTGTTTAATTTCTTCATTTAAATTTATATAATTTCCTACATTTGGAAAATTTCCATTTAGTCCTTAAATCTTTCTTTTTGCCACCTTTTGTTTTATTTAGCTCAAATTTCTCACCTTTTTGTTACTTTTGGCCTTTATTTTGCCTTAGATAGTAAATTTTCATTTTAGTCCCTCTGTTAGCTTATAAGATGCCAAATTATGTTTTAGTCCCTAAATTTTTCCTTATTTACAATTTTCCCTTTTTCAATAATTTTATTAGTTTAATTCCTTTGATTGCATTTTCAAGGCCAATTTACCATTTTACCCCTAGTTTCCCGCGTAATTACATTTTTGCCTTTATTTAACCTGTTTACTCTTATTTTTCATCCTTTTCATTATTCTATTACATCTTTAATATCTTTTATGTTATATTGTCCTTTTCTTTTGTTTACTTGTAAAATTATGATTTTGCCCTTAGTAATAACTAGTGAAAATCCTCAAACAGGATAAACGGGACGAGGATTCCAACAATCTCGATGTACTGGAGGGACCACACGACATAGGCGCAATAGCCATATTCTCCAATATGTCCATGTCTAAATGTAAATGCACTGGAGGGACCATACAACACATGGTAGATACCAAATTCTCGAGTGTACCTTATAATGTACCAACAAAACCAATTTTGGTATACATACTCATCAAATCTCATTTTACACCACGGTATGTCAGCCCCTATGGCTAGCCATCATATCCTAGGGTCTTAGATTATCCACTGTCTACTAAGGGCAATATTCTTTCTATATCACATTATATTCCACATCATTATTCGTATTTATTAAATTTTATCATTATTCTTTTGACTAAATTTACACTTACTCACACTTGCCATTAACATATTTCTCATTCTTATGTATAATTTCACAAGGAAATAATTAAACCATGTCATTATTCCACCACATACCATTTGGCCACTTCACAAGGTTCCACTTAAATTATGTTTTCTTCCTCAATTATATATCATTCATATCTTTATTTTCATTTCAAGTATTATTATACTCACTTACACTTAATTTACCTTAAATTCATTAAAGTTACTACACTTTCATCATTATGTATACTAAACCATTATTGTGTACACTTAATAATTTTCATTTTAATCACATCTATTATCTTCCTTATGCATTATAATGTTTAAATACACTTAAACACCTTAATAAGCATTCACCTCACTTAGGTTTACCCAAGGTACACCATTTGGCCTCCTTAGAAACTACCCCTTTTAGTTTATTTTCTTTACTAATTTAAGTTCATATTAATCTAATTCATCATTTTATCAAGCTATATTAATTTATTTAACTAATTTACTCAATTATGCATAGCTACATAATGTAATTTTTGCAATAATTCAAAGGAAATTGATGAAATTAAATGTGATTTGTATCCACTAACCTCTAGATAGCTTGAAGAACACCTACTACTCCTTCTTCTTGCCCTTCGCTTCCTTGTTCTCTTCTTTCCCTTGTTGCTCCTCTTTAGGCCAAAATTAAAAGGAGGAATTTGGTGAGTTTATGATATGATTTAAATCAAATAAAAGATGCTAAACAATTCTCCTAATCATTACCTAAATGCCTATGTAAAAATCCCTAATTAATTCCACTTAAAACTCGTGAATTCATTAAATTAAGTCATTTTTCTCTTACCTTCTTTCTTTGATTTATTGGCTTCCTTTGATGCAAGACCTTTTCTAGGTTAAAGACTAGGAAATTATTTGTATGAGGTTAAATTTTGGGCTTAATATTCAAAGAGAAAAAGGTTGATCAAGTAAAAATGGTGGAAAAGAGGGAGGGAGAGGGTGGTTCGGATTTGGCTACATATGAGGGGGAAGTTACAAACATTTTAGGAGTATTTTCAGATTTTAATGAGCTATTATCAAGTTTATTCAAGTGTACCAAAGGAAGGACCAAGATTCATTTGCTAACTATCAAATCTAATGGCCTTAAATTAAGCCACTTGTCACCAATTCAAGCACTTCCAATTATCTAAAAAATATAAGATTTTATAAACCTAATTATAACCTTATAGTAACAACTTCCATATCTCTATGTGGTCAAATTCTCAGATTTGACCCTTATTTTGACCCGATTTTGATTTTGCACCTCGAAAAATAAATTTTTGATCCTAAAGTTAGAATGCCCTGAAATTTTTTCCTGCATGCACTAGCATGTGAAGGAGCATGTTTTTAAAATTTCAATTAATTTTGGCATCATTTCGGCATACTTTCAGCCCCAGATGGAAATTCAGCCAGTCCAAAATCCAAAATTTTGAAATTGTTAGAAAATTTATTTTTCACTTCCAATAGCTTATTTATGTTATTTCTACTAGATCTATATGATCGAAAAAAATTTTTGGAGCTCTATAAAATGTTTTTAGAGCCCGATCAAACTTCTGGTCAACCATTTTACGATAACCGAGAAGGTGCTTCTCTACTTAATTCGGGGGCCAATTTAGGCTCAATTTCTCCTCAAATTGTGTCACTTGGCTCCATTTAACTTATATTTTCTTGTCAAACATTTAACTCCACTTCTCAGATGGGTCACTTATCCCCTAATTGCTTAGGGGTAAGCACACTTAACTTTTGAGTTTCTATGGTTCCCTCTATATTATACCAATGCAATCACTCTAATAGCTATTCCAAGATTGCTGTGCATGCTCTAAAACACACTGTGCATGATAGATGAAATTTCAGGGTGTTACAAAACTCATATGCCTTAACAACTTTGAAAAAACTAGACCATAGAGGCTTGAGCTTCCTAGGAAATAACCTCAACCTTGAGTTATAAAGAAGCAACAAATCACCTTCATAAGACTCCCTCTTAAGAATATGCTTGTCATGCCACATCTTGGTACAATCCTTATATAACTTAACATTCTCATAGGCATTCATCGTTAACTCTTCTAACTCCTTTAATTGAAGTAACCTCTTCCTACTTGCTTGCATCATATCAAAATTCAAAGCCTTTATTGCCTAATAGGCATTATGTTCAAGCTCAACCAGCAAGTGACAAGAGTTGTAGTAGATAAGTTAATAGGGGGTAAGACCTATAGGTGTTTTTGAAAGCTCTACTATATGCCCAAAGAGCATTATCTAGCTTCAATGCCTAATCCTTTCAAAATGAAGAAACTATTTTTTCTATGATCCACTTTAGTTTTCTATTACTTACGTCCACTTGCCTACTGGTTTGAGGATGATATGGAGTAACCACCTTATGTGTCACTCCATACTTCTTCAATAAACTATCAATGAAACTATTACAAAAATGGGAACTTCCATCACTAATGATTGATCTAAGAGTGCCAAAATTAGGAAAAATAACCTTCTTAAGCATCTTCCTAACTACTTTGGCATCATTAGTAAGAGTAGGCATTGCTTTAACCCATTTAGATACATAGTCCACCATAACCAAAATATACGTGTGACCTAAAGAACTAGAGAAAAGACCCATGAAATCCATCTCCCAAACATCAAATATCTCCACTCATAATATTCGCTTAAATGGCTTCTCATTCTTTCTTGTTATACTACCCATCCTTTGGTATCTATCACATCTATGCACATATGCTCTAACATCCTTAAATAAATGAGGCCACTAAAAACCAAATTGAAGTACCTTAGAAGCTATCTTGGATATACCAAAATGACCACCAACCTCCATAGAATGGCAATGCTTCAAAATGTCTTTATCCTCATCTTGGGGAATACACATTCTAATTAATCCATTAGTACACCTCTTGTAAAGCAATGGCTTTAACCAATAGTAGAACATAAAATCATACAAAAACTTTTTCCATTAATTATAATCTAAACCATATGGAAGAATACCACTTACCAAGTAGTTGGCAATATCAAAAAACCAAGGGACCTCTTTGGACACCACACTCAAAAGGTGTTCACCATGAAAACTTTCATCTATAGGCACACCATCATCATGCATCTTTAATTTTTCTTGATCCAACCTTAACAAGCGATCCACCACAGGGTTCTCACTTTCTTTCTTATCTCTAATTTCCCAATCAATTTTTTGAAGCATCAAAATCCACCTTAGAAGCCTTGGTTTTACATCTTTCTTAATTTAAAGGTAATTGAGGGCAATATGATCCGAATATACTATAACCTTTTGCCCTATTAAATAAACTCTAAACTTATCAAATGCATAAACTATAACCAATAACTCCTTTTCTATTATGGTTTAGTTGATTTGAGCTCCATCTAACAACTTACTAGCATAATATATCACATATGGTTTACCTTCCTTTCTTTTCCCCAAAATTGCCCCTACAGTAAAATTGCTTGCATCATACGTAATCTCGAATGGTTAATCCCAATTAGGTGGTTGCAAAATAGGTGCTAAAACTAGGGCTTTCTTTAATGTCTCAAATACATCAAGGAAAGCTTTATCAAACACAAATTCCACATCCTTTGCCAAAAGACTGCATAGTGGCTTAGCTATTTTTGAGAAATCCTTGATAAACCTCCTCTAGAATCCCGTATGGCCAAGGAAACTTCTAATGTCTCTTACACTCTTTGGAGGGACAAATAAGCTATCACCTCAATCTTTGCTCTATCTACTCCAATCCCTTTACTTGAGATAGAATGGCCAAGAACAATACCCTTTTGAGCCATAAAGTGACATTTTTCCCAATTAAGCACCAATCCATGCTCTATACACCTATTAAGAACTTTAGAAAGATTCTCTAAACAATGGTCAGAATTAGCTCCATAGACACAAAAATCATCCATAAAGACTTCAAAACATTCATCTATTAAATCATTAAAAATAGAAAAAATGCATCTTTGAAAAGTAGCAGGGGCATTACATAAAACAAAAGGCATATGCCTAAATACAAAAGTTCCATAAGAATAAGTGAATGTAGTTTTTTCTTGATCCTTGGGGTGAATAGGTATTTGATAAAAACCACTTAAACCATCAAGTTAGCAAAAATGCTAAAAATTAGCTAGCCTATCCGAGACTTAATCTAAAAAACCAAGGGAAACTGATCCTTTCTAGTAGCCTTATTTAGCTTTCTATAATCAATACACATACACCATCCCGTAAGAGTTCTTATGGGAATAAAATGATTAGATTCATTTTTAACCACCGTCAAACCTCTATTCTTAGGAACCACTTAAATGAGGCTTACCCATTTACTTTCACCAATGTAATATATGATACCATTATATAAAAGCTTAATCACTTCCTTCCTAACCACCTCTTTAAGAGTAGGATTCAAACACCTTTGACCATCAATTAAAGGCTTAGCATCATTCCCCAAAATAATTCTATGTATACAAATCTTAGGACAAATCCCTTTTAAATCATTTATAGAATAGCCAATAACATTCTTATGCTTGAGCAAAACATCTCTCAATGAATCTACTTGATCATTAGGAAAAAATGAATTAACTATAAAAGAAAATTAATAGTTTAAATCTAGAAATACATATCTCAAAGTTGATGGTAGAGGCTTGAGCTCTAACTTTGCTTTTTCTTTTGGAAAGGCACCTTTTTGGTCATCATCATTGCTTAAAGGTTTAAACCTTAGGGGCCTATGAAAAGGAAATGATTGGGCCTCCAATTAATGCACTCTAGCATAAGGCTCAAGAGGCTTTTGCCTCAAACAGTCACGCAAAACATCCTTAGCACAATCATCTGTAATATCAAAAGAATCAATTCTACTAACATTTTCTATTGGTGAAGATCTCATCATTTTAAAACATCAAATTTTGCACTTTTATTATTCACTTCTAAGGTAATTTTGCCTCTTTTCATATCTATCATAACACCAGCTGTAACTAAAAAAGGTCTCCCAAACAATATAGAAATTTTTAAGTCCTCTTTCATTTCTAGCATAATAAAATCTACTGGTATGACAAACTTACCTACCTTTGTAGGCACATTTTCAATAATTCCTAGGGGATGAGTAATGGTTTTATTAGCTATAGACAAACACAAGCTAGTAGGCTTAATTCACCTAATTCCAATCTCTTATAGGTATAATAGGGCATAAGACTAACATTACCACTAACATCACAAATAGCTTTTTCAAAAGGAACACCACCAATAACACAAGGAATAGTAAAACAACTAGGATCCTTTTGCTTAGGTGGGGACTTATAATACATGGCTTTTAACTCTTCCATTAATGAAACTAAACCATACTTTTCTAACTTACTCTTTTCTGTGCAGTAATGTCTTTTAAGAACTTCCCTAATGAAGGCATATCTCTTATAGCATTTATGAATGGAATAGTGATAGTTATATCCTTAAGATAATTTAGAAACTTGCCAAATTGCGTATCAAAATTATGCCTTAAAAACCTTTAGGGAAAAGGCAAAGTTTAAGATCTACTCTAAGTTTATCCTTCTTATTAGGTTGGTTACCTTTCTTTTTATCTTTTTTAAGTTTAACAACATCATTATTGCTATCAATCACATCATGCACTATAAACTCATTAGATTTACTTTTAGACTCATCATCTTTAGTTAGCAATTTCTTACCTCTTACCTCATTATTGTCAAACTCCTTACCACTTCTTAATGTAATTGGGTAACAAGTCTCTTTGTGTGGGAACTCGGGTTGGCTAGGTAGCTTTCCCATATGTTGAGAACTTAAAAAGGCTTGTTAAGTAATTTAGGTCTCTAAAATCCTATTATAGGTAGCAAGTTGTTCAAGCTTTACATTGAATTGCTTGAATTGCTCATCATTATTTTTATTGGTGGCAATTTATTGGCCAATAAATTGTTCAATAAAAGATTCATTATGGGATTTTGGTTTTGAGGGATCGAATGGTGACCTTATAGGAAAACCAAGTGGGTTTTATGGTTTAGGCATGGGGTTACTTAGAGGATTGAGTTGTGATGAAGTGTTAGACTAAGAAAATATAGGGTGGTTCCTCTATTAGGGATTATAAGAATTAGAGTTTAATCCTCCCCTTTGATTGAAACCACTTTGAGCATAATTGGCTTTTTCATTATTACTTATTGTGTATTGTGTGTAGGAATGAGATCCTCTACTCAAATCACAAACAACCCTTGAATTATCAATGGAATTAACTTGAGATTTACTTACTAATTTGGTGAGTGCATTTACCTTTACTATCAACAAGTTGATGGTATCAAGCTCTATGACTCCTCTTACTTTTGCCATAGTTGGTTCATCTCCTATGTACCCTTATGATGCAAGTTCCTCAAGTAAAGTGACTACTTTTTTTGTTGTCTTATCCATCCATTTACCACTTGAGGATGCATTGACTGTATTTCTATTTTCATCCGTCAAACCATTGTAAAAGATTTGAGGAATCATCCAATCAGGCAATCTATAATGAAGACATTGCTTTTGGAGTTCCTTAAATCTCTCTTATACTACATATATTGTCTCATTTGCATGTTGCCTAAAGGTTGTAATCTCATTTCTGAATTTGGCCGTCTTGTGGAGTGGAAAATACTTATGAAGAAAGGCTTGCTTGAATTGATCCCATGTGGTAATAGACTCACTAGGCAAACTAGCCAGCCATAATTGTGCCTTGTCCTTAACAAAAAAAGAAATAACCAAAGTCTAATTACATCATTCGTGACTCTATTTATTTTGAATGTTGCACACACATTATGAAAGGCTAATATGTGGGCATAAGGATCTTCTCTTTGAGACCACTGAATTAATTATTTTGAACCATTTAGATAATACTTGGCTTGATATCAAAGTTATTACTGGCAATCATAGGTGCTATAATTCCTCCAAAACTCCTTGAAATGTCGGGCATAGTAAAATCTCCCAAAGTATGCCTATCTTATTCAGCCATTATATTTGCACTTTGATCCACCTCTTCTTGTTGCTATTTTTTATCTTTGCACAAAGTATGAAAAGTTCTATCAATTTTAGGATCAAATGAAAGAAAATTATCTCTACTACTAATACTATTCATAAAAAGAAAATAATATATTAAACTAAAGTACTACAAACTAACAAACAAAAGGCCTAAATCAACCTTTTTCCTTCCTAAGTTAATAAAAACAATCACTCATTTTGACTCCCTAGAAATAATGCCAAGAATTTGCTGCAATGTATTTTCTTAATACCCTAGTTTAAAGGACTTAGATAGGGCAAGAAGGGTGCCGAACTTTAGGAATCAATTTAAGTATAAGTGTTGTCTTGTATTAACCAGTTAGATACTAAGATATATAGGCAATGATAAATAAAATAGGGTTGGTTATACTAAATTTTCACTTACTAAACTAATTATCTAATCTAGATTATAACTTCAAACAATCAATATAAGCATTAGAATTACAAGACATCAATTGATCTTATAAAAATGCAAACAAACACATAAGCATGTAATGAATGGAGAATAAGGCCTACTATTCCTAAATGCAACTCTCATTGTCAAATAAAGGCATCCTTATCTAGAGTCCATAAGCACTCTCATGTCATTATGGAGATAGATGAGAACCATGAATTTCTATGCCTATTCTTAAGCCTCTCAGAGTGAAACCTTTATCGCTTAAGTGATTTCTAACTTTAAGTATGTTTAATTACTTTTCCACCAAAATGTCAAAATTCTCATTGTGAACAAATTGATTAGCATATTAATATAGTGATCAAGTATACATAATAAATTAAGTACCAAAACAAACTTAAATCATTCATTCTTAAAACAAGATAATTATATTAATAAAGATCAATTCACACTTACAATTCTAAAAAAATAGAGTTAGCCTAGATATATGTTGGGAAAACAAATACAAAATGACAAGAAACTAATGTTAAGTAAATTCAAAAGAAAAAAGAGAAGAAAGAATTGTAGGAGACTCCTTGATGCTTCTTCAAAAAAATACTTGAGTGTTGATTGACCTATTTTAATCTCTCCTTTTCTTTGGAGTATTCTTTCTCCATATAATCTTTTTTAATCATTTTGGAAGTTATATGGTAGTTTTTATATATGTAAAATATGGTTATCTTCATGTATTTACAGGCCTAAAGGTGCCCCAATTGGTGTATTTTCAGAAAGGGTTGCAAATCTAAAGAGGTATATAAAAGGTTACAATTGTTAGCCTTTGTGACGAGTTAGCACACCTGTGCCGAGTTAGACAAGTCAACATAGCCAAGCTTTATAATAAGTCATCAACAACAGAATGAGTCATCATACTCTCAAATGCTTCACGACTCGGTTCAACATGGCACTAGTTGGCATGCTGAGTCCCTTTGACAAGTCGGCACACCTTGTTATGAGTCGGCACAGGCTCTTGAACTTCTTAAAAACCTTTTTCTTCTATACTTCAATAAAATTCCCTTTATTTATGCTTTATTTCATCCAATTATGCACATTTATCCTACATAACAAAAAAGACATAAAAAGTAACATAAAACATAACAAAATACATATAATAAAATAAAGAAATGATGCAATAGCACACAAAATGACTATGCTAAATTGCATGACATCACTTTAGTCACTCAAGAATATCACATTTATTGTATTTAGGATTATAGAGTTAATACACACATTAGAGCATGAACAAGATCATTAAAGAATTCATGCCCAATTACACTTAAAATACACTTCAACATGTTTATCATATATCATATAACATGTAACACTACGTATACAACTATTCATTTTTATTTAAAATTATTAATTGTACATAGTCATATACATATCCCCTTAATTTTACTCTTGAATTCTAGTTACATGGTTATACATGCATACGATTGATGTAAGGATATAACAATGCCATAATTAACTTATGTGCATATGTTTCCTCATGGTTAGGTTCATTTTATAACTATATTTCAATACCCTAACATGTATTACATACATTGAATGTAACATTATGCCCCTATTTTTATATCTAAAATGCGTCAAAAGTGCTAAAAAGTACAGGTGAGTTTTGGGATATAAAACGCTAGTTTGGACTAAAAAAGAGAGTGACTTGGTGGGGATGTGGGCTATCCCTACCGAGTTGATTGTCTCTATTCCAGTAGCTATGATCTTAGTAGGGAAAAGAGGATGTCCTTATCGAGTTGAATGGTCCCATTCAGTCTAGAGGCTTGTGACCCGGTGGGCACGATGGGATGTCCCTACCGGGTTAATTCCTTTTTAGTTGGCAACTATTCTGCTTCACTTTGTGTTGAATTTTAAACATAGTAAATGGAATTTTTAGGCAAAATGATCTTCTAAAAATTTGGTTTCTCTGGTTTCTTGTTTCTAGGACACTAAAAATCATTCCATTATGACTTCTACATCTTTAAATATTCACAAAAAAGTGAAGACTGTCTGAGATGATAGGGCAATAATGATCACTCAACTTCAAGCTATGCTACAAAGGATTTAAAGGAAGAATTAGGTTTTGGTTCATGCTAAAATGTTGTAGGGCTATGTGTTAGACATCTACAGAAAGAGTTATAGCCTCTAAACTAAAATTGGTTCAAGTCAACTTATGATGAATTTTTACTAAGTCATTCTTTAGGACACTAGTCACTCTTTTTATGCATTTATTCATCATTTATGCACTCTAACAAAAAATAGAGTTCTTTTAAAATGCATTTATAGCCTTATATCAAATTAAAGAAATGCAAATAAAATAGGAACTCCCATACCTCAAAATTGATCCAAATTAGCCCCTTTAGAGCTCCTCTTTCTCTTTCCCTTTGTTTTTGCCAACTTCTCCAACTAAACACATCATAAACATACATCAATATTCAATCCCATCTATGATTCCAACTTTTCATATTTTAAAACAAATAAATGATCAAACTTAAGGCAAAATCCCATAGAAACTCACCTTAAATCACCCAATATATATATAAGCTATTTTTAAGTAAATCCTTCACCAAGATAGTGGTATGGAGAATAAGAAGGATTACTGGAGATTTTTGGCCATAAAGTGGTTGACCAACCCATAAAAGGGCAGATTTCTTTCCTTTTTTCCTACTTTTTTCTTCACTTTTCTAGAAAAAACACATACCATAACCTAATTAGCTTACTTGTCACTCTAAAGTAATTTGCACTTTACCTCCCTTTAATTAATCTCAATTACCAATTACACACCATACTAACTTTTTTTAATATATTAATCCATATTTCTTCAATAATAATGCACATTTACCCTAAATTGATAATTTACAAAATTATGCTTCACTTTTACATTAATACTGATTAAGTTTCGATTGCATAATTAACAATTCTTTTATACTAAAACTCTTTCAACCTTTTACTCAATCACATACTAATCTTACTAGGGTATACCTTGTGGCCCGACAAAACTAGTAGCCTACTAAGAGTGATATTCTTTGAAACACTTTTTTCACTTTATTATTTATTGATATCAACTCTTTATTTTTCTTAGTTGGTATAAGTTACTCCAAAAAAATTATTATTTTGGCATAGCCTTTCTAGACTACCTATAAGCCTACTACAATACTCAATGTTCCAAATTTTATTAAAAGTCTTAATTAATCTATATCTAAGGCCTCACAGCTCTTATGTAATGAGAATTTGTAATTTAGCAAGCTAATTCTTTCTTTTTAATCTTTAAGTAGCTGTGAACTTTTAATTCAATGCAAGATACTAATTATTTTTCATTTTAATAAAATGGTTCACCTTCTTGCTTAAAAATGACATCAACTCATATTTTAAGCTAATGGTAAAAACAATATATCCTTTCTAAGCATAAATCTAACTAAGTTAACTTGACAAAATTAATTGTCATTATTATTTTTAATAAAATATAGGATTGGCTAAGATTTTGAAGATGTATGATAAGAGAAACATTTTTCATTTTAGATTTTAAAGCTTGTGAAGGACTACATAAATAACATTGATGTAGTATTTCTAGTATATGTAGATGTAAGAGCAAGAGAAAAAAACCACTTACTTTTTTAGTTTTTGTCAAAAAAAAAATACTATCTTCATATTTAGTTAGTTATTAGATTTAACATTTAAGCTTGCATATTATTCACTTTACTATTATCTTTCTCTAAGTATTATAAAAACGTGTGAACAAATAATTAAAAGAAATGAGCAAAATTAGATAAAAAGGAAAACTTTTGATCATTTTTCGTGAATTACTAAAAATTTAATTTCCTTTTGAGTTAAACTTAGAATAAATAAAAAATGATGATTAAAGAAAAAGATATGCAGAACCAAGTATATATATTGAAGAAAAAACAAAGAAAGAAACACGAAACTTATTGAACATGAGGCTTAGATAGGTTAATGGCGAAGAAAATGTTGTTTTTCTTGGAAAATTATTGGTTTCATCATTGGGATAGACCTTAACAAATTCTTGCTTTGATGAAAGAATATTATACTTCAAATTAAAAGTATTAAAATTTTTAAAGCAAGATTTAGAGCTAAAAATTGAGTGATTAACAACTTAACTAAAAATTGTTAGGAATATGACCTAGAGCCCATGTAGATCGAGGATCTATTTCATTTATATAAACTAATTATCATTTATCATAATAGATTATTCATTTATTAATACTATATTTAGATTACATTTTATTTGATTTAGTATCTTAAATTAATAAATAAAGTCCTTGGCATTATAACGCAATGCAAAGGAAATTATAATAGAGTTCATGATGTGAGATGCTTATATCATGCAAATGTGTTAATACTTAAATTTCCTAGTCATAATATTAACAAGGTAGGAAATTATTAATATAGGTAGATTAGCACATGTTATTCTTTTTGTAATGTTTAAGCAGCGATTCTTATAATTATGGTGATGGAGATGATCAAAGCTAACATGTGATTACTTGTTAAAAGAACAAGTACATTGGAGATCTACCAATAGAATCCGCATATGGATATTAAATTTATGTCAGTGAGGAATCTCTTCTTAGCAATGATGCAAGTATTCTCAGACTTGAAATCACTAAAGTTAACTAAGTGGTGAGTGATATACTTTAACTCCATAACTACTTACCTTTATAGAGGGGTGACCATGGTTAAGCAATTGTGTATATTATGACCTACCTGAAGATAATTAAGTGCTCAATAAAGGATTCGCCATCCTAGATTTATTAAGGGAATTATCTCACTTCATCTTTAATACCTTTGTTTCTAAAATCTTTGGATAAAATGGAATGCCAAGGTGGATGAGATCTATAAGGGGCATTTTAGGAACAATGGTAAATTATTAGAATAATTATATTTAGATTTATATGAGTTGACATCATTCCACATTTAAAACCTAAATAAATTAAAGCAAGGTGAAATGAGTAATTGCAGGTAACTATTCTATAGAAGGGTTCAATCAAAACCACTTAACTTTTCTATTACTTGGGTAATTGATAGCTCTAATATAATGTTTATTTTTAGTGTATTTTTGTCTATGTGTGTGTCTTATTTTGCGTTTGTTTTTGTGTTTTACGTGTTAAGTTCCTCTTTTTGTGCCAAATTGATTTATTTTGAGAAATATTAAGTTTTGGTGTGCTAAATGGTGAAATTTTGACTTTTTTTTTTGCAGAATTTTAACCTTGCACATAGCATAGACTAAATAGTCTCCACCATGTGTCTTGTAGAATTGCCAAAGCACACTATTTCACTAATGTACACGGTAGAGACTAATCAGTCTCCATAGTGTGCCAAGTAGTTTTCAAAGAGCTTCAATCTAGAAAGATACACACAGTAGAGACTAAATTATCTCTGCTGTGTGCCAAAGCTGCAATACTCTTTTAACCTACTATACACGGTAGAGACTAAATAATCTCCTTCATGTGTCACCTCAAACACTATAAAAGTAGATTTTCTATCTAGTGTAAAGAGGAGTTTTTAAGTTTTAGAATGTAGTTTTTAACTTTTTCTTCATTTCTCTTTAGATTTGTTGGCTATTTGAGATTTGTTGTTATTATAAAAACTTCATTTTTGTTAGGGTTTCATAGTTTCAATATTAACAACATCATTTTTAGCTTAGTTAACAATAGTTATAACTTTAGTTTCAATCAAGACTTGCTTGGATTAAAGAGAAGAAGCTACTTTAGATTTCAGATCTATCTTCAACAAATCGGTTTAAGAGTCTCCTTCTCTTTTATCTTTACTTTTATCTTTATGTATAATGAGTAGTCATTTTATTGTTTGGGGATCTTTGAATCCTTATACCCATGTAAGACTATGAAGTTTATTTGATTAAATATCTATTTAAATGGTTTTTTCCCTTGTGATGATCTTGATATTTGTTTTATTCAAGTATTTATCTGTTATCTTATTCAAGTTTAATGGGTTTGTGCTTGTTTGAAGTAAATATCATCTATGCTCTAGTTTTACATGCTTTGATTGTATATTTGATGCTGATTCCAAAATAGGGGCTGTTAGATTTAAAGTTAATGCATTATAGATCTGAAAATATATGGGAAAATGAATAGATCTTGGATTGGTTAGCTCCAGAATGGAAAGTTAATCCATATCTAGGATTTATTAGACCTGTGCTTAGGCTAGTTTCAGATTGGCTCCAGAATGGGAAATAAGGTAGTTAGAATAGATGGCTCTAGAATGGGGAACTTGGGTTTAGTTGGGTAATCGACATCTGAATCATATAGCATTTTTAGTGATTGTTTTACTTAAACCTTTATACTTTTCTTTTATTACCATTATTTACTTTGCATTTTAACTTTAAATTTCTTTAAATTTTTCATTTAAATTTAGTAGCTGTAGTCCTAATCTACAAAAACCAATTGGAAAATTCTTTACACATATTTGTAATTAATCAAATTTTAATCAAATAATCCAATCTTTAGGGTTCGATAATCTTTGGAGTCTTAAAAATACTTCATTATATTACTTTTCGATTTAGTACACTTGTTGAGGTAATGGCAAGTTTTTGGGTGCCTTTTTCGAGGATTGGTGTGTTTGTGTGAATATTTGATTGATTATTTTTATGTGTTTTTCTTTTATTTATTTTTGTTTTCTTATTCTTTTCAGGTGATCCTGGTGTATGAACAAATTGTGTTTGCAACAACAACTAACATCATTTGATCTTGAAATTGAGAGGACCATGAATCGTAGGAAAAGAGAAAATCAAGCTAGAAGCATGAATGATCCACCAAATCTCGATGTGCCTTTTAAGAATTAACAAAGAGAAGGGAAACAGCAAGATAGAAATCAAGATGGTTATAGACCAAAGACTATTTGAGATTATGCCACTCTAAGGTGGAATAAGGAGCATAAAATGGTTGTGCTGCCGCATTAATAATATTTTAAGCTTAAACTAGTGACAATCACCATGGTTTAAAGGAACCAATTTCTAGGATTGGAGATAAAGGACTCGATATAGCACTTGGATATATTTCTGGAGATAAGTGACACGATCAAAATTTAAGGGGTAACAATGGATACAATTTGGCTAAAGCTTTTTCCTTTCACATTTATCGAGAAAGTGAGAGATTGTTTATCCATACTTTTTAGTTAGTCCATCTGATCATGGGAGCAGATGCAAGAAAAATTCTTGGTTAGATTCTTTCCACCAATAAAGATAACGAGCAAAAGGAATAGTATTTATAATTTTTAGTAATTAAGTGAAAAGTCCTTCCATAAAGCATAAGAGAGGCTTAGAAGATTGCTAAAAAGCTATCTGCATCATGAAATTACCATGCACCAATTGATGTCAATCTTCTATGCAACTTGAAACCCCAACAAAAGGTCTTTATTAGATGCAATGTCCGAAGGTGGCTTCATAAAAAAAATTCCTGAAGAGACATCCTTGCTACTTGATGAGATGGCAATTAATGAAGCTCAATGGGCTAGTATAAGAGCATTGAGCAAGAGATAGGGAATTCATAGCATAGATGAGGTTGCTATGTTAAAGGCTCAAATGGAGATATTAAAAAGGAGCTGAATGGTTTAAACAATCAAAATGTGTCAGCTATTTCACAAGATGCAAATGCATTTGAATGAGCTAATTTGGGGAGTGAACCTAAAGCAATAGAGTCCTACACTCAGAGAATGAGTGAAGTGAATGCTTTACATGACTTTAAAAGAAATGACTCATTTAGCAACCACTACAATCCTGAATGGAGGAATCACCCCAATTTCTCTTGGAGAGAGGGTAATCAAGTGTCCACTTTAAACACCTAGCTAAGACCTCCATTCAATCCATCCACACATGTTTAAAGTAGTCACAACCAAGGTTATCATCAACAATATCAACTTCTAGCAGTGAACGCTCATTTTTAAACACCATACCAAGCACTTCTTGCTCACCAAACACACTTCCAACCTCTTGGATTCCAAGTTAGACAATCCCCACCACAAGAAAAGAAATCAAATTTAGAGGATATGTTTGCTAACTTCATGTCTAGTCAAACCTAATTCATGAAAAGTCAAGATACAAAATAGAAGTCATAGGAATAATGGAATAGGAACTAGATATAGTTACTAGAAACTTTGAAATGCAAATTAGGCAATTGGCCAATTCAATCTCTATAAGGCAGTAGAGTATATTTCCTTTTAATGTCGATCGTAATCCTAAGAAAGAAGCCAAAGCTATCACTCTAAGGAGTGGTAAGGAAGTTTAAAGAGCTGAACAAGGTAAATATTTGTCTTATTCTAAAGTGGTGGAGCCAACAATGGAGGTATGTGATTCTAATCCTACAAATGTAGAAAAGGTTCCAAAGATAAAAGATAAGGGTAAGGCTATTGTTAACTCTAATTTACCATTTGATGTATCATATTTACGATTCCCCTCAATAGTTAGAAAAGAAATAAATAATGAGTTATTAGAGAAGTTTTTGAATATGATCAAAAAATTACATGTAAATTTGCCTTTTGTTGAAGCATTGCTTCATATGCCAAAATATGCAAAATTCATAAGAGACTTATGCTCAAATAAAAAAAAATCTAAAGGGAATAGGTACGGTTTATTTGTTAAAAAGTTGTAGTGCTATTCTCACTAATAAAATCCCAGCTATATTAGAGGACCCAGGGAGTCTTAAACTACCTTGTGAACTAGGAGGAAATTTTATGGGAAATGCATTGTGTGATCTAGGAGCAAGTATCAATTTAATGCCATATTCTATTTGCAGGAAATTGAAGCTTGATATTAAGGAGACCAGGATGACTTTTTAATTGGTGGACTGCTTAATCAAGCATCTGAATGGAATTATAAAGAATTTGCTAGTTAAAGTGGGCAACATTATATTCTTAGTAGACTTTGTAGTCATAAATATGGAAGAGGACAAAAAGGTACCATTAATTGTTGGAAGGCCATTTCTAAACACTACTAAAGCAGTCATATATATACATGGACAAAGAATAACTTTGAGATTTAACTATAAAAAATAGTTTTTGATGTGAACAAAGTGATGAAACACCTATCGTGTGATTTCGAGGAGTTAATGTGCTTTATGGATGCTATTGAGGATTGTAAGGAAGAAGTATAAGAGAGAATGTTGTTTGATGATCCTCTAAAGCATTGCTTGATGCATTCAACCAAAGATAAAGATTCGACCAGTGATGAGAGTGAGATTGTGAAGAAGCTAGAAAAGGAGTGCAGAAAAGAGCATCAAAAGGAAGAAGTGTTTGAACTTCCCAAGGAAGACTTAAAAATCGAACTCAAACCTCTCCCTCTTTATTTGAAATATGTATTTTTAAAAGATGAAACAATATCGATTATAATATCTTTTATATTGATAGGCATTGAGGAAGAGTTGCTAATAGAGGTGATAAGGAAGCATGAGAAAGCAATTGGATGGGAGACATCAGGTTTTAAAGGAATTAGCCTAAGTTATTGCACTCACCGTATCTTGATGGAAGAGGACTACAAGCCAGTTATCCAATCAAAAAGAAGATTAAATTTGGCAATGCAAGAGGTAGTCAAGAAAGAAGTGTTGAAATTACTAGACGTAGGTATTATCTTTTCTATCTCAGATAGTAGTTAGGTAAGCCTGGTACAATCTGTTGCTAAGAAAGGTGGGATGACAGTTATAGAGAATAAGCAAAATGAACTCATTCCAACTCGTACAATTATAGGTTGAAGAGTAGGTATATATTTTAGATAGCTAAACAATACAACTAGGAAAGACCACTTCCACTTGTCATTCATTGACCAAATATTAGAGAGATTAGCGGGCAAAAATAACTTTTGCCTACCCTTACGGTACTTTCACTTATAGGAAAATGCCTTTTGGATTGTGCAATGCACTGGCTACATTTCAAGAGTGTATGATGGCAATTTTTCATAACTTTATAGAGATATTTATAGAGGTGTTCATGGATAAATTTACCATTTATAGGAGAGACTTCAAGAGCTATTTAGAGCATATTGATTTAGTGCTAGGTAGGTGTAAGGAAACCAACTTAGTATTGAATTGGGAGAAATGTCATTGTATGGTAATAGAAGGTATTGTCTTGAGGCATAAAATATCTAAAAAGGGAATAGAGGTCAACAGGGTCAAAGTAGAAGTGATTGAAAAAATCCCACCCCCAAATAGTGTCAAAGGTGTTAGAAGTTTTCTAAGGCATACAGGGTTTTATCGAAGGTTTATAAATGAATTTTCTAAAATTCCTAAGCATTTTTAAAATTTGCTTATGAAAGATGCTCCATTTGATTTTACTAATTAGTGCTTATAGGCATTTGACACTTTAAAGCAAAGACTGATTTCAACCCCAGCTATTGTCTTTTCAAATTGGAATCTTCCCTTTGAACTAATGTGTGATACAAGTGATTATGCATTGGGAGGAGTACTAGGACAGAGGAAGAAGAAAGTCTTTTATGACATCTATTATGCAAACTATACTTTGGTAGGAGCCCAAACCAACTACACCATTACAGAAAAAGAGTTACTTGCTATTATTTTTGCATTTGAGAAATTCTAACCCTATCTCTTTGGTGCTAAAATTATTATGTGGTTTGATTATGCAGCATTGAGACACTTTTTTTTGCTAAAAAGGAGTCCAAACTAAGATTGATTTGATGGGTGCTTCTTTTGCAAGAGTTCGACTTGGAAATTAAGGAGAAAAAAGGGGTGAAAAACTTTATGGCAAACCATTTGTTAAGACTTAAGCATGAGCATATTGAGAAGGGAGAAATCTTAGACCTTTTTCCTAATGAGCATATTTATGAGGTTTATATTTATAGGGTTGCCATTCCATGGTTTGATGACTTAGCTAACTACATTGTAAGTGGTTTTATACCAAATGATTATACATGGCAACAAAAAAAGAAGCTGAAAGTCGATGCTAGGCATTATGTGTGGGATAATCCTTATCTTTTCAAGTTATGTGCTGATCAAATGCTGAGAAGATGTATTCCTAGAAAGGAGCAAAAGGAGTTAATCAAGGCATGCCATAGTAGAATAGCTGGTAGGCTTTATGGACCTAATTGTATGGTATCTAAAGTTCTCCAATTTGGATTTTATTGGCCTGCCATGTTTAATGATGTTAAAATGTTTATTCAATCTTATGGTAGATGTCAAAGGGTAGGAAATATTTCTAGAAGGGATAAAATGAAATTAAGTAACATGCTTGAGGTTGACTTGTTTGATTTATGAGACCTTTTCTAGTGTCTTATGGGTTTAGTATATACTAGTGGCTGTTGATTACATTAGTAAATAGGTAGAAGTTGTTGCCACTAGGCTTTGCGATGCCAAAGTGGTGTTGGAATTTTTAAGAAAGTATATATTCACCTACTACGGAGCACTTAGGACTATCATCGGTGATGGTGGCAAGCACTTTTGTCAATCATCAATTTAAGTATTTGTTGAAAAAGTTTGGTGTTAGACATAAGGTCACTACCCTATACCATGCTCAAGCAAATGGCTATCTCAAAATGTTAAACCGAGAGCTTAAATCAATTTTAGAGAAAACTACGAATGCCTTTAGGAAAGATTGGTTCTTTAAGCTTGATGATGCTTTGTTGGTGTACAGGATTGCATTTAAGACACCTATAGGGATGTCCCCTTTTAATGCAAGAGAATGTAGGGCATTACAGCTGAATGAGTTAGAGGAATTAAGATTTTGGGCTTATGATCATGCCAAATGATATAAAGAAAAGACCAAAAGATGGCATGACAATAGACTTTTGCCAAAGGAATTTGTACCAGGAATGAAAGTGCTCTTATATGATAGTTGACTAAGACTATTTCTTGGGAAGCTTAAATTAAGATGGAAAGAACCATTTAAAGTGGTTGATGTTACTCAATATGGAGTTGTCATTGTCAGACATCTAAACGATAACAAGGAGTTTAAGGTCAATAGTCACTACCTAGAACCATACTTTTAATCCAGGTTTGAAGTTGCACCAATGGTCGTGACACTAGTAGATGTTTGGTGAGTGTGTTCATAGTTGAGCTGATAACTTGTTAAACTCAAAATTGTTTCTAGCTTTATCTCTTTAGTTAATTTTTTTTTAATTTTGTTTGTTATTTTAGTTTTGTTAGCATGTTTTTGGCTAAATTTGCAGTGATTATTTGTGCATTAATGCTTGCTGAGCTAGGTGTGAAATTAGTTGAGTAAGTGTGCATGAAAGAGGATGTTAAAATTTGTTAATGTGTAAAAATTTGGTTGCACATGGTAGAGACTGATTAGTCTCTACCGTATGTAAGATGCATTTTTAGATACAAAAAGGGACACACGACACAGACTAATTAGTCTCCACCGTATGCAATGTGCACTTTAGTTATAAAATGGTATACATGGTAGAGACTGATTTGTATCCATTGTGTGTAATACCTTGAGTCCAATTTATGAGTATATACATATAGTAGATAGTGTTTACTCTCCGACATGTACAAATGCATGTTTTAGTAGAGAATGGTGTACACAACAGAGATTGATTAGTTGTCACCATGTACTAGTTAAAATTTTTAGTCTAGAATGGTGTACATAGCAGAGACAATTTAGTCTCCACCGTATGTAAGTTAAATATTTTGATATAGAATGGGTTACACGGTAGAGACCATTTAGTCTTCACTGTGTATTTGAAAAATTGATGTGGTGCATTTTGAGTTACTGTGAGAGACACGATAAAGATTATTTAGTCTTTGCCATGTATCATAGTCTTTTTTTATGTCCAACTTTAAATACCCCATTTTTTGTAAAATTTTGGCATTCCATTCCATTTCTCTCCTCTTCCTCTTCACATTCTCAGCTCAAGCGCCTATTTCTCCCTTTTCTCTGTGTATTTTAATCATCATCCAAGCAAGCAATCTCAAGTATGTTTTCTAATCATCTTTTTTTTTCATTTAAATTCTCAAATGCACTCTTATTTCTACATGATTCTTGTAGAGTTTAGGGAACTTTCCTGTGAATTTTTCTTTTTTATTGCATATTATAGAACTTTTGTATTGCTTAGAGTAAGTTTACATGCTTAGGTTTGGTTGAAATTTGGATTTACATGTTTTTACTTCTTTTCTTAGAGGTTGGCATGACTTTTGTTCCTTCTAGTCACTAAAAATAGAGTTTTGATATAAATTAAACCTCGATAATGTTAGCTGGAACACAAATTGTAACATGCATTCTAGTGTTTGATAAAATGCCTCAAAGTTCATTTTCTATTTTTGGAAAACCTACTGATGGTTTTTGCATTTAATGATTTAAGAGCAATTTATTTTGATTTTTAGAATGTAATTTGTGCTTATCCTTGTGTGTTTGATGTTGTGTTTAGTTGTCTAACCAAAGTATATAGGAGTTTTGTTTTTTGACTGATATTATTACTTAAACAACTTGTTTACCTTGTCTCAAGTGCTATTACCATGTTTATCCTTTTGTGAGATGGCTTTGATTATTGCTATGCAGTATGTTGGTATTTTATTAATTTTGATCAATTGCCATGATTTTTAAATAGTCACAAATTATGATAATTTAGGGTAGAATTAGGCTTGGTTAGGATTGTTGGATTTAGGATGCATTAAGGAATTTCCTCTTTAAGTTAAGGCATGTTACTGTGTTAATTACTTAAATTGCTATTAGTTACCTTGTTTATATTGCTCAAGACATGTCTAATCTTTTTTGCTAAATTTGTCAAGTGATTTCACTGCTTGTGTCGAATTATTTTGTGCTAAATTCTAGTGTGCCTGTCCCACCTCTATTTTGTGATAAACTTTGCTAGTTCAATATGTAGACTTGTTGAAGCTTAAACTGTAATTGCTTGTCTTGTGGTAGTGGCACCAAAAAGTTCGAGGCAAGAGGCTGCTTTATCCACTTCATCTCTTTAGAAAACTATCAAAATGAAGGTCCTAGCATGGGTCCCAAGCGAGTTCAAGATGGATTGGGTACTTTTTCATAGCCTGAGAATGTTGTAACTCTATACATTGATATAGATGTCTTAGATGAGTTCAATTTAGAAACTGAAGTTGAGTAACTGATTGCTAACATAGGGTGGACAAAGTTCATGAGCAGAAGGGAAAAAGTACACTTGCATCTAACAAGGGATTTCTTAGCCATAGCCCGCATCAAGATAGGGCGAAACAACTATTAGGACAAGGGTTTAGTGAGCTTTTGGCTGCAAAGGCATGCCTATCAAATTAGTTTCAATGATTTTTCTTCCTATCTAGGGTTTAACCCCTATGCTACAAGGGGCATAGAGAATTTGAACAAATAAGAAATTTGGAATGGCATCTTTGATGAGCTGGAACCAACAGAATTTATGACAGGAAATAAAAGCCACATTATTTATGGAATCATCCATTACGGATCTTACATTGATATTTAGCTTTGTCTTTTCTACACAACTTGGAGGGCTTGGAAATGTGAATGCCAATGAAGCCATTATCCTTTATACCATACAACACTCTATCTCTTTAAATGGAGCAGTGTTTATCTCTATAAAGATTGATAAGATGAAAACATTCTGAAAGAGGCAAACTAAGATCACATTAGGCGGGATAGTCACAATGTTAGCTAGAGCCATCAACCATGCACCCTTAGGTAAAGAGATAGGTAACCCTACCCTCATCGAACGAAAAATGCTGAAGCACATGTCAATGTTAGTGGATGATCCTAGGTGTAGGTCCCGAAAGACACTCATGAGAGGGGTGAATTAGGTTTCTCAAATTTTTTTGACCGAATTTCTAATATAATAGGAATGAAAGCAAGTGTAAATTCTAATAGATTTTCTAATAAAAAATCTAAGTATGCAAGGCAATATGAACAATAAAATTTTTGCAAGTCTTTTCTTCAAAAAGAAATCTCTTTACTTATCCAGAAAATGCGCGTTGATAATTTTGTGAAAATATTCTGAATTGTTCTTTTCAGAATATTGAAGATGCAATTTTCCAGAATGTATGATAAAAAAGTAAATGATAAGAGAATGAGCAGAAAATTAAAGCACAAACAGAATTTATCGTGGTTTGACTTCTTTGCCTACATCGACTCCCCAAGAATTTCTCTTGAGATTTCCTCTCCACTCTTAACTCTTTTAAGGGCAAGAGTCAAAGCCAATATATAGTCCTAGTATATTCTACCCACAATCATTTTCCAAAGTAAAAGATTTAAAAACACTTACTAGAATTTTTCCTTAGGTTCTAGCCAACCCAACTCACAATATTTCACAATTGAAATTCCTCACTAGAGATTACAATAGAAACTATAAACAACTGAGGATAATATGTAAAGATGAAGTGTATAGATGGAAACTGAGATTTAAAAGTGTAAGCTTTCTCTTAAGAGTAGAAATTATTTCCAAGATGATATCTAACATTTTAATGAGTCCTACCACTTGTATTTATAACCAAAAACTTAGTTTTAAGTGTAGAAACTCAAATATAGCCGTTTATGACTGTTGAAGGACAAAATAGATAATGCTGCCCTCACTAGCTGTTATTTTGTCTTGTTGTGCAAAACAGATTTTCATTCAAAAATCTATTCAGATTTCTATTTCAATTTCTAATGACTCAAATTTGTGAAGAACCAAATTCTGAACCATATTTTAACAGGACCCAGTTTTGACTTGAAAACTTATTTTATGATATCAAAATATTTTTCTGTAAATTTTAAGACTAAGAATATGTATGCATGAGTGATAATTTAATCCTTTATTTGATCTTACATTTTAATATCTTAAATTCCTATATACTAAGACAATCTTTAAATATGTCTTCTATATCCATATTTTGAAATATTATGATCTTCATTTCTTGATATTTGTATTAGAATGATATGTAGAATTTTCAGCAGAAAAATATTTAGAATAGAATTCACACTAGAGTTTATTTAAGGTTTGATAATCATCAAAATTAGGATATAGCTTTGAGCCAACAATCTCCCCCTTTTTGATGAAGACAAAACCTTAATAAACTCCACTAAGAAGTCTATCTAGGTTAGTCTATAAAGCTCCCCCTAAACTATATGCATGGGGTATTTACAGGAAAAAATAAAATCTGTAAAATAAATGTAAATGCCCTGTAGAACATCAAATTTTATCAAAATAAATATGCCAATGAATTCTGTAAAAATTTAACTTGATTTTTTACAAGAAATATTTTTAAAGAAGTTAGGCATCAGTATGAATTAAATTGCATTAATGCATCAGCAAATAGAATTTTCATCAAATAAATAATATTTCATCAATAAGGAAATTCTCAGGATTTAACAAATCATGAGCAGTAATCAATATAACAGTTATCAGCCATATAATATAATTTATCCATCAATTTTTCTCTCTAATTTTCCTTTATCATTGTTCATCAATTTTCCCCATTTTCTCTATCATCAATTTTTTTTTCCATTTTCTCCCCCTTTTTGTTATCATCACAAAAGGAAGAGACAACATAAGGTGCGCAAAAATTTTAACAAACCAAAAAAATCCATAGAGATCATTAAAAATTTATGCCTCACAAAAAAAAAATAATAATCCAAAAACAATCAAATTTAATTATCCAAAATATATCGAAAAAATGAAAGAGAAAAACCTTTTCATTCTGGATTTTTGCTTCACCGAAGTCGATCAAACAAGATCATCCAAAAAAATTTGAGGATAGTAAAGATGGGTAATCCGGATATTTAATTTTTTTAACATTGAATTTTTTTTTTAAATTGGCAAGAACGGATTATGAAATAGGAGATTTTAAAGTTTTGGATTTTTGGTTTTTGGATTTTGATGTTGTGGTTTTGGATGGAATAGTGTTAGATATAGGGGACGGAGCGGCTGGAGGTGATGAAGAGTGCATCGGAGAAGGTAAGGGCTTCGGTGAGGGTGACGTTTAACATAAGTTTTAGATCAACCCATGATAGAAGAAGAAGCGTCGTTGGAATATAGTGAACTTATTTAAAAAGAACAAAGAAATGGCAATTTTTCAAGTAGAACTACAGTGTTGAGGAAAATAAAAGGAAAGGCAATTTTTTGTTTTAAAAAGAAAGGGGGTGTCGGTTTGTGTTTTAAATTGGTTTTGTGTTTTAAGAAAATAAAGAGGCTTAAACCAATATCTGCAACCTTACAAGAAATAAATAAAGTATGTTAAGATGTGAAATAAGTAGACTTGACAAGAGATGACATCTGCAAAAAAAAATATAGCAGCCAAAGTGCATAGGAAATGAAAGAGATGCAATTATCAAGGGAAGGAAAAAAGACCAAGAGATGGAAAGGTCAAGGTTGCCCCTATAATCTTTGAAGGCATGTAGGGTGAAAAAAAGCATTTTGCAATACGTTTGACCATTTCCACTTTTGCTTATTTTCTTTTAACCAAACCCACACATTTTCGTGAAATAATTGTTTTGACAAACTTTACAAATTTGAATTGATTATTTTGTGTAAGGTGGGTTTTGGTTTTCTTTTTAAGTTACAAGAACACAAAAGACAAATGACAAAAAGCTTACAAAGCTTTTTGAAACTAAAAGAAAGACGAAAATTCAAATCCCTTTTTTTCTTTTTTTTTTTTCTGTGAAAAGCAAAATATTATATATATATATATATATATATATATTTGTGTTTTTATTGTTCTTTGTTTTACGTGAAAAGCAAACTTAAAATTATTTATTTATTTTTTTAACAAGAAAAGTAAACTTAAAATATTTTTTGTTTTGTTTTTTTAAAGGGAACGAGAATACTGTTCTTTTAGCCATTTAAAAAGGTGAACCAAAGAAAATTTGTCTTAAGTCCTTGTAAAAGAGATTAATTTTTCTTTTAGCCAAAATTTTGAAAGAGACAAATGAAATCTTTTTGAAGGAAATTAATATACCAACTTTTAATAAATAATGAACAAAACTCTTTAACTTTCTCTAATACTTAAACATTCCTTAAATTTTTTTTTTTGATACTAACTTTCAATAAAAAATTTTTAGCTTTCTCAAATGTAGGTCTCATTTTTTCCAAGAAAATAAATCAAAATTGTATGAAGAATTAAAAGGCACAATTTTCAAAGACAAAGATCACATTTGTAAAGTGAATCCAGTTTTATCAAAAATTAAAGATATTTTTTTAAATTTATAAAATATAAATAATAAAGAATTAACTTTTTGAAAAAATATTTGACTTGAAACTTGTAAAAGTTACATTAAAAATTGTAATTTTTGTAAAGACCAAGATGTGGGAAACTAAAATACATCAAAAAGACAAGGTTGCCCCTGCTAATTTTGAAAGTAATTCACACACTATTAGGGGTAACATAGACATTTTAAATAAATCTTGAGTAATTCATTATTTCTTTACCCACTTCAACACGAGAACATCTTCTTCAAAAAATGGATTTTGGCAAACCAAAGATAAAAATCACATCTAAAAAAATAAACAAAATTTGCTCTTAGAGATATAAAAGAGATGTACCTTTTTAGAGAGAAAATTAGTGTTCAAACATAACCATTTCAAGGTTTCTTTTTAATTGACAAAATCTTTATTCTTTGAGAGACTTGGTGAAGATTTTTGCTATTTGATAAAATCTATCTTTCTTCTTTTTAATTGTAACATAAGCCACCATTTCAAGTTTTCTTGCTCATTCAACTTATTTTTAAACACTAATTTTGTTCAACAGTACTCATGCACGACTCTTCTTATCATCATTCTTTCAGAAGGATCGATCAACAAATCAACTTTGAGGTGAAATCTTCAGTAATTAGGCAATTATGTTGATTTTTCAGCTTAATATTCTGTCTGATTTTCTGGTATGTTTTTTGTTAAGCTTTCTCGCTTCTTTTCTGATTGAATTTCTGGTTCATTTTTTGCATCTTCATGTTGTTCCAGAATTCTATCATCCGAATCTGGTTACTGATCTAGTGACTTTTCTAGTTCATTTTCTAACTTCGCATGCCTTGCATACATGATCATTATCAATCTTTATTTTTGGCATTTCCTTCTCCAAATCTTTTCTGAATATCTTCTAAATTGAGCAAGTAGATATTTTCAGATCTTTGCCCTTTTAGAATAAATTTTCTCGTTTTAACATCTTTTACTCTACAATGATCTACTTCAAAAATTATTCTTTTCTTCTAATAATTTTTCCTTTTCGATTATCACAAAAACTGACAGAACCACCTTCAAATTTTTTCAGTTTAGAAAACTTAGTTTTGTCCCATATCATATGCCAAGAGCAACCACTATCCATATATCACTTTTCTTTCTGGGTGCTCCTTAGGCAAATCTGCAGAGAAATTAAGTATTTCTAGGTACCTAACCTTTCTTGGGTCCTTCATGGTTAGTCAACACTTTTGCAAAATTTTTAACAACCCATTTATGTTTGGTAGAATTATCATTCTTCTTATAATAACAGAATTTTAAAATATGTCATTTTCTACAATAATAAAAGCATGTAGTAGAAGAGCTAATTATCATTTTATCAGATGATTATTTCTTATACCTTTTCTTGGTGTAATTTTTGTGATAATTTTTAGATGTACTTGCATGACTATTACAAATAGATTTTAAATTCAGATTTTCATCAGAATTTCCATTACATACACAAATTTGTTTTCCTTTCACGTTGTATTTTTCTTGCAAGGCAATAAATTTACCTTCTAAATTAGAATATTCATTTTTCAATTTAATTTCTATTTCTTTTGCATTTTTATGTTCCACACATAATGCATTAAATTTCTTTTTCATTTCTATATGCGTCTTTTTAAGGATACAATATTTATGAAGCAAAGTCTCAAAACATTCAAGCATTTTTTGATATTCATCACCATTTTCATTTGAATCAGAATTCAAATCAGAATCACTTATCTCAGAATTTTTTGAATTATTTTTAGGTGATCTTTTATCAATAGCAACATTCTGTTCTTTATTAGAATTTTGCTCTTTATGATCTAAAATTGCCATCAGACCAACATCATCAGAATTTCTAGATTCTGGTTCACTTGTACTTGAGTCTTCACTGTCACTCCATATAGCCTTCGTAGCTTTCTTCTTAAATCTTTTCTCTTTTCTTTTTAGATTTGGACACTTGGATTTAATGTGACCAGGTTTGTTACATTCATAACAAACCACATCTCCATAAGATTTTGATGAGTTTTCTATCTTGTGATGGGGGAATTTCTGGTGCTATTTTCTGTATAATTTTTTGCATTTTTTATATAGCTTTTTGAACTTCTTTGTTATTAAAGCCATCTCATCATCACTTGTAGAATAATCACTTCCAAATTCTTCTTTGAGAGTAATATCTTTCAATTTTCTATCTTTTTCTTTTTCTACATTCTGAGACTTAATGTAAAGCTTATGTGAAATAAGAGATCTACAATCATTATCAAAATTTAAACCACTAAGACCCTTATCTAACAGAATTGATGCTTTTACTTCCCTTCTAGGAGTAAGACCTCTAACAAGTTTAGCAATTTTATTATGTTCATCAAGTTTTTTACCAAGAGCTTTAATTTCATTGGTTAATTTAACATACCTGTTCATTACCTTCGAAATTGACTCTTTTAACTTCATTTTGAAAGCTTCATAATCAACCATAAGAACATGAAGTCAAGTATCTTTAACTTGATTTGTACCTTCATATGTAGCTTGTAACTTGTCCCAAATTTCTTTTGCTGTAACACATTCATAAACTCTATTGAATTCATTGTGTGCAACAAACAGAAAAGTATGCTCATAGCTTTAGAATTTAGCTACACTTTTCTTTTTTTAGCTTTTGTCAACTCTTTTCTTTTCTTAGGAACAGAAGCAAATTTTGAAGCTCCTTACTCATCAGATATCTTTTGTGGATGCTCATATCCATCTTCAATAATATCCCAGCAAACCATATTTTGAGATTGAATAAAATTTTTCATGACAACCTTCTAGAAAGGATAATTCTCACCGTTAAACATAGGAGGACGATGGACAGAGTATCCCTCTTTGAATGGAGTAGCAACAGTAGAACTACTAGGTTTGGCTATTTGTAGGATTACTCAAGGTTGTTATACCTTAGGGAATAGAGAACCATTCTGATACCAAATGTAGGTCCCAAAAGACACTCAAGAGCGGGGTGAATTGGGTATCTCAAATTTTTATGACCAAATTTCTAATATAATAGGAATGAATACAAGTGTGAATTCTAATAGATTTTCTAATTGAAAATCTAAGTATGCAAGGCAATATGAACAATAAAATTTTTGAAAGTCTTTTCTTCAAAAAGAAATCTCTTTACTTATCCAGAAAATGCACGTTGACAATTTTGTGAAAATATTTTGAATTGTTCTTTTCAGAATGTTGAAGATATAATTTTTTGGAATATATGATAGAAAAGTAAATGACAAGAGAATGAGCATAAAATTAAAGTACAAACAGAATTTATCATGGTTCGGCTTCTTTGCCTACATCCACTCAGTAAGAATTTCTCTTGAGATTTCATCTCCACTCTTAACTCATTTAAGGGCAAGAGTCAAAGCCAATATACAGTCCTAGTATATTCTATCCACAATCATTTTCCAAAGTAAAAGATTTAAAAATACTTACTAGAATTTTTCCTTAGGTTCTAGCCAACCCAACTCCCAATCTTTCATAAGTGAAATTCCTCACTAGAGATTACAATAAAAACTATAATCAACTGAGGATTATATGTAAAGATGAAGTGCAAAGATGGAAAGTGAGATTTAAAAGTGTATGCTTTCTCTTAAGAGTAAAAATTCTTTCCAAGATGATATCTAACATTCTAATGAGTCCTACCACTTGTATTTATAGCCAAAAACTTAGTTTTAAGTGTAGAAACTCAAATATAGCCGTTTATGACCATTAATGGACAAAACAGATAATTCTACCCTAACTAACCATTACTAGCTATTATTTTGTCTTGTAGTGTGAAATAGATTTTCATTCAAAAATCTATTCAGATTTCTCATTCAATTTCTAATGACACAAATTTGTGAAGAACCAAATTCTGAACCATATTTTAACAAAACCCAGTTTTGACTTGAAAACTTATTTTATGATATCATAACATTTTTATGTAAATTTTAAGACTAAGAATATGTATGCAAGAGTGATAATTTAATCCTTAATTGATCTTACATTTTAATATCTTAAATTCCTATATACTAAGACAATTTTTAAATATGTCTTCTTGTATATCCATATCTTGAAATATTATGATCTTTATTTCTTAATATGTATAATTTACTACAGAAAAATATATAGAATAGAATTCACACTAGAGTTTATTTAAGGTTTGATAATCATCAAAATTAGGATGTAGCCTTGTGCCAACAATAGTTTTCCAAAGCAAGGATATCTAGTGGTTTATGATAAAAGGACTTATTTGGAGAATCCAGTGAAGACCAAGACAGTGCTTCTAAGAGCTGAGGTTGCAGTAGTCACCTTATCTTTATAGCAATACAATGAGATCACAAACAGATTGGACACTGACTATTGGACAAGCTGAGCTCCAAGATAGCATGAACTAGATGCTCACAACCTTTCCCTCATGCAGTTAATATTTGATCTTCATTTCCCTCCTCCATCTCTATAGGAGTGATTTATGTCAGGGATTCCCTTTACCCCTCCCTACCTCACAATTATTTTTGTGTTGTTATTATGGTATTTTGCTGAGGGCAACAAAATTTATAAGTATGGAGTAGAGGCATATTGATAGTAAAATTGTTGAAACTTGTTGAGAAGTTATTGGATTACATTTTTGAACATTATCACTATAATTAGCTTTATTTTATGTTTTTATTTTTTAGTAGTTATTTAATGTTGTTTGAACTTTTTAATGTTAGTAATATTATATTTAGCTTTAATTTTGTCTCTTATTTTTCTTTTATTGTTTTCATTTTAATTTCATCATATGTTATTATTTTTCTGCTTTTAGTTTATTTTTTAGCTCTTGTTTAAATTTTAGTATAATTGTGCTTGTTTTAGTTTTTGGTTTTTATTGCTATTAAGTGCTTTTACATGTTAGTTAGTTTACCCTTGTAGTTGTTCTCATTGTGAATGAACTTAATCTTAAAGTTAGGAAAAACTTATTTGGATTTGTTTGAATAGCCAGAGAGTAGTTAGTTGTTAAATGTATATTCTTTATTAGTTAGGTTCAAGTAAATCAATACCAATTAGGTATCCTAATAAATGTGCACTTTAGGCCTATTTTACGAATAAGAAAAACTAGTGTATGAAGGTAATTAAGTAGGAATTCTAGAGCTCTAAAACCTTCCTCATCACCCTCCAAAGCAATTAAACAACTTGAATGTTAGGCTAGAAATGACTTAAGGAAAATTTTATTGATCGCACTTTGAAAAGACTTTTGACCCACCTTTGTTATATTATATCCCTTGTTATCCCTTTTAAGTCTATTTGAGTGTGCTAAATGCATGTTAATTTTATGGTTATTGATGACACTTAACTAATTCCCTAAGCCTAAAAAGCCTTTTATCTTACCCTTGTAGGATAGGCCATTCTAGGAGTGAGTGGGATAAAATTTTTTAGGATTATTCAATTGAGAAAAGGGTTGTGCTTTAACTGTGTGATTCTAGAAATGAGATACATTGCCAATGTCTAGTGAGATTGTAAAATTTTTAGAATATGGTTTCTTCTTTAAAAGGAATCATAGTGAGTCTCTATTTGTAAAAGTATAGTTTTGATTGCTCTAGCTAAAAAAAAAAAAATCAGATCTAGCAATCATAGTTTGATCTAAGTGTGGGATACTTTAATTGTTAAAGAAGAAGAGTTAAGCTTTTAAAGCACAAATTGGGCTAGATATCTTCAGAGTAAGAAATTTAGAGAGAATTCTTATTCTTTATGCTTTTTCCTTAAATAATGTTCTGCATTTTGGATAGTTGTTGAGTTTTACAATAATGGTGAAAAATAAGGGTACAATTAGAGTCTTGATCTTGAGAAAGAAGTGGTGAGCTACAGTAGAGAATGGCTATTCTAATTTGTACATCATATTTCTTTTCTTGTTGGCCATACCTTAACCACGTTAAAACCTATTAAGTCCTAAGGATCTTGCCTTGTTTAAAGTTATTTGTGGAGATGACCTTTGGGTTCTAGTGTTAAAGGAGAGGCCTAGGGCATCTCTTGAGTTTAAAGAGTGAAACTGCATGTGCACTCTTTTGCACACGAATTCTTGTCTCCGTTGTTGGATTGCACTTGAGTTTTTGGGTTTTAAAAGTTGTCTTAATTGTTTTAGCCTAGCACACACACACCAAGAGACTAGTTAGTATTGTTTAGTTTGAATTATTTTCAGTTTAGAATTTCATTTAGTGACTTCTACTATAGTGTTGTTCAACTTTCTTTGAATTTGTAATTTTTTTCTCTTTAAGTTTGAGTATGTGGGAATGTGGTCTGTTCAATTGCTCGAGAGCAAGCAAAAGCTAAGTGTAGGGTATTTGGTAACTCCAATTTAGTAGTTATTTTTAGTGTATTTTTATCTATGTGTGTGTGTCTCATTTTGCATGTTTGTCATGTTTTGTGTGTTAAATTCCTCATTTTGTGTAAAATTAATTTATTTTGAGAAATATTAAGTTTTGGTGTGCTAAATGGTGAAATTTTGACTTTTTGGAGAATTTTGACCTTGCACATAGCGAAGACTAAATAATCTCTGTCTTGTGTCATGTAGAATTGCCAAAGTACACTATTTCACTAATGCACATGGCAGACACTAATCAGTCTCCATCATGTGCCAAACAATTTTTGAAGAGCATCAGTCGAGAAGGATATACATGATAGAGACTAAGTAGTCTTTGCTATGTTTCAAAGCTACAAAAAGCTACAATACTCTTTTAATTAGCTATACACGGCAGAGACTAAATAGTCTCCACTGTGTGTCACCTGAAACACTATAAAAGTAGATTTTTTATTTGGTTTAAGGAGAAGTTTTTAAGTTTTAAAACATAGTTTTTAACTTTTTCTGCGTTTCTCTTTAGATTTTAGGGTTTTTGAGCTTTGTTATTATTGTAAAAACTTCATTTTTGTTAGGGTTTTATAGTTTCAAGATTAAAAACATCATTTTTAGCTTAGTTTACAATAGTTATCGCTTTAGTTTCAATCAAGACTTACGTAGATTAGAGAGAAAAAGCTACTCCAGATTTTAAATCTATCATTAACAAATGGGTTTAAGAGTCTTATTCTCTTTTATCTTTGCTTTTATTTCTATGTATAGTGAGTAGTCTTTTTATTGTTTAGGGATCTTTAAATTCCCATACCCATATAAGACTATGAAGTTTATTTAATTAAATATATATTCAGATGTTTCTTTTCCCTTGTGATGATCTTAATATTAGTTTTATTCAAGTATTTATCTATTATCTTATTAAAGTTTAATTGGCTTATGTGTGCTTAGAGTAAATATCATGTGTGTTATGATTTTACATGCTTTGAGTGTATTTTTGATAGCAATTCCAAAATGGGGGCTATTAGATCTATAGTTGATGCGTTTTTTTATTAGGAAATAAGTAGGAAAATGAATGTATATTAGATTGGTTAGCTCCAAAATAGGAAGTCAATCCATATCTAGGATTTATTATCCTCATGCTTAGGCTAGATATCGGATTGGCTCCGAAATATAAAATTTGGTAGTTGGAATAGTTGGCTCCAAAATTGAAAACTTGGGTTTAATTGGGTCATCCACATTTGAATCATATAAATTTTATATTAAAAATATGTCTTGCATTGGTTGTGGGGAGGATTTGACCCTTAAACAATGTTTTTAGTCATTGTCTTACTTAAACCTTTATATTTTGCTTTTATTACCATTGTTTAATCTACATTTTCACTTTAAATTACTTTAGTTTTGTTCATTTAAATTCAGTAGCTGTAGTTCTAATCAATAAAAATCAATTGGGAAATTCTTTACACACATTTGTAATCAATCAAATTTTAATTGCATATCCAATCTCTAGGGTTCGATAATCTTTAAAGTCTTAAAAATACTCCACTATATTACTTGCCGATTCAATACACTTACTATGGTTGTGCCAGCGATCATGATTCTTGGCTAGAAAGATCTAATGATTTGTACATAAACACAAGTATAACTAGTAATTAGAGAATTAATATAATAACTTAAAGAATTTAAATCATGTAATTCTATAAATACAATTATGTTTGTATTGTCATATAGATTAGAAAACCCAATAGGTCACACACCTATAGGGAAAAGATATTATGGTAAAGTGAACGGTGTAATAATATTTAATATCATTATCGATTGAGGAATAAAAGAAGGAACTAATTAATTAAAAAGGTTTAATTAATTATACATAAGTAAAAAACTTAATAGAAATCTACGCACAATACACTTAGCGAAAGTGTCTGCCTATTATCTTTAGAAACAAGCCAAAGAGGTCTATTGATCTTAAATCAAATATTATTGGATTATAAGTATTATAAAACTAAAATAATATTTATAGGTCACTTGGAGAATTAATATAACAACCCGAATAAATGTGATTTGTGCAAAAGCCTAGTAGAAGGCCTTAATGGCCTAATTTTTAGGCCTAGTCAAATTAAATATATTCCATAAGGGTTATAGGCCTCAAATATTTAATTTTTCTAGATTTAAAATTGATTTGGGTAATTAAATCCAAGTCCACGTAGAAAAGCCTAGTGAAAGGGCATCTGCATATGCCCTTTTTGAAAGGGCCTGGATTGGATTTAATTGGGGCCTAAATTAATTAATTAATTAATTGATTAATTAAATAAGAGTTAAATTTGAATTATTTCTCCATATTTCTTAGAGTTTTCATACCATTATAATTATGCTTTTAACCTAGAGTATAAAAGCTAAAGTTTAGTGTGAGTAGGATAGAAAAGTTTGATTGCATCTTTCTTTCTTCCTCTCTCTAGCCGAATTCTCTTTCTAATCTATAATAGAATTTGGCTTTTGCTCTAGGTTATTTCTCTTCTTTCTTTTATATATTCCTTAGTATGTACTAACATTAGAGTTATTTTGCTTTTGACACTATGGTTTGATGCAAAGTAATCAATTATTCAATAGCCCTTCAAGTGAAATTTTGTTTCACTTAGTTAGGTTATTATAATTTAATGGCAAGATACTTAGATACTATTGTCAAAAATCATAAATTTCCACCTTGTATGTGATGAATGTAATTATAAAATCCCTATATGGTATTAGAGCATAGGTTTTGCCATTCATGTTTGATTATTCGATGGAATACCTTTTAATTTCAGCTATAAGTTATTTTGATTTTCATGAATTTGAAAATTTTGATTTTTTCATGAATGATAGATTAATAAATATTGATTTCTATAATTGTTTGATTAGAATAAAAAAATTAGGAAAAATCTAAATTGAGCACTAGAAAAAAAATCTCTACACTAGAAGATTCTTTTGTAGGGGATGTTATTGATTCAACTTGATTTTTATCTATGTAAAAATTATTTTGATGATAAATTATGTTTTTAATATGTGATATTAGGCGGTAGGATCAAACATAATTGAATTCGGTTAAATTTTTCATGAAAACTAGTTTAGCCAAAAAGTTTAGTAAATAATGTTCTTCGCATGTTCTTAATGTATTCATGGTTAGAACAAGATTTGATCTTACAATAAAAAATATTTATTAAAGTGTTTTTAATTAATTTGATTAATGAAGATGTGCCTTAAATCAATTAGATCAAAATAAGATAGCTAAAACTAATAAATGTGCTTGATTTAAGTTAGCAGATGATAAATTTAAATTAAAATTAAAGACTTTAATTATGTTTATCAATTGATTTTAGGGCTGGAAATGGCTTTATATATGTTAGGCCTATTCCCAAAACCTAAATGTCCAAAATGCACAAAACTAGTTTGTGTGAACATAAGGTTAGGGTTTACAGTATGGATTTTGTCCTACCAATAAGTTTGAGCCTAAATTAATTTTTAATTATTTTAATTTGATTAATTAATTAAATAATCAATTTAATAATTAATGGGATTAATAATTAAGACAAGAACACATGCATGTAAAAAGTTTCCTAAAATGGATAGTTTTGAAAATGGAAATAATTTCCTAATTTAATCACACTATGACAATAACTCATTGCATGTTTTAAGAGTTAAGTTTACCATTGTATAAGTCTATTTTTATGAATTAAAATTACATATAAAGGTAATGTTTGACATGATGGATAGTTATGCACTAAGGCCCAATATGTTGAGCATATGCATGTTTTGGCCTGTGAGGAATTTCATGTGCCAACCAAATTTCTCTTGCTTTGTATTTTTCAACTTGTAATATGTAATTAGATTACATAGATTAGAATAAGAAAAGAATACTACAAGTAAGAAACAAATGGGAGGATGGAGATTTAAGAAAATAGGATTAGGATTTTTTTTATTTAATCATGCATTCTACCTAGCTTTGTCCTTTTGATCTCCCTTTTGGTTTACGGAGGTCAATGTGGAAAAGTCCATAACTATAAGGTACATACCAATGTAGGCCAACCATGTATAATGAGACTTAATTAAGCAAATCTCTTAAATTAATACTAAGGTACATAAGCCTTTCATTAATTGGATGAGAACTAGAGTTCTTTATAGTATGGATTGTTGATTAAAGTTAAGCCCACATTATATCAAACATGTTTGAGTTAACTTAATGGGCAATCTTAGCAAGTCCATTAGCTTGTTGACCAAAGTCAAGGCTAATGGATCTAGAGGAAAGATTGGGGAGTACACATATGATATGCACATAACAAGAGTTAATAAGCTAATGATCCAATAGCTGTATAGAAATACAATTGGTGCAGAGATATCTACTTTTCAAAGGTATGAAATTAGATTTGTTGACCAAAATCAAGGTCAAATTTTATATCAAGGATCAAATACTAGCTTGTTAGGAAAACCATTTGGTTTTCTTGAATAAAATGGTGAGGGATATTGATTCATAATCAAATAGTGGGAAAAAATGGATTAATTAAAGACTTAATTAATGCATTCATATACATGAACATACTTTAATACACTATGTTGGATAACAAGCTGATTGGCAACAACTATATTAACTTGATTTGGTAAGTAAGAATTATTCTTAGAGTTGAGAAAATCCACTATGTCTTTAGATCAAAATCTACTACCACTTCCATCTAAAGACGCCACTGATGAGATAAAAGGCATCCATAATAACTATATAGAGGATAGTGAGGTAGCAACATGTGTGATATCTTAGTGATATATCCCTTAGTCTTCTAAAGTAACAAAATAAAATGGTTGTAAGGACTATCATCTTGCATTTGGAAAAGCTATATGATTCTCAAGCTATAGCGAGCAACATGATGTTGCTCGAGCTCTTTTTAGTTATAAGATGATGGATGGAACTTTGATTGCCACTCATGCATTAGAGTTGTGTGGGCATCTAGGTAGGCTAGGCTATGTTATGGATAATGATCTATACATGGACTTGATCTTGTTCTCATTGGCTCTAAGTTATGCACCTTTTGTATTCAACTTTAATATGAAAAAGATCCAATTTATTATACTAGAGCTTATTAATATGCTTAAGATAGCTAATAGATCACTTAAGAAGGATCTAAAATCTTTCATGGTTGTCACTTTTACTAAAACGAGCAAGAAGAAGAAGAAGAAAAAGGCTAAAAAGGAGTAGCCTAAGCATGGTGGTGTGTCCAAGAAGGTTGCCAAGAAGGAGAAAAATCCTATGGGGACTTACTTCCACTATGGAAAGGATTGCTACTGGAGTGGAACTACAATTCTTACTTAGATTTTCTTAAGGAGAAGCAGGCTGAGGCTTATACTCCAAGTATTAATATGAATACCAAGAGAATAAAACAAAATAATTTTAATGTTTTTTATTTATGGCATTGTTATTTTGGCGATATAAATGAGAAATGCAAGACCAAATTGCACAATTAAAATGAATTGGGATCATTTAATATATGTGAGTCTTGCTTATAAGGTAAAATAACCAAAATACCCTTTACTAGTAAAGGAGTACGAGCTAGTGAGACATTGGAGCTAATACATTCGAATGTATGTGGTCCAATGACTGCACATGTTAGAGAATGCTATTCCTACTTCATAAACTTCATAGATGATTGCTCAAGATATGGATACATCTATCTAATAAATTATAAATCTAAAACTTTTAAAAAGTTCAAAGAGTTTAGTAATGAAGTAAAAAATAACTTGCCAATAGTATTAACACATTGAGAGTAATTGGATATATAGAAAGATTTCATAAATGAAAATTTGACCGAGGATGTGTATATTACATAGTCTAAAGAGTTCACATTTAGAAATGGTGAAAGGTATGCAAGCTTCAAAGATCTATCTATGGATTGAAGCAAGCATCTAGGAGCTAGAACATTTGATTCAATGGGACAATCAAATAGTTTGGTTTCTCATAGAATGAAAATGAAACTTATATGTATAAGACGGTCAGTGGGAGTGCTATTTTTTCCTTGTTCTATATGTGGATAACATTTTAATCATAGGAAATTACATATTAATCCTTCATTCAATCAAGGTATAGCCATCTAACAATTCTTCATAAAAGACCTTGGAGAAACATCCAATATTTTAGGAATTAGGATCTATAGAGATTGATCTAATAGGTTGTTAGGTATTTCATAGTCTACATACATAGATAAGGTATTAAAGAGGTTCAATATGGATATCTTTAAGGGTTTATACCCATGGTTCAGAAAACATCTTTCTAAGTCTATGTGTCCAAAGATATATGAGGATAGAGGGAGCATGAATATAATACCATATACATCTGTAATTAGTTTTGTCATGTATGTTATGTTATGTTGTGTACACATCCAGATGTAGCATTTGGTTTGAGTGTCACAAGCAGATTCTAATCTAATTATAGAGAGGAATACTAGATGATCTTAATCCATTTTTGCTCATTTTATTTTATTTACTTATTATCTTTATTTATTTTTATTATTTTATTTGGACATATTTATTTTGGGGATATCATAGCTTAGTAATAAATGATTTTTACATTATAATTAATAAAAACTCACTTAAATCATTTTTTCAAATTAAATTGGGTTTTCCTAATAAAATGGACTAGTGTCCAATTTCTAACAAAACATTCACTAATAAAAGGAGAGGCCTTTGTTTTATCAAATTGGGATCACTCATCCCACATATTCTAAAATCACAAGGACTCTTTACCATTTTTGTAAATATGTATAAGGAAACTAATGTTCATAACCTAAATAAATGCCTTGATTTATGCATGATATTTATTTGTCTATTAGACGATTTGTGTATGTAATTATTTAATTTTCTTTTATTTATTTCTTTTGATTATTTATTGCTTTCTTGTATGATTGAATATTTATTTACTTATATGATGCATCATGTAAGAAGGGAGATAGTGGACTAATGTTAAAAACTCATTTATAAAATACACCTAATTGGAATATAAGTAAAAGTGATGTCCTGAACACCATCTTTGGATTTGGCATCAAAGGTTAGAGTCACATTCCTAACATTCTGTTGGATGGCACCTTTATGATACCTACCTTTTGGGCCCACTTAGACCCAATTGTAGGTTGACCACTAATAATATGATCGGGCCATATTGCTTTTCTATTGTGAAATGGCCAAACTATGAATTTTATAAGCCTCATTCGATCTTTGACCCTAAAAGCAGGCCTAAAATAGCAAACCTGGACATGAGTAGGGCTCGACATGCATCACAGTGGTGACTCCACTGGGGACTTACGAGACCTTTCTTTTAAAGTATCTCGGTTAAGTTCTTATAACTAAGTTTTTAAAATTAATGTTATCTCTCTTCAAAATTACATATTGCATTCATGCTTTGTAACACTTTAAATTTTCATCTGACATGTATAGTACGTTATAAAGCATGCATAATAACCATAGGACAGTTATCAGAGTGATTGCATTAGTATAACATATAGAAATTTATAGAAGCTTAAGTGTTAAATGTGCTCACCCTAGAGAAATATGAGGATCGGTGACCTATTAGGGAAGTGTAATTAAACATTAAGTGAGATAATATGAGTTAAATAAAGTCTAGTGGTATAATCTGAAAAGAAATTGAGCTTATATAAGTCCCCGATTCAAGTAGAGAATAATTTACTTGTTTATCAAAAGGGTTGACCAAAAGTTTAATCGAGCTCAAAATTATTTTAAAGAGCTCTAACAATTATTCAAATCTTATAGACCTATTAAAAACAACATAAATAAGCTATTAGAAGTGAAAAATAAATTTTCTAACAATTTTAGAATTTTAGGTTTCGAACTAGCTGAATTTGCCTCTGGAGCTAGAAGTATATTGAAATTATGTCAGAATGAGCTAAAATTTTAAAAAAATTCTTCTGAATATGCTATTACACATGGGGCAATATTTCAAAGCATTCTAACAAGTAGAACATCAATTTTAAAAGAGGTCAAAAATCAAGGGTAATTTAATTAATGGCTTAATTGCCATATTTTAAATATCCAAGGAAATAAATGTCATTAAAATGAGGCATAATTATCTACATGTAGTAACATAGCCAAAATATGTGTAGGGACCAATGAAATGGTGCCAAGTGGTTTAAAAATAAGCTATTAGATCAAATAGTAAATGGATGAATCTTGGCCGTAAATTTGGTGGACTTAAAGAAAACTTAGAGGGGTCTAGAATCATCTATAATTCTATCCAAAATTCTATAAATTTCCTCCCATTCTCTTGTAAAATCCAAACCTAGTCTTTCTTGGCCATCCCTCAATTTTCTCTTCATTTCTTCTTCTTCCCACAATATCTCAACCTTTGATTTCACCCATATACTCTAAAAATCATCTTATACATCTTAGAAATAGATTAAAGCAAAAGGAGGATTGGAAGTATAGAATTTTTAGTGAGAGAAGATTAACCTAATTAGGTAACAATTTGAGTTTTTGTTAGAATTAGTTAGGAATTTTATTGTAGACTTGTAGAGCCTAATTAGTAGAGTAGTTTGTTAGTTTTTATTTGTTTAAATTCATGGCTAAAACTCATTAATTTTCCCCTCCTAATTTCAGCCTAAAAAGGAAATACAAGGGAAAGAGAAAGGTAAGGAGAAGAAAGGAGAGGAAAAGGAAAATTAGGTGATTTCTAAGCCAAATTGAGGTTAATGGATACAAATTACATTTAATTCCATCTATTTTATTGAGTTTAACCTAGATTTTGTATTATGTAACTACATAAATTTGAGTAGAATTATGAAATAAATTGATATAAATTAATAAACTGATAAATTATTATAACATGAATGTAAATGAGTGGAAGAAACAACTTGAAAATGGTATATACTAAGGTGGCCAAATTATATACCTAGATATAATGTGAAAGAATTTGATGCGTAATGGTCTATTTAATGAGAAGTAGATAATATAATATGTAGGGAATTCAATAGAGGTGATGAAAATTAAAAATAATAAGTGAATATAATTTTGTATAAGGGGACAGAATGATGGAAGTTAAGGAAACTTAGGAATTTTAGGGTAAATTAAATATGTATGACTATATGAATGTTTTAAATGACATTAAAAACACATTTAGCATGTAAATGAAGGAAGAACTATATTATACGTATGAAATTCTAATGTGCCCGAATGGTAAATGTGAGGAAAATGTTATGTTTTCATCACTTTTATATGCTAATGTATGTATTTATGATGAATGTACAATGGTTAAGTATAATTGAATACTATATAGGTATGTAGTAATTATGACATAATGTATTTAATAGGGAAAACATATAAAATATGACATAAGTTATATAATATATTTTCCCTTAGTGTATAGTAGATAATCCAAGATCCTAGGATATAATGGCTAAGCATAAGGACACATATATTGCGACACCAACATGAGATTTGAATTGTTGCACACACTGAAGAGTAGCCAACAAGTAACAGACAATGGGCTAGCTGGATCACATTAAGTTGTGGTCCCACCACCTAGACTGGAGTAGTAGTATCGCATTAAAGTGTAATCCCATCAGTCCATTAGTATAATTGGAGTCCTCGTCCTGCATATTCAGTTCGAGAATTTTCACTATGTATCACTAGGGGAAAAATTGTAATTTTATGAAAATTTAGGGACTAAATGGTAAATTATGACAAAAAGATTGCAAAGATGTAATAAATAATGAAAAAGAGGAAAATGGGATTAAATAGGTTAAAAAGGGCAAAAACTTAATTACATGGGAAAAATAAGGGTAAAATTGTAATTTGGCATTAAAATGGTGATTAAAATAGGTAAATTAGTCAAATGAGTGAAAAGGGCAAAATCATAAATAAAAAAAGTTCAGGGACTAAAATGTAATTTACCACTTTATAAGTTAATGTAAGGACCAAAATGAAAATTTACCATCTAAGATGAAATAAAACCCAAAGGAAATAAAAAAAAGTCAAATTTGGAGTTAAATAAGGTAAAATGTAACAAAAAAGAAAACTTAGGGACTAAATGGAAATTTTCCACTAGGTAGAGAATTATGTGAATTTAAATGAAGAAATTAAATAAGAGAAAAATTAAATGGAAATTTAATATATCAAAGGAATAAATTTTAAATTAATTAAGTAAAAATGACACTAGGGGTAAATTGGTAATTTCACCTAAAGTAGTTTTAGATGAAATTTTGGGTAGTTGTATCCACCATTAGACAACAAAATTGCTTAGCACATAGTTTATTTTGACTGCGTGTAGAGACAGGTAAAGTGAAGGCTAACAAAGGCAAACAACGTGGCATGTACATATGAAGACTTTTAGATATGTGAATTTATGTATACATATATCTTATGTAATGTAATTGAATGTTTGTCTTATGGAATGTAATTGAACACTAAATGTTATTAAATGTGATGAAATATGTGATGTGATATTTGTGTATGGATGAGTTGTGGGCTGATATTAGAAGTGCAATGTATGTAATTGGAGTATTAGAGGTGGAGGTTGCCATTTGGGAGTGTAATTTTGATTAATTGCAGGTTTGGGTAGCATGAATTATAAGCTTTCATGCTGCTGAAATTTATATCAAGTGAATAGTAACTTAGCAACATTTAGTGAATGTAGAAATTGAAATGCTTATTAAGTTATCGCCTCATTTTACAAATAGAAAATGTACTTATACAAATATGTGGTAATTATAATAATATCATACGATATAAAGAAATATGAATTTGAATATGTGAAAAACACCTTTGATTCGAGTTAGTAGGGATAAAATTTTTTAAGGATATGATAAACATAAGTATTATTTTTAGGCTTATGAATTGATAGTTTTAATTAAAATACCTTCAGTAACAAATAAAGAATCAAAATAAATAAATGTTATAATAATAATAATACAACCAACAATAGAAGCAACAATATCTTGATAAGTACTTAGAATTCTATAGACAAATAATTATGGCCACAAAATTTTCAAAATAAAATAACAATTAAATAAAATAAAGAAGGGGAATAGGAAAGAAAAGGGGAAATAAAGAATAGGGGAGAATGGAGAGGAAGGCGAGACAAAGGAGGCAAGAGCCAACCCATGGCCACATCGGCCACCTCATTGTTGGTAACTCGTGTGCACCTTCACTCCTTCCCCATCACTGGAATCCAACTTCCCTTATAGCTTCATTTTGTCTCGATTTCTCTCTTCCTTATGACCGCAGTTGCTCCTCCTTCTATCGGCGATCGGTGGTGACCAATGACAACATGATCGATACTAGTGAGATCCCAAGGTTGAGATAATTCCTCCGACGTCTCCTGCCTCTCCTCACTTATTGGCAATGAAGAGATTAGAGAGGATGGTAGCTGGTGATTTAATGGCAAAATCCAACCAATCAATAGGGCATTGGGGTGTATGGACACCACCAGATGGTCATTGGTGGCTCCAGTTACATGCAAGGTAGCATTGGGGTGTCTCCAGTAAGGCTCTGGCGAAGCTCCAGCAACGGTTCAGCAAGTATAGTAATGGACAGAATGAGGAAAATGCAAAAAAATGACATTAAAGGGGTATGTGACTAACAAATTTATCTCCAAAGAATTTATTTAAAATTAATTCTAAATTTTTAGTTAAAAATTATTTCATTTTTGTATAAATTCAAATGTCTATTGCTATGTAAATTGTTTTGTGTAATATTTTTATTTGTTGAGCTTTACCATCTAAGATTCATTTTTAAATTTCAATGTTTTTGTTGATAATTAACATCTAGTACGAAAAAAGGATCCCATTGATATAAATTGTTGCTTCTTGTTTGTACTGAGCCTTATCGTATGAAGTGGATTTTACTGCAAGCTTATTGTTGTGTAGTTATTCTTGAATCATGTCTAGTTGGTTAGAGTATGTACTAAATTAAGGTTTTATAAGATTTTATCTTAGTATTGTAAAAGAGTAGACTACTTAGTTTTTGGTTTATTAGAAAATGCATTTAAATATAACTTTAAGAAATCATATGTTAAAAGTTAATCAAATTTTAAAATTAGATGGCTGGGTAACCTTAACAATTAGAGAATGGAAATCAATTGTTGTACCATTAATATGGATGTTTTGTAACAATTTTATAGAATTTATTACTAATTTCTGCAAGTAATATCGGAGAATTATGCTCATTTTCTTGTGTATATGTTAACAAATTATTATCTATTTGACAAGTCATGCCCAGTTAGCTTACAAAAAGTACATTATATTTTACTTCTTTGATATGTGTTGATACTTTTCTATAGTTGTGCTAGGTATTATTTGTTTGATAATACATAAGGTATTATATGGATGAATTGATTAATATCCTCTTATTGATATTATTTAGTCATGAGAGAATATAGTTATAAGTTATGAAATTTAAGTATGTCATAGGTATAATTTCTTACAAGTTTAAAGAATTGGTCAGTTTTATGCGTAATTTGAGTTCCCTTCAAGTTAGTTAATGTTAATGTATCTAATTTACAAAATTAAGATAGAATTATAATTTGAGTTAAATGGGTGTTATAGCGACGACTTTGATGGTAAATGAGTCGTTATGAATATGCATGTCGGTGTATGTGTGTATACACAATTTGAATTCCTGATTGGTCATAAATGTTTTGGATTTTTGATTGGAAAAATTTCTTATAGTTAAGTGCATTAGACCAAAGATTGAATTTCTTACCTATATGTATATATTAACTGGTGAACTAATATGTTTGATATGTTTTGGACAAAGTAAGGAGCTAATCAGAACATAGAACCATGAATATATTTATTTAAATAGTTAGATTTAAGAAATTTTTTGTATACTTTAAAAATGAGAACATAGAAAAAATTGATTATATATATTTGATGACCGGTTAACCATGTGCTTTCAGTTTTAAGGAAATAGATTAGTTTAATTTGTTTTATGAACTAATAAAGCACAAGGTTTAATTAGTTGAATTTTGTTTGATAGGTCATAAGCATATGTGATCCATACATCAGTATGTGCGTTGGTTGTTTGACTATGATTATATATATAGAATTCATATCTTAAAGGTTTGAAACATAGACTAAAAGGACAGTGGAATGTGAACTTATGTGTTAAACGACTTGCATGAACTTGAGATTAAAAAAGTTATCTACAATTATGATATTTTGTTTTTGAGATGGCATGCTTGGACATATATTGGTTTAAAATTTCTATGTTTCAACTTATGGCTACTAAAAGGTATATGACTTCTCTCAAATAAGATATAGAGGTTATATGCTTATTGTTTGTTTGTGAACTTGAATTTATTTTAACAGTTCATGTTAATTGTTAATCTAAAATGGCTGAACAAAATATATGATTAGCACACATGTATCTTGAGAATATATTGTAAAAAATAATTAACTACATGTACGGTAATATAGATCGAACCCATTTTGATTTATAGGGGTACTTGGTCTGCATGATCTATGTCATGATTAGTACTCAAATATGATTAAGAATTTGAGCTGAATAACTTGAATGAGGAGATTAAGGGTGAATACACAATTCGATGATAAATTAAGTCTAAAGAAGTAACAAGTAGAGCATTGTGGAGCCTTTGATAGTAAATGGCATGCTTGTGAAATAGAGATGCCATAACTATGAATGAAATTGTTAAATAATCATGAAACATATTATACATACATTAAATGAACTTACAAAAATGTATAAAGGTTTGGTTTAATTAGTTAAATGCAATAATGATATGATTATGTATGTTTTGTAAAATTAGAGTACAGGTAAGCTTTTTTACTATTAGTACACTGATGGGTAATCTAGGATCCAGGATATAATGGCTAGCCATAGGAACACATATATCGTGGTACCACCATAAGATCACCATGAGCTTTGATTTATTGCACACACTAAGAAGTAGCTAGCATATGATATACGGTGAAGAATCGGTATCACATTAAGTTTTGGTCCCTCCACCCATACTAGAGTATTGGTATCGCATTAAGTTGTGGTCCCTCCAGTATGATAGCATATAGTTATATAGTTCTCGTCCCGCATATCCGATTTTAGGATTTCCACCAATAGTTACTAAGGGTAGTATTAAATGAAATGAGGAATATAACTAAAAGTAAATAAAAATTAAAGTATGCATGTGTTGAGTTACTTATTAAATAATAAGTTAATTTACGGAATATTATGAACTGTAAATCGAGTAGTAATATGGCATATGTCATGTTATCACCTCAGAATATTTAGTATTAATGGATGCATAGTGTAAATTTATTGTTATTGGTAGAATGTCTTATAATGCATAAAGTAATAAACATATAAAAAAAATAAAACTATTTATATGTAATTGATTAAGGATTTTGCATTATATGAATGTTGAAATGTCAGTATTAGGTTGCTATATAAATTGTTTATTATTAAATTAAATTGTGTTTTATATTAATAGGTAATTATTGCATATGAAATTATAGCATTGATGGTTGATGTGCGTTATAAGTTCAGAAACTACAACCTTTATATAAATATTTATTATTATATGGTGTATGTGTATATTTAATATATTATAAATATAATTTAAATTATACTATTTGAGAGGTAAATTTGGTAGTCACCACTAGGCTTTCGGCTTAGCGTGTGGTTTATCTTCCCACGTGTAGGATAAAGACCAAGGAGATTAATATTCACATGCAGGATTTCAAGAATCGGTTATCACTAGCCAGGTCAAAATGTTGAATTGGAGTGTGGCATTAAATTTAGTTGTACCATTATGTTTTATTTTGGTATGTATGTAGTCAAAGTTTTGTGTGACATTATTAATGTCATGTTAATGTAAAGAAAGGAATTTTGTAATTATGACAACTATATAATGGAAATTTTGTAGATACAATTGAGAATAAAGCTACCAGTATAATGATACTTCACAGGTGAAATTCAAATTGATTGTTTATTTGAGGAGGATGAAAATTTTGTGTTAGAGTTTGATTGAAGCTGTGGAAATTGATGGTTGGTTTTAGAAATGTTGTTTTTTTTAATTCTTTGTCCACAGGAGGTTGATAATATACAGGGGAAATTCTACCAAAATTTTTAGGAAAATAAAGCGTAAAGGATTGAAATCTTTGATTATTTAGGTAAAACTTATGTCGATTTATTTGTATATAGTTCATAGATTAATTTGTGATATCCTTATCCTGCTTGTTCATATCTTTCAATATGTGTACCACTCACTCTGATTGCCCATTTATTTATGGGTAAAAGGTAGTACTATAATCCAAGCAAGTTCCCAATGCTTTTGGAAGCTTTTGCCAAAATGTGGATGTAAACTGAGGGTCTCTGTCTGAAATGATGGAGATGGAAACCCATGTAACCTATCTCATTAATGCAAATTTTTGCTAGCCTAGCTAATGAGAAATTAGTTCTTATTGGTATAAAGCATGCAGACTTTGTTAATTTATCAACTATCACCTATATGGAGTCATGTTGCCTTTGAGTGAGTGGTAGTCCCGACATGAAATCCATGGTGACACGTTCCCATTTCCATTCTGGTATAGTGATAGGTTGTAACAAGCCTGGGGGAACTTGATATTTAGCTTTTACTTGATGGCAAATTAAACATTTAGTCACAAAGTCTGTTATCTCCCTTTTCATCCTTAGCCACTAAAGCTAGCAAATTAGACATTTAGTCACAAAGTTAGCTATCTCGTTTTTCATCCCAGGCCATCAGTAGGCCGCTTTTAAATCTTGATACATCTTATTACTACCTAGATGCATTGTGTATTTACTACTGTGGAGTTATATCAAAATATTCTTCTTCAATCCTGCATTATCTAATGCACAAATCCTCCCTTTGTAGTATAAACAGTCATAATGGTCTAGGGAGAATTCACTATTCTTTCTAGCTTGTATTTGAGAAATAATGGAGGCTAATTGGTCATCTTATCTCTGAGTGGCCTTTACCTGCTGTAGCCAGTTAGGTTTTATCTAAATTTCTACTACTAAAGCTCCATCTTGAGCAACATTTAACTTGACATTCATTACTCTCAATGCTGCTAAGTGCATTGGCTTTACTAGGGTGGTAATTAATTAAGCAGTCATAATCCTTAATGAGCTCTAACCAGTGTCTTTGCCTTAGGTTGAATTCCTTTTGAGTAGGTAGATATTTCAAACTCTTGTGATTAGTGTAGATATATCATTTATCACCATACAGATAATGCCTCCAAATTTTTAGTGCAAACACAATGGCTGCTAGCTCCAAATCGCTGATAGGATAGTTTCTTTCATGAGTTTTAAGCTATCTAGAAGCATAAGCTACCACTTTTTCTTCTTATATAAGCACACATCTTAACCCATTTCTATAAGCATCACTATAAATGACATAAGGTATACCTAAAGTGAGTTATGTAAGCACCGGTGCTTCAGTCAATATGGTTTTTAGCTTTTCAAAACTTTCTTAACACTGATTAGTACACTCGAACTTAGCATTCTTCCATAATGGCTTGGTTAGTGGAGCGGCTATCATAGTAAACCTTTTAACAAACCATCTATAATAACCAACCAATTCGAGGAAACTTCTAACTTTTGCAACATTTTTGGGTGGTTTCCATTTTAGGATAGCTTCAACCTTTTCAGGATCAACTTTAATACTCTCTACTAACACCATATGGCCAAGGAAGGTAACCTCATTCAACTAAAATTCACACTTGTTGAACATTACATATAGCTTTTTATCTCTTAGAGTCTACAGCACAATCCTTAAGTGTTTATCATGTTCTTCTAGAGTTTTTGAGTACACCAGTATGTCATCGATGAATACCACCACGAATTGGTCTAAGTATGGGTGGAAGATATGGTTCATCAAATCTATGAAACTTATTGGTACATTAGTAATGCCAAATGGCATAACCAAGAACTTATAGTGGCCATATCCAGTGTGAAAAGCAATATTTGGCACATTTGCTTCCCTAACCAGAAGCTGGTGATAGCCAGATTTCAAATCAATTTTTGAGAATACAACTGCACCCTTCAGTTGATAAAATAAATCATTAATTCAAGGCAAGGGATACTTTTTCTTTATGGTAACTTTGTTCGGTTGCCTGTAACCAATACACAGTTAGAGTGAACCATCTTTCTTTTTCACAAATAGTACTAGTTCTCCCCATGGTGATACACTCGGGCAGATGAACCCTTTATGAAGTAATTCTTGCAACTGGATCTTTAGCACCTTTAACTCTGTAGGTGCCATGCGATGAGGTGCTATGGAAATAAGAGTAGTGCCAAGCATCACATCAATGGTGAACTCAACCTCCATTTTTGGTGGTAATCTTGGTAAATCATCATGGAAGACATCGGGCAAGTCTCAAACAATAGGAACATTACTGATTTTTGGATTTTCTTCCTTAACTTCTATCACAAAAGCTAAATAAGCCTCACATCCCTTCTTGATACGCCTATTTGCTGCAATAGATGATATGACATTTGACAAGAAATCAGATCTTTCACCCACAACTGAGATGGACAATCTGAACGAGTGATACATATATTGAAAGATATATTGAGGTGTTGTATACTCGAGTTCGATAGTTATTGGGAGAAATATCTTCTATTGATGGAATTATCATATAATAATAGCTATCAATCCATCATTAAGATGATGCCATTTAAAGCACTATATCGAAGAAAATGCAAAACACTTTTATGTTGGACCGAGCTAAGGAAAAGTAAGCTAGTAGAACCAAACTTGATCAAAAAAATTGAGCCAAAGTTGAAATTGATTAGAGACAACTTGAAGGTAACTACAGATAGATAAAAATCCTATGGAAAATTAAAAAGGAAAGATATAGAGTTTAATGTGGGCAAGAAAGCATTCCTAAAGTATTGCCTATGGAGAAAAATCTTGAGTTTTGGCATGAAAGGCAAACTCAGTCCCAGATCCCATCCAAGGTGACATAGCAGGTTAGACCAATGGCCGATAAATTGAAGTTTCCACCAGAGTTAGAAAGGATTTATAATGTGTTCCATGTATCTATATTGAGGAGGTATCGATCAAATCCTTCACATATTATCACACCAAAGGAAGTCCAGCTGTGGCCCAACTTGTCATATGACAAGGAACCCATGAGAATTCTTGCCAGAGAAACCAAGTAGTTGAGGAACAATAAAATCTCACTTGTCAAAGTTCTTTGAACATGTCATTTTATGGAGGAAGCAACTTGGGAACCTATAGAGTTATAAATTTCGAGGATGAAATTTTTTTATTTAGTGGGAGAGAAATGTAACACCCTAAAATTTCATTTGATATGCATAGTATGTTATAAAGCATACACAGTAAATCTAAAATAGTTATCAGAGTGATTGCATCAGCATAACATAGAGAAATTTATAGAAGCTTAAGGGTTAACCATGCTTACCCTAGGGAAATCTGAGGATGGGTGACCTATGGAGAAAGTGTAATTAAGCATTAGGTGAGATAATATGAGTTAAATGGAGTCCAGTGGTAAACTCTAAGAAGAAGTTGAGCTTATATAGGTCACCAAATCAAATAGAGAAGAATTTACTTGGTTACCAAAAGGGCTTGATAAGAAGTTTGATTGAGCTCAAAAATATTCTACAGAGCTCAAAAAATTAGGAATAGTATAAATAAGCTATTGGAAGTGAAAAATAAATTTTCTGATAGTTTTAAAATTTTGGATTTCGAACCAGTTGAATTTGCCTTCGAAGCTGAAAGTATACAGAAATGATGTCTAAATGAGCTAAAATTTTAAAAACATGCTTCTGTATATACTAGTGCACGTAGGGCAAAATTTTAGAGCATTTTGACAAGTAAAACATTGGTTTCAGAAAAATGGTCAAAAATTAAGGGTAATTTAATTAATGGGCTTAATTGCCATATTTTAAATATCCAAGGAAATAAATGTCATTAAAAATGAAGAATAATTATCTACATGTAGTAGCATAGCCAAAATATGTGTAGGGACCAATGAAATGGTGCCAAGTGGCTTAAAAATAAGCTATTAGATCAAATAGTAAATGGATGAATCTTGGCTGTAGATTTGGTGAACTTAAAGAAAACTTAGAGGGGTCTAGAATCATCTATAATTCTATCCAAAATTCTATAAATTTTCTCCCCTTCTCTTGCAAAATCCGAACCTAGTTTTTCTTAGCCTTTCCTTTATTTTCTCTTCATTTCTTCTTCCTCCCACAATATCTCAACCTCTAATTTTGCCTATATAACCCAAAAATCATCCACTACATCTTAGAAATTGGATTAAAGCAAAAGGAGGCTTGGAAGTGGAGAATTTTTAATGAGAGAAGATTACCCTATTAGGTATCAATTTGATTTTTTGTTAGAATTAGTTGGGAATTTTGTTATAGACTTGTACAACATGATTATTATAGTAGTTTAGTATTTTTTTTTTATTTTTTAAATTTATGGCTGAAACTCATTGATTTCTCCCTCATAATTTTGGCTTAAATAGGATATACAAGGGAAGGAGAAAGGCAAGGAGAAATAAGGAGGGAAGAAGGAAGAGTAGGTGATTTTCAAGCCAAATTGAGGTTAGTGGATAAAAATTACATTTAATTCCATCTATTTTATTGAGTTTAACCTAGATTTTTCATTATGTAACTACATAAATTTGAGTAAAATTATGAAATAAATTGATAAATTATTATAACATGAATGCAAATAAATGGAAGAAACAACTTAGAAATTGTATATCCTAAGGTGGCCGAATTATGAACCTCGATATAATGTGAGGGAAATTGATGATTAATGGTATATTTAATTAGAATTAGATAATATAATGTGTAAAAAATTCAATAGAAGTGATGAAAATTAAAAATAACAAGTGTACATAATTTTGTATAAGTGGACATAATGATGGAAGTTAAGGAAACTTACGAATTTAAAGGTAAATTAAATATGTATGATTACATGAATATTTTAAATGACATTAGAAACACATTTGCAATGTAAATGAAGGAAGAATTTCATTATATGTATGAAATTCTAATGTGGCCGAATGGTAAATGTGATGATAATGTTATGTTTTCATCACTTTTATATGTCAATGTATTTATTTGTGATAAATGTACATTGATTAAGCATAATTGAATACTAAATAGGTATGTAGTAATTATGACATAATGTAATTAGTAGGGAAAAACATATAAAATATGACATAAGTTATAAAATATATTTTCCATTAGTATATAGTGGATAATCCAGGATCCTAGGATATAATGGCTAGCCATAGGGACAAATATACCGCGTTACCACCATGAGATTTGAATTGTTACACACATTGAGGAGTAGCTAGCACATAACATATAGTATGCTAGCTGGATCGCATTAAGTTGTGGTCCCTCCACCTACACTAGAGTACCAATATCACGTTAAAGCACAGTCCCTCCAGTGCATTAGTATCATTGGAGTTCTTATCCTGTATATCTGGTTTGAGGATTTCTACTAGGCACCATTAGGGGCCAAACTATAATTTTGTGAAAATTTAGGGGCTAAATGGCAAATTATGCTAAAAAGATGCTAAAGATGTAATAAATAATGAAAAATAGGAAAAAATAGGTTAAAAAGGGTAAAAACGTAATTATATGAGAAAAACAGGGGTAAAATTGTAATATGGCATTAAAAATGTGATTAAAAGTGGTAAATTATTTAAATGAGTGAAAAAGGAAAAGTTGTAAATAAAGAAAAGTTCAGGAACTGAAATGTAATTTTCCACTTCATAAGTTAATATAAGGACCAAAATGGAAATTTACCATTTAGAAAGAAATAAAAACCAAAGGAAACAAAAAAATCAAAATTGGAGTTAAATAAGGTAAAATGTAACAAAAAGAAAACTTCGGGACTAAATGGAAATTTTCCACTAGGTAGAGAATTATGTGAATTTAAATGATGAAAAATTAAATGGAAATTTAATATATCAAAGGAATAAATTTTATATTAATTAAGTAAAAATGACATCAAGGGTAAAATGGTAATTTCACTTAAAATAGTTTTAGATGAAATTTTTGGTAGTTGTATCCACCACTAGGCAACAAAGTTGCTTAGCACGTGGTTTATTTTGATTGCATGTAGGGATAGGTAAAATGAAGGCTAATGAAGGTGGATAATGTGGCATATACATATGAAGACTTTTTGATATGTGATTTTATGTATACATATATCTTATGTAATGAAACTGAATGTATTATGGAATGTAATTAAACACTAAATGTTAGTAAATGTGATGAAATATATGATGCAATATTTGTGTTGTATGGATGAGTTGTGGGCTGATATTAGGAGTGCAATGTATATAATTGGAGTATTGGAGGTGGAGGTTGCCATTTGGGAGTGTAATTTTGATTAATTGTAGGTTTGGGTAGCATGAATTTTAAGCCTTCATGCTATTGAAATTTATACCAAGTGAATAGTGTCTTAATAACATTTAGTGAATGTAGAATTGAAATGCTAATTAGGCTATCGCCTCGTTTTACAAAAAGAAAATGCACCTATACAGCTATATGGTAATTATAATAATATCATACGATATAAGGAAGTATGAATAAACGTAAGGTGTCTTATGCTTGAGCTTTAGAATTTTGTTAGGTGTCCCTATTTTAGTCCTGGTTTAATCTTGAAGCACACCTTACAATCATTCAATGTAGATAGGTGTCAAGGAGAACCACCATCCTAAGTCTTATACCAAATGTATATAAAATGGTGACCCATCGGTGTTATGCTCATGATGAGCTAGACCTATTGGCATAGACCATGCTTTGGTAGCCTTAAAGTTTCACCACCCGGCTATAAACCTATGTAATGACAATAGCTACTTCCTCTAGGTTGTATGACCTTAATCCTTTTGCTTGTTATGTAGGCCCTTATATATTGAACAAATTCAAATAAATTAGGTGATACTCATTAAAGGCTACAATGCTTCGATCGGCCTAACCCAATTTAATTGAATTGTTTAAATACATAATGGCCAAAACCCATATGCCTGTGCTTTTAATAAAGAGATTATGATGTCGGTTTTCCACTATGCATTATATGTGTCCATTAGGTTCTTCATTGGCCTATGGTCTAAGCCCACATAGGAAAAAGACTGTACTACCTCTTGTGCAGGAGCAATAAGGTTGGAAGGCTATTTCTATGCTTGTATGTGGTTATGATTGACACCTTACACATTTATGCATCACATGTATATCATACACATGCATCATTATGCATCAATGTAATGATTGGCTCACTAATCATATGTTTCCATAACATACATCATGCATCATACGTATACCTTGCATCGTATGTATCCCTAACATATATCTCATGTATATCTATACCATGCATCATGTGTATACCTCACACTGATACATCATGCATCTTATACATATCATGCACATACATCATCCTCATATATCATGCCTATATAATACACACACATCATCAATCATGAATCATTCTAACCCTTCAATTTTTATAGCCATAGTAGACCACTCATCCAGGTAGTTTAGGGGATCTGGCAATTGCCTTATAGAGTTAGAAATGGCAAATGCACCATAAGCCCCTAATGAATTGGATAAAAGGCTAGACAAAAGGTTTCAAGAATTTAAAGAAAGAGTGTTGGTGATGATTGGGGGACTATGTGTACCACCTGTTAGACCTCAACTTGCTGCTTCTAAAAAAAACCATATAGAAGAAGAAAAAAGGGCACTAGTATTAGTAGAGGAGTGAGAGCCCTAGAGTTGAAGATAAGGCCCTAAAGAAATTAAAAGAGAAAATAGAGGCAATATAATGCCTCTTATCTACTAGTAAGACTATTAACCCAGAAGATAGAGATCGATATGGCGAAGAGCTACTGCCTCTAAAGTTTAAGATGTCTGATCTGTCCAAGTTTGATGGCATATTAGACCTTTGAGCGCATATCAAGCAATACACTCTCATGATGAAGGGAACTTATCTAACCAAGAAGTAGAAGGTTGAGTACATTTGCTTAGCTTGATAGGTATTGTTGCTAATTGGTATCATGGGCTAGATCAAAGGACGAAAGAGGATTAAGATCCAATGACATAGGAATTCCTTAAGCAATATAACTATAGCACCTGAATGGAAGTGACTTTAATGGACTTGGAGTTGTTGTAACAAAAGCCTGAAGAATCATTTTACTAGTACCTAACTAGATGGAGAAATAGGGTAATGGAAATAAAGCAAAAGCTAGACACTCCTAATTAGATCAAACTCTTCATCAAGAACCCAAGCATGTATTTAAGAGAAGGGTTGAAAATGAAAGGGGCGTAAAGATTGGGAATCTCTCAAAGATATAGCCATTGAAGTTGAGATCGAGTTTCTAGAAAAGAGGGCTAGCTTTATAAATCTAGGTTTTGGTAATAGTACTAGTTAAGGGGGTAGAGTTGTAGAAGTCTCAGCTTCGAGAACCACCAAGCGATGTTACACAAATTTGGGCAGGTCTTTATCATTATGGCTCGACCATCTCGTAAGTGAGGGAAAATTGTAACCTTTATTACCTATGTTAGTAAATAGCCAAGGGAAGCCATGCCATAAAGCCTACTACTACTATGTTACCATCAACATACAGGTTATAAAACCAACCATTCTCCCCCTTTAAGAGATAACATCCAAAACTTAGTTGACACCCAACAAATACCAGATCTAGAAAAGGAAAGCAAGAAGAAGAGGGCCTGAGATTTTGAAGATGGAATAAAAGCTAATCTATTTTGTTTGACATAATAATGTCTTTGAACAATGCATATTCTCTTTTGGTTGTGTTAATAATACATGTGTCTCTTATGTTATCAATGTCTTACATCATGCATGGCCATAATCATAGCATTTCTAGGATGTTAATTCAAGACAAACAAGTCTCTATTTAGTCTTGAGCAAAAATACATCTTAATTGCATCCACCATGACTCTTGAGCTGAGATTTGAAAAAAAAATTAAAGAAAAAAGAAGAAAAAGAAAAAATGGTCTTTACTTAGGCCCAAGGTGACATTGAAAATCAATAAGGACATACTACTCTAAAAAGTTGGCTAAATTCTAAAAATTTATAAAGTCGATGCCACACTAAAAAGGCATGGCCTAAAAGGCTGCCTTAATTTCCAATAATGAGGGAAAGGATTACACCAGTTTGTCCTTCACATATCAAAGACAAGTTACCTAACATGCATCGATAAGAGGTGCTCTAGGTTCTTTTTTTTTGCAAGAGGATTACACCGGTTAATCCTCTACTCAATCAATCGAAGCAATCATAGAGTAGCTTCATAGGGCTAGACGTTCTTGATGATGAAATAATCTTCCAATCATCTTTTTAAGTGCAATATTCTACCTAATACTTGATACAAAAAGTAGTACTAGGAGGCTAAAGGATTAATGTCCCTATCGCCACATTTGCAAATCTGTGGATGACATAGCGAAGCTAAATGTACCTTATGATGCCAAGCTATCGTGCCAATAGATTGAAGAATGTTCCAAGGCAAAGACTTATGAAAATATAAAATAATATGAATAAAAAATAGAGAAGGAAATAAAGCCCCAACAGTTGAAAAACAAAAAGGCAGCCTTGCTAAGATAAGGCACCCTGCTAGGGTAAACACTTAAAAAGGTGCCTTAGGCAAAAATTAAGAGTTGAGAGAAAATATTCGACTAGAAAAACTTGAGAGGGCTAATTGATAATAGGAGTTAGATGCATGCAAAGTGTCCTCCCGAAGATTGAATAGAACCTTTGTCATTGCATTACATATTTGTTATGCTTATTATTTTTTCCATGAGATGCATATATATAAGAATGCATACATAAGCATGATCATGTGATTGACTAACCAGGGGAAACTTACGGCATGCATAAATGACACATACTGAAGTTGGAAGTAAAGATGCCTCCAAAAAAGAGGAGGAAAGAGTGAGAGAGGCTATTAAAGATGAAAACCGTAACTGGCTCTCTAAGCAAAAGTTAGGCCAAGGAACAAGGTGAAAACCTGAAAATAGGCAGTCAGTCCTACAAAAATAATAAATAGCCGCTGAAGTGGATTGGGTCCATTCCAGGCCAAAGTTAGGCATACGATTATGTAAAAATCCCTAAATGGATACATTTCCCGTTGATAAAAGCTAGTGTGAAAACCCATAAGGGGTGCACTACCTTTAAAATAATGACTTGAAGCAATAAAGGGTTGCTAGCAAAAAAAAAAGGCCTAAAATAATTTCCTTCTAGATAGAGCCCCTAGGGGCAAAAGGCTTTTCTAGGGGGCACCCAGATGGTATGACTAGGATCAAGTTATCTTTGGACAGAGAATGATAGCAAAAAACTAATTCCCCTAAAAATAGTAGAAGAGCTTAAATGAAAAGCAAGAGAACAGTAGTAGAGCTGTGCCCTAAATGAACCCCTAAAATAGCCTGAAGTGTAGTCTATGCATCTTCACATGCATTCACTCATATCATTATTTACATGCATGCCTTATGTATAATAGGTCTTCATGAGCTTGCTTCACATATCATTTTAGCATGTGCATAACTATTTTGCATGCATTCACATGATCTTGTACATAGCCATATGTGTATAATTAACACACATACACACCATCTTTTTGTATATATGCTGCACATAACCTTGTAGAAAAAGAAAAATCCAAATGGACTCTATAATCAAAGATACGTCAAAGGACGACTTCAGCTAAACATTGTCACACGACAAGGTGGGACAATCAAATCAAGACAAAATCAATAGAGATTAGGGGAAGGTCCTATGAGGAGCTAGGCAGTTTGTATACACTTTAGCTAGGGGCAATTGAGTAAGCCTCTTTGTCCTAAAAATTTGCATTTATATAAAAAAAAGAAATAAAAAGGAAGGAATAAAAATAAAAGTAAAAAAAATGAAAAAAAATAGAGAGCAAGAAAAAGACAGAAAACAACAACTAACAAACAACTCAAATAAAGACTAACATGCAAAAAAATAAAACTTGCTTTTCTAATAATCTAAAGTCTTTTATTGAGCACAAAGTCCTCTTCGAGAGGTATCCAAAGTCTCTTAGTGAGCACAAAGTCCTCTTTAAGAGGTATCCAAAGTCTCTTAGTGAGCACAAAGTCCTCTTCGAGAGGTGTCTTAAGTCTGTTAGTGAGCACAAAGTCCTCTTCACGCTGTAATCAAAGTCTCTTCATGAGTACAAAGTCCTCTTTGTGACGCATCCAAAGGACCCTTAAAGCATTAAACTTAGCATTCAAAGTCTCTTTATAAGCATTAAGCCCTCTAAAGAGGTATGCTAAAGATCAAATCAAATCAAAATTCTAAAATGTGGCTATAGACCAAAAAACCAAAATCTTGACAATGCAAAATCAAAGAAATAAAAAAATAATTAAAAGAGAAGAGAAAATAAGAAAAAGAAGAAGGATTCAATAACTTAAAAAAAAAATTGAAGTCTCCCTATGAGCATGAAGCTTCAAATCATTAAAGTTTCCTTGTGAGCGCTAAATCTTAAAAATCAAAGCTTACAAAGTCTCCCTATGAGCATAAAACATCAAATCATTAAAGTTTCCTTGTGAGGGCTAAATCTTAAAAATCAAAGCTTACAAAGTCTCTTAGGAGTATGAAGTGCTCTTAAAAGGCATCAAAAATCAATTAAAAGTCTCTTCTTGAGCATTAAAACTTCAAAGTCTTATAGTGAGCACAAAATCAACAAAAGTATCTTTGAAGCATGAACTCCTATTAAGAGGCATTAAAATTCTCAACATCTCTTTGGAGCATGAAGTTTGCTTATAAGGCATTACTAGTTGTATAGTCACCAAAATGGGTAAACACATCACAAATTGATGATAAGCCACCCACCTCAACAATCATCACTCAACCAAAGGATTCACTGCCTCAGGTATGTGTCCTGTTCCTTTTACTCTAAATTTTGGCTCACTTAGACACTATTGCACTAAATTCCCAAAAATTGGGGGTAACTGTAGATACTAAGTCCTGAGGTTCCCCAAATCGGAGTTACCCGATGATGAAGAAATATTCATATTGAAAATAAAAAGCGTAGACTCTTAGTTCTGTCCATAATTTTCACAATTTTTGTAATCTATTTTTGTGGGTTTCATCCTTCTTTCATGTGGTTTTGAAAATGGGACTTTATTTGAAAATTTGCCTTTTCTACTACTATTTTCTTCTCCTAGCTATCTCCTAGCGAATGGCTTGTCTTGGCCATCCTAATCTATCTGTGGCTCACCAATAGACGCCTATCAATCATCGAGTCTCACCCATAGGTCATGACATCAGGATTTCAAAGGCATTTTTTAGGATTTCAAGATTTAATTTTGAGTGATACCTATTTATAAGTGATAGACCCATATTTTCCAGCAGCTCAAAAACTGCGTCAAAATCTATTTTGGAAGGAGGATTTTTAAATTGATTTCATGGGATTTTAATTGGCAAATTTCATAGGAAGATAGAGATGGAAACTAACTCAAACTCCTTCAGGTATTTGAACCAAAAAATCTAAATCTAAAAGGGAAATTCAAAATTTTGGAGAAGGGAAACTACTCTTGAGATAGTAAACATAATTGTTGTTATTGAGAACAAAAACCTTCTCACATTCCTTTGATGAAAACACAAATACATTTATTATTTTTCAAATGTGGAAATCAATAGATTGGATCTTAGAGTGTAAGTTTTCCAAAGTTATAGAATAGATATCCTGAGGGTAATATTTTGGGTTGCTTTTTCTCTCTTTAGTTATGCCATGAAATATACATGTTTTATATTTGATTTCATGTATTTGTTTTAATGCCATAACCACAATTTCGTTTATATGTTTAATCTATTTTCTTTGTGTCTCTATACTTCCTTATGATGCCATGAACATTCTAGATGCAATAAAACATATAGAATGGCATGAATAGGTTTTGATCCATCAATGTATGCTTACTTAGTTCCTTAATTTAAATTCAATTTTATTTATTAATTTAATTATTGTTGGATGATTTAAATATATTTTGAGGTTTTAAAATAGTTTTGGCATTTATTAGGACATAATATTTGTGTGTTTAGACTAAATTAGGGCTTAACCTCTATTTTGCAGCATTCTACCTACAATTTGTTTGCTTGTCACATAACAGATATGAAGAAGACCCCAACAAATTCTTGTTAGTCACACTGACTGATAAGATGTCATGGAGTCTCTTTTTTGTCCCATCTCTAACTTTTTGTCTAGGCCATTTGTCCCTTATTTGGTTGTATGTAGTCTTATTCCTAGCATTTTATTGTTGCTTTATGTTTATTTTTCATATTTGGCTTATTTTCATGCTTAGTGACATTTTTTAATGTCATTTTGATCCTTTTTTACTCATTTTCACATTCTATTTGTTTAATATTTTTAGTTCGGAATGTGTGTTTTAATATTAGTTCTTTTTTTTCATTTCTCATGTTACTAATTATAGACATCGTGATCCGAGGCATCCTAGATTAGGGTTATCCGACGATGATGAACCATTTATACTTCTGATAGGAAGTATGAATCTTGAGTTTCGACCTTGATTTTCATAATTCTATAAAGTATTTTTGTGGGTTTTAACTTTAATCTTCCTAGAGTTTTGAAATGATATCGAAAACATTGAATTTTAGCCTCTACTAGTGACAAACGGTCATCTTTCTTTAAGAGATGGTAGTCTATGGCTATTTTCTTTAGGGAATCTCTTAAGGGATGCCCCTATCTAGGCTGTCCAGGACTGTGCATGACTAGTGACAGACGATCGTCTGTCAATGAGTCACGACCAATTAGGTCCAAGTCATATTTAGGGGTATTTTAGTAAATTTAGGGAATAATGTAAGGGACATTCATCTGTCAACTACATATGCCTGTCTGTGGGGTTATTTCCAGATTTTCCATGTTTTCCATTTTTGAAATTTTGGTTGAAGATCATATTTGATTAAGTATGGATTTGGGAGGATTTAAACTTCCAATTTCTAAGGGTTTAGAGTTATAGTCAATCTCTAACTCCTCCCTGAGTATTTAACAAAAAAATATAGGGTTTTTCAAAGGATTCCTTTAAAAAAAAAGAGTAGACTTCTTAGGGAGAGAGAAAATAATTCTCTGCTCTTAGAGGGCAAGCTCTAAACAATTATTTCACACACAAAACTCGTACATATATTTTTATCAAATGTGGGATTAAGGATTGAGGCTTGGATCACTGCATTGCAGAGTTATAAAACCAAATTACTGAGGGTAATATTCTAGGCTTTAAGTCTCTTTCTCTTTCTAAATCCACACCATGCTCATATAGTTGTTTAAACTTATGTTTATAATGCCACGATGTATGTTCTTCATTTTGTTAAATTTGTTCTTTGCTTTGTGTTATGCCATGATGATTTAGGTTGTTTAATATGCTAGAATGGCATGTTAAGGTTTATAATCCTCTATTAAAGCATGAAGATATCTTGATCTAATCCCCATTTTGGCATATTTTCTAGTTGATTTGGCATGATTTATATCCTTATTCAGTGTTATAATTAGGTTTGTAATGTTTTGGGGTTATAGAAGTTGCATGTTTAAGTTTTGAATTGAATTTCGCTATTTTTGGTTGAAATTCCAACATTTTGTCTGTACCTCAAGTGACAGATAGTTGTCGGTCAAGGCGACTGATGGGATGTCTCGTTGCCTTCTTTTCGTCCTAACTCTCCCCCTTTTTCAAGCTATCTTTCCTCTTTCTTGGGCATTTATGCCCCTGTCTTGGCCCCCTTTTAGGTCTACTTTGAGTTGTTTTGTATATTTTGTTTGGTTTCATATGCTTAGTTGTATTTTAATGCTAATTTTGGCCTCTATTCTATATGATTTGCACTATGTTCTTTTAGTATTCTTATTTTGGTATGCATTTTATTTAATTATTTAATTTATCTTGATTTATATGTTAAATAATTTGCCTTTTGTGTGTTCCTTTGAGCCACTATTTTTTATTCATTTTTGGAGTATTTTGGGAGATTAAAGTGTCTTAGAGGTTGTCCTTCAAATGGTTCATCTTTCTTCCCCCTTATTTTATTTTCTTGCATTTAATTCTTATGTTATTCAATTATGCTTTATGGTTGGATTATTTTAATCATTTATTTAATTTTTTGTACTTTATTTATTATTTTGGATGTATTTCATTTTTAGGAATATAATAGAAAATAAAAAAAGATTTTTAGCATGTTAACTAATTAAAAAGTCACTTAAAATTTTTTGTATTTAATTAATTTGTTTTTTTTAAATAAAATGGATCAATGTCAAGCTTTTTACCCTAAAATCACAAAATGAGAAATAGATCATTTTTTTTTAAGTATGCATGAGGAAACTAATGTTTTTAATCTAATAAATAGCTCAATTTATATATGTATTTTATATTTTCAGTTGGACAATTTGCTTCTATAATAATTTAAGTAGGATTATTTGATTTATTTATCACTTTTATTCATAACTTTCCAAGATGTTTGTCGTGTTTGTTTAATTGAAGTTGTACTTTATCGTGTGAGAAGGGAGGTAGTGGATTATTAATTAAAAACCTAATTATAAGAAACATCTAACCAAGATGCCAAGTAAGAGTGATGTCCCAAATACCGATCTATATTTAGACATCAAAAGGTTGAGATTCATTTCCCAACATTTTGTTGGGTGGTGACTACATGAAACTTGCCTTTTAAGCTCACATTGGATGCCTTCATGGGTTGACCATTAACAATAATTTGGTCTAAATCTCTTTTTCTTGTGAAATGGTCAATTTGTGAGTTATAGTGAGACTCATATTGTCTTGGACCCTAAAAGTAGGACTTTGAGAACCCAACCGAAAATGAGCGGGCTCCAGTGCGCATCATAGTGGCAACTCTAATAGGGACTAAGAGACCTTGCTCTAAAAGCATCTCAGTTAAGTTATTTATAATTTGGTTGTTATTATAAATTCTATATCCTTTCAAAATTGCATCTCTTGATCCATCTTAAAGCCTTAGAATTAAGTTAGGTAACCTTATTTTAGCCCGATGCTATCCTGAAGTAGACCCTATACTCACTCACTGTCGGGACATGTCAAAGAGACCCACTAGCCCAAGTCTAGTACCAATTGGTATATAAAATGGTGACCTATCGGTTGTTATGCTTGTGATGAGCTAAACCTATTGGTAGGGACCATGCTTCGGTAGCCCTAAAGTTTCATCACTTGACAATAACCTTTGTAATGACAATAGCTACTTTCCCTAGGTTGTATAATCATAACAAATTTTTCTTGCTATGTGGGCCCTTATGTATTAAACAAATTCAAATAATTTATGAGGGTGCTAATTAAAGGTTGACATATCTCGGTGGGCCCAACCCATTTTATTCGAATTTTTTACATAAATGATGGCCAAAACTCATATGCTTGTGCTTTTAATTAAGACAGGCTATACTGCCAACTTTTTGTCGTGCACCATACACATCCATTAGGTTCCCTATTGACCCATAGGCTAAGCCTACCTAGGAAAGAGACCATACTACCTTTTATGTGGGAGTAATAAGTTTGGAAGGTTACGTCTTGCTCATATATAGTTGTGATTGACATCTAACAACACATTCATACAATCATACATCATGTATATACCATGTTCATACATTATCCCTAATGCTTGACTTTTATAGCCCTTATAGATTCATTTAGGTGGTCTAAAGGGTCAAATGGTTGCCTTGTTTAGGGATCCATGTGTTGAGCTACTGGGGTTGAAATTAGAGTCAAACTTAGAGTTAGGGTCTGAGATCAGTTTACAGTCTGGTTCAAGTGAGTTTTTAGAAAGCAGTCAAGAGATTATATTATAAATAGATAATGAGATACCAAACCAATGTTGGCAGAGTTACAGATGAGGTAACAAGGATGATGTCCTTAAGGGAAAGGCTAGCTACTTCCATTTTTGGACCTACAGTGGCATAAGATTAATTGGACAGGAGACTAGATAGGTAATTTTAAGAGTTTCAAGAGAGGATGTTATTTATGATTGGTGGTCTAGTGGCTTTTTTAGCACCAAACCTTAGAACTCGACCTGGAACATCTTCCTTCAAGGTAGTAAAGCCAACCCATATTGGGGATGCTGCCATAAAAAAATGCGCAAGCACCTCGAGCACCACCAGTAGAATAAAGGAGAGAAATGAGGCATGATCTTGAGAATAATTATATTGACGAAGGGTGATAATTGTGAATTCTAATTATGTTATTAGTGTATTTTAGGTGATTTAATTGTTAATTTGGTTAATTTTGAGTTTAATTTTATTAATTATAATTTATGTGAATTTAATTGCAATTTGGTGATTTTATTGACTAAATTAGAGAAAAGATAAAGTTAATTGAAGAAAGAAATAAAATTTGGAGCAATTTGGGAATTTTAAAGCCAAAATGCATGTAGAGTATAGAGATAAAGCCCTCACTTTAGGGGAAATAGCCCTCTTCCAAAGGAAATAAGCCCTCTCCCAAAGAAGAAAAGCCCTCACCCGAGGGGAAGACTTCCTATGTCGATAAAATTCTTCTGTCATCTGGTTTAGGAAGCTACAAGGCATTAAACTTATTCTTTTAAGAGTATTTAAGCAAACTAAAACACCAGAATTAGAGGGAGGATTGTTAGAATTATAAATTTTTACTCAAGTTCTTAACCTAGTTTTCAAGACATAAGAACAAAAGGGTTGGAGGCTGGAACTTGGTGTTCTGAGAAGATATCAAAAAAAGCTTCTTAGCTTTATGTGTTTGTATCTTTATTTCAGTTTTTCTTTTGTCTTTAAGATAATGAGTGAGTAGTTTTCTTTACTTTTGCTGAGGGAACTTGAACCCTCATACTTTTATATGTATTAACTTTAATTTGAGCTTTTAATTCAATGCAAGTGTTTTATTTCTTACTTCTTGAGCAAATTCTTATCTTGTGTTATGATTGAGTTAATTGTTAATGTATTGAATAAATGGTTAATGATCACTTTCAAATATAACTTATGATATGTATGTTCTTAGTTTAATTCACTTGTATTGATACATGATTGTGCTCTAAAAATTGAGATAATTTTGTGTTGGTAAAGAGTGAAATTTAAAACTAAGAAAGTCAAATTAAGAATAAGCTGAAGTTAGATCTCTTAAAAAGGGTCTAATGAATGTTTAGGAGTTTATAAATAGGATTTTTATGCTAAGTATTGGATTTTTCCGAATAAGAGGATTAAATACTTAGAATGATATTTTGAATAAGATATCTAAATTTACACTGGTTTTCCATAAATACTTGTGTTATCTTTAATTGAGTCATTGCAATAGAAGTTGAGGTGGATAGTCCTTTAGCAGAAGTGTCTTTTATTATTAAATTTTACCATCTTTTATATCTTGCTTTGTTTAAGTTTATGTTAATTTGCTTAAGTTTGTTATTAATTAATTTAGTTTCATTAGTCTAGTTTTTTAAATTTCTATTTTGATTTAGTTAGTTCTTTATCACTCTAAACTTGGGAATTCTTTGCTTACATCACTCATTCAAAAATCTAAAATACACAACTTGTACACAATTCCCTAGGGTTCGATATTCATGGTCTTAATCTTATTTTCCTATATTATTAGCTGATCTAGTACACTTGCTAGACACCGATCAAGTTTTTGGTCCCTTTACCGGTGAATTGGTGTTTGTTTATTTTAGATTTTAAAGTAAATTTTGTGGGTTATTCTTCTTCTCTTTTCTATTCTTTATTCTTTTATTAATTTTATTTTATTTTTATTCTTTGTAGGTGTCAATAGATTATAGTAAAAAGTGTTCCAATTTTACCTACCGACCCTAGAATTGAGAGGACATTTCGTAGGATTAAGAGACTACAAAGACTCAACATGAATTTGAACGATATGGAAGAACCATGTAATGACCCTCCCCTGAAGATCTACCTTTACTTGAAGGGCAAGTTAACAAAAATTAATCCTTAATGAATGGGATGAAGCCACAAACCATTAGGGACTATGCCACTCCTTGGTGAAATGAGGAGCATAAGACCATTATGCTACCTCAAAATCATCAATTTGAGTTAAAACCTGCCACTATCACCATGGTCTAGAAGAACTATTTTTCATAATTATCGATTGAAGATCCAGCTCAATATTTGGATATTTTTCTAGAGATTAATGACATGGTGCGAATTCCAAATGTATCGATAGATGCTATTAGGCTTAAATTGTTTCCTTTTATTCTTATTGGTAAGGCAAGAAATTGGTTGCAAATGCTACAAAATCAGTCTATTAGATCATGGGAGCAAATGCAGGAGAAATTCCTAACTCGGTTTTTCCCACCTACCAAAACAACCATTATTAGAAATAATATTTACAATTTCCAATAGTTTTACGAGGCACCATTTCATAAGGCTTGGGAAAGATTTAGGAGACTTCTAAAAAGTTTTCCACACCATAAAATTGCTATGCATTAACTAATATCTACTTTTTATACGTGTGTGAATCACGCTACTAGGTTTCTCCTAAATACAGCTTCTAGAGGCATTTTATGAACAAGGTCCCAAAGGAAGCTTTCCTATTACTTGATGAGATGGCCACCAATGAGCTCAATGGGAAACCACAAGGACTACACATAAGAAATAGGGAGTATATAGTGTAGATGAAATAGCAATGCTTAGGGCACAAATAGAGTTATTAAATAAGGAGCTAAATGGGTTGAAGGTGCAAAATATGTCAGCTTTGGGGAGTGATACCTATGGAGAAATACAAGGGACACCTAAAACTAAGATTGGAGAAGGTATAGGTGCAATAGCGGAGGATGTTAGTATAGTGAACCTTTATAACAATACTTATAACCTTGGGTGGAGAAATCACCCTAACTTTTCATGAAAGGAAGGGAACCATGCATCAACATCAAACCCTTAACCAAGAGCGCCCTTTAATCAAAATGCAACTCTCCATACCAATAACCATCAACACTACCCATTTACATACCAAGCTCCACCTTATCAACCACTAGGATTCCAACCAAAACCACAACCCCCATAAGAAAGGAAACTTAACTTAGAAGAGATGTTTGCTAGCTTTATAACCACTCAATCCACATTCATGGCTAGTAAAGATGTTAGATGGAAATCTTAGGATGTTTTGATCAAAAATCAAGATACCTCCATTAGGAAAAGGCAAGAATGCCTATTAATGTACAGACCTCAAAAAGTGAGAGTGGGGAAGAGGTGAAGAAAGAAAGTAAGGTAAAGGTAGTTACCAGGAGTGAAAGGGTGGTGTTTGAGGTTGAGAAATAGCCAACCACTATCGTTGTGCCCACAAAGAGGGAAATTAAGAAGAATTAGATCATAAAGCAGGTTAAGAAGTCCCAAGCTCAAATTTCCATTTGGGATTTATTAATATAGTCTCCATTGCATAGGTAGAAGTTGGTTGAGGCCTTATGTGAATCTACCATAGCCACTGCAATTTCACCATCTAAGCTCTTAGATTTGGCAAAGAGAGGAATTAGGGAAAATGTTGTGTACTCTAATGAGAACCTAATAGCTAAAGGGAAGAATCAAAATTGCCCTCTTTATATTAAGGCATAGGTGAATGGTAAGAATACTGCCTGCATTATTCTAAATGATGGCTACTTAATTAATGTGTGCCCACTGGTAGCTATCCCTACATTCGAGCTAAATGAGAACATGTTAAACAAATTTGACTTAACCATATCTACTTATGGTGATTCAAAAATGAAAACTGCAATGACTTTCAAGGCTATAGTGAAGACAGGGCTAGTTGAAACCAAAGCTGAGTTTGTGGTATTGCCTATTATTGCTATTTTCTTAAAGCTACTTGGTAGACCATGGTTCCACAAGTTAGGGGTGTGCCTTTTATGTTGCAATAAATGATCAAGATACCATATAATGGTCCGATGGTCAACATTAAAGCTGCTAGAGAGAATCAGGTATCAATGCTTAAGGTTGAAAAGCAGCCATTTAATAAATTACATATGTCTATAATTAAGGATGAGGTGAATGAGAATGGTCTTGCTGATAGTCCTCAAGTGATCAACATACTGAAGAATATACACTTCTTTCCTGTAGTTGGGTTGGGTAAAAATTCCTAGGGACCTCAATTTGTAATCACCGTTAAAGGTCAGAAACATAAAAAGGGCCTCGACTACATTGATTTAGAAAAAAAGAGTAAAAGAAAGAGGGCAGCAGGTGAAATTCTTCATATTTCTAAAACTTTTATGCCAACCACGCGAATCTCCCTTTATTATAGGGAGAATGAACCTTAGATGATTGGCAACAAGAATGTGCTTCGATTTTGAGCTATTTAATAATGTCTTTGATTAGGAATAAGGTATCATCAAGCTAGTTGAGGGTTTTTGGGATTAAGAAATCTTTTTACATCACTTAGCTTGGGATAGGGAAGTGCTATAAGAGATTGTGACTAATAAGTTACTTACCGTTTAGAGTACGGGCAAAGATAAAGTAGGAGCTGAAGCATTAGAGCTGAAAGAGCAAGTTGGGGAGACAACTACAGCTAAGCCAAAGACTAAAGATGATGTTTTTTTTGGTTTTTTTTATACTCCTAAACTTTTTGTTGAGAATAATTCCATTTCTTTTTATTATAGTAATAATATGAACAATTTTGCTTACTTGTGTGATGTTTCTTCTAATTTTGATATGTATAATCATGATCATAAATCATTCATATTTGACATTAGTTTAACTAATATATGTTTATTTAATCTCGATATAAAAGAAAACCAAAAAGAAATCTTATTAGCATTAAACATAACTCTTGAGAAGAGAAAAAATTTTCAAAGAATATTAAAAAAGTATGAAAGAGTCTTTGCCTTGACATATAAAGACATGCTAGGAATTGACCGAGAGATAGCCAAACATGCCATTCATACCAACATACATTATAAGCTAGTCAAGTGAAAGCCTAGGAGACTTAGACCAGAATGGGCTTAAAAGGGTTAAAAAAGAGGTAAGAAAACAAATAGAATCCAAGTTTTTAGTGGAAGTTCAATATCCTACATGGCTAGCAAATATAGTCCTTATAGCTAAGAAGGATGGAAGAGTTAGGGTTTGCATACACTATAGGAATTTGGACAAAGCTTGCCACAAGGATGATTCCCACTGCCTTATATAGATGTCTTTATGGATAGTGTAGCTACTTGTGCTATGTACAACTTTGTAGATAGGTATGCTAGATACAATCAGATCTTGAATAAGATTACAGATGAGATCAAGATAGCCTTTATCACTGAATGGGGTACATATACCTATCATGTCATGCCATTTGGATTTAAAAATGCAGGTGCTGCCTATCAGAAGATGGCAACTAAGATTCTAAATGACTTGATGCATAAGGAGGTGGAGGTCTATATTGATGATCAAGTCTGGTACTCGAGAAATCCACTTTAAGGCATCAGAGAAGTTCTTTCAAAGAATTAATCAGGAAAACGTTTGCCTTAGCTTAAAGAAGTTCATATTCGGGGTAACATTAAGAAAACTTCTAGGACATGTGGCGAGTTAGAGGGGCATAGAGATAGATCCCGATAAAGTCAAGGCCATTAGGGAAATTATTGTACCCCAAAAAAGGAGTTTAGAGGATTCTTAGATAGGCTTCAATACATCAAAAGTTTATAGCCAAGTGAACCTCAATTTATAAGCCAACCTTCAAGTTACTTAGAAAAGACTAACTAGTGGTTTGAAATGAAGATTGTCAGAAGGCATTCAATACCATTGGAGAAACCCACCAGTGTTGAGACCCCTATAAGTAAGGAAACCATTGATTTTATACTTGGCCATATCGTACAGTTCAATAGGGGCTATGATGGCTCAAGAGGAATACTTCGAGATTAAGTACGCAGTTTATTACCTTAGCAAGAAGTTCTTTCCATAAGAAGCTAAGTATGTGGAGGTAGAAAAGATTTGTCTGGAAATCATCTAGGCTTCAAAAAAGTTAAGACACTACTATCATTCTTATATAGTGCAAGTCGAGGCTAAACAGAACGCTCTCAAGTACCTTTAGGGAGCACCTTCACTCCTAAGGAAGATGGGTAGGTGGTTGATACTCTTGTAAGAGTTCTATATCGAGTATGTAATTAGGAAAACCATTAAAGGAAGTGTTATAGCAGAATTCCTAGATGATTAACCACTAAAGGAAGAAGAGGTGACTTACAAGTTTCCTAATGAGGATATTGCAGCTATAACAATCCAAGGTGGTCCGATGTACTTTGATAGGCCTATGAAAAACAAATGAGCTAGATTAAAAGTGATTCTGGTGACCCCAAAAGGATAAATGCTACCTATAGCCATGAAGTTAAGGTACAAGGCAACAAACAATAAAGTAGAGTATGAAGCTTGTATCTTTAGATTAGAAGCTTTGCTAGTTGTAGGGTAAAAATCATAGAAGTCTTTGGAGATTCATCGCTAGTAGTCTATCAAGTGAGGGGTGAATGGTCAATGAAAGAGGAATAATTAATGTCTTACATTAAGTGCATAAAAGCTCTAAGTAGTCAATTTAAAGTATGTACTTTTGGGTATTTGCTTAAAGATGAGAACCAGCTAGCAAATGCTTTAGCTACCTTGGTATTGATTTGGGATAACTTGAAGGGGGTGAGCATAAGGTTATTTTGATTTCAACCTCTGATAAGCCATATTTTGAAATGGAACAAGTGGTGGATATTGAAATGGATTATAGGAAACGTTGCTATTTTAATATTTAGAACTACTTAGAGAGGCTAGTGTTTCCAGAAGAGGTCACTGAAAAGGACTCGAGGATGATCCGTAAGTTGTCTACTCAGTTCATTAGTGTAGGCAAAGTTCTTTATAAGTGGCAAGTTGAGGGTATTCAGTTGAGGTGCTTGAATGAAAAAGAAGTTAAGAAAGTTATAGAGGAAGTACAAGCCAGTGTGTCGCACGATCATATGAATGGTTTACTTTAGCAAAGAAGATTGTAAGCTAAGGGTTTTTCTAGCTTATAATGGATACAAACTGCTCAAAGTATGTGAAGAGGTGTCAGTAGTGCCAATAATATGCAGATTTAAGGCATTTGCCAGCATTGAATGAAAATAGATTTATAATAGTTTCCATAGACTATTCATAAAGTGGGTGGAGGCAGAATCCTTCAAGAAGGTAGATATTAGAGATATGGCTAAGTTTATTGTGAAAAATCTGATATGTAGATCTAGGTTTCCTCACCACATAGTGTTCAATAATGGGATGCAGTTCTAGGCTAAGTTAGATGCTCATAAAGCATGGGATTTAACGCCATAGGTCTTCACCTTATCGACCTTAGGCAAATGAAACAATTGAAGTAGCTAACAAGAATGTCAAAAGGATTTTAGCTAAGACGGTTCGAACTTACAAGGATTAGGCTAATAAGCTACCTTTTGCATTTTGGGGTTATAGAACTCCTGCTAGAACTTTGAGCTACACCATTCTTTTTGGTTTATGAGGCAGAAGTTGTGTTGCTAGTAAAGATAGAACATGAGTTTTAAGGGTAGTCTTGGAAGCTAAGTTACCTAAAGTAGAGTGGACCAGATAGAGGTTATTATAGCTTAACCTACTAAATGGGGATAGGATGCAAGCTTACTACCACAACCAAATCTATTAAAAGAGGTTAGCTTGCTCATTTGGGAAGAAGGTTAGGAAATATCCTTTGAAAGAAAGGGATCTAGTGTTTAAATAGATGAGGCCAAGATTTCCAGACAATAGGGGTAAGTTTAAACCCACCTAGGAGGGGCCTTTTTTGCTAAAAATGGTTGTCTAAAGAAGCTATGATTTTGACTGATAGTGATGGCAATATGTTCAAAGAGCTGGCTAATGTCGATACACTGAAAGGGTTTCATGGCTAGACTCAAAAGAGAAAAGAAAGAGAATGAAAGCCCTATAGATAAAAAAAATTGGGAAAAATGGTGGCTTGCTAAAATTAGTTCCTCATCAGGGTGAAAATCGAAAAAAAAAGCATTTTGGGAAAAAATTAGGGGCTGAGAGAAAATAATCAATCAAGAAAACATGATAGGGCTGATTAATGATAGGAGTTTTGATGTTTTAGGATTTCATTCCAAGATTAGATAGCTTGTATTTTTGAGTTAAAAGTTAAATAGTGATCATGCATAATGAAATTGGATAGAAATGTTATATTTGTATGCAAATGTTTTATTAATATGATCAAAGAAATTTATCTAACATGTTTAAATTGAAAAAGTTCTAATAAAAGAAAAAATACTATGTCTTTATTGCATCTAACTCCCTATCTGTTAGATAGTATGCCCTAAAGCCCATGTAATAGGGATGTATTTCATATTTATGAACTCATATTCTTAATAAAAGGCATCATTCATTTATTAATGCTATGTTTAAATACATGAGTTTGTAAATATTAAATTAATAAATGAAGTCCTATATATTATAAACACAGTGCAAAGGCAATCATGAAAGTGTTCATGATGTGAGATGTCTATTGCATGCAAATGTGATAATATATAAATATCCTTAGTCATAAAATTAACAAGATAGGATATTGTTAATTTGGACAGACTAGCACATGTTCTGCTTCTTAAATAGTTCAAGCAGCGGTTCTCATAACTGTAATTATGGAATATGATCAAAGCTAACATGTGGATGTTTGTTAGAAGAATAAGTTTATTGGAGACCTTTAAAGAGAATCCTCACATGTATATTAAATCTATGTTAGTGAGGAATCTCTTCATAGCGATTGTGTAAGTATCCTTGGACATGAAAACACCAAGGTTATCTTAAGTAGCAATTGATATACTTTGACTCTATAACTGATTACATCCAACTGGGGGTGAACATAGTTATGATGTTGGATATATCATGACCTACTTGAAGATAGTTGAGTGATTGACAAAGGATTCACCATCCCAAATTTATTAAGGGAATTTATCTCGCATGATTCTATAATTGCCTTGTTCAAAGAATCTCTGGCCAGAGTAATATGCCAAGATGGATAGGGATCCAAGAAGGGCATTTTGGGAGCAATGGTTAAATTATTAGAGCATATATAATTTGATTTATATGAGTTGATAGAAATTCATACTCAGAATCTAATTGAGATAAGAGTGGTGAAAGGAGTAATTGCACGGTAACTATTTCTACGGAAGGGTATAGTCAAACCACTTGACTTTTCTGACATTTGGGTAGTCATGATGCCTAGCTAGAGGCCGCTCATGATTTGTATAATAGTGTATCATAAATATCAATAGGGATTGATAAAATGATTTAAAGAAGTTTAAATCATATGAGTTTTGAATATAACTTAAAATTACATATTATACAACCAATATGGATAGGAACCCAATATGTCACACACATAGAGAGTAAAGGATAAAATGGTAAAATGACAAGGATAATAATTTTTTATATTATTATGAGTGAAGAGAAATGAATAAGAGAATAATTAATTAAAAAGTTTAATTAATTATGATCAAGTAGAATGATTCGCATAACTTTTTAGAAATGTTATGTAAAATGGACCTAATTGAAATATTGTATATCATAATTAATTATTATTAGACTATAAGTTTTATAGGGCTGATATAATAATTAATAGATCCATTGAGGAATTAAAAGAGGCCCAGAGAATTAGTTTTGGCGTAGAAACCCTCCAGAGGAAGGGTTACACACCAAACCCATATAGAAGGCCTTAGAGGCCTAATTCTTGGACCAAAATAAATTAAATATATTTCATAAGTGTTATGGAGCCTACAAATTTAATTTGGATAGATTCGAAATTCATTTGGGTGATTAAATTTTAGTGTATGGATAAAGGGCCTAGTTTATGGGTTTTGTGCATAGTCCTTTATGAATGGACTTAAATTGGATTTAATTGAGCCCAAATAAATTATTAATAATTTTAGAAGCCCATTTAATTTTTATCCAGCAATTTTAAAGAGCCTAATCCCATTATGAAGTTGGATTATTAACCTAACTATAAAAATCCAAGTGGTACGAATTTTAAGGTTAAGTGAATATTAAGAGAAAAGAAATTCTCTCTCTTTGAAAAACCCTAGCCGCAACTCCCTTTTTTAGCATCAAGGGGAATTCAGCAAACCCTTGTGATCCATCATTCTTGGTTCATTCAATCCTTCTCTAGTGTGGATTACAAATTGGAGGTGTTCAATTTTGGACACTGTGGTTTGCAACAACCCGGTGAGAAGGAAAATCAACTGTTCAACAAAAATCAAAGGTGATATTTCTTATTCTCATTAATATTTATATTGTAAATTCATGGCAAGATCAGATCAATTGGTTTAAAAATTTTAAATTCTGCTTATGCATGTGATGAATATAACCGATAATTCCCAATATGGTATTAGAGCCTCGATTTTGCCATGAACCTATAATTCTATATTTTTATTACTAAATAGTTTTTATTTTTGAGTTGTTTATTTCATGAACTTTAAAATATTAGATTTGATTTTTCATGAATAATAAATACTGATTTTTGGATGTATGTGATCAAATATATAAAATGAAAAATAAAAACGATTCTTTTGAGAAAAGAATCAGAGTTTTTGGCATGTAGGGTTTTTATTTTTCAATAAAATTTTTAGGGGTTGTTCTAAATTAAATTTTTATTGATACACTCTAAAATTATTTTGATGATAATTTATGTGTTTAATATGTGATATTAATCCATAGGATCAAACAAAATTAAAATCGAACAAGTTTTGCATAAAAACTAGTTTAGTCGAAAAGTTCGATAAATTGGTGTTGTTTGTGTGTTCTTGTTTAGAAAAATTTTTAATCTTCTAAATTTGATATATCCAATATATTAATATTTTTTAATTAATTTTATTAACTAAAATGGGTCTTGAATTAATTGGATTAATTTTAATTCATTAAAACCAATTAATGGGCTTAATTATGTTTACAGACTTGATTTAAATTAGTGAATGACTTGGTGGGCCCAAGGGGCTGATTTAAATTAAACATTATAAACTTTAATTAAGTTTATTAATGAGTTTTAAGGGTTTGGCTCATTCCAAAAGGCCCAAATGGTCCAATAAACACAAAACTAGTTTGTGTGTGAACACACTTTAGGGTTTAAATTTGTGGGTTTCGGCCTACCCTTTGTTTTAAGCCCAAAATTAATTTTTTAATTATTTAATATGATTAATTAATTAAATAATCAATTGATAATCAATTAATAATCAATTAGATTGATAATTAAGGCAAGAACACATGCATGCAAAAAGGTTTCCTAAAATGAAATTTTCCAAAATGGACAAAGTTTTCTAATTTGATCACATTATTCAAATAACTCAAAAGTAAGTTTCAAAAGTTGAAACATAGTTTGTATTCCATTATATGGTTTTACTTTATGCATTATAAATGCATATAAGGATGTATGATTGGTATGATGGATAGTTATGGACAAGGCCCAATGTGATTGAGCATAATGCATGTTTCGACCCAATAAGGACTTTCATGTCTCGGCCACTTGTTTTTGGTTTGTATTTCTTTTTCAAATTGTAATATTTAATTAGATTACTTAGATTAGAATTAGAGATAGAGATGGAGACCACTATCAAGGAGCAAGATGGGCCGGATGGAGATCCAACAAGATTGAAGATAATGTAATTATTTTTACTTGTTTGAATCATGCATATTACATAAGTATGACCTTCTGATTTCGCTTTTGGCTCGGGGAAATCAATGTAGTAAAGTCTATAACTATACCATATTTGTATGCTTATATTTATGTGATAGATATAGAATACATACCAATGTATGCCAACCATGTATGATGAGACTTAATTAACTAAAATCTCTCAAACAAATACTAAGGTATATAAGCCTTCCATTAATTGGAGGAGAACCAGGGTTGTTTATAGTGTGGGTTGTTGACCACAGTCAAGCTCACATTATATTGAATATGTGCGAATCTAATTAAATGGGTCATCTTAGCTAGCCCATTAGCTTGTTGACCACAGTTAAGGCCAATGGTTCTAAAGGAAAGATTAGGGAATGCATATATGATATGCATGTATCAAGAGTTGATAACCTAATGATCCAATCGTTGTGTGGAGACACAATTGGTATAGAGATACCTACCTTTCAAGTTTGGCTTGTTGACCATAGTCAAGGTCAAATTACATATCAAGGATTGGATATTGGCCCACTAAGAAAACCATCGGATTTTCTTAGATTATATAGTAAGGGCTATTAATTCGCAATAAAATAATGGGAGTAAATGGATTAATTAAAGACCTAATTAATGCATACATATATATATGAACATACTCTCATATGTTTTCTTTTCACATCTAGGTCATCATCATGAGTACATCGAACATTAACATATGATTAATCTTGGATAACAAGCTGATTGGCAGCAACTATTCTGACTGGATTAGACAAGTGAGAATTGTCCTCAGAGCTAAAGATCCATTATGTCTTAGATAAAAATCCAACAAAACTTCCAACAAATGATGCCATTTATGAGATCAATGGCACTTATCGAAAATACATGAAGGATAGTGAAGCAGCGGCATGTTTGATGCTGGGTGCTATATCCTCAGAACTTCAGAAGAAACATGAGATGATGGATGCTAGAACCATCATTTTGCATCTAGAGGAGCTTTACTCTTCTTATACTAAAATTAAGCAATATGAGATTGATAGAGCTCTATTTAGCTGCAAAATAGTGGAAGCCACTTCGACTACTACTCATGAATTAAAGATGTATGGGTATTTGAGTAGACTTGGCTATGTAATGGATAATTATCTATACATAGATTTAATCTTGTACTCGTTGGCTCCAAGTCATGCACCTTTCGTGCTTAACTTCAACATGAACAAGATCCAAGTAACAATTCCTGAGTTAATCAACATGCTCAAAACAGCTGATGGATCCTTCAAAAAGGATTCAAAAAGTGTCATGGTTGTCACTTCTGCTAAAGGCAAGAAGCAAAAGAAGAAGAAGAAGAAGAAGAAGATAACCAAGGCGTAGCCAAATAATGGTGGGGTTTCTAATAAGAAGGTTGCCAAGAAAGAGAATCCCAAAAGAACTTGCTTCCATTGTGGAAAAGATGGTGATTGGAAGCATAACTGCAAGGCCTATCTAGATTCTCTCAAGGAGAAGAAGCAAGCTGATGCTTCTACTTCAGGTATTCATATGATTGAAATTAATACTTATTCTATTACTTCAAAATAATCTTGGGTATTAGATACCAGATTTGGATCTCATTTTTGTAATAATCTACAGGGGCTTAAAAGTAGTAGAAGAGTTGGAAAGGCAGAAATATGCTACAGTTAGCTACTAGACAAAACATCTCTACAACAATTATGGGGACTTATCATTTGCCTCTTCTATGTGGATTAATACTGGAATTAAATAATTGTTATTATGTTCCAGCTTTATCTAAAAGTATTCTTTCTTTCAGTTGTTTATTGAACAATTATGACATTTCTTTAAAAGAAAAATGTTGTTACATTTTTAAGAACAATATATTTTATGCTAAAGCTATCATTGAAAATGGTATATTTGTTCTTGATTTAATTAAAGAAGTGCATAATATGGATACCAAGAGAATGAAACAAGATAATCTAAATATCTCATATTTATGGCATTGTCGTTTAGGCCATATAAATGAGAAACGCATAACCAAATTACACAAATCAAGTGATTTATGGTCATTTGATTATGAATTATTTGATACATGTGAATCTTGTTTATTAGGAAAAATGACAAAAGCTCCTTTTATTGGTAAAGGAGAAAGAGCTAAAATGGTTTTCGACTTAATAAATTTAGATGTATGTGGTCCAATGACTACACATGCCAAAGGAAGTTACTCCTACTTCATTACTTTCATAGATGATTATTCGAGGTTTGGATATATCTATCTAATGAAATAAAAATAAGAAGCATTTGAAAAGTTCAAAGAATTTAGAAATGAAGTAGAAAAGCAACTTGGCAAGAGTATTAAGACACTTAGATCTGATTGAGGTGAAGAGTACTTAAGTCAAGAATTTCAAGATTATCTTAGAGATAATGGGATTTTATTTCAATGGACTCCACCATATACACCACAACATAATTGTGTATCTGAAAGGAGAAATCGAACACTATTAGATATGGTTCAATCCATGATGAGCCGAGCAGACTTGCCTAAGTCCTTTTGGGGATATGCACTAAAAACTATTTTTTATGTGTTAAATAGAGTTCCTAGTAAATCGGTTGATGTTATTCCATATGAGATATGGAATAACAAGAAACCAACACTTTCTCATATAAAGTATAGGGTTGTCCTACTTATGTGAAGAGGACAATGTCAAACAAACTAGATGTTAAGTCTAACAAATGTTTAGTTGTGGGATATCCAAAAGAAACGTTTGTATATTATTTCTATCATCCCTTAGAACCATGTTGTCTTCTTAGAAAGAAAATTTCTCTTACAAGAGGACACTGGGAGTAAAATTGAACTTGGTGAAGTTCAATACCCAGAAGAATAGGTAGATCAATCGATTGAACCCGAGACTGAATTTCATAATGATGAAATTACAGTTCAACTTACTGATACACAAAATCCTAGAAGATCTACTAAAATGAGTTTTATCCCTGTGAGATATGGATTTCACATTGATTCAGATAGAGGCATAACTGTAGTAGAGGACAATAAGCCTACAAGCTATCAAGAAGTTTTGAACAATTCAGAACGTGATTTATGGCTTAAGGCTATGAAGTCTGAAATGGACTCCATGTATAAGAACAAAGTATGGACTTTAACTCAACCACCTGAAGGGATAAAACCCATAGGTGCAAATAGGTCTTCAAAAAGAACACCGACAAGAAAGGTAATATAGTTACCTATAAAGCTCGCTTAGTAGCAAAAGGCTATTGTCAAAAAAGAAGGTATTAACTATGATGAAACCTTTTCTCCTGTAGTGATGCTTAAGTCTATAAGAAGACTTTTAGCCATTGCAGCTCATTATGATTATGAGATTTGGCAAATGGATGTGAAGACAACTTTCCTAAATGGAAATCTAACTGAGGATGTTTATATGACACAACAAGAAGGGTTCATATCAGGAGATGGCAAAAAGATATGCAAGCTTTAAATATCCATTTATGGATAGAAGCAAGCCTCTAGGAGATGGAATAAACAATTCAATGAGACAATCAAAGAGTTTAGTTTCTCACAGAATGAAGATGAACCTTGTGTGTATAAAAGGGTCAGTAGGAGTGCAATTGTATTCCTAGTTCTATATGTGGATGACATATTAATCATGGAAAATGACATTTCTCTTCTCCAATATGTTAAAATATTGTTATCCAAGCAATTCTTCATAAAAAAACTTGGAGAAGCATCCTATATTCTGGGAATAAGGATCTATAGAGATAGATCCAATAGGTTTCTAGGTCTTTCTTAAAGTACATATATAGATAAAGTATTGAAGAGGTTCAATATGGATCTCTCTAAGAAAGGTTTTATACCTATGGTGCATGGGAAATACCTTTCTAAGTTTATGTGTCCGCAGACACTAGAGGATAGAGAGAGCATGAATAGAATACCATATGCATTTGCAATTGGTTCTATCATGTATGCTATGTTATATACACGTGAAAATGTAGCATTTGCTTAGAGTGTCACAAACAGATTCCAATCCAATTTTAGGGAGGAACACTGGGTAGCTATTAAGAATATCCTTAAGTACTTGAGAAGGACTAAGGATATATTCTTGATATATGAGGAGGGCAGTTTGAAAGTAAATGGGTATATGGATACCTGCTTTCAATCTGACAAAGATGATTTTATATCACAGTCTGGTTTTGTGTTCATAATGGGATGAGGGGCAGTTAGTTGGAAGAGTTCCAAATAAGAAACAACTGTTGATTCCATGACAGAAGCTAAGTACATTCCTGCTTCAAAAGTAGCCAAAGAAGCAGTCTGGATCAAAAAGTTCATATCTGAACTAGGAGTTATGCCTAGCATTGTTGATCCGATTCCTTTATATTGTGACAACAATGGAGCCATTGCGCAAGCAAAGGAACCATGGCCTCATTAGCTATCCAAGCATGTTCTCAGACGCTACCATCTCATAAGGGAAATAGTAGCTAGAAATGATGTAAAAATATAAAAGGTCCCCACAGATGATAATGTGGTGGATCCCCTCACTAAAGCACTTTCCCAGATTAAGCACGACCATCATATAAATAACATAGGTCTAAGACATATGAGTGATTGGCTCTAGTGCAAGTGGGAGATTGTTAGAGAGTATGCCCTAGAGCTCATGTAAGAGGGATCTATTTCATATGTATGAACTCATATTCTTAATAAAAGGCATCATTAATTTATAAATGTTATGTTTAAATACATGAGTTTGTAAATCTTAAAATAATAAATGAGGTCCTAGATATTATAAATACAGTGCAAAGGCAATCATGAAAGTGTTCATGATGTGAGATGTCTATTGCATGCAAATGTGAAAATATCAAAATATCTTTAGTCATAAAATTAACAAGAGAGGACATTGTTAATTCGGACAGACTAGCACATGTTATGCTTCTTGAATAGTTTTAGCAACGGTTCCCATAACTGTGATTGTGGAAGATGATCAAAGCTAACATGTCGATGCTTATTAGAAGAATAAGTTCATTGGAGACCTTCAAAGAGAATCCTCACATGGATATTAAATCTATGTCAGTGAGGAATCTCTTCATAGCGGTTGTGCAAGTATCCTTAGACTTAAGATCACCAAGGTTATCTTAAGTAGCAAGTGATATACTTTGACTCTATAACTGATTACTTCTAACTGGGGGTGAACGTAGTTAGAAGGTTGGGTATATCATGACGTACTTGAAGATAGTTGAGTGATTGACAAAGGATTCACCATCCCAGATTTATTAAGTGAAGTTATCTCGCATGATTCTATAATTGCCTTGTTCAGAGAATCTCTGGGCAGAGTAATATGCCAAGATGGATAGGGATACATGAAGGGCATTTTGGAAACAATGGTTAAATTAATAAAACATACATAATTAGATTTATATGAGTTGACAGAAATCCATACTCAAAATCTAATTGAGTTAAGAGTGGTGAAAGGAGTAATTACACGGTAACTATTTCTATGGAAGGGTATAGTCAAGCCACTTGACTTTCCTGACATTTAAGTAGTCATGATGCCTAGCTAGAGGCCGCTCATGATTTGTATAATAGTGTATCATAAATATCAATAGGGATTGATGAAATGATTTAAATAAGTTTAAATCATATGAGTCTTAAATAGAACTCATAATTACATATTATATAGCCAATATATACAGGAACCCAATAGGTCAAACACATATAGAGTCAAGGATAAAATGGTAAAATGACAAGGATAATAATATTTGATATTATTATGGGAGAAGAGAAATGAATAACAGAATAATTAATTAAAAAGTTTAATTAATTATGATCAAGTAGAATTTTTCATAGAACTTTTTAGAAATGCTCTATAAAATGGACCTAATTGAAATATTATATTTCATAATTAATTATTATTGGACTATAAGTGTTATATGGCTGATATAATAATTAATAGATCCATTGGAGGAATTAAAAGAGGCCCAAAGAATTAGTTTTGGAACAAAAACCCTCCAAAGGAAAGGTTACATGCCAAACCCATATAGAAGGCCTTAGAGGCCTAATTCTTGGACCAAAATAAATTAAATATATTTCATAAGTGTTATGGAGCCTACATATTTAATTTGGACGGATTTGGAATTCATTTGGGTGATTAAATCCAAGTGTATGCATAAAGGGCCTAGTTTATGGGTTTTATGCATAGTCCTTTATGAATTGACTTAAATTGAATTTAATTGAGCCCAAATACATTATTAATAATTCTAGAAGCTCATTTAATATTTCTCTAGAAATTTTAAAGAGCCCAATCCCATTATGAAGTTGGATTTTTAACCTAACTATAAAAATCTAAGTGATAGGGATTTTAGGGTTAAGTGAACATTAAGAGAAAAGAAATTATCTCTCTTTGAAAAACCCTAGCCGCCACTCCCTTGCTAGCATCAATGGGAATTCAGCCAACCCTTGTGATCCATCATTCTTGGTTCATTCAATCCTTCTTTAGTGTGGATTACGAATTGGAGGTGATCAATTTTAGACACCGTGGTTTGCGACAACCCGGTGGGAAGGAAAATCAACTATTTAACAAAAATCAAAGGTGATTTTTCTTATTCTCATTAATATTTATATTATAAATTCATGGCAAGAACATATCTATTAGTTTAAAAATTTTAAATTCCACTTATGCATGTGATGCATGTAACCGATAATTCCCAACACTATCCACCCTTAGCTACTGTTAGTGAGCTTGAACCAATATGATATGTTATCAATCGTAGGGTTTGTGACCCAGCTCTTGTACTCAATGGTAGTGGTGATGTAGCAATCTGTAATCTCAAATAAGGTAGTCTTCACGGGTAGTTGAGCCCAAAGTTGATGGTAGCGAAAAGAAAACTAACAAAAAAGGGACTACCATGGATGGACAGAAAGCATATGACAATGTCTTACCGCTCTCCAAACTATCAAGCACAACAAGCAGTAATGTAAAAGGTGGCCTAATGCATCCTATACAATGGAATACACCCAAAAGATCCATCCTTAGTCACATAGTGAAGGGGTATCATCAGGCACAGAAAGGCAATCTCATTATCTACTATAAAAGCTCAACCAAACAGCCCCTCATTAGGAGAAAAGAAGTCTTATAGCTATCGTTTTCATGAATAATGACCTAAGTTGTAGTGGCCAATCACTCTAGATGAGGCTCTATCAATAGCTTTAGTTTCTCCTGCAATTAGATCTAAAAAAAAGAGTCACTGAGGTGAGTTGGATTCATCACAAGCAAAACTAAGGTAAAGTAAATATGAGAAAATCTAAAAGAGACATTTTCCAATAAGAAAAGCTAATATGAAAATCCGTAAGGGGCACACTACCTTTAAAATATTGGCATACCTGGAGTAACAAAGGGTTACTAGTAAGGAAAGCAGTAGGATCAATAGATATAGCATCAAGACCCACGTTAGTCTCCATCAAGATCAAATGAAATAGTGTTAGTCCATGGCGTACTCCCTTCACGATGCTAAATAATCGGTAATTGCTCATCGAACCATCAGGGCTCACTATCAAGTATCGAGCAAAGCTATATAATTTGGTATCTATTGTGCTAAGAAAAATTAGGCATAACATCAAGAAAAACCTCCAATGAGAAGGGAACTCCCAAGGATACTAGTCTTTAAGCAGTGCAAGGAAGGATACCCGAAGTATGTGCCATAGAACCGAGGATCCTAGTATCGAGCAGCAAATAAGATTAGAGTGGTATCAGGCTTTACCCACTTCAAAAATCTCAAAGGGGACCAAGCAGGCAAGAAAAGGTTCTCGTAGCTTTTAGGATCATCTAAGAGTTGATGAAGTCTATTTATGGTCCAGTCTGACAGGATGAGGTATTTGAACAATCTATGTTAAAGAAATAAAAGTATAATAATAAATGGAAGGTAGGGAAATAAATAAAAGAAGAAAAAAGAAAAAAAGAGAGGAAAAATATAAAAATAAAAAATAATAATAAAAAGAAGAGAGAAAGAAGAAAAATAATGAGAGAAGGGAAGAAGAATACTTGGAAGAAATTATTCACTGGGTAGGTGGAGAGTCAAGGCACAAATCTAAGGAAAAATAATAACTATTTATAGAGAGGACTTAACAAACAAATGTCCCTAAAAAACGACCCTCAGCTTGGCCGTCTATCACTCCTAAAACACCTACATGAGTCTTTTTTAATGTCACATGCATAACATGCACATTTTTTAATCCATTTTTTCTTTAATTTTGCATAAAGTGTAAAGAACAAACTAACATTGCAGGAGTTCCCTGAAGATTTAAAACTTCAGGGAGTATTCAATTCAGTAAGTGTGTGTGTGTCTATATATATATATATATTGATTAGTTAAATATACACATACACACATACATACATACATACATACATACATACATACATACATACACGCATACATACATACATACATACATACATACATATATACATACATACATACATACATAAATTAGTTAAATATATATGTAAATTGATTGATTATTGGTGTAAAATAAGGTAAAGTAGTAAAATAAGAGAAAAATAAAAAATAATAAAAAGAAAATAAAAAGAAAAATATTTAAAACTCAAAAAGGAGTGACAGACAAGACGTAAGTGGCACTTGTTGCTCACTCGTGGTGGATGCCCTACCCGTCTGTCATTCAAAATTTGAAAAAATACCCTTTGCTTCTTTTTCTTCCTCAAACCGCCATTAACGACATTTTTTGAGGTTTTCTTCTTCAATTTTTCTACTTTTTCTCCTCTATTTCTCAACCGTTTTGCGAACCATCTATACAGAAACTCTCCCAAGATAATCATCCAGTTTGAGGTGTCCTCAATTTTAGTTTTCTTTTATTATTTTTGATACCTACTTTCTCTATATTCCAAGTAAGTTTTTGAATTTAAATTCCTCTGTTCCTTATTTGTTTTTTGTTATTTTCGCTACTTGAATGCTCACAAGTTGGTTAGGAATACTGGATTTATTTCTTTTTTTTTGTTAGTTAATTTTCATTTTATGTTTTTTTTTTCACTTAGCTTATTGCGCATAGACAATTGTTTGATTTGATCTTGTAAATATTGTTAGCTCACATCCCTTTAATACAATGTGCATTAGCAAAACAAAAATACATTCAAATGTGAGAATTATAGAAGTTGATATTTAGTTTTTTAGTTTAACTTAATTTGAATAGTATATCAATGTAGATTAATTTTAGATTGCTAATTAGGCATTATTGACATATTTAATTAGATTAATTTTAAAGGTAGCCATTGTGAACTAAGTAAATGCCTGAAAAATAAGTTAGCCTATCGCCTTACCTCATTGAACGTAATATTGAAAACTTTCTTAAATTAGACTGCTTGGTGGCCATTAGGCTAGTGTTGTTGGTTTTAAACTGTGTTTTGTGCAAGGGGTAGGCACATTTCTAGTCGAAATGCTGCCACAATTTCATTAAAATTTTGATAGATAAATTACATTTTATAAAATTCTAGCTTGTCATGCATGCTTGCTAGACACCCATTGATAGGTTTAAGGTTTTGTGGTGTACCTTGTGGCACTCAATGCGCATTTTTTTGTAGGTTCCCTATCATAGTTTTGATTAAATTTTTACAATTTGACTTATGTGATTACTTGCAATACAAGTGTGACACCCTATGTTCACTCATGCTTCTATACGTCATGAAATATTGATAACGGTATCACATAGTTACTTAACTTAATTGTCTTTTTCATACAACGAGTTGATAGCTAAATTTAACATTTCCATTTCTAAACCTATTTTAGCGTCACTAGGTTACTATTCATTTGTTATAAATATCGATAGCATGATGGCTTATAATTCATGCTACCCAAACCTGCAAGTGGACAAAATCACACTCCCAAATAAAAATCTCCACCTCCAATACCCCAACAACATTCACAAGACTTCTAATATCATACCACAACTCATTTACACAACATGCATCAAATTACACATATGTCATCAAATTCACTAACATTTAACGTTCATTACATGCCATAGTACATACATCAAGTTCCAACTATTGATGATATATATATACTTTAAGTAATTACTATTTTATCCCTAGTTGTCACTATTAATTAATTAACTTGAAATTTATTCTTTAATGCCTTAAATTTCCATTTAATTCTTCTCTTACTTACTTTTCTCATTTAAATTCATGTAACTCCCTACTTAAATGGAAAATTATTGTTGGATCCCTAAACTTTCTTTTTATCATATTTTACCTTATTTACCTCCAATTTTGACTCTTTTTGCTTCTTTTGACTTTTATTTCATTTTAAGTGGTAAATTTACATTTTAGTCCTTATGTTTACCCTATGAAGTGGCAAATTACATTTTGGTTCTTGAACTTTTCTTATTTTCAATTTTGCCCCTTTTTATCTATTTCACTAATTTTACTCTTTTAATTGTATTTTCAGTGCCAATTTATGATTTTACCCCCATTTTCCTGTGTAATTATATTTTTGCCCTTTTTAACTCATTTAACTCCATCTTTTACCTTTTACATTATTTTATTACATAATTAACATCTTTATGCATAATTTTTCATTTAGTCTTTAATTTTTGCATAATTACAATTTTGCCCCTAGTCCTCAAACCGAATATGTAAGATAAGGACTCCAATGATGCAAATGGACTAGAGGGGCCAGTTGATCCGATCCTATTGCATAATTACATAATTAACATCTTTATACTTTGTCATATTTCTATGTAATTTTCCATGCTAATCACATTATGTCATTGATACCATACGCTTATTTTGTATCTATTCAATCTAAACAATCATATATTCATCATTTATATATACAATATTACATAAAAATGATGAAAACATGTTATTATCATTACATCCATCATTAAGCCTCATTAAGTTCTCATACATACTATACAATTCTTTCTTCATTCACATGCCATATGTGTTTCTAGGGTCACTTTAAACATCCCTATAATGATACACATTTAATTTATGTTATAATTCTTAAATTACCTTTAGTTACATCGTTATGTTCACTTGTACATTATTATGTCCACTTGTTATTTTTAATTCTAATCAATCCCCCGTTTACTAGTTGATCTAATGATTTATTTTTAAGCCACTTGTCAAGGTTTCATTGGGTCCTACACTTTATTATGAAATACTAATGCATGTAGGTCAGTATGGGTTATTTCCTAATGATGTTTATGCTTTTAGATAATTTAAATATGACTTTTAAGCCCATTAATTAATTTAACCTCCGTTTTCACCATTTTTCAAAAATCAAGGTTCCTCTCATCAAAATTCTCTAAAATTTTGCCCTACATTCTAGAACATATCCAAAAGCATATGTTTAAAATTTTAAGTCATTCCAACATCATTTTGGCATACTTCTAGCTCCAAAGGCTAAATCAGCCGATCTAAAACTTCAAATTTTAAAATTGTCAAAAAATTTATTTTCCACTTCTGATAGCTTGTTTATGTTATTTTTTAATGGTTCTATGGGATCATAATAATTTTTAGAGGTCTATAGAACATTTTTAGGCCAGTCAAACTTATGGTTAACCCTTTTTGATACCAAGAAAATTATTCTCTTTCTGATTTGGGGACCTATTTAAGCTTGGTTTCTTCTAAATTTGTGCCATTAGACTCCATTTAACACTTAGTTTCTCATTTAGTGGTTAAGTAAAACTTTTTGCTAGGTCACCCATCCTAGTACTTCTGTGGATTGAGCACATTTAACACTTATACACCTTTAAATTTTTCTATACTATACAGTTGTAATCACACCAAACACTATCTTAGGGTTACCATTTATGCTTTAGATTGCACTATACATGTCAAATGAAATTTTAAGGCATTACAAAAAGTTATTTCCAAAAAAGGTCAATTTTTTACCTTTTGTAGATGGCTCCATATGTGAGGTATGAGATACGCCAGTCCTATTGACTCCTGGCTGGATGATTGAAGTTGAAGCATGTAGATATCAGGCTTTGGCTTAGATCTAGTATTAGGCCAGTAGGTTTATGTCTCGTCAGTTCTTGGAGAGCGTAGGCATGTTAGGTGAGGTTGATGGACTATTAGCAACAGTAAGGAGGACCTTGAGTATAGAGGGTTCTAGTGACCGCACACAAAGGAGGGTGTCATCACCTTTAGGGTCTAAGGCATCTCATATAGCATTACTCAATGTTAGTTTACTGAGGTAATAGGGTTGCTTATTGGAGCAGATGTCCTAACCATTAAGAGAGGAGTAAAGAGACAGCATTAGGCATAGATCACACTACTAGGGCTGTATACCATCCGAATACAACTAAGAACATGATGTTAGCTACCCAGGTATACCGATATATCCAAAGGGTTCTTGCCACAACAAATCTTAGTTGTACCGACAACCTTGGGTTAGTTAATGCGGTCAATAGTTTTTATCTATGGGCCATGCATAGCCACAGAAGGGTGGACATTAGTCATAAGATCATTTCCACCTTCGTTAGAGTAGCCATGCTGTCTACCACACAAATATGTATAGGGGGAGTGGTGACCTGCCTATTGTTACTCTTGAGGGAAAATGAGAGCACATTCGGGATACCACTCATCAATGAGACCTTCTTAGACTTACTAGTAGCCCTTATTATAAGGATGGCTGAGTTGATCCATAAGCGGACCGAACGATATAGATTACCAACAGTCCAAAAGACTAGGGTGGTTTATAGATTACCACCTATTGTGCTAGAGCCACCAGCTGAGGATTAGGACTAGGATAAGGCACCCTAGGCACCTCAGCCAGAGCAACCTCCATAGGTCAAGTCATATAAGCCTTAGGGGATAGGTATGGATATGGATTTTGAGATGGACATGCGAGTGGATTTGGATGATTTACTAGATAGATCACCTCCTCCTCCAATGCCTCTACGATCTCTTACATGACTATAGCCCTTGCTATCGAAATCATTCTGGAGGTATTCACCTTATGGGGATCCTAGTGCATCCACCTCGAGGGTACCACAACCACCTCAGCCTATTCACACTCCTGCAGGCCCCATATATATTGAGCTAGTTTAGAGATTAGATAGGCTAGAGGCTTCTATGCAGACACTCATCCAGTGACACTAGCAGGATGTTGACAAAATTCTAGTGGTAGTTATAGCGACTGGGGCTAGATTCGATACTGTACTATAAGTCACAAATGCCTTAGTTGCTAGGGTGAGCTAGCAAACTGAGAGGATAGAGGGAGTTAGCCAGAGTACTTTAAATGCTATGGGATAGGTTAAAGAGGCATTGGATATGTATATTAGGAGGATGAGGAATGATTTGAGGGGTTATGCAAGCCAGCAGACATAAGCTATTAGGGAGTTAGGTATAGGGGTTAACAAGCTAGTTGGGTGATTAGACATATTCAATGCCATTGATTAAGTATATATCGGGGTTCCAATTCAAGGAACCATTTCCACCCCCACAGCCTCCTATGATAGCAGTTCAGTAATATTACCAACCTCATCCATCATTATCTTCATAACCCTCATTGTCGAGACCATTATCTTGACGCCTACCATCATCACAACCATCTACACCTTTCCAACCACTATTCAAGCCAGCATATCACACAACACTTGATCCACCTCAGTAGTCGAATTTTTGTATTCAGGGAGTTTGAAACATTTTATACCCTTTTTGATGTATATAACAAAACTGATGATTTGTATTTATGTTTATGTTTCATTTTGCTTTAATATTCTTGCATTCTATCTTTATTGTTATTCAAGATTAAGATAAATAACAAGGCAATAAAAATAGCAAAAATGAAAATGAAAATGACAAAAATAACAAGGCAAATGAATAAAGAGTAAAAATGGTAGTGAAGATGAAAAAGGAAAAAAATGAATTGATAACAATTGACCATAATTAACCAAGAATGACACAAAATGAAATAATAGGTCTTCCGAATTCAATAAGCAACGCACTAATACTACACCTTTCTCACAAGTACCAAAGGCCTCCTATGAGGCACAAATTCCACATCTCATATATTGTAATCATATAGACAACTTTAATGGGTTTCCTTATATTAGAGACATAGTCATTGGGAAGTGTCAAGACCTATAATAGACATATTGTTTTCTTATGGAATGGAGAAATTTATTGATGATACCCACACTAATTTGGATCAGAAAGATAAAGTGTTTGTGAATGGGAAATGATCAAGATTTTGTGATGATTCTTCTTGCTTGTTATTGCTCTAAACACTTACAACACCACAAGGAGGTACTTCAAAAGGTTGAAATCATAAGAGATGCATAGCGAAGAGAAAAACAAATATTTTCTAACTCTGGAAGGGTTATGCCACCTGAATAGGTTAAAATCAAAAGAGATGCACAACAAAGAGAATTACGAATATCTTATGACTCTGGAAAAATTTAAAAGTGAGGCCATAATCCTTCCCATTTCTTTTGGACAAGGGAACTATTGAACTGATAAGAGGAAAGACCAACTAAAACACTTCACCAATGATTAATCCACTTATCTAAAGATAAAGTGAAACACTTCACCAGTGATTGATCCATATTGCTGAAGATAAAGTGAAACACTTCACCAGTGATTGATCCATATGGTTGAAGATAAAGTGGAACTTTCCACCAATGATTGATCCATATCGCTGAAGCTAAGATCACAATATAAAATTAAAGCACACTAAAAGGAGATAGCCCAAAATTTTGTTTCAACTTCAAATGATGAGGGAAAGAATTATGTTGTGGTGTCTTCAAGATAGATCTATAGATAGGAGGTAAGCTATGGAGCATGCTATCAGTGACTCCTTACAAATGCATATTTGCCAAAAAATTTTCAACAAAAATGTTGATTCAAAATGGGTTAGACATGCCTATAGATGGTATCAACAACTGCAACAACATTAGTCATGCCAACAGAGAGCGACTACCACACAACATCAAGACTAGATATGTAGAAAAATGGCATCAACCAATCAATAATCTTACCTGATTACTCAAACATCAAAGCCTAAAGCATGCCAAACTATGATTAAAACCCTAAATCATGCATTAACTATACTATAATTCATTAAATTCCAGAATAATAGAATAAAAATAAAGCTTGAACATGCATAACAATGGAGGAAACTATAGTTAAATCATATCATAATCATACACATTAATCCAGATTCATACACCATTAGACTTAAACATGTATATCAATGAATCATCACACAAATACATTTATTTCAATAGTAATCGATATGTTCATGGATGATAATTTTAAAGAGAGAAAATGTAAAAGAAAAGCCTAAAATAATACCCTCAGTAGATATTCTGACTGTGAATCTTTTAAAGTATATATCTCCACTCTAATTGTAATCCTTGTGTTTTAGAAAATTGAATGATTCTTTGTGTGTATGTGTGTTTGGATCAGGTGAATTTTTAGAGAGTTTTTCCTTTTTCGAGATAGAAAAAATTAGTTATCATCCCCTCCAAGAATTATCACTATCATCCAAGAAAATGATTCCCCCCAGAAACCTTAAAATCTTTTCTTTTTATACCTAGGGTAGAGCTGGAATTGAATTCCAACCCTATCTCTTCAAATCTGGAGGTATTGATCCCCAAAATTCCAATTTTTTTCCTTAATATATATCTCCACATTTTTGAATTTCTAAAAACATGGGAAATTAGGGCATTGAAAACCATCCCTCAAGCAAAAACCTAGACTTCACAAAAATGCCCCTATCTAACCCATATAGGAGAGAGATGGCCACAAACGACCATCCCTCATATGACAGACGATCGTCTATCATCACTAAAGGCCAAAATCATGGTTTTTCATTCTTTTTTGTTAAAACCTCTTGAAAACACTTCATAAATCGCAAAATATTTAATAAAACCTTGAGAAGTTCAAAATTGGGGCTTCGAGATTCGCACCTATTTTGAAAATATATTATTTCCTCATAATCGGATAGCCCTGATTAAGGCTACCTCAGGTCATAGTGTTTACATCATAACTCATCAAAAATCATTTAAATAAATTGTCATCTTCCTTGATTCTTCTTTTTCTTTTCTTTCTTCTGTCCAAGACATAACTCACGGACTCCTAGGAGCATGTCTTTCATCATTTTTCCTTCGTTTGAGCTCCGTTTCATACGACGTCTTCACTGTTATGTTCATAATTGAATTACACACATTGGGATACCAATTTTGTCAAGTTTCATCCCCTAAAAATTGATTTTCCCTTAAAGAATTAAGGTTAGTATCTCTTTAATTTCTATTAATTTTTTCATATTTTGTGGCTTGGTATCTACTGTTTCATCTTTTTTAAAATTATTTGTTTGATTTAAAGTCAAAATTTGCTTTTATTGATTTTGTTTTTGATGGTTATTTATTTTGTCTTATGCTAACTCTAATTTATTATTTAAATGTAGTGCATTTTTATCCGTGTTTATGGATCATTTTGTGTGTTTTTCGTGTTTTACGTGTTAAATTTCTCTTTTTATACCAAATAGAATAATATTAATAGTTTTAGTGTGTTTAATGGTGCAATTTTTAATTTTGTACGGAAATTTGACTACACAATAGAGACAAAAGTGTCTCAATCGTGTGCCTTATAGAATCACCAATCCGCATCATTTTACTAAGGTGTATTGCTAAGACCAAAGTGTCTCTACCATATAACAGGTAGCTTTCGAAGCTATTTAGTCCAAAAGGGTGTACACAGCTAAGACCAAAGTATCTCTACTGTGTACTGATGCTACATTACCTTTTTAATCGATTATACATGGTTAAGACCAAAGTGTGTCCACTATGTGCCTTTACAAATGCTATAAAAGCTTAATTTTGTTTGGTGTAAAAAAGGATTTTTTTAAGTTTTTGATGTTTCTTTAGTTTTAGTACATAGTTCTTCATTTTAGTTGCAAATTTCTAGGGTTTTATATTTAGTTATACTTGTAAAAATTACATTTTTACTATCATTTATACTTAAAATAAAAAAATACATAGATATAGCTTAGTTTACAGAGTAAAGGTTTAGTTTTCAATCATGTTTAACTGGAAGAGGAAGAGGAGAAGTAGCTTCAACTTTAGATCTACCATTTAAGATGGGTCTAAGAGTTTTTCCTTTCTTTTTTCTTGCTTTTTACATTATGTATAGTGAGTAGTCTCTTTGTTGTTTGTGGATCTTTGAATCCCCATACCCATGTAAGACTATAAACCCATTTGGTTAAATATATTTATAGATGTTTCATTTCCCTTATACTTGTCTTGATATAGATGTTATTCAAGTATTGATGTTATTAATCTTATTCAAGTTAATGGATTTATGCTTGTTTAAAGTAGATATCATGTATGCTTAGTTTTTACACACATTTTTCTGTATTTCTTATAGCGATTCCTGAATAGAGGCTATTAAACTTGGGGTTAATGTGTTGTAGATTTAAAAATAGTGAGGAAAATGGGAAACTAATTCATACCTAGGTCTTATGACCTGTACTTAGGCTAGCTATTTGGTTGGCTCAAGAATGGGAAATCGGATAGTTAGAGCAGTTGGCTCCAAAATGGGAAACTAGGAGTTTAGATGGGTTGACCACATTTGAAATATATAACTTTATAATAAAATGAATATTACATCAGGTATAAGGAGGATTTGATTTCTAAGCAACATTTTTAGTTAATGTCAACACTGTCATTTATACTCTATTTTACTGCATTTCTTTTAATTAAATTTAGTGTTAATTTACTTTTACTTTAAGTGTTAAAAAAATTGGTAGACATAACTTACACCGTTATACACCTGGGATATTATTTAACACATAATCTTAATTAATCAAGTGACTTTATGTAAGGCCATTCTTTTAGGTTCGATATTCTTTGAGGTCTTAAAAATACTCTATTGTGTTACTTGTTGATTCAGTACACTTGCTAAGCAAACAACCAAATAGCTTAACTTGGTTACTTTACTATGAATATTTTGTCCCTTTATTCATGTGCCAATTATTAATACCTATTAGTTAGAATAATTAAGAAATAAGGGAATATCACCTACAAAAAGAAAGAGGCAGTAAGTTAAAGTGAGATAAAAGTGAAAATGAGAAAAACAAAAAGGAAAACAGCAGAGGCAATAAAAGGGAATGAAAAAAAAACAAGGCAAAAAACACTAAAATTAATTAAAATTTTCTTATGGGCAAATTTGTGAGAAAGAATTTTCCTTTGTAAGTATGCTTATTATGAATAGTTATTTGGTGTGCTTATAGATTTGAAATAAGTGTGTAATAACCTAGTAAATTAAGTATGCATGTCTAATTAAACCAAAATGTATGAGTGGTCTTTTTTGTTTTTTTGCTTAATCAAACTACAAAAATGATAAGTACATGAATGGTTCAAGTAGTTATGTTTGAATTAATGATGGTGCATGTACAGTTACAAGGAAAAGGCATAATTTGATAGTCAAAGTGTGCAAAGTAAAATGATTACTATTGACAGTATTTTAGTTTATAAGTTAATAGCGTTGTTATACATACTCGGCTAAGTATGTAAATGGATATACATACATGCTTGAATTGTAATCTAAATTGATCGATTGTGTATAAAATTGTTTGTGAGTTATTGTGGGCATCATTTATGCCATTTTTTATGCAGGGGGCCTTTAACTCTTAGCCATTATGCTGCTCGATTTTTGTCAAAAATATTATCTATTTTTTTTATGATAATTTGCATGTAACTTGTCGATGTTGAGCTTAAGCTAAGTAAAATTTTAAAATTTCACATAGATTCTAAGTTTTCTTAGTTTCAATTTTTTTCTTTTTGATGTACCTAAAAAATTTTAAATTATCCACTTGCACTGGTTTGGCTAAGTTTTGTGCTATTAAATTTTATTAATTTTGCTAGAATATATATTGTCTTGTTTTACCCATTTTCTTGACATTTACAATAGTTGGCAATCTCACTGTCATCTGAAATCAGTTTTAACAAATTATTACGATTTTAATTTTCAATATTTTAACTATGAGCACTTCTCAATTTGAAGTACCATAGTTAAAATGATTATTTTATATGATTGCTTTGTCAGAAAGACTAATGAGAATTATATTTTTACAGATGCCTCATTGTAGACAGCCATAGGCATAACAAGATATTTAGGCACCTCAGTAGATGACATGAGGATAAGCTGCCAGATACTGAGCTCTATGTCACGTACATATCTAACCCAACAAGTTTATGAGCTAGTATTTCCTTGAGACCATAGGGATCTGATAGAAGGCATAAGAGTTGTTTGGACGAGCAGACCGGTAGGATTTCTATGCTTATACTTTTTTCTACATATCCTAAGGTTTGCATATCTCAATGTAGCCCGATAATATTTGGCTACTTTTCACTGCCAAGGATACTAGTGCCCTGATATCGAGGTAGGGGTCATCACATTTTGGGTTTTTGACATTCCATTTAGTTTATCATGAGCACAAGTAGCTGGTATTTTCCAGTTGCTTATGGGTAAGGATGTTGCCATCACTAGGAGAACTACTAGACTAGATCATTGAGCTGCCATTGTTAGGCTGGACACTCCTTATGACCCTTTGATAGCAAAAGCCACTATGCTGAATTTGCAAGTTCTAAGATACCTACAGTGAGTCTTATCATATTTTTATATGGGATGATCAGGCAGTTCGAGATCCCTCAATGTCATAGATATTTAGAGCTTGTGCGCTATGACTGTTGGGCAGTGCCTGAACATTAGTCATGATATCTTATAGAACATCAGTAAGGTAGCCTAGTCACCAGGCACATCAATGGTCATTGGTAGGATTATTACTCGACTATTGCTAGCATTTAGGGTTCCAAAGTCAAAGATGAGACAGTAAGTCAAAGGTAGTATAGTTGTGAGTTTTGAAATGGCATTAGAAATACACATGATGAGGCATACACTTATAGGGTAAAGATTGCTCTCAGTGAAAGGTGCAGATGAAAATTTAAGGATTCACAGACAATGGCCTGTTGTACAGTCTGATGTGGAGCAGTTAGAGGATAGAGTACTTATAGCTCATTCTCCCTTTCACCAAGTACACTTTGTAACACCCTAATTATATAATTAAACATTAACCATATAATAAATCTATACTTAATGGATTAATCTTGAAGTTACTTTTAAAGCAACCAATATAACCATAACTCTTTACTTCTAATACAAGCTCAAGTAAATTATGGCATTAAATGCATTAAATACTATATCAAAATAAACTTCTAACAACATCTCTTTACATTTACAAACTTCCATTCTATAAGAAAAAGAACATGTATACTGTATAAAACTTTTAATAAAAATAAGAACTTATAAAACCATAAATCCCAAAATAAAGACTTTATAAATCTAAACTCTTTTATAACTTGTGTTGGTCGTCTTGCTATAGAGAGTATCCCTGGAAAGAGGTCCTAGCTTGACAACCTATACAGATAAATACCCGTACAAAGCTATAAATCTTAATAGAGAAACACAACATATAGGCAACCTCATTCGAGAGCTGGAAAAACAAACATATACACTTAACTCTAAAAAATTTAACAAATATGGTTACTATATTAAACAATAGGTGTTATGTTCATGGCATTATAGAACATTGAATAAAAACTTTAAATATTATATCCAAACTCTTATTATTTATTAATTTCTTACTTGTCAAATTTCAAGATTGTCTTACACTATTTCATATGACTCTATAAGCCATATACCACAAGCTGACTTCCTTATTTCAAATAATTCACTGACTAATTAAGGTGAGAATTACTCAACTTTCACCTATGTTTTAATCAAATTACACTCATAGGAGATTTATACCGAAAATAATAATAGTTTAAGTTGATTAACAAATTCACATACATATAGACATATTATTATGTATTAATTTTTGTACATATAAATATATGTATACATTACTACTTTAAGTATCCACCACATCTATTCATAGACTTAATGTTAATATAATCATTATGCCATCCCTTTCATCTCTTAAGTGCAGTTGGAGATCACTATTATATATAGACAAAAACTAGATCATTCTAGCCTATATACTAAATCAATCATGTACACTAGTTATAAATTCATAACTCAATTGTTATTCTTGTTATACCATTTTCCATGTCTCCTTATATATAGTTCTAATTTCCATAATGCATAGACATATTTATTTACTTCAATATCAAGCTTAAAATTGCATACATATACTACAAGTTCATAATCCATTAGTGTTTACGTATAAGGAGTCATACACATCATTATTCAATGTTAAGCAAGTAACCTAAAGCTATAAGGAATACATCTTAGTCAATATAACTATTTAAAGAAATCACACTTCATAAATATAAATACATGTAACTTGTGTTCCTAAGTATAGGAAACACTTGGAAATTATCTTAATGATTTATAACTTTAACATACAAGGACTCTCACAAATCACTTATCAACACCAAACAAGTAACTTGTAATTATAGGGAACATACATTCATTAATGTAATTATTAACAAGACATTAATGATGTACAAGTTCAATATGTGTATAGCTTATAATTTTTGTATGTACATGCGATACTGTATGCTCTAAATATACATATATAAAATGTAATCTCCTTTAGTATTAGATGTTCCATATATAATATAACGTTTCATATAAAGATAAATTGAAAATCAAGAGAAGGATTATTATATGCCATTATCTTTAGTTTTATGTGATACTTTTCTATAATTTGTATTAAGCATGCACTTTTCTAAAGAAGTGGATAATGGATTTAAACTCTAGCACCCAAAGGTACAAATAGGATACCTAAAGGTATTAAACTTTATACCCAAATGGGGCCAAATTATATAATTAACCAATCGAGCAAACCCAAACGGGGTCAGCTAACAACCCAAATGAGGTTGTTTATGATCCAAACAGGACCATTTCTATACTTTATGACACAAATGGGTTCGAAACTATGTTATAGTAGCTGTAAATTACCTTTATAGGCATGCCTATCTATCCACAACCTAGACACAATACAAGTAACTAAATCCCTTTACTTTATCTTTCTTTACTTTAATTTACTCAGCACAATCATATACATGAATGTACATATATACTCATGTATAACTATGTATAAAATAGTCATTCACGGGTTTATATATAAACTTTCTATAAGCATGTTATCGTTTATTTGCATGAGCATTGTTATACTATACTTGTAATCAGTTTAAAGCCATGTAACTCTTTGACATATGTATGATGATGATAATTAACATCATACTATATTGAGTTTCTTTTATCAAATGCTATGTATATACGTATTATATCTTAGTTTTCTTCAAGTATACACTTTGATTAAGAACAACATATTAAATATGCTTATATTTCATGCTTATACATTTTCTTATCATACTTGTGTGTGTGTGTGTGTGTCTATGTGTGTATATATATATATATATATATACACAAATATATACACACACATACACACACAATCTTATACTAACTTAAGAACAGAAGCATTCATACTCATTTATATTATTTCAATAAATAATTAAGATCATGTCAGATCATATGCAACTCGTATGAACTTGTTACATTAAGTTCATTGATGATTTATAATATGATGCCATCAAACTTCCATGTAATTATAAAACTTGTAGGTCTAATTTCATTGTTAAACAATTCTAAAGATCATTTGATTATACACTATAAACATATCAAAATCAATAATCACACACACTATGTTTGGTGTAATAAACAAGAAGCTGTTTAAAGTAAACTAATAACAAGCAAATTACTTCTCCTTTATACATGTGAAATTAACATTTCAAACTTTGAGCATATCAATAATAGCATGAAATCAATATCAATCATGTATATTCTAGAGTATATAATTATTTAGGTATATAAATATTATCCCATTATAACATCTTAATCATGTTAGTACATGGAGGTGTAAGCATTCAAGCATTCCTATACTATTTCATATAGACAATCAAGGTTATTTGAACATGTTATTTTTAATTTCATGATACACTATGGAGTTAGCATCCTTTTCTAAATTTATAGAGCATGGCATAACTAATTCTCCTTATTAAATCACTTTAAAATCCTTCAATTACATTCTACTCACAAAATTCCACTAATAATTTCCAGTGACTAAATTGCACAATACTTTAGGCATATTAAACAACATTTTTAGGAAAAGTGATCTCCTAAAAACTTATTCGTCTATGTTTATAGTTTTTGGAATATCAAAAATCAACTTATTATCACCTCTAAATTGCAAGATAATTAAGAAACACTACAAGTTATACCCACTAACAAAGTAGCAAATATATCCGACTTTAAGCCAACATATGACCAACTTAGAGACAGATTTAAAATTTGATTTCTTCATGTGAAATTTAGATATAGAAGTTTAGTTTCTAACTAGACTAGAATTATTCAATGTTCTAATCTACAACTCAATTTATAAAAAAAAAAATCTTGTTAAGTCAAACTAACTCAAAGACAAAATTTTTATACTACTTTGAACATTCGTTGAATAAAATGGGTGCAGAATTAGGCTAAAATTTCTTCACACTTAAATAAGAGATGGAGTGACCGAAATTCCAAGATAAAATCAAGGAAATTTCGGCACATGTATATTACTTATTAAGTGATATTATTTGATTAAATGTCTTATGATTATTTCAAATTAATTTGAATTTAAAATTTAAAAGAATTTGATTTAATGTATGTCACTTGATTTTAGGAGGTGATGGAGGATGAATAACTATCTCTTAGATATTTAATTTTGGAATTAACTCTTAATAATAGATGACATATATATTTTTTGGTGGAAATAAGAAACCCTAGACGTGAAACTCTCTCTCTTTCTCACACAATTTTTCTTAGCCGAATTCACAAGGAGAAAGGATTTTTCCTTGTTTCTCTTGTGTTCTTGGGCAGAAATAGCAACTAAAAGAAGTGCAAGATCAAATCTTGTAGCTTCAATCTATTGCCATTACACAATATTTAATTAGAGAGCTAGCAATCTCGATTTTAAGCCGTCATTGCAATTGTGTGTGTGAACATAGAGAGGAGTGGCATAAAGGATGTTCCTTTGGTATTGGTGGTGAAGATCTAAGGCAAATAAATCCTTCTTTGTTGCTGGTCATCATCAAAATCAAATCTTGAAGTGCATCTAAAGTTGTAAGTTTTAAAACCCTAAAATTGCATGTTTTCGATTCTTGTTTATGGATTGAGTGGCATGTATGATCAAATTTATTAATTTTCCGTTGCATGATCATCATATAAATGCCATGTCATATTCCATCACTGGTATCAGAGCCTAAAAATACTTATTTTGGTGCTTTAGATGCATTAAATAATTAATCAAAAATCGTTCGTTTAAAAACATGCAATGCTGAAATTTTCTGTTTTGAGTTTTTTGCATTGTTTTGGTGAAAAAATGATTTTAAATGATTAGATAGGTATCATAATTAATGTGACATGTTAATATACTTTCCTAAGGTGTTCTTATAGCTGTTAATGGTCGGATTTAATTGTTCATACTTGATGGTATATGTTAATCTTGAAACTAGGTGCTAGTTGGCATGTTAAGTGTTTGTTTAACAACTAGTTTTCAAAATTAAATGTAAAAATGATTTTGGAATGTTTGTAAGTTATTTTTAAAGATTATATATCAGGTCTGCACATATTTTAAATTTTGTTTTTATTCTGGTCCATGACAATGTAATTGATTAATTTTAAAATCACTTAAAACTATGACTAGTTTGTGTTTGTTACATGTTTAATCAACATTGTTTGTTTTGTTTTGATTAAAATGGTAAAAACAAATTTAGAAAAGATTGGTATAGAATATTAAATCAATATTTATGACCTTATTTAATTTATTAAATGACTCATAAAATTGTTTTAAGTATTTGTGCATTTTTGTGGCATTATATGAGCACTAAACAACTACTTTATTGTTGTTTGTTTGTTTGGTACAAATGCCATGTATCATACATATGTTCTTCATGATTTTATGTTTTAATTCATGTTGGTACATATTATATGTATTTTTAATGTTTATGGGTTGTATGACATAAAATTTAAAATGGCAAAATTGGAAATTATACTAGAGTTGATTTGTGGCACAAATCTAACTAGTTTGTGTTTTGGGCTTTCAAGGGAACTTATTCAATAAGAGGATTTAGTCCATTGGGCTTTGGCCTAGGCCCATCATGGGGTCTTCTCTTAAAGGTTCAAGTACACAATTTCCATTAATGGGCTTGGCTAAATTAATTAAAATTGGACTTTGTTTGATACATGAATATTATGTATATTTATTTGCTTGTTTGGTGTGATGAATGGATATGCATGGTGTATTCATAGGCCTTGGGTTTTTATAATTAAATATGGCCTACGTGCCATTATGTATTATTGTAAAAGTTTCATTTATTTCTTAGAATAGAATTTATTTGAAGACTTTGTAAATCAAGACGAAGCCCACTAGAGTGGAGAAGCTCAACACAAAGATTCTTATGTAATAGTATAGAATCTTAGTTGTAGGTTTTTAGGCCCATGTTTTTCATGCTTTACTTTATGCAATTATATATATATGCATGCTATCAATGGATGACAAAGCGTATGCCATGTAAGTCATAATAAAATTAATCCCTAAAAATAGTAAGTCACAAAGTTGCCTTCCTAATTCGAAACATGTCAAGGCATCGATCATCGATCACATAGACTAAGAGTCCTAGATGCGCCCGATTATCTTTGTGAGGTATGGGTTGTGAATGTAGGTTGGACTTTACATGGAAAGGGATGCCCGAACCTAGCCAACTATTAAATGGGTTTGTGCTATAACATCTTAAAATGTTAGCCCACTTGATCCAAGAGTCATGTACGAGACATGATTGGAGTTTTCCTACCTAAGTAACTTAACTTGTTAGGTGTACAAGCTCAGCTTGACTAATAAGTTGTTGTGAAAAGTGGATCTTGGCCCACATTAAATGGCACCAATTTCATAGACTAGTCTCAAAACTTAAGAATAGTTCTTAAGAAAGAGAAAAAGTCGTATGTTTTGGATGCACCCTTGCCTAAAGAACCTGGTAGGAATGCCTCTGCAGTTCAAAAGGAAACTTTTGAGACCAAAAAGAGCGACTCCAATGATGTGACCTGTCTGATGCTGGCCACTATGGTGCCTGACTTGCAAAAGCAATTTATGGACCAAGAGGCTTTTTCGATCATGGTGCACCTCAAGGAGATGTTCCAAGAGCAAGCTCGTCACGAGAGGTTTGTGACAACAAAGGCCTTAATTTCTTGTAAGATGGCTACGGGTACTCCTGTTAGTACCCATGTACTCAAGATGAAAGGGTATCTTGATACTCTTAAAAAGCTTGAGGTATAAGTACCAAAGGAATTGGCCACTGACTTGATCTTAGGTTCATTAACTGATGATTATGATCCATTTGTTATGAATTATAACATGCATGCAATGAACAAGACAGTCACTGAGCTGTTAGTGTAAGCCCTAGCCCTAATACATTGTAATAAAATACTTTAGTTAATAAAATAAGGCATTTTTTTTATCTATTGTATTCCTATGCATATCAATTGATAGAACTATCCAAGAATGATGTTTCAGTTTAAGTTATCATGTGTGAGGCACATGGTTGTAAGACCTTGAAACAATAGAGACTTCATTCTAAATATCCCTAGTCAGTCATTGTTATAGGAATAACAATGAATAAAGACTAGTATGCTCTCTCAGATAAGTTGAGTTCTATCTTACGGATAATAAGGACAAGAGTATCAATCATAGATCATAGATACATGTTAAAGAACATGGTATCTGGATTCGATCCGTTCATGAGAACACTACATGGTACAAGTCATAAGTGTTTCTCATATGCAAGTTTTGTATCGAAGTTCTTAGACCTAAAATCTCTATGAAACTCTTTATGAATTAGTGTGTACTTTGACAAACACCTAACGTGCTTGTAACAGAGTGACACGTATGGGTATGCTTGGGTATGCATTGATTCATGTTAGAGAGCATGAGAGAAGTGAAGGGATTACCCCTCTCAATAAGAGAGAAAATATCATCGGCCACTTGATCAGTGAACTAAGAAGTGTATGGCCATACCGAGATGAAATAATGAGTAATCATTCTTTATCTGAGAGTTCAGTGCCATTGAAATATCAAGAAAGGAATTAATATATATAAGGATGACTAGTTCCATGCCTTATATTAATTCTGATATTTATGGGTAAGGGACTATGCAAAATTGCATTAGGTCACTAAATGCCATATGAATTTTCATTTAATTTGGAATTCTATAATATCTTGGTAGAGAATATATATAGCTTTTGAATTAATTTATTAATTCATTGCCAACATTAAATGGACTTATAGGATCGCACACAAAGCATTGGGCTTAAAATATTTAAATAAAGTATTAGGCATTAATTTGGGCTTTTAATTAAAGTCAAATTAATGTTTGTAATGGGTATTAAAATTGCTATTGGACCTTGGTCTATGAGAGAGAGAAATTCAGCCCACAAGGTTTAATTTCAATTAGTTAATTATATTGTATTAATTTAATTAATTGAGTATTAAAGCCTAAAGGAATTTTAATCAAATTAAATCACTTGAATATGGGATGGTGTGACCGAAATTCCAAGATAAAATTCAAGGGAATTTTGGCACATGTATAATTCTTTAATTAAGTGATTTATTAGATTAAAATGTCTTATGTTTTATTTCAAATTAATTTGAATTTTAAATTCAAAGGAAATATATTACTTATTTTAAGGAAGTGATTAAGGCTAAATTAACTATCTTGAGGTAGTGGATTTAAGAATTATCACTTACAAAATTAAGTGATATATATTGAATGGAAAAAAAAATAAAAAACCCTAAGTGTGTGGCGTGAACTTGTTCTCTCTCTCACAAAATTTTCTTTGGCCAACTTTCACAAGGAGAAAGGATTCTTCCTCATTCTCTTGTGTTATTGGGCAGCAATAGCACCTAAAAGAAGTGCAAGATCAAATCTTGTAGCTTCAATCCATTGCCATTACACAATACTTAATTAGAGAGCTAGCAATCTCGATTTTAAGCTTTGCTTGCAATTGTGTGTGTAAACATAGAGAGGAGTGGCGTAAAGGCTATTCCTTTGGCATTGGTGGTGAAGATCTAAGGCTGACATATCCTTCTTGGTTGCTGGTCATCATCAAATCAAATCTTGAAGTGCATCTAAAGTTGTAAGTTTTAAAACCCTAAAATTGTATGTTTCGATTCTTGTTATGGAATTGTTTGGCATATATGATCGATTTTATTGTTTTTTCACTGCATGATCATCATATAAATGCCATGTCATATTCCATCATGAGCTTTATGGGATGCATAAGAACATTGAAGAAAACATTTGAAAGACCAATCCCGTACTGATGGTTCAAGGGGGCATTAAGAAGGGACCCGCTAAGGGAAATGGAAAGGCAAAACCCAAGAATGACCTGACTCGGTTCAAGTCAAATGGGAGTGCACCTCAGGCCCAATCCAAGCCCAAGGTGCAAAAGCTCAAAGAGAGTGAGAGCACTTGCTTCCACTGCAACAAAATAGGGCATTAGAGGAAGAATTGCACTCTCTTCAAGGAAGAACAAAAAAAAAATGGAGCCAAGGCATCCAATTCTGGTATTTTTGTTGTTGAAATTAACCTTTCTATTTCTACCACTTGGGTATTGGATATCGGTTGTGGTTCTCACATTTTTTAAAATTTGCAGGGGCTAAGAAATAAGCGGTTACTTGGAAAGAATGAAGTGGACCTCCAAGTGGGGAGTGGAGCACGAGTTGCTGCCATGGAGATAGGCGACTATCAACTCACTTTACCTTCCGGACTTTGTTTAGTGTTAAAAAATTGTTATTATGTGCCTGTTATGAGCAGAAACATTATTTCAGTTTCTTGTTTGGATTTGGATCAATTTGATTTTGTTATTAAAAATGGCAATGCTCATATTCGTCGCCAAGGCATTTCATATGGCAATGCCATGTTGCAAAATGGCCTTTATATCCTTGATCTACAAAACAAAGAATCCATATACAACATTAATACAAAGAGGGTTAAATCAAACGAATTGAACCATACTTACTTTTGGCATTGTCGTTTAGGGCATGCAAACGAAAAATGTATTTCAAGACTCCACAAAATTGGAGTGCTTGGGTCATTCGACTTAGAGTCTTATGATACATGCGAGCCATGTTTACATAGAAAAATGAAAAAGAGTCCTTTTAACAAGAAAGGTGAGAGGACTAATGACTTATTGGAACTAATATATACCGATGTATGTGGACCATTACGTATACAAGCTAGAGGTGGTTTAGCTACTTCGTGACATTCACAGATGACTTCAGTAGATATGGTTACGTCTATCTAATGAAGTACAAGTCTGAAACTTTTGAGAAATTCAAAGAGTTTAAGAACGAAGTAGAAAACCAAATTGGTAAAAGTATAAAATCCATTCGATCAGATCCAGGTGGCGAATACTTAAGCCAAGAGTTTGACAGACATCTAAAGGAGTGTGGTATTATTTCACAGCTCACTCCTTCCGGAATAGCACAATGGAATGGTGTGTCCAAAAGGAAAAATCAAACTCTGTTGAACATGGTTCGATCCATGATGAGTTAAGCAAATCTTCCTGTCTCTTTTTGGGGTTATGCATTAGAAACTGCTGCATTTCTACTAAATCGTACTCCAACTATTGCAGTTGAAAAGACACCATACGAGGTATGGACTGGGAAAGAACCCAATATGTCATTTCTCAAGATTTGGGGCTGTGAAGCTCATGTTAAGAAATTGACATCTAAAAAACTAGAGTCCAAATCCACTGTCTGCTTGTTTATGGGTTATCCCAAAGAAACTAGAGTCCAAATCCACTGTCTGCTTGTACCTCACACCACTCAAGTGCTTAGTGGATAGTGTTTAACTCATATTTCCTCTTATACCACCACATACCATAGGCTTGTATTAAATAAAAATCTCCATCAAAAGTATAACATAATGCACAAAATCAAAAGGGTTTTTAAAGGGTTATAGCTTGGCTTAGGTTAGGATAGGAACAATTTTGTGTTAAGTAGCTCATTTATGTGGAAAAACATAGCAAATACTCAAACAAGTAAAATTTTGTATTACAAAAGTTGCACTTAAGCATGATATCTATCTTTACTAATAAAATTTCCATATCCCCTTACAATGATTCTTCAATACTCATTAGTTTTAACCTATGCTCAAACTTTAACTAGTTGCTTCTCTTACTTTTATTTTCCTTCTTTTAAAAGCAAACTAGTGTATTAGTTTTCTTCTTCACTTTTATATTTTTTTTTCTTTTCTTTTCTCTTTTTTTTTTCTTTTTTTTTAACTATGGAAGTACTAGTGGCTTTAAATTTCAGGGATTAAAAAAATTCTTGCTTATAATATACCAATACTATATCCTACTCATCAAAGCATAACTACATTTTCCACATAAGGGTTCAAGCTCAAGGTTTAATTTGTTAGAAATTGGCGCAAGGCTAAAAATAAGCTCATGAATAAAATAGTTTAGGCTCAAAATGGCTATCTAAAGTCAAAAAGGTTAGTTATTTAAGCAAGAAAAAATAGGTTACTTCTAATGCCCTTATCATTTCTCATGCATATTATATACTAAATGTGATCTCAAAAATTATCTAACACAAGTTTTAGAGTGATGAATATAAGAGGAATTCTCTCAACAATAATTTTAATGTGTTTAGGCTCAAAAGCTCACCATGGTCATAACAACACTCTACATCATGTAAAACTCACTATTCTAAAGCACATACTTAAATAAACGAGGCCTAAAAGAGATGTATACCAAAGTACTTTACCTAAACACGCCTATCTATAGAAGCATAATCATATTAAAACTAAAGATCCTTAATTCTAAGTTAGTAGATGCATCCAATAGACTCATAATTAACTATGCAAAGATTAATTACATATGTTATTAGGCAATAACCTCACAAAGAATAACTCCATAACACAACTTAACATAAAACATAAAACATAAAAATTTAAAACTAATCCTATATGAAAACTAACAACTAGCTTCCCCACACTTAAAGGACACAATGTCCTCATTGTGGAAGGAAGACTCCACAAGAACAACACATACAACACAAACAAAGATTTAAAAAAAACAAACACATAAACACTCAACAAAAACAAACACAAACAAAAGAAAAACTTAAAATCAGAGAGAGGAACATTACTGAGATGGTCCACTTGGGGACCCTGATGGAGAAGGAGTGAAAGGAATATTCTGATGGTGGAAGAAGGAAAGGAGCTTGTGGCTGAGGCTCTTATGACTTTTGTGCATTTGTTTGACAGTTGCCTCAAGGGAATCCATCTGTGCCGCCATGCTTTGATTGGCAGCCTCAATCCCATCCAAACGAGACATGACTCGCTGCAAGCCAGCAACTTCCTCGTGCTCAGCACCATTACTTGGCTCACCACTATCATCTCAGCCCACACCGAAATCACTACCGGGGTAGCCTCATCTTCATCATTAGAATCATCTGAATCACCAGATGCGGCAGCAGTAGACGTTGCAGGTGCTTTCCCTTTTCCTTTGGCACGACTAGTACTCGTTTCCTGCGTAAAACGTGATAAAAACTGCGGAGGCCAAGTGCCTCTATCTAAAACGTGGGCGTTACGCAGATAACGGATATCCATTAAAGTCACACGCTCATTTTCATCCAAAACAAAATTGCCTAAATCACCTAAACACCCTAAAATGATGCCGGTTACCATGTGACACATGCCTACTATCTTTGTTTTAGCAATGGACGCATGATATAACCCATCAAATATAATATCTATTGAACATGGTGTCTTATGTGACAATAACAAAGCAAGCACAAACAAATCTTTGGTTTGCACCTTTGTGATTTCTACTCATCCAAATAAGGCATGGCATAAATATTTATGAAAGAGAAACAACCCATTATCCTTAATAAGGCGATTAGAGGCATTTTTGTTATTAAATTCATTTAAGCCAGTGATTGTTGTCCAAATCGGCCGATGATCAAACAAATTGGCATTAAAACGTTGTCCTTTCAGAGAAAAACCAAACCAATCATGCATTTCTTCAAAACCAAATATAAACTCAACACCCTGGTGTCTAAATATAAATTGAGTCTTCTTATTATCTACATATGCCAAGGTGACAAAAAATTCTACAGCCCAGTCCCTCTTAATAGGCAAATTCATAACAGAAAATTTCTCCCATTTCATGTATTTGATATACTTATCAAATTGGGCAGTTAGACCTAAGTCCGTAATCAACTCATTGTCTAAATGCAACATGCCCACATAAAATTTTGTGTTAAAAAACTTAAAATTTTTGCCTTCATCTTCAGAATAAAGTGGAAAAGGATATTCAAACCTAGATTGAAGATACTCCACAGGTGGCGATGATGGAGAACCTGGCTCTACCATAGGGTGTTTATCCTTACGGCTAATGGACTTTGTGCGTACCATGATAACGTCTTATGTACCCCCAGCTACAATCTAAAAAATAAAGGAAGAAGAAAAACAAACAAACAAACCCAGCTAAACTCTTCACAAAATCAAGTAAAAAGAAGAAAAGGGGAGGAGAAAAACCCAAAACCTTGAGAGAAAAACGTAGAAAACTATGAACAGCTAAATGAGGGAAGGTGAAGGGTTAGGTTAGGGTTTTAACTATATATAGGGGCAGGTAAAAAGGCAGCTAAAAATCTTAGAAATTTGAATCTCGTGTCCTGTCGCGACCTCGCGACATTGTCGTGCTCGCGACAAGACACGTTATTTGAACATAACGAGCTCGCGACAGTGCCTAAATGCCGAATCTCCCTATTCAGCAGTCGCGATCGCGATGGTGTCACACTTGCGACAGAACCTTAATGCCTAAATCAAGATGAAATAGTCGCGAGAGCGAACAGGGCACGCTCGCGACAAAGTCCTGTGATCCGTCCCACTCATCCTTGTCGCGCTCGCGACAATGATGAAATTTTCATGACTTAATTTTTTTTTATATATAATCAAATGGAAATAGAAAATTATGACAACACAAATAAAGCAAACATAAATACCTGTAAAATACAAATAATAAAAATGTGTAAGTATTCTAAATAAGGTAATAAACAAAGAAAAATAAAATTATTCACTTAAAAATAATAGAAAGTAAAAATATATGAATAACACTAAGCCAATTTTAAAGAGATAAAAGATACCTCTTTACTCTCATATGCTCCATCAAAATATATTTTACATCAATGCCCATTAACTTTAAACAAGTCTCCTTCATTATTTTTTAGTTCTAGATATCGATGGTCAAAAACTTGAGTTACTTCAAAAGGTCCACTCCATCTAGACCTCAATTTTCCAGGGAATAATTTCAAGCGAGAATTGAAAAGTATAACCTTATCCCCACTCTTAAAGCTTTTATACTTAATGTGAGCATCATGCCATTTCTTAGACCTTTCCTTATATAAATGTGCATTTTCATAAGCAAAAAGACGCAATTCATCAAGTTAATTTAATTACAAACACCTTTTTAACCCAGCATCTTTCATGTTATAATTCAAGGTCTTGATTGCCTAATATGCCCTATGCTCTAACTCAACAGGAAGATGACATGCTTTCCCAAACACTAACCTATATGGAGTTATTCCAATAGGTGCTTTGAAAGCAGTCCTATATGCCCATAATGCATCATCAAGCTTATGTGCCCAATCTTTTCTAGAATTATAAAAAGTTTTTTCTAAAATCCATTTAAGTTCTCTATTGGACACCTCTACTTGACTGCTGGTTTGAGGGTGATATGGAGTAGCTACTCTGTGGTGGACACCATATTTATGCAATAAAGATGCAAAAGAGCGATTAATGAAATGCGTACCTCCATCACTTATGATAGCCCTTGGCACTCCAAACCGTGAAAAAAGTTTCTTCACAAATGAAATCACCACCTTTGAATAATTGGTTGGTAAAGCTTCAACTTCAACCCATTTAGAGACATAGTCTACCCCAAAAAAATATATATGATTTCCCAAAAGATATAGGAAATGGACCCATAAAGTCTATTCCCCACACATCAAAAATTTCAACCTCCAAAATATTATTCAAAGGCATTTTATCTCTCTTTCCTATGTTTCCTACCCTTTGACACTTATCACGTTTAGCTACAAAAGTCCTAGCATCATTAAAAAGGGTAGGCCAATAAAATCCACACTCTAACACCCTAGAAGTAGTTTTTGCTCCACCATTATGCCCCGAATACAATGAGGAATGACAATGAGCTAAAATATCCACAATTTTCTCCTCACTCACACACTTTCTTATGATACCATCCCCACTAATTCGAAATAAATAGGGCTCCTCCCAAAGATAGTTTTTAACATCACTAAAAAACTTCTTTTTCTACTGCCATGTCAATCCATAAGGTATGATTCCTACAGCAAGAAAGTTAGCAAAATCTGCAAACCAAGGCACATGCTTATAATTTATTGACATAAGAGATTCATTCGGAAAAGATTCATTGATTTCATGACTACCCCCTTGTGGTCCTTCAGCATTTTCTAACCTAGATAAGTGATCAACTACTAAATTTTTAGAGCCTTTCTTATCTTTAATTTCTAGATCAAATTCTTGCAATAGAAGAACCTAATGAATCAATCTAGGTTTAGCATCTTTCTTAGCAAACAAATATCTCAAAGCTGCAAGATCCGTATAGATTATAACTTTAGATCCTAACAAATAAGACCTAAACTTATCACATGCATAAACAACAGCCAACATTTCTTTTTCAGTGGTTGTATAATTCACTTGAGGCGGTGACAAAGTATGAATAGCATAGTAAATCACATGCAAATGCTTACCAATCTGTTGACCTAACACACAACCTACTGCTAAGTCACTTGCATCGCACATAATTTCAAAAGGTAACTCCAAAGTAGGAGAAGTGATTATAGGTGCAGTTGTAAGGGCCTTCTTTAAAGAATTAAAAGCATGCATACAATCATCAAAAAATTCAAAAGGCACTTCCTTAACCAATAAATTAGTTAAAGGCTTAGCTATTAGTGAGAAATCCTTATTGAATCGTCTATAGAAACCAGCATGTCCTAAGAATGATCTTATGCCCTTAAGTGTAGTGGGTGGAGGTAATTTCTCAATCAATTCAACCTTTGCTCTATCCACTTCAATGCCCCTACTGGAAATCTTATGGCCAAGAACTATACCCTCTTTAACCATGAAGTGACACTTTTCCCAATTTAGCACTAGGTTAGTTTCCTCACACCTAGCCAACACTCTATCTAAATTATTTAAACATAACTCAAAAGAGTCTCCATAGACTGAAAAAATCATCCATGAAAACTTCCATGATATTCTCAATCATATCCCCAAAGATAGAGGTCATGCACCTTTGTAAATTTGTAGGTGCATTACATAACCCAAAAGGCATACGTCTATAGGCGAAAATGCCATATGGACAAGTAAAAGTGGTCTTCTCCTGGTCACTAGGGTATATAAGAATCTGAAAATAGCCCGAATACCCATCTAAAAAGCAATAATGAGAATGCCCAGCTACGCTTTCCAACATTTGATCAATGAAGGGTAAAGGGAAATGATCTTTCCTAGTAGCTAAATTTAACTTCCTAAAATCAATACAAACCCTCCAACCCGTGGTGGTTCTAGTAGGAATCAATTCCCCATTCTCATTGCTAACTGTTGTCGTACCTCCTTTCTAAGGTACACAATGTATTGGGCTTACCCAAGAACTATCCAAAATTCCATAGATAATCCCAGCATCTAACAATTTGATGACCACTTTCTTAACTACCTCTTTCATATTTGGGTTAAGTCTCCTTTGCCTATCGGCCCTAGGTTGACAATCATCTATCATATTAATACTATGCATAACAACATTAGGACTAATTCCTTGCAAATCAAAAATTTGCCAACCTATACTCTTTATTCTCTTTTTAACCACCTCTACTAGCAAAGATTCCTGATGAATAGTAAGTTTATTAGACACAATGATAGGTAAAGTATGATTTAAACCAAGAAATGCATACCTCAAATGACTAGGTAGCTCTTTCAACTCTACCGTAGGAGGAATTACAATTGAAGGTGGTATAGGTGCATCATTTCGATATAAGTATTTTGGCCTTGCACCCTCTTGCTCTTCCTTCCCACTAGCTTCTTCCTCAATGACCTCATCATCTATATCTGCTTCATTAAATACTGCTGCAACACAATCATTAATGACATCATTCTCATGCATATATTCTCCTCCATGGGGTATCTTAAGGCCCTATCCATGCGATATTCTACACTATCATCCCCCACTCTTAAAATTAATGAACCCTCATAGACATCAACCAATGCCCTACCTGTTCTCATGAAAGGTCTCCTTAAAATCAATGGGCATTTCACATCATATGTAAAATCTAAAATGACAAAATCGGCAGGCAAAATAAATTTGTCAACCTTAACTAATACATCTTTCACTATACCATTTGGCTTTTTAATGGACTGGTCAGCTAATTGTAAAACCATTGAAGTAGGTTTAACATAATCTAACCCCAACTTCTTGAAAATAGATAATGGCATAAGGTTAATGCTGGCCCCCAAATCGCATAAACACTTAGGAAACTCAACATCCCCTAAAATGCATGGAATAGTAAAACTACCATTATCTTTCAGCTTAGTAGGCAAATTATTTGTAATAATAGAACTACATGCCTCAGTCAATTCAATGGTTGAAACATCTTCCCAACTTCTTTTCTTAGCAATTAAATCTTTAAAAAACTTTGCATAGTTAGGAATTTGTGTTATAGCCTCAACAAAGTTTAAATTTATATGCACATGTTTCAATTTATCAAGAAAAGATTGAAATTGCTTATCTTGATTCTCTTGCTTCAACCGTTGTGGAAATGGTGGTCGTGGTTGAAAAACCCTTGAAATTTTTTCTTGTACAACCCCACGTGCTCGCAACAGGTGTTACGCTCGCGATAGAAGGCTTTTCTACTGTAACTTGCATGCTCGCGATATCCTTCTCACTCGCGATGGTGGCAGCTCCTTCTTCTGTCGTGCTCGCGACAGGTGTCGCGCCCTTCTACACAAAGATCATCTTGCTCTTTATATTCATGCACACTACCAAACTTGTTAGTGGTAACAAATTCATTAGTGTAAGACTTTCCTGACCTCAAATTTATGTCCTTTAAATGTTCTCTTGGGTTCTCCTCTGTATTGCTTGGTAAATTCCCTTATACTCACGACGAAAGAGCCTTGGCAATTTGCCCCAATTGAACTTCTAAATTATGAATGGAGGAAGCTTGATTCTTGGTTATTTGATCAAACTTAATTTCCATCCTCTTTTGGGACTCCTCTTGAGCATTAAACTTCATATTTATGCCCTCCAAAAATCTATCCATCTTTACTTCCAAGGCACCAAACCTATCTTGAGGTTGTTGAAACCCCACAGCCCTATTTTGGTTGCTACTATTCTCCCAAGAAAAATTCGGGTGGTTTCTCCAACCAGGGTTGTAAGTGTTTGAATATGGGTTTCCTCTTCCTTGTCCTTTGATAAAACTAACTTGTTCTTTAGTACTAACCATACCCAAATTACACCCTTCACTTCCATGGTCTAATTTCCCACATATACTACACCCACTAGGTGGATTACTACCCATACCGAGGCTATTAATTTTCTGAGTCAACTACTCAACTTGAGCCTGCAAAGCTACTACCGAATCTACTGCATGAACTCCCCTTACATTGGAGAAATTTGTCTCCCTAGCTCTCTCGGTTGGCCACATGCAGTTGTTCATTGACATTTCCTCCAATAACTCGAATGCAGCCTCCGTGGTCTTCCTCATAAGAGATCCCCCAGCTGCCGCATCAATGGTGCCTCGAGTTGTTGGATTTACACCGTTGTAGAATGTTTGTATCAGTATATCCCTTGGAAGATTGTGGTGTGGGAAACTTTGCTGCAATTCTTTGAACCTTTCCCATGCCTCATACAAAGATTCAGAGTCATGTTGAACAAAAGTGGTGATATCCTTTATAACTTTGGCAGTTTTTGCTAGGGAAAAATATTTTGATAAAAAGGCTTGGGCTAATTGATCCCAAGTTGTGATAGAGCCCCTAGTAAGGGAATTCAAACAAGCTTTTTCTTTGTCCTACAATGTAAAAGGAAAAAGCTTAAGCTTGATTGCATCCGCCGAAACTCCATTAATCTTAAAAGTATCACAGATTTCTAAGAAATTTGCCAAATGAGCATTTGGATCCTCATTTGCCAAACCATAGAATTGTATACTGTTTTGAATCATTTGTAAAAGCAATGGTTTTATTTCAAATTGGTTTGCGTTTACTGTGGGTCTTACCACACCTTGTTAAGCACCACTCAATGCTGGCATGGCAAAGTCCATTAATTGCGGTGGATTGTCTTCTTCAGCCATAGCAATTCTCCTATTCCAATTCTTCTTTTTATTTGACTTGCGGTTACTCGAAAGAAATCTCTCTATTTCTAGATTCAACGGTTCAAGTTCTTCTTGCGACCTCCTTGTACGATCCATGAATTGTCAAATCCTGAAAATTCAGAACAAAACAAAAACAATTTAAATATTGTAATCCAAAATCTTAAATCAAGGTTCATAATGCAATAAATTTAATCAATCAAAATCCCCGACAACAGCGCCAAAAACTTGATATGCTTTTTCTAAAAGCATAAATACCGCAAGTATACGGTGTACCGGTTATAGTACTTTAGATATCGATCCCACGAGGAAATGTTGATTTTAATTACCCACTATTACTACTCAATTTTAATCCTGTTTACGATGTTCATAAGTGGAAATTAATTCTAACTACTCTATTGCATAAATTAATTAAATCCTAGATAAGTATAATCAAATAAGACAATAAATATAATGAAATTAAATAATCCTGCACTTGATACCATTATTTTAATTATAAGTTTTAATCATATTAGTAAGCCAAGTTGGAATATATTTCTAATCCACTCTCTCGACATGAATTAGATTGCCTGAGACATGCAATTAAAGTGCTAATTCTCAACTCTCGTTAATGAACTAGTTGATTTTAATTACACATTTTAAGATTATCTACCAACTAATAACAATTATCTCCACATGTGATCTCTCAAACTATGCTTTGATAATGAATTTCCTATTAACTTTCAATAAGATGTTGCTCTCGCTAACTCTCTTATTTATGACCATTTTGTTGATTTTTAGAGAAGGAATTGCACATTTAAGGTCGTCTTCCTTAACTTATAATGATACTAATATAATTTTAATAGTAAATTCTACACTCAAAGATTAACTAAGTAAATGGAAATAGAAAATTATCATATATAAACAAATGCAAAAACATAATATTCATGTAAAAGATTACAAGGAAGAAAAATAAAACATAAGAACAAGAAGAAGGGGATCTCTCAACCCTTTTTCCCTTCACACAAGATGTCTTCTCCCTTGCTTTTTGTCTCCTCTTCAAGTCATGAAAAGATAAAGTATAAATACAAAAAATCTCAAGATCACAAAAGAATCAAAATCCAGAAAATCAACACTTAAAAATCTGTTCACATGGCATATATATGCCTCTCTAAAAGTTATGGCTATTCAAAGATAACCCTTTACAAAAGTTGCCATTGTTCATAAAAAAATTTCATCACTTCAGAAATTCAACTTCTCATCCGCACTATGTCGCGACCTCGCGACAAGACACGCTCATGCTTGGCTGGCTCCACTGGCTATCGCGAGCTCTCCTCCTAGGTTGTCGCCCATGTGACAATGCGTGCTTCTAGCTGCTGGCCTGGCTCTCTTCCTCGCTTGCTGTCGTGAGCTCTCCTCCTTGTCTCGCTCGCGACACAACCCTTACAACTCTCATTCCTCTCCTTCTTCCAATTGACTCCTTTAAGCTTTAATTCATTCCCTTCTCTACAAAATAAATAAAACAACCACACACACACACAAAACACATAAAAGCAACAAAAAATAGATAAAATACCAAAATAATAAACACAATACTAAACAAAACTACACATTAAAACACAATATTTATGAGCTTTTCAAGCTCATATCATAGTCATTGTTATGGGAATAACAATGAATTAAGATAGTATGCTCTCTCTGATAAGTTGATTTCTGTCTTACGGATCATAAGGACTAGAATGTCAATCAGAGACCATAGATACATGTTTAGAACATGGTATATGGATTCGATCCATTCATGAGAACACTACATGGTACAAGTCATAAGTGTTTCTCATGTGAAAGTTTTGCATCAGAGTTCTTAGACCTAAAATCTCTATAAAACTCTTTATGAATTAGTTTGTACTTTGACATACACCTAACGTGCTCGTAATAGAGTGACAAGTATCAGTATGCTTGGGTATGCATTGATTCATGTTAGAGAGAATAAGAGAAGTGAAGGAATTACCCCTCTCAATAAGAGAGAAAATATCATCGGCCACTTGATCAGTGAACTAAGAAGTGTATGGCCATACCGAGATGAAATAATGAGTAATCATTATTTATCTAAGAGTTCAGTATCACTAGAATATCAAGAAAGGAATTAATACATAGAATGATGACTAGTTTCATGCCTTATATTAATTCTAATATTTATGGGTAAGGGACTATGCAAAATTGCATTAGGTCACTAAATGCCATTTGCATTTTCATTTAATTTGGAATGCTATAATATCTTGCTAGAGAATATATATAGCCTTTGAATTAATTCATTGCCAATATTAAATGGACCTATAGGTTCGCACTCAAAGCATTGGGCTTAAAATATTTAAATAAAGTATTGGGCATTAATTTGAGCTTTTAATTAAAGTCGAATTAATGTATGTAATGGGTATTAAAATTGCTATTGGACCATGGTCCATGAGAGAGAGAAATTCAGCCCACAAGTTCTAATTTCAATTAATTAATTATCTTGTATTAATTAAGTTAATTGAGTATTAAAGCCTAAAAGAATTTGAATCAAATTAAATCACTTAAATAAGAGATGGAGTGACCGAAATTCCAAGATAAAATCAAGGGAATTTCGGCACATGCATATTAAGTATTAAGTGATATTATTTGATTAAATGGCTTATGATTATTTCAAATCAATTTGAATTTAAAATTTAAAAGAATTTGATTTAATGTATGTCACTTGATTTTAGGAGGTGATGGAGGATGAATTAACTATCTCTTAGATAGTTAATTTCGGAATTAACTCTTAATAATAGATGACATATATATTTTTTTGTGGAAATAAGAAACCCTAGGTGTGAAACTCTCTCTCTCTCTCACATAATTTTTCTTAGCCGAATTCACAAGGAGAAAGGATTGTTCCTTGTTTCTCGTGTGTTCTTGGACAGCAACAGAAACTAAAAGAAGTGCAAGATCAAATCTTGTAGCTTCAATCCATTGCCATCACACAATATTTAATTAGAGAGCTAGCAATCTTGATTTTAAGCTGTCATTGTAATTGTGTGTGTGAACATAGAGAGGAGTGGTGTAATGACCTCAACACCAGCCTGGCCATGAACAGTAAATTCCGATGGTGAATAGTGCACCCGAGCCGTAAATCGGACCCAAAAGTGAAAAATATTTTATTTGACCATCAGAAAATATTGGTCATGGTAAGTTCGAAGTTGAAATTTGAAGTGAAACCGAGGTCAAATAGGCCTCCGAAAGTCAAAAATACGAAAATGTTTACGAGTCAATTTCCCTAGTAAGAAAGGTGACTTGATTTTGCTTAAATTTTTAAATATAGCAAATGAACTCTAAAAATTGCCATATTTTGTAGTTCTTAATGAAATTTTATGAAGAATATTTTGGTGTAAAAAAATAAATTTTTCGGCGATGTCGATAGTTGTCAAATCGAACCAGTTTGGTTGAATCAGATCGATAACGGACTCCGATTGAGCCAAAATTTTGTGTACTACCTATTTTTGATGTGATAAGAATTATGGAATCAAATTTGGAGTGTGTTTGAGTGAGGAAATGGGAGAAATCACTTTGGGATTTGAATTAGGTTATTATTGGGCTTTAATTAATTAATTAAGCCCAATAACCAATCCATGCCCATTTCACCCTTAAAGAGGAGATATAAATAGATGGAATTTTCTGAGACTCGCCAGCAGCTTCATCTTCTTCTCCACGTTTTCTTCTTGGCCGACCACTCCTCACCATTTTTTTAAGTTTTTTCTTCTTTTCTCTCTCCATTTCACACTAAATTAAGACTTAGAATAGTAATTTCTGCCACCCTAGTTAAGTTTAGTGCCCTCCTCTCTTCAAAAGAAGGAATAAAATCAAGGAAAATCAAGAGAGAGAGTTTAGGATTTCATTTGGGGTAAGTGAAAACAATCGGTTAAATTTCTTTTTAAGGTGCCTATTTATGTTTTTGGGTGCCTAGATTTCATTTTTGATGTTAATTTTAGCATTTAAGGTCAAGAAAGTAGGGTTTTGAATGTGTTATTTTTCGGCCTCCATAGGGAATCAAGGTGATTTGCAAGCTTCCAAGGCTAAGGGCAAAGAAAAGGAAGCTTAGGCAACCTAGAGCAAGAAGGAAAGGTTAGTGACTAATAAATCTTAATATTTCCTTTGATTTTTGGTCAAATAACCTTTATGTAACTTAGGGTAAAAGAGATAAAATGATGTTTAATTGAAAGTAATGGTAGATTAGTGTTAAGAGACCTTAAATAAGTGTGTTTAAATGCTTGAATGGAGTGTTACATGAAAATAAAGTGTGGGTCCTTTGTTGGCCGAACAAAGCACTAAAGAACACTAAGGTTTATTTTGTAAATTTTGATGATTTTGTGCTTCAAAATCATAGTAGAAATGAAATAACATACTTGAGAATTTTTATGAAATTTATAGAAATTAAATGAATATTTTAGAGACAATTTTCAATTATGTAAGTAATGGAATTGTTGAATTAATGTGAAATAATGAGCAATTTGACGAGAAAGTGAATGACTTTGGTGAATTATGGTAAAATAATTCACAAATCATGTGAAGGAATTGAAAAGAATAAATAATAAGTTAAACGAGTATTCTTAAGTAATGAAATAATAAGAAAATTAAGTTTGATTGAAATTTTTGTGAAAAATACGCCCTTAGAAATAGTCTGGCAGTAAAAGCCTAGTTCAGGATATAATTAGCTAGCCATAGGGACATCTGTACAGCGGTGCAAGTCATGGCGACTTGCTTAGTTATGGTAGGATCACTGATCTCCATAACTTCTATTTGTATCTGGTATCTGCTATATGGAAAAATGGTCTTTGAGATCATTTTTCAGTCTGTATGTGGCCCATGGGGTCCACGTCCAGAGTATCCAGTCTGAGAATTTCTGTCGGTACTGTACTAAGGGCATGAAAGTGATGATAAGTTAAAAGAAATGAAAAGAATGATAAAAATGAAGTTTAAAATGGAAAAAGGGCTTAAATGAAAGAAAATGAAAGTTTAAGGGCAAAATGGTAATTTTGCCAAAGTATGTAATTAATAAGTAAGAAATAGTTAACAAGGGCAAAATGGTAATTTTGGCAACCTAACAATGTCAAAAGATTAAGTTTTTATGGTATAAGGACTAAAACGTAATTTTATCGAAAATAATATAATAAAGCATAAATGATGAATATGAAAGAAATTATGTAATGAGAATGAAAATAAATGACTATATTGGCAAATTTGTAAATATTAAGACAAAAAGGACATTTTTGGAATTTAGTAAGATTTCGAGGACTAAATGGAGAATTTGCCAAAAGTTATGTAATAAATGAGAAAAAGTGTAAATAATGTGAAAAACAACTGCTTTTATTTGAATTTGATTAAGATGTGTTTAATTGTATTTATTTTAAAAATTTAATTCATATGATCATATTATAATTGAGGAATATATATTGCAAAGAAAGTATTAGGATTGTTTTTCACCACTGGGCACAAGTTATGCTCAGCATGTAGTTTCTGCTGCATGTAGGTACCGAGTTGGAGGAGCAGTGATGCACAAATGGAAGAAGTTATTTTGTTAAGTAGCTTATATAGGTTTTGGCATATATATAAACAGACTGTTATGTATGAATACAAGATTATGTAAAGATATGGAAATATATATGTGTGTGTGCATGTAGTTATGATCTGTTTTGAGTTGATGGTTGATTGATGGGAACTTTGAAGAATGAGATGGTTGTTTTAGAAGTGTTATGCCTCTGAGAGGCTGTGTTTTGTCTATTTTTCAGGGGGCTAGTTACATATACAGCCATTATATGGCCGAAATTTTATTATATGAATAGTAACCCAGGACAGTTATAGGTCATTAAATACCTAAGTAAATTGGTAATAATGAATTTTGGTATTATTTTAAAGTTATTATAAAAGAAAATAAATTTTACCGGTTTGCACGCACTATTCAGTTAGATCAGATTGATATGGGTGTTACAATTTTATTGGTATCAGAGCAAAGGTTTAGGCGGTTCTAAAATCGGAGTGGGTATTAATTGATTTATCTGTATATACATGCCAATTATGTTTGGGAAGTGAGTGTTTTGGAACTAATGTGCATCTGCTCCTTTTGTTTTATAGTGAAAAGATGTCTACTGACCAAGGACAACAGTCAGCTGACAGCAGGAGTGAGGCATCAAGTAATATTGGGCGACAAGAGGCCCCACAACAGAATCCTCCTCCTATGGCACCGCATCCTTTCCCTCAGCCAGACTTTCTTGATTTGATGGCTGACTACATTCAGCAGCGACTGCAGGAAGCTCCAGCTCTGGCGCAGCCTTAGCCAACAGTAGTGTAGATTTAGCCAGCCCCACCTAGACGGAGATCTATTTTGGAATAATTGAAGAGATTGGGGGCAGAAGACTTTGCTGAAAGAGAACCATTGACACCTTCAGTGGCTGAAGAATGGCTATATAAGATAAAAAGATTGTTTGAGATAACTCATAGTCCTCTGAAAGAAAAGTTTGAAGGCGTTGTAGCATTACTTCAGGGTCCTGCATTCATTTGGTGGGATTCAATTAGAAGACATACTCCTGCAGATCAGTTGAGTTAGGAGTTCTTTGTGGACCAGTTTGAGAAGAAGTACATTGGGTCCAAGTATAAAGCCACTATGCAAGAGGCTTTCTGGAGATTAAAATAGGGAAATAAGACAGTGGCAGAGTATGAACGGCAGTTCGAGCGATTGAGTGCCTACCTGGATGAAGGCCAAGCTGCAGAGGAGAAATTGTGTTACAGATTTAAGAGAGGCCTGCATACCGAGCTCAGATAGATTATTGGAGCTCAGAAGTATCCCACTCTGCGTGCCATGGTTGAAGCCACCATAAAGTTAGAGACTAGACAGGCTGAGCAGGCTGAAAGGCAGTCCAGGTTCCAGCAAAAGAAAAAATAAGGGCAGTTTAGTGGTAAAGGGAAGAAGGCAAAGGGATCTCAGGCATCTCAGGGACAGTCACAGGCAGGAGTAGGTTGAGGTCAGGGTGGTGCATCTCGAGGCAGAGCTCCGACTGTTAGTACCCCTCGGGACCGAGATAGTGGTTCTGCAGTGGCTTGTGAGCACTTTGGTAAGTTTCACTCTGGAGAGTGCAGATTTCTGACAAGAGCCTGTTTCAGATGTGGGTCCAGAGATCATCGGATCAGAGACTGTCCTGCCATGCAGACTGCCTCAATTAATTCACCGGTATTAGGTACAGGATCCTCAGCTCCTAGGGGTCAGGGTAGGTGAGTTGCCCCTCATACATCAGCCTCTAGACCGATTGGGCAGACATCACAGGGTCAGAGGAGAGCATCGAGTCAGACCTATACTGTCAGAGCACGTGAAGATGATGATGCTCCAGATGTGATAGTAGGTAAATTTTTCTTGCTATATGATTCAATACATGCATTGATTGATACTGGTTCCACACACTCCTACATTAGTACTGCTTTAGCAAGGGAAAAAGGGATGATAGAGGCATGCTTGGACCAGGATATCTTGGTGAGTAATCCTCTAGGGCATAGTGTGGTGGTAAATACAGTATTCAGACAGTGTCCTATTAGTACCCAGGGACATATCTTCCTGGCAAACTTGATTGCTTTACCTTTTCATGAGTTTGACGTGATTTTGGAGATGGATTGGTTATCCACTCATCATGCAACTTTCGACTGTAGAAGGAAGAGAGTTACTTTAAAGCTTAGTGGTGATCAAGAGATTACAGTGGTAGGTGAAAGAACTGATTTCTTATCTGATGTGATATCTGCCATTGTTGCAAAAAGGTTAATTAAAAAAGGATGTGTAGCTTACTTGTGTTATGCGGTGGAAGAAAAGAAAGTCAGTCCAAGGGTGTCAGAAGTACCTACCGTCCGAGAGTTTCAAGATGTCTTTCCTGATGAGTTGCCAAGCTTACCACCTGACAAGGAGGTAGAATTTTCCATTGATGTTGCTCCAGGTATTGCACCTATTTCTATTGCTCCCTATAGGATGGCGCCTGCAGAGTTAAAAGAATTGAAGATTCAGTTACAAGAATTGCTGGATAAGAGATTTGTTAGGCCTAGTGTTTCTCCCTGGGGAGCGCCAGTCCTATTTGTAAAAAAGAAAGATGGTACACTCAGGTTGTGCATCGATTATAGGCAACTGAACAAAGTTACTATTAAGAAAAAGTATCCTCTCCCTCGCATTAAAGACTTGTTTGATCAGTTTAAGGGAGCAAGTGTTTTCTCAAAAATTGACTTGAGATCAGGCGATTAACATATGGGAGTAAAAGAGATTGATGTGCCGAAGACTGCTTTTCGCACCAGGTACGGCCATTATGAGTTTCTAGTCATGCCTTTTGGACTTACAAATGCTCCGGCCGCTTTTATGGACTTGATGAATAGGGTTTTCCACCCCTATTTGGACCAGTTTGTAGTAGTTTTTATTGATGACATTCTGGTTTACTCCAAGACGCTAGAAGAGCATGATAAGCATTTGAGGATTGTCCTGCAGACTCTGAAAGAAAAGCAGTTATATGCTAAGTTCAGCAAATGTGACTTCTGGTTAAGTGAGGTGTCTTTTCTGGGACATGTGATCTCGGCAGAAGGTATTAAAGTGGATCCTTCGAAGATTGATGCGATTCTCCAATGGAAACCACCCAAAAATGTTACTGAAGTGAGGAGTTTTCTGGGTTTAGCCGGGTATTATAGGAGATTCATCAAAGGTTTTTCTACAGTTGCAATACCTTTAACTCGGTTACTACAGAAGAATACTAGATTTGTGTGGATTGGTGCTTGTCAAGAATGCTTTGAAAGACTTAAAAGTTTGTTGACTGAAGCTCCAATTCTTACTCAACCTGAGTCGGGTAAGGATTTTGTGATCTATAGCGATGTATCCAGGAATGGGTTAGGTTGTGTTTTGATGCAAGAAGGTAAAGTGGTTGCATATGCCTCCCGACAGTTGAAGACACATGAGAAGAACTACCCTACCCATTATCTAGAGTTAACAGCCATTGTTTTTGCGCTGAAAGTGTGGAGACATTACTTGTATGGCGAGAGATGCTATATCTACTCAGATCATAAGAGTTTAAAATATCTACTTACCCAGAAAGAGCTCAATCTTAGACAAAGGCGCTAGTTGGAATTGATCAAGGATTATGATTGCTACATCGACTACCACCCAGGAAAAGCTAATATAGTAGTCGATGCACTTAGCAAGAAATTTATGTCAGCTCTCCGAGCTATGAATGTCCATTTAAGTTTAGCTTCAGATGGAGCTCTGGTAGCTGAATTGCAAGCAAAGCCTGACTTTGTGCATCGAGTTAAGACTGCTTAGGAAGAAGATGATCAGTTGATGAGTATTAAAAATAGGCTTCAGAATGGCAGTTGATATGCTTTTTCTAGAAGCTAAATTACCGTAAGTATACGGTGTACCGGTTATAGTACTTCAGATATCAATCCTACGAGGAAATGTTGATTTTAATCACCCACAATTACTACTCAATTTTAATCTTGTTTACGATGTTCAAAAGTGGAAGTTAATTCTAACTATTCTATTGCATAAATTAATTAAATCCTAGATAGAATAATCAAAGAAGACAATAAATATTATGAAATTAAATAATCATGCATTTAATACCATTATTTTAATTATAGTTTTTAATCTTATTACTAAGCCAAGTTGGGATATATTTCTAAACCACTCTCTCGACATGAATTAGATTGCCTAAGACATGCAATTAAAGTACTAATTCTCAACTCTCGTTAATGAACTAGTGGATTTTTAATTACACATTTTAAGATTAAACACCAACCTATAGCAATTATCTCCACATGTGATCTGTCTAACTATGCTTTGATAATGAATTTCCTATTAACTTTCAATAAGATGTTGCTCTCGCTAACTCTCTTATTTATGACCATTTTGTTAATTTTCAGAAAAGGAATTGCACATTGAAGGTCGTCTTCCTTAACTTATAATGATACCAATAAACTTTTAATAGAAAATACTACAATCAAAGATCAATATTATAAATAGAAATAGAAATTTGTTCATATATAATCAAATGCAAACATAATATTCATGTAAAGATTACAAGGAAGAAAAATAAGAAATAAGAACAAGGAGAAGGGGATCTCTCAACCCTTTTTCCTTTCACACAAGATGTCTTCTTCCTTGCTTTTTGTCTCCTCTTCAAAACATGAAAAACAAAAACTAAAGTACTAAAAGAAATTAATGTTCTTAAGATCACAAAATCTAATTCTCCAAAAAATTCCTCCTAAAATTCTATTCACTTGGCATATATATGCCAATCCAAAAGTTATGTTCCTTCAAAAATCCTTTCACAAGAGTTGTATTGTTTTGAGAAAAGGTGCATCACTTCATAAATTTGAACTCCTCATCCGCACTGTGTCGCGACCTCGCGACACTGTCGTGCTCGCGACAAGACACGCCTCTGCTTGGCTGGTTCCGCTGGTTGTCGCGAGCTCTTCTCTTTTTGTCACCCTCGCGACATGGCACACCTCAGCTTACTTTCTTCATCGCCTTCCGTCGCGCTTGCGACACCTCAAATGCAGCTCACTTGGATTTATTTCCTCCACTTAACTCCTTTAATCTTTAAGTCATTCCCTTCTCCTATAAAACAAATAAAACAAATACACACACACAAAACACATAAAGCAACAAAATATAGATAAAATACTAAAACAATAAACACAATACGACACAAAACCACACATTAACACACAATATTTATGAGCTTTTCAAGCGTATATCAATTCCCCACACTTAAACCTTTGCTTGTCCTCAAGCAAAAACTTAAAAATGTTAGACACCATCAAAGCTCAAACACAAAAACATAAAATATGAAATATGGAGTTGTCCTTCTTAAGATTCTCACAAATTAACACACAATAGGTTTCTTAAACATAGTAATCATGAGTCAATGTCAACAAATACAAAAATAAAATCATGGATCTATAAAATCTAATACTTATATGCCCCAAATAAGATAAACAAGAGAATGCAAAGTACAATGATATAAAGCTCTTAAAATCTTTATTTCTTACAACATGTACTCTTATCCTAACAAGTAATACAAAATGTAGAGTTATTCTCTCATAATTTCTGCCTTACATCACTCAAATGTTTAATGGATTGTGTTTAACTCATATTTCCTCTTATACCACCACATACCATAGGCTTGTATTAAATAAAAATCTCCATCACTAGTATAAAATAATGCACAAAATCAAAAGGGTCTTTAAAGGGTTATAGCTTGGCTTAGGTTAAGGTAGGAAAATTTTGGTTAAGTAGCTCATTCATGTGGAAAATGTAGCAAATACTCCAACAAGTAAGATTTTGTATTGCAAAGGTTGCATTAAAGCATAATATTTATCTTACTAATTAAATTTCCATAATCCTTTATAGCGATTCTTCAATTCCCACTAGTTTTCATTTATGCTCAAATTCAACTAGCTGCCTTTTCTTTCTTTTGTTTCATTCTTTTGAAAGGAAACTAGTTTAGCATTGTTTTTTCTTTATTTCTTTCTCTCTCTCTCTTTTTTTTTTACTAACTAAGGAAGTACTAGTGGCTTTAAATTTCAGGGATTAGACACATATTCAAAAAATCATGCTGAAAATATATCAATACTATATCCTACTCATCAAAGCTTAACTACATTTTCACATAAGGGTTAGGCTAAAAGTTGAATTAGTTAGAAATTGGCAAAAGGCTAAAAATAAGCTCATGAATAAAATAGTTTAGGCTCAAAATGGCTACCTAAAGTCAAAAAGGTAAGTTTTTAAAGCAAGCCAAAATAGTGTAATCTAATGCCCTTATCATTTTTCATGCACATCTCATACTAAATGTGATCTCAAAAATTATCTAACACAAGTTCTAGAGTAATGAATACAAGAGGAATTCTCTAAAAAAAAATAAAAAAAATAAAAATAAAAATTTTTTAATCTGTTAAGGCTCAAAAGCTCACCATAGCTATGATAAAACTCTACATCATGCATTCTCACTATTCTAAAGAACATGCTTAAAGTAACTTGGCTTAAAAGAACCATATACCAAAGTACTTTACCTAAACATGCCTATCCATAGAAACATAATCATATTAAAACTAAAGATCCTTAATTCTAAGTAGTAAATGTATCAAATCAACTCATAATTAACTATGCAAAGACTAATTACATATGTTAATAGGCAATAATCTCACAAAGAATAACTCCAGCACACAACTTAACATAAAGCATAAAAAATTTAACACTAATCCTATATGCATACTACCAACTAGCTTCCCCACACTTGAAGGACACAATGTCTTCATTGTGTAAGGAAGACTCCGTAAAACAAAACATATAACACAGACAAGCACAACATAAACAGCACGAAAATAGAGCAAAAAAAATTAAAAATAGGAAAAGGTAACATTACTCATTGGCCCCACTTAGGGACCCCGGTGGAGAAGGCGTGAAACGAATATTGTGGTGGCGAAAGAAGGAAAGGAGCTTGCGGTTGACGCTCTTATGACTCTTATGCATTTGCTGGACAGTCGCCTCAAGGAAATCCATCCGAGCCGCCATGCTTTGATTGGCAGCCTCAATCCCATCCAACCGAGACATGACCCACTGCAATCCAGCATTGTCCTCTTACGCAGCACCGACACTGGGCTTATCCCGATCATCTCAACCTATACCAAAATCACTTGCCATAGCAGCTTCTTCTTCATCATCAGCCTCATCGGAATCATCAGGTTCAGCAGCAGTAGATGTTGCAGGTGCTTTTCCTTTGCCTTTGGCACAACTAGATCTCGTTTCCTGCACAAAACGCGATAAAAACTGCGGAGGCATAGCATGTCTATCTAAAACATGGGAGTTACGAAGATAACGGATATCCATTAAAGTCACATGTTCATTTTCAGCCAAAACAAAATTGCCTAAATCACCTAAACACCCCAAAATAATACCAGTTACCATATGACACATGCCTACAGTTTTAGTTCTAGCAATTGATGCATGGTATAACCCGTCAAAGATAAAATCTATGGGGCATGGTGTTTTACGTGATAGTAACAAATGAAGCACAAACAAGTCCTTGGATTGAACCTTGGTGCTTTCGACGCGTCCAAATAAGGCATGGCATAAATACTTATGAAATAAAAACAAGCCATTGTCCTTAATAAGTCTATTAGAGGCATTTTTGTTATTGAATGCTGTCAAGCCAGTTAGTGTTGTCCAAATTGGTCGGTGATCAAATAAATTGGAATTAAAACGTGTTCCATTCAACGGAAAACCAAACCAATATGAAGTTCGTCAAAACAAAATGTAAACTCAGCACCCTGATGTCGAAATTTAAAGTGAGTCTTTTTATTATCAACATAAGCCAATGTGGCAAAAAACTCTACAGCCCAATCCCTCCTAATAGGTAAATTCATGATAGAAAATTTCTCCCATTTCATGTATTTGATATATTTATCAAATTGAGCAGTCAAACCTAAATCATTAAGTAATTCAGTATCTAGATGCAAAAGGCCTACATAGGTTTTGGTGTTAAAAAACTTAAACTTTTTCCCTTCGTCTTCAGAGTAGATAGGGAAGGGACACTCAAACCTGACCTGAAGATACTCAACAGGTGGTGTTGGTGGAGAACTTGGCTCGGCAACTGGCTGCTTATCCTTGCGTCCAATGGATTTTGTGCGCACCATGATGGAAAATAAAGAAACCCAAACTGAAATCACAATAATAAGTGAAGAAGAAAGAGAAACAACACAGAATCCAGCAAAAAATCTCCACAAAATTAAAAGAGAAAGAACAGAAGAGGAGAGAACTAAAAATTTGGAGAGAAAAACGTTTAAAACTCAAGAGTTGCTGAATGGAGAAGGTGAATAGTTTACTTAGGGTTTTAACTATATATAGGGGAAGATGAAAAGGCAGCTAAAACCCTAAGAAATTCAAATCCCGTGTCATGTTGCGACCTCGCGACAATGTCGCGCTCGCGACAAGGCACGGTATTTGAACTAGCGAGCTCGCGAAGCAAATCGCTCTCGCGATAGAGAGTAGATGCCATATCCCCAAAAGCAGCAATCGCGCTCGCGACAGAGCCTTATTGCCCAAATTAAGATGAATTAGTCGCGCTCGCGAACAGGGCACGATCGCGACAGAGTCCTGTGATCCGTCCCACTCATTTTTGTTGCGCTCGCGACAAAGATTAAATGGTCATGACTTAAAATATATATTTTTTTAAATGGAAATATCAAAAACATAAATAAAGCAAACATAAACACCAATAAAATAAAAATAAAAATATGTAAGTATTCTAAATAAGGTAATAACCAAAGAAAAATAAAATTATTTACTCAAAAACAATAGAAAGTAAAAATAAATTAATAACACTAAGCCAATTCTAAAGAGATAAAAGATACCTCTTTACTCTCATATGCTCCATCAAAATATATTTTACAGCGATGCCCATTAACTTTAAATAAGTCTCCTTTGTTATTTTTTAGTTCGAGATAACCATGGTCGAAAACTTGATTGACTTCAAAAGGTTCACTCCATCTAGACCTCAATTTTCCAGGGAATAATTACAAGCGAGAATTGAAAAGTAAAACCTTATCCCCACTCTTAAAACTTTTATATTTGATATGAGCATCATGCCACTTTTTAGACCTCTCCTTGTATAATCGTGCATTTTCATAAGCAAAAAGACGTAATTCATCAAGTTCATTTAATTGCAAACATCTTTTTAACCCAGCATCTTTCATGTCATAATTTAAAGTCTTAATAGCCCAATATGCCTTATGCTCTAACTCAACAGGAAGATGACATGCTTTTCCATACACTAACATATATGGAGTCATTCCAATAGGTGCTTTGAAAGCAGTCCTATATGCCCATAATGCATCATCAAGCTTATGTGCCCAATCTTTTCTAGAATTAGAAACAGTTTTTTCTAAAATCCATTTTAGTTCTCTATTGGAAACTACAACTTGACCGCTAGTTTGTGGGTGGTATGGAGTAGCTACTCTCTGAGCTATGAATGTCCATTTAAGTTTAGCTTCAGATGGAGCTCTGGTAGCTGAATTCTAAGTAAAGCCTGACTTTATGCATCGAGTTAAGACTGCTCAGGAAGAAGATGATCGGTTGATGGGTATTAAAAATAGGCTTCAGAATGGCAGTTGATATGCTTTTTCTAGAAGCTAAAATACCGCAAGTATACGGTGTACCGTTTATAGTAATTCAGATATCAATCCCACGAGGAAATGTTGATTTTAATCACCCACTATTACTACTCAATTTTAATCTTGTTTACGATGTTCAAAAGTGGAAGTTAATTCTAACTATTCTATTGCATAAATTAATTAAATCCTTGATAGAATAATCAAAGAAGACAATAAATATTATGAAATTAAATAATCGTGCATTTGATACCATTATTTTAATTATAGTTTTTAATCTTATTAGTAAGCCAAGTTGGGATATATTTCTAAACCACTCTCTCGACATGAATTAGATTGCCTAAGACATGCAATTAAAGTACTAATTCTCAACTCTCGTTAATGAACTAGTGGATTTTTAATTACACATTTTAAGATTAAACACCAACCTATAGCAATTATCTCCATATGTGATCTGTCTAACTATGCTTTGATAATGAATTTCCTATTAACTTTCAATAAGATGTTGCTCTCGCTAACTCTCTTATTTATGACCATTTTGTTAATTTTCAGAAAAGGAATTGCACATTGAAGGTCGTCTTCCTTAACTTATAATGATACCAATAAACTTTTAATAGAAAATACTACAATCAAAGATCAATATTATAAATGGAAATAGAAATTTGTTCATATATAATCAAATGCAAACATAATATTCATGTAAAGATTACAAGGAAGAAAAATAAGAAATAAGAACAAGGAGAAGGGGATCTCTCAACCCTTTTTCCTTTCACACAAGATGTCTTCTTCCTTGCTTTTTGTCTCCTCTTCAAAACATGAAAAACAAAAACTAAAGTACTAAAAGAAATTAATGTTCTTAAGATCACAAAATCAAATTCTCCAAAAAATTCCTCCTAAAATTCTGTTCACTTGGCATATATATGCCAATCCAAAAGTTATGTTCCTTCAAGAATCCTTTCACAAGAGTTGTATTGTTTTGAGAAAAGGTGCATCACTTCATAAATTTGAACTCCTCATCCGCACTGTGTCACGACCTCGCGACACTGTCGCGCTCGCGACAAGACACACCTCTGCTTGGTTGGTTTCGTTGGTTGTCGCGAGCTCTTCTCTTTTTGTCGCCCTCGCGACATGGCATGCCTCAGCTTACTTTTTTCACCGCCTTCCGTCGCGCTCGCGACACCTCCAATGCAGCTCACTTGGATTTATTTCCTCCACTTAACTCCTTTAATATTCAAGTCATTCCCTTCTCCTATAAAACAAATAAAATAAATACACACACACAAAACACATAAAAGCAACAAAATATAGATAAAATACTAAAACAATAAACACAATACGACACAAAACCACACATTAACACAAAATATTTATGAGCTTTTCAAGCGTATATCAATTCCCCACACTTAAACCTTTGCTTGTCCTCAAGCAAAAACTTAAAAATTTTAGACACCATCAAAGCTCAAACACAAAAACATAAAATATGAAATATGGAGTTGTCCTTCTTAAGATTCTCACAAATTAACACACAATAGGTTTCTTAAACATAGTAATCATGAGTCAATGTCAACAAATACCAAAATAAAATCATGGATCTATAAAATCTAATACTCATATGCCCCAAATAAGATAAACAAGAGAATTCAAAGTACAATGATATAAAGCTCTTAAAATCTTTATTTCTTACAACATGTACTCTTATCCTAACAAGTAATACAAAATGTAGAGTTATTCTCTCATAATTTCTGCCTTACATCACTCAAATGTTTAATGGATTGTGTTTAACTCATATTTCCTCTTATACCACCACATACCACAGGCTTGTATTAAATAAAAATCTCCATCACTAGTATAAAATAATGCACAAAATCAAAAGGGTCTTTAAAGGGTTATAGCTTGGCTTAGGTTAAGGTAGGAAAATTTTGGTTAAGTAGCTCATTCATGTGGAAAATGTAGCAAATACTCCAACAAGTAAGATTTTGTATTGCAAAGGTTGGCATAATATTTATCTTACTAATGAAATTTCCATAATCCCTTATAGCGATTCTTCAATTCCCAATAGTTTTCATTTATGCTCAAATTCAACTAGCTGCCTTTTCTTTCTTCTGTTTCATTGTTTTGAAAGCAAACTAGTTTAGCATTGTTTTTTCTTTATTTCTTTCTCTCTCATAAATTTGAACTCCTCATCCGCACTGTGTCGCGACCTCGTGACACTGTCGCGCTCGCGACAAGACACGCCTCTGCTTGGCTGGTTTCGCTGGTTGTCGCGAACTCTTCTCTTTTTGTCGCCCTCGTGACATGGCACGCCTCAGCTTACTTTCTTCACCGCCTTCCGTCGCGCTCGCGACACCTCCAATGCAGCTCACTTGGATTTATTTCCTCCACTTAACTCCTTTAATCTTCAAGTCATTCCCTTCTCCTATAAAACAAATAAAACAAATACACACACACAAAACACATAAAAGCAACAAAATATAGATAAAATACTAAAACAATAAATAAAATACGACACAAAACCACACATTAACACACAATATTTATGTGCTTTTCAAGCGTATATCAGCAGTGTTGAGAATTACTCCTTAAGTGTTGATGGAAGCCTCTATTTCAAGCAAAGGCTTTGTGTTCCAAACCAAGAAGAGTTGAAGAAATGTATTCTAACTGAAGCACATCACAGCAGCTATGCTATGCATCCTAGAGGCAATAAAATGTATCAAGATTTGAAAGCTTTCTATTGGTGGCCAGGTATGAAGCGAGATGTGACAGAGTTTGTAAGTAAATGTCTGATCTGTCAGCAAGTAAAAGCTGAGCATCAGGTTCCTTCAGGGTTGTTACATCCTTTGTTAGTACCAGAGTGGAAATGGGATCGAGTAACCATGGATTTTATGACAGGCTTGCCACTGACTCAGAAGAAACATAATGCCATCTGGGTGATTATAGATCGACTCACCAAGTCTGCTCACTTTTTACCAGTACGGATGGACTATCCTTTGTCAAAACTGGCGAAATTGTACATTAATGAGATAGTAAGATTGCATGGAGTGCCATCTTCCATTGTTTCTGACAGGGATCCGAGGTTTACTTCTCGTTTTTGGCACAGTTTTTAAGATGCTTTGGGTACGAGGCTTCACTTTAGTACAGCCTTTCACCCTTAGACAGACGGCCAGTCCGAGAGAGTGATCCAGTTTTTGGAAGATATGCTCAGATGTTGTATCCTAGAGTTTGGCACCAGTTGGGAAAAGCATTTTTCTCTAGCTGAGTTTGCATACAACAATAGTCATCAATCCAGTTTGAAAATGGCTCCTTTTAAAGCACTTTATGGTAGGAGTGCAGAACTCCTCTCTGTTGGACCGAACTGAGTGAAAGAAAGTTAGTAGGTTCTGATTTGATCCGTGATTCTGAAGAGAAAGTTCGAGTTATTAAAGGAAGATTGAAAAAAGCTATGGATCGTCAGAAGTCCTATGCTGATTTGAAGAGGAAGGACATAGAGTTTCAAGTTGGAGATCGAGTGTTCCTGAAAGTATCTCCATGGAAGAAGATCTTGAGATTTGGAAAGAAGGGCAAGTTGAGTCCTAGATTTATTGGCCCTTATGAGATACTTCAGCGAGTGGGTCCCATAGCTTATCGAATGAAGTTACCTTCGGATTTAGAAAAGATACATGATGTGTTCCACGTGTCTATGCTTCGTAGATATAGGTCGGACCCTAGTCACGTGATTACACCGGAGGAAAATCAAGTGGCTGATGATATGACCTAGGAGGAGGAACCAGTGAAGATCTTAGCAAAAGAAATCCGTCAACTCAGAAACAAGCAGGTTCCACTAGTAAAGGTTCTTGGTCCATGAGAGAGAGAAATTCAGCCCACAAGGTTTAATTTTAATTAATTAATTATCTTCTATTAATTAAGTTAATTGAGTATTAAAGCCTAAAAGAATTTGAATCAAATTAAATCACTTAAATAAGAGATGGAGTGACCGAAATTCCAAGACAAAATCAAGGGAATTTTGGCACATGTATATTACTTATTAAGTGATATTATTTGATTAAATGGCTTATGATTATTTCAAATCAATTTGAATTTAAAATTTAAAAGAATTTGATTTAATGTATGTCACTTGATTTTAAGAGGTGATGGAGGATGAATTAACTATCTCTTAGATAGTTAATTTCGGAATTAACTCTTAATAATAGATGACATATATATTTTTTTGTGGAAATAAGAAACCCTAGATGTGAAACTCTCTCTCTCTCACACACACAATTTTTCTTAGCCGAATTCACAAAGAGAAGGATTGTTCCTTGTTTCTCTTGTGTTCTTGGGCAGCAACAGAAACTAAAAGAAGTGCAAGATCAAATCTTGTAGCTTCAATCCATTGCCATTACACAATATTTAATTAGAGAGCTAGCAATCTTGATTTTAATCCGTCATTACAATTGTGTGTGTGAACATAGAGAGGATTGGTGTAATGGCCTCAACACCGGCCAGGCCATGAACAGTAAATTTCGATGGTGAATAGTGTACCCGAGCCGTAAATCGGACCCGAAAGTGAAGAATATTTTATTTGACCATCAGAAAATATTGGTCATGGTGAGTCTGGAGTTGAAATTTGAAGTGAAACCGAGGTCAAATAAGCGTCCGAAAGTCAAAAATATGAAAAAGTTTGCGAGTCAATTTCCCTGGTAAGGAATGTGACTTGATTTTGCTTAAATTTTTAAATATAGCAAATGAACTCTAAAAATTGCCATATTTTGCAGTTCTTAATGAAATTTTATGAAGAATATTTTGGTGGAAAAAAATGGATTTTTCGGCAATGTCGACAGTTGTCAAATCGAACCAGTTCGGTTGAATCGGATCAATAACGGACTCCGATTGAGCCAAAATTTTTTGTACTACCTATTTTTGATGTGATAAGAATTATGGAATCAAATTTCGAGTGATTTGGAGTGAGGAAATGTGAGAAATCACTTTGGGCTTTGAATTAGGTTATTATTGGGCTTAAATTAATTAATTAAGCCCAATAACCAATCCAAGCCCATTTCACCCTTAAAGAGGAGATATAAATAGATGGAATTTTCTGAGACTCACCAGCAGCTTCATCTTCTTCTCCACATTTTCTTCTTGGCCGACCACTCCTCACCGTTTTTGTTATGTTTTTTTCTTCTTTTCTCTCTCCATTTCACACTAAATTAAGCCTTAGAATAGTAATTTTTGCCACCTTAGTTAAGCTTAGTGCCCTCCTCTCTTCAAAATAAGGAAGAAAATCAAGGAAAATCAACAGAGAGAGTTTAGGGTTTCATTTGGGGTAAGTAAAACCAATCAGTTAAATTTCTTCTTAAGGTGCCCATTTATGTTTTTGGGTGCCTAGATTTCATTTTTGATGTTAATTTTAGCATTTAAGGTCAAGAAAGTAGGGTTTTGAATGTGTTATGTTTCGGCCTCCATAGGGAATCAAGGTGATTTGCAAGCTTCCAAGGCTAAGGGCAAAGAAAAGGAAGCTTAGGCAACCTAGAGCAAGAAGGAAAGATTAGTGACTAATAAATCTTAATATTTCCTTTGATTTTTGATCAAATAACCTTTATGTAACTTAGGGTAAAAGAGATAAAATGATGTTTAATTGAAAGTAATGGTAGATTAGTGTTAAGAGACCTTAAATAAGTGTGTTTAAATGCTTGAATGAAGTGTTACATGAAAATAAAGTGTGGGTCCTTTGTTGGCCGAACAAAGCACTAAAGAACACTAAGGTTTATTTTGTAAATTTTGATGATTTTATGCTTCAAAATCATAGTAAAAATGAAATAACATGCTTGAGAATTTTTATGGAATTTATAGAAATTAAATGAATATTTTAGAGACAATTTTTAATTATGTAAGTAATGGAATTGTTGAATTAATGTGAAATAATGAGCAATTTGACGAGAAAGTGAATGACTTTGGTGAATTATGGTAAAAAAATTCACAAATCATGTGAAGGAATTGAAAAGAACAAATAATAAGTTAAACGAGTATTCTTAAGTAATGAAATAATAAGAAAATTAAGTTTGATTGAAATTTTTGTGAAAATATGCCCTTAGAAATAGTTTGGCAGTAAAAGCCTAGTTCAGGATATAATTGGCTAGCCATAGGGACATCTGTATCGCGGTGCAAGTCATGGCGACTTGCTTAGTTATGGTAGGATCACTGATCTCCATAGCTTCTGTTTGTATCTGGTATCTGCTATGTGAAAAATGGTCTTTGAGATCATTTTTCAATCTGTATGTGGCCCATGGGGTCCACGTCCCGAGTATCCAATCTGAGAATTTCTGTCGGTACTGTACTAGGGGCATGAAAGTGATAATAATTTAAAAGAAATGAAAAGAATGATAAAAATGAAGTTTAAAATGGAAAAAGGGCTTAAATGAAAGAAAATGAAAGTTCAAGGGAAAAATGGTAATTTTGCCAAAGTATGTAATTAATAAGTAAAAATAAGTAAGAAATAGTTAACAAGGGCAAAATGGTAATTTTGGCAATCTAACAGTGTCAAAAGATTAAGTTTTTATGGTATAAGGACTAAAATGTAATTTTACCAAAAATAATATAATAAAGCATAAATGATGAATATGAAAGAAATTATGTAATGAGAATGAAAATAAATGACTATAATGGCAAATTTGTAAATATTAAGACAAAAAGGACATTTTTGGAATTTAGTAAGATTTCGAGGACTAAATGGAGAATTTGCTAAAAGTTATGTAATAAATGAGAAAAAGTGTAAATAATGTGAAAAACAACTGTTTTTATTTGAATTTGATTAAGATGCGTTTAATTGTATTTATTTTAAAAATTTAATTCATATGATCATATTATAATTGAGGAATAAATATTGCAAAGAAAGTATTAGGATTGTTTGTCACCACTGGGCACAAGTTATACTCAGCATGTAGTTTCTGCTGCTTGCAGGTACCAAGTTGAAGGAGCGGTGATGCACAAATGGAAGAAGTTATTTTGTTAAGTAGCTTATGTAGGTTTTGGCATGTATATAAACAAACTGTTATGTATGAATACAGGATTATGTAAAGATATGTAAATATATATGTGTGTGTGCATGTAGTTATGATCTATTTTGAGTTGATGGTTGATTGATGGGAATTTTGAAGAATGAAATGGTTGTTTTAGAAGTGTTGTGCCTCTGAGAAGCTGTGTTTTGTCTGTTTTTTAGGGGGCTAGTTACATATACAGCCGTTATATTGCCGAAATTTTTTTATGTGAATAGTAACTCGAGATAGTTATAGGTCATTGAATACCTAAGTAAATTGGTAATAATGAATTTTGGTATTATTTTAAAGTTATTATAAAAGAAAAAAAATTTTACCGGTTTGCACGCACTATTCAGTTAAGGGTGTTACAAGTGGCGTAAAGGTTGTTCCTTTGGCATTGGTGGTGAAGATCTAAGGCAAATAAATCCTTATTGGTTGCTGGTCATCATCAAAATCAAATCCTGAAGTGCATCTAAAGTTGTAAGTTTTAAAACCCTAAAATTGCATGTCTTCGATTCTTGTTTATGGATTGAGTGGCATGTATGATCAAATTTTTTAATTTTTCGCTGCATGATCATCATATAAATGTCATGTCATATTCCATCAAATACATCCAAAACTCTTCCCTTTTGTAAATATGCATGCAAAGACCAATGTCCTCATTCAAATAAAGCTTAATTAAGTTCTCGATTTATACATGATTTTTTATTTAATGTTATTATATGTGTTTCTTTATTGCTTTCCACATGCTTATAATGTGTTATTTAATTCCTTAACATGAAATGCTTGAGAAGGAGTTTGGGATGATTAATCACAAACAGTCATTTATGTAAACATTAGCGATGTTATAAATAAGAGTGAAGTCTAAACTATCTCTGGTTTTGGCTTCATGAGATAAGAACTCACTCTCCCAATGTTTTATTAGGTAGAGACTCCATGATACTTGTCCTGTAATGCCCAGTAGATGACCTCATAAGTTGATTGACAACAGTAAATAGGAACAAAATCCTATCTATTGTGAAGCGACTAGCCTTACAAGTTAAATGAACCTTGATTCGGTCTTGGAGTTTTTTAGAGCAAATTAGATGACTACAGGGTTTTGCGCCTGTCACAAACTTGGTTGGGACACTATGTGGTCTTGTCGGGTCACTCGTTACCCTCTTTCACTTTCCAAATTCTCTTTTCATTCTTTTTACCCTCTTAATCGACATCCTCTCCTCCCGTGCACAATGCAATCAAGTTTATTTCCTTTTACCTTTTATTTCTATTCTCACGTATTATCCCTGGCATCCTCTTTGCATTATTTTGTTTATTATTTATCTTGTCATTGGAGTTCAATTATGGTGCATTTCTATAGTTCTTTAAGTTTTTAATAAGTTGAGAGATTATTCTTCCCTTATCAGTTTTTTTTATTCCTTGTACTTATCTTATTGGATGTTTTGGGCAAATTACTTGTATCAATTGTTGTGTTTTTTTACCTAATTTTTCATGCACACTAAGTGTTCTATGCAATTCCTCAATGCCATTTGATGCACATTTTTTCCTCTTTTCCTCAAATTTTCTCACAAAAGTATATGCTTTGCCTTAGTTATCACTATAATTTAGATTTTGACACAATAATTTGATTGGTGTTATATCTATGCAAATTCATGATTTAATGGGCATCCTTGCCTTGTCTTTTATTTTTAATGTTTTTACATGTGCCCACACACATGAGGATTTTCAAAAGAACATTAGGGCCCTTTGAGTTAATAAAAAACAAATGGCTAGCCATAAAGCATTCTTCTTTAAGCATTTTTAGAGAGCTTTCTAATAGTACTACCTTTACCTCGACCACTATGAGCTGCCATTGTTTTTTTCTTGCTAAAGATAGCAAGATTTTAGAAGGGGGGTAAAGCTCAGCTGAGCTCACTATTGGATATAGATTCAGGAAGTTTTTGAACAATCTTAACTTTCATTTTTCTCATGAATTATTTTTATTTTTATTTCTTTTGTTTTTGTTTTTATTGTTTAATTATAGTACTTTATTTCCTTTAATATGTAATATTGTGTTAAGTTAGTTATATTTTTGCTTTATTTTTTTTATCTTTGTTTTGCTTTCTATTGTAGTTTATTTAGTTTGTTTGTAGTTATATGTTAGTTGAGTAGCTTTAGTTTGGTAGATCATGTAGTCTACAATTAGTTAGTTTGCCTAGTTTTGTTTCTAAATTTGAATTCAAAATTTTTATTAGCACTAGGATAGCTATGTTGCTTAAGGTAATTTTAGTCAATTTAAAGTTCAACTTGAACATATTTGTTAGTTTCCAAATCTTTGTACACAAGAGGCTTGTTTTGAAATTTAAAAAAATGAATGTTTGAAAGTAGTCAAGTTAGGAATTTTAGAGTGCTAGAACCTTCCTCATCACCCTTCAAAGCATTAAAACATCTCGAAAAAGTTTAGGGTCTGATTTAGGCAATTTTTCTTGTTTAATCCATGCCAAAAGACTTTTTATCTACCCTTATGCATTTTGTCCCTTGATTAGCCATTTTGAGCCTTATAAGACATGCTCAATGTGTGTGAATGATTAATTTTCTTATTACACACATCTTATACCCTATAGCTTAAAAGCTTGTATCTCCCAATTCTAAGAATTGACCACTCTAAGAATTAGAGGAATTAATCATTTAAGGGGTTTATAGTGGGTGTAGTTTCATAAAAAGGATCTAAAAATTAGGGATGTTGTCATGATTCTATTACAAATATAGGAATGTAGTTTTGTCTTTGAATTGAAAAAGCTAGCCAAGTTTGTTATCTTACATAAAGAAAGATAAAATATCGATAAAATTTTGAATCAATAAGTTAGCAATTTATAGCAAGCGTTTAAGTGTGGGGTACTTTCAACATACAAGAAAAAAGGTTATACTCTCGATTTGAGTGAGATTGTGAAAAAATAAAAGAAAATTTCTAAATACCTTCCCTCTTCTGTGCTTGAGTATTCTATATTCCTGTGAAATCAAGTTATAACAACTTTGTTGACTTTATTGTGGGTAAAGTCTTATGAGTGGATAAAGTTAGTGTTTTCAAGTGTTGAGTGGCTATTCTTATGTTTGCTTATCACTACGCTTTCTTGACTAGCCTTTACCTTGACCACACTACAACTGAATTAAATTCCTAATGATCTTTTCTTGTTTTGAGTTGTTTAGCAGAGATTACCTTAGTGATATAAAGCTAAAGGAGAGACCTATGGCTTATCTAGAGTTTCAAGTGTGAAACCACATGGACATTTTGATGTACATTAATTCTTATGCTTGGTTATTGGACTACATTAGAGTTTTAGTTTTTGAAAATGCTTAAAATGTTTTGGTCTTACACACACACATGGAAACTTGCAAGTATCTTTTTCTTTAAACGTGTCTTGGTTAAGGTGTTATTAAGTGTTGCTGTCGATTATTGATCTTAGTTTTAAACTACATGATTTTAGGCTTAGAGTTTGAGAATTTTAGAAATGTTGTTTGTTCAAATTTGCTCGAGGGCAAGCAAAAGATAAGTGTAGGGTATTTGATATTTCCAAATTATGCCTATATTTTGTTTGTTTTTTAAGTGTGTTTTAAATTTTATTTTGATATTTATTTTGTGCAATTTAAGAGGCCAAAGTTGGAAATTAACCCGGCTAGGACACTTTGTGGCTCAGTGGGGTCACTTTAAAAGCATAGAAGCTAGTAGTTGATGACTCCATTGGGACACCAAGCAGCCCTACTGGGTCACTTCAAATTGTTGTGCAAAATTGAAAGATTTTTAGCAATTTAATAACTCCGAGTGGTGGCTAGACTTCTATTGTTTTAACGAAGAGACAATTTTAGGAGATATTTTTTAGGGTTTGTTTCCTTCTTCTAGACACTATAAATTAGGGTTTTAATTTTTTTTAGCTTAGATTTAATTTTGGGATTCAAGAAGGATTTCATTGTTGAAGAAAATTGAGCTTCAAGATTTATTTTGTCTTAATCAAAAGTGTACTCTGAACTTAATCTTTTCATATTTTGATGGTTATATTCTTAATGTTTGAGTAATTCTTTTTGCTTAAGAATTCTCGAACCATATTTGTATTGGAATTTTGAGTTTAATGAATATTTTTATGTTTTCTTCTATTTTCCCTATGAATATTTATGCATTTATACTCATGTTTGGGTTTGATTTTTAATGTATCAAGAGATGATTAAATATTGAATTTGAATGTTCATTGTATATGTATATGCCTTTTTCTTTTATTTTCTACATCTAGTTGTCTTTGTTTTATGAGAGGAGGTTTTGATTGCCCTGTGTAGATTATATTTAGTTTATATGTGTTGGGAAATAGATGGATTTTAAAATAGGTGTTCGGAGAGGAGATTCATTTGAGATTTATAAATTTATAAATCTGAGCTGATACTAGTTATTAGGCTGTTCTTAATCAGAGAGCTTAGTAAATTAGAATGGTGTTCAAAGTAAGAAACCTATTTTGAGTTAGGTTTTTCCAAATATTCATGTTAGTGTAGACACTGAGCCTGAGTCAACCTTTATCAGGGTTACCTAATGAGGATAATGCTATTTTGGAGACAGCCAGGAGGTAACAAGTGCTTTCTCTTCCCCTGAATCGATGTTTATTTTGGGAAAATATTTTATCCAGTTTCAAAGGGAAAATGGTCTTTTAGAAGTGCATTTTCATTTCCAGTGGCAAATAAAATGAAGTGGTTATGATTGAGGGCTATTGGTTAACTCAAAAGTGAGTTAAGAACTCAACTCACTGGTCAAGTCCGTGACTCACCTCTGAGTCACAGCCCTTAAGTGGATGACTAACTCCCTTTTTTAGCTTGCAACTTGCCAACGAGTCACGAACTCAAACCTATGACTCACCAATGAGTAACAACCTTTGTTCTGTGACTCGCTAGTTTTCTACTTAAGATGGTTTTTGGCCCCCAATGAGTCTAGCCCATGGGTCACTTTTTGTGACTCGCTAATCACGTCTATAATTGGGTTTTTTAGCCAAAGTTCTAGATTTTCACTCTACGAAACAAGGGATAATTTCAGCCTTAAAAATCTTTATATTGGCCTTAATATTAATGAAAAATAATTAAGATGGATGGGATAGTTTTTAGGAAAAAACAACAAGAATCATTTTTCTAACAAACTAGAGAGAGAAGGAAGACAAATTTTTGCTAGGTTTTGCTCTGGTTTTTGAAAGAAGAAAAACAAAAGAAGCATGAGAGGAAGAAAAAGACGTACACTCACTGGTTCTCAAAAAACCTCTACTGAAGATAATATAAGAGGCAAAACTTAAGCTTATATGTAGATCTAGGACATTAATTCTTGTAAAAATCCATTTTATAGTTTTTTTAACTTAAGTTGCTATGTTCTTCATTTGTTTCTCAATCAATATTTTGTGAATATTGATTCTTTATGTTCTTTGTGTAAATAATATGTTATTGGCATGTTTGTGTGTATTTTGATGAGTTATGTATGAACCTATATTTTATTTGTGAGTTTGGATGAGTTTTATACCTTTAATTGCCATTTTCTCTCTCTAGAGCTCACTTTCTCTCACTTGATCAATTCATGCAAATTTTGTTATTTGATATTTTTAGACCTTGTTTTGAGTTTATATTTTGTTTTTAGGAACTTTAAAGGTGTTTTTTATGAGTTTTGAGCCTTAAAATAGGTTTTAGAGATTTGAGTTTCAGCCATGGTGATGTTCTAGCAATACTGGACTGTCCAAAGCTAGCTCATGGGCTTAGTTTGTGAGTGAGTCATGGACTTTGTCCATAGCTCACTCTTGACTCAAGGCCATAACTCACTTTAGAGAGTTTAGTGGCTCACTAGACTAGAGCATAACTCGCTTCACTCAAGGCCATGATTCAGTCCCCGTGGACCATAACTCAGCCTCTTTATGGTTGTGAATCACCCTCTCTTTAAGTGGGCCCGTGACTCACTCTTTTGCTCTTTTTAGGCCTTTCTTCTTTTGTTTTCTATAGGTGTTTCCCTTTTTTGTCGTTTGTGTATTATGTGATCAATGTTAAATATGTTAATGCATATGTTAATTCTCACCTTTGTCATTTTAATACACAATTACATAGTTTTATTATTTTATTCTTATTTAATAAATCCATTATATTTCTTATTTTTTGGGGTGCATAAATATTCAAAATTTATTCGAAGGACCTGGGGAAAGGCAAAGGGATCCAATTGGACCCAAAAGATTTAATTTCTTTAAATATTTATTTTATTTAATTTGTCTATATTTTGGCTTGTATTATTATTTAGGTTCTAACAATTAGTAAGAAAAGGATATGTTGGCATGAAAATCAAGGAAATTCACATTAAATGTTTTTATTTAATTAGTTGGCCATTTATTAATAAATTGGACAAATGTCCTATTTTACCCCAAAAATCATATAAAAGAATTTTTGTAAATATGTATGCGAAAATCAATATTTCCAAATTTAATGAATACCCCAATTTATGTCTGTTTATATATTTATTATTTTTGTTTTCTTGTAAAATGTTTTATTTGAATGATAAATTAAAAATAAGCTACATAATTCCTCATTCACCCATGTTGGGACCAATGTCTTCGAATCACCATGATTTATGTATGTTTTTATCGCTTGCTATGTGCTTGTGTGTGTAATGCATGAGAATAGGGTTGTGATAACTAAGCATAAATAATCAATCATATTGCTATCAACCAAGTATACGAGTAAGGGTGGAATCCAAACTATCTCTGGTTTTGATTTTATAAGGTAATAGAATCACTTTCCCATTATCTTATTAGGTGGCGACTCCATATGCATTCCTTGTGATGCTCAATAGATGTCTTGTAGATTGATCATTAGTAAATAAATAGAGATACTCTGATATGCTGTCTCATGCCTTTTGAAGGCTCGAGGGCATCACGTGTTAGGTTTAATCCTTGTCTATTGCAAAGTGATTGGCCTTCACGAGTTAAATGAACCTTGATCTAGTTTTAGATGCTAAAAGTGGGTTTTTGAAAACAAACTAGGTACCTATGAGGTTTAGTGCACATCACAATGGTGACTCCACTGGGATTGTTTGATATTCTACTCTGAAAGTACTTGGTTAGTATAATATAAATGATTGTTCATGGCTTGATTACTCCAGTCTTTTTCTAAGTTAGGCTGTATTAAAACATTCCATGGCCTTAGATTTAAGTTAGGCATCCCCATTTAATCCCAGTGTAATCTCAAAGTGTGACCCTATATTCAATCAATGTAGGAAAATATTAGAGAGGACCACCAGCACAAGTCTCGTACCCTTTTGGATATATTAAATGGTGACCCAATCGGTTGTTATGCTCATAATAAGCTAGACCATGCTTGGGTGGCCCTAAAGTTTCACTACAAGACCAAAGCCTTATCTAGTGACATAGATACCTCTCCTAAGCAACATGTATCGTAATACTTTGTTTGCTATATAGATACCTATATACTTTCTTAGGTTCTAATAAATTAAGATAGGTCCTGGTCACAGGTTGTCATGCCCCGGTAGGCCTTTTTTTATTTATCTAAATGATACAAGTATATAAAGATCAACAATGCATTTGTTTACGCTTTAAATAAAGAAAGGTTATGCTAACGACATTTTGTGATGCATCATGCATATTCATTGGGTTTCCTATTAACCTATAACCAATCCCACCTAGGAAAGAGGTAGCATGACCACCTGTGTGGGAGAAATAAGGTTGGAAGGGTTATTTTTGATATATGCGTGTGTTCTGAAAATAATATGACATAGGCATATGCATTACATACATAATCATGCATTATGCTAACCAGTATCTTTTTCATCCATTATAGAGTCATCTTGGTGGTTTAGGAATTTGATCTATTATAGAAAATAAGTGTTACCTTGACAAGTTTTAAGACTCAATTTCTTTAGGAATTCACTCAGGGCGAAGTTTTCATAGCCTTGACGTATATTAGCAATAAAAGATTATTTTTTCCATGTTGGAAGATTGGAGTCTTGATTAAATGTTACAAGCCAACTACAGGCACCATAAAGTCAATAGGTTGGTTCAAAAGTCTACAAAGGTGTTTGGTCAAAGGATCTTTATTAGGGGTGTTTGAGTCGGCATTAGAAATTGATCTAGGTTTGGCTAAAATCTTTAAGTTAGCATCTAAGAGAATAGACATGAATAATCTAATATGTAAAAAGGCTATTGATAGTCAGAAACTAGATAGAAGTTTGGATGAGTTTGACATAAGGATAAGGTCTATGATAACTGACATGATGAATTTCTTTGTATAGCCCACTAGTCAATAAATTTTGGTAGCTACTGCTGCATATAGAGAGCCTATAATTATTAGAGGTACTTCTGTTATTGCTCCTATAGGACCTTCTTTGATGGTTGAATCAAAGAGAATATGGTTGTGAGCTTCGCTTGTTAAACAATGAAAAGATAAGGGTATTGCTCCTGAGGAAGGTTTTATCCCTAAAGAGGAGGAAAAACCAGCAGTAACACAGATTCCAAAGGGAAGATTTCCTAAATAGAAGACCCAATTCTTAAAAAGATGGAAGAGAAAATAGAAACAATGGCTCAAGTCTTATCGGCAGGAAAAGGAGTCAATCCGGAGGATAGAGATTTAGAAGGTGAGGACGTTCTTCCTTAACAATTCAAAATGCCTGGCTTGCCTAAGTTCAATGGTACCTCTAACCCATCTGTTCACATCAAGTAATATACCTTGGTCATGAAGGGCACTACTCTCACTAAGAGGTAAAAGGTTAAGTATTGCAGCCTTAGCCTTACAAGCCCTACTATCGACTGGCATCATGGTTTTGACAAGTGTACCAAAAAAGATCAAGATATGTTGATAGAAGAATTTTTGAAATAGTACGACTATAGTACACGAATGGAAGTTACTCTGAAGGATCTTAAGCTACTACAGCAAAAGTAAGATGAGCCTTTTCATGAGTATCTGGTGAGATAGAGAAATAGAGTAATGGAGATAAAGAGAAAGCCCAATAATGCTAATCAAATTAGGCTTTTTATAAAGAATGCTAGCTTTTCTCTAAGGGAAGGCCTAGAGATGAAAGGACTAAAAGTTTAGGAGTCTTTATAGGATATCGCCATTAAAGCCATGGATGAATACCTAGCTAAGAAAACTAGTTTCACAGGTAGTATAGGTTTTAGTTCCAAGCATTGAGGTTATGGAATTGCAATAGGTAAAGCTAGTGGTACAGGTGCAATTGGAAAGACAGTTGAAGTATCTACTACTGAGGGCACTCAAAGATACTATTCAAACCTGGGTAGCATCTTTGTCTTTGGTGCTTGAGAGATTGGTGAAAGAGGGAAAGCTACAGCCTCCGTCAGTTAAACCTACCAAAAGTCAAGGTTAGCCTAATCATCAGGCTGATCAATACTTTGCATACCATCAGCACATTGGCCATTTGATATATTATTATAGAACCTTAAGGGATAGGATACAGGATCTTATTGATAGCAAATAGATCACTGATCTAGAGAAAAGGGAAAAAAAGAAGGGAGGTTATCATACGGTCCTACCACCTATATTAGTGATTGGCTCAAGACTGCCAAAATGGCATATGTTATGTGATTTATATGGTAATGAGTATTTGGCCATTACCTGTCCTAAATGGTTAAATGTAAAAGAAGAACATGAGTTAGGAATATGTGTGCTGGGAGTCACCTAGTGAAAATGAAGATTGTGTTGGCCCTTTTGATTTATAGAACTTTGAGAACGAGTAAGAAGCATAGAAAGTGAAGTCGATCACTCAAACTGGTAGGGTAGTGCAAGAGGTAGAGAGACAAGTAAATTCCCAGCCACCACCTGTAGAAAGGGAATAAAATAAGGATCAAATCCTGAAGCAGTTAAAGAAAACTCCTACTCAAATCTCGGTATAGGATTTGCTTAGGCAGTCACCTTCCTACACGTAAAAAGTAGTTAAGGCTTTGTACGAGTCCAGTGTTGCCATGAGTATTTCACCTTTAAAGTGGCTAAAGTTGGTCAGAGGAAGTGCTGGAGAGAATATTGTATATACCAATTGGGATCTACCCATTGAGGGCCAAGAACATAATCATCCCTTGTATATAAAGGTCCAAGTTCATAGGAAGCATACAGCATGTGTAATGGTAGATGACGGATCTTCAATTAATGTATGTCTGTTGGTGTCGCTTCCAGCTTTTGGGTTGCATAGGTCCATGCTGAATAAGTTTAACTTGGTAGTCATAGCTTATGATAATTCCTTTAGGCAAACGGCAGGTGCTTTCAAAGCTGATGTAAAAACTAGAATAATTGGCACTAAAACAAAATTCGTGATGTTACCAATACCTACCAATTTTTCTGTATTGTTGGGGAGACCCTATTTTCATAAGCTAAGGGGAGTTCCATCTACTCTCCATCAAATAATCAAAATTCCCCATGAAGGTGAAGTGGTCACTATAAGAGCTATAAGAGAAAATCAAGTGTCTATGTTGGGAATAGCAAATTCACCCTTCAGCAGATTTTATGTAGCTGTTGTCGATTCTGACAGTGGAGGTGAGCAGGATTTTACCCCTCAAGTGGTGAATATGATGAAAAAAATGAACTTTTTGCCGGGAGTTGGTTTAGGCAAAACTCTCAGGGTCCTTCTAAGGCTATCACTACCATAGGATAGACTGGCCAAAAGGGATTTGGATATAAGAAGTCCAATGATAAGAAGAAGGTTTCGCTAAAACTAGAAGGTATACCACACATTCTTGACAATTTTATCCCTACATTAGCTCCACTCTAGTATTGTGGTGAGATTGAGCCTATAATGGTTAAAGGAGAGCTTGTCCCTAGCTTTGAAATATTCAATGATGTTTTTCATTGGACTAGTGGGACCATCACGCCTATCAAAGGAGTTTGGGATTAAGAGATTATGATTAAGCTATTTGAGTGGGATGATTCCCTTGAATAAATTGTAACCTTAAAAATGCTAGGTTCTATACTCAAAGGGAACGAAAAAGTTGAATTTAAAGTTCTCGTACCTGAGTTAAAAGAGGACATTAAAAAGGCTATTGTAGAAGTTGATCAAGAGACACCACGGGATGCAAGACATAGAGTAGGCTTGCTTGAGGCATCAAACTCATCTGATTTAGATGAGGATATTGTTGTAGAAACACTTTTGCTACCTAAAATTTTTAACGATGATGTATGTAGCTCCTCTTATATTAATAATATGAATAACTTTGCTTATTGTGTGATGTTTTGCATAATTTCATTTCACATGATCATGATCATAAAGCATATATTTTTTATATTAATTTAATAAGTACTACGCCATTCAATCTTGGCACTCTTGAAAAACTAAGAGAAATCTTGATAGCATCTGATATTTTCCCTAAAGAGAGAAAATTTTGAGAGAATATTAAAAAATATGGAAGATTCTTTGCTTGAAGCTACGAAGATAAGCCGAGAGTCAATCGTGCAGTCACCAAGCATGTTATCCTTACCTATCCTAGATATAAGCTTGTCAAGCAGAAGCTCAGAAGGCTTAGGCTGAAGTGCGTGAAAAAAGTTAAAGAGGACATATAAAAGTAGATAAAAGCCAAGTTCCTTGTGGAGATCTAGTATCCTACCTGGTTAGCAAATGTGGCTCCAATGGCCAAGAAAGATGGAAGGTTTCAAGTTTGTGTGGACTATCGGGATTTAAACAAGGCTTATCCAAAGGATGATTTCTCACTTCCTCATATAGATGTTCTAGTAGACAGTGCAACTACTTACGCAATTTATAGTTTTAGAGATAGGTATCTTGGATACAATCAAATCCTAAGTAAGGTTATGGATAGGATTAAGACGGCATTCATTACTAAGTAGGGCACGTACGCTTATCAAGTTATGCCATTTGGATTAAAGAATACGGAGGCTACTTATAAAAGGATGGATACAAAAATTCTAGATGATATGATCCATAAGGAGGTGGAAGTGTATGTAGATGACATGATGATTAAATTAGTTACACGAAAAGGTCATTTTGAGGCCTTAGAAAAATTCTTTCAAAAAATTGACAACTACAATCTTCGACTGAATTCGAAGAACTGTGTGTTCGAGGTGACTTCAAGAAAGCCCCTAGGCCATGTTATAAGTTAAAGAGGAATAGAAGTAGATCCTGACAAAGTAAAGGCCATTAGGGAAATGCTTGTGCCATAGAAAGAAAAAGAAGTTTGAGGGTTCCTAGGCAGGCTGCAATACATCAGTCGCTTTATTGCCAAGTTGACTTCCATTTATGAGCCTATCAGAAAATAACTCCTACATCCACCGGTGTTGAGACCATTACTAGCTAAAAGGCCTCTGGTTTTATATCTGGCTATAGAAAATAGTTCAGTAGGAGTTGTAATGGCTTAAGAGGATGATTTTAGGACTGAATATGTTGTGTACTATCTTAGAAAGAAATTTTTTCCATACAAAACTACGTATGTAAAGGTAGAGAAGATTTACTTTTCAATCATTTAGGCCTCTAAGAAGCTAATACATTATTGCCATTCATATAGGGTGCAAGCAGTGGCCAAGTAGAATCCTCTTAGGTGCTTGTAAGAAGCACCTTCACTATTGGGGAAGTTGGGAAGATGGTTGATTCTCCTACAGGATTTTGATATTGAATCCATTACCCATAAAAACATCAAAAGAAGGGCTATGGTAGAGCTCTTAGCAAACAAGCCCTTGAGGGTAAAGAAATCTCCTATGAGTTCCCCAATGAGGATGTTAGTGCCATAGTAGTTTAAAGGTGGCAAATGTTCTTTAATGGAGCCATAAACAATAAGGATGTAGGGATGGGAGTGATTCTAATAACCCCTAAAGGAGAAAAGATGCCTTTAGCAAAAAAGCTTAGATATAAAGCTATTAATGATAAAGCTAAATATGAGGCGTATGTCTTTGGGTTAGAAGCATTATTAGCTCTAGGGTTAAAGAATGCTAAGGTTTGCGGTGACTCATCCCTAGTTGTTTACCAAGCAAAAGGTGAATAGGCAGTAAAAAAAGAATGGTTGGTGCCTTATGCAAGATGTCTGAAAGCATTGAGTGATTAGTTTGTGGTTTATGCTTTCAAGCATGTTTCTTGAGATGAAAACCAATTATTTGATGATTTGGTAACACTGGTATTGATGTGGGATAATCCAAAAGGAGTAAGTATAAAGCATATACTCATTTTTAGCTCCAACAAGTCATATTTCAAAGTGGAGTGAGTGATGGATATCAAGGGGGATAGTGGGAAACCTTGGTATTTTGATATTCAAAACTACCTCGAGAAATCTATATTTCTAGAGGAGGCCATGAAAAAAGATCAAAGGATGTTATGCAAGCTATCCATTCAGTTCATTACTATGAATTAGGTGCTCTACAAAAGATAAGCAGATAGCCTGCAGTTGAGGTATATAGACGAAAAAGAAGCCAAAAAGGTTATGGAAGAAGTTCATGTTGGAGTTTTTGGTGCTCACATGAATGGTTTAGATTTGGCTAAAAAGGTAATGTGTTAAGGTTCTTTTGGCTTGCCATGGATATGGATTGTTCTAATTATGTGAAGGAACGCCAGCTGTGCCAAAATATGCTAATTTAAGGCATGTACCTATGTCAGAATTGTACAACCTTACTTCACCCTGGCCATTTGCTACTTAGGGCATAGACATTATGGACATGATCCATCCACTGATATCGAGCAGGCATAGGTTCATCATGGTGGCCATTGACTGCTTTTCAAAGTGGATAGAGGTGGAATCTTTAAAAAATTTGTGATCTAGAGAAATGGTGAGGTTTATAGAAAAGAATTTGATATGCCAATATGGGCTTTCACATCATATTATGTTTAATAATGGATCCCATTTTCAACGGGATATCGAATGGATGCTCAAGAAGTATAGAGATCAGCACCATAAATTTTCTCCATATCGTCCTCATACAAATAAAGTAGTTAAAACAGTGAATAAGAATGTTAAAAGAATTATAGCCAAGATGGTTAGAACTTATAAGGACTCGACTAAGAAGCTACCTTTCACGCTATGGGAATACAGGACCACACCTAGGACTTTAATGGAAGCTGCTCCATTTTCTCTAGTGTATGGAACAGAAGTTGTATTGCTAGTAGAGATCGAGCATCAATCACTATGAGTGTTTTAGAAGTTGAATTGCTAGAAATGGAATACGCTAGATAGAGGCTACTCTAGCTTAACTTATTATATGGTGAAAGGATCGAGCCTACTATCATAATCAGATTTACCAGAAATGGTTGGTGAAATCTTTTAGAATGAAAGTCGAAAAGCATCCCTTGAAAGAAAGAGACCTAGTTTTTAAGCAAATAACACCAGACCTGCCTGACATCAAAGGCAAGTTTAGATCAATATGGTAAGGCCTATTTGTGTTAAAGAAGTTATTGTCTAAAGGAGCTGCCATACTAACTGACAGTGAGGCAAATAAGTTCAAGGAGCTTATCAACATTGATAGGCTAAAAAGGTTCCATGGCTAAACTCAAAAAATGATAAAAATAAAAGGGAAAAAGAAAAGAATATAGCCCTATGAGTTAAAAATTTTTAAACGATAACCTTATTGAAATTGGGTGCCTCGCCAAGGTAAAAATCAAAAAAAGGCATCTTGGGTAAAAATTAGAGACAAAGTGAAAATATTCAATTAAAAAAATCCAAGAGGGCTGATTGATAACTGGGAGAAGATACTTTTAAGGTTTAATCCTATGAATTAGTAAAGTTTTGTAATTTTGAACTAAATGTTAAAGTAATGATCAAATATAATAAAAATATGTAGATATATTATCATATGTAATGCAAACTCATACATTAATATAAATATAAGCAGCTTATTATATATACTCTGAGTTGTCTTGTTTGATATGAAATTAGTACATATCTATTTATATTATATGTTTAAGTCTAAAGATCACCCTCTACTACCTCCACTTGAGCTTTGTCTTAACCAATGTGCTCTATTGTCGACTGCGGGACTGGACATCCATCTTTTATATATAGCAAGAGTGGTCAAGTTACAATCATTGGATTTTGAATATCAACTTTTACATACAGTTGGGTTTGGAGCTGGTGGTAATCAGAAACAAAAGCGACAGATAAAGTACCTCCTTGAAATGACAATGGGCATTTTATGATGTCCTGTCACTATCCAAATTGGCGAGCACGTTGAGAAACTACACAAAAAGTGGCTCTATACAGGTTGCATAATGGAACACAACTATACTAGCCGTCTTAGGTTACATAATCAGGTATCAACTATGTGCACATGAAACTAATGTTAGTGTCATCTACTGTCGCTAGCTATGCAAATCCTTCTTATACTGAGTCAGAGTTGCAAAGTTATGTCCTAAAAATATGATGCCTCAAGAAGTATGTGTTGATTACTCTAGGAGATGATTCCTCAAGTAACCTCAGTTTTTCCTGTAGCCACACCTAATAAAAAAATGAATGAAAAAATAAAAAATGAAAAAAGCCACTGGGGTTGAACTGGGTTTAGCCCAGTCAAAAGTAAGGCACAGGGCTATGTAAAAATCTGAAAGGACACATTTTCCACTAAGAAAAGCTAGTGTGAAAACCCGCAAAAGGTGCACTACCTATAAAATAATGACTGTACGTAGAGTAATAAGGGGCTCCTTAAAAAAGCTATAACAAGGTCAACGCAAATAGTGTCTATACTGAGGATGGTTTCTACAGAGACAACGGTGAAGGGAGTCAAGCTAGTGCGTATGCCATCGATGATGCCAAGTAGTCAATAACCATCAACTGTTTCTCGTGGGTTCACTATTAAATATAGAGTAAGGTAGATCATTAGAATAACACTAACCTGGAAAGTAGATATGTCAAAGAAATCATTCAATGCATCAAATAGTAGCTCCAGAGGGATAGGTCCTTGTCAAGGAACCAATTTGAAAATAGTAGAAGGTAGGATCCTTAGGGTCTAACTTGCATCTCTTGGACAATCTAGTACATAGTTTGGGATACAAGGCAAGGCTCCAGAATGGAAGTACACACCCGTAATTTTAGCAAACTCTTCAGCCAAAGGACTTAACTCCTAATGGGTGAATTTGAAAATGTAAAATTACATATCCCAATACAGGGTAGCTGCTAACAAAAGATTAGTATTAAGTCGAGCTCTTCACAAAAATTTTTGGCCAAAATATAGGGCCATAATCGAATTTTCCCAAATCCTGGAGACATCAAGCAGTCTATGCATTTTGGTGTAAAAAGTTTCCATCATTTAAAATAGTCAATTTGTAAAATAATATAAAGGACGATTAATAAAAGTTATTATATATCAATGGTATATAATTAATAATAATAATAATAATAATATAATAGTTAATTGAAAAAATCAATTAATTAATGGTACTATTAAATAATAAAAGGTGTGGAATAGAGCACTTGCTCGGATTAGGAAATTGCATGAAGAGCACTGAAGGCCAAATGAAAAGATTCAAGGGTATTTATAGGCCAAGAGTGACTCACTCCTTTGACTAATTTGACTCACTCTCTTAAACCTTGAGTCATTCTTAAACTACATGGAAGATGCATTTCCTTTTACATGGAACATTCATTCGTATAATTAACATTGCTGCATTTCTTTGATTTTGTAAGGACAAACTTGTGATCATTGCAAAGACTTAGAACTTTTATTCAAGGAGTAGATAATACTATTAAGTGTAATATATGTGAATAAATATAAAAATAAATAAATTTTTAATTAATTAATTAGAAGTTATCTATTATTATTATTATTTACTAAAAAAAGAAGATAGAGAGAAGAAAGAAAAAAATGTGTGTGTGTGTATGTTATGGATAATTAAAATAAATATGGTAATTTAAGAATAAAATTTGAAAATAAAATTAATTAATTTTGAGTTAAATTAATTAGTGTTCATTAGTTATTAATGGCCATTCACCCCCTTTTTTCGTTTTTCACGGCTATAAGGGGGAATATTAATCATCCCTCATGACTTACGAGCCCAGTCCATAAGTCATTTTTGATTCATGACCCCTATAGCTGTGACTCATTCCCTTTTAGTTAAGCTACATCGTTTTATCTATGAGTCATGCCCTTAGTCCGTGACTCGACAAGGGACTTATGGCCTTGGACTATGACTCATTAAAAATTAGGTTTTTAAGAGGTCTTCTTCTTCTTTGTTTTTTCTTCTTCTTTCTTTACTTTTTCTCCCTCTACAGCACTTTGACTCATGCCTACGGAGAAGAGTTTTTGCCTATAATTATTAGCTCTGAGCTCTGTTTGATTAGCCATTGGTGTTTGATCGGTGTCTAGCAAGTGTACTAGATCGGCTAGTAATATAGGAAAATATAGATTAAGACCCCAAAATATCGTACCCAAGGGAACATGGATTGCTAAGAATAATATCTATGTATGAATTAAATTAATCCGAGATTGTTTCCCAAATGTTTTTGATTTAAAGGTAAAAATTAAACAAAATAAACAATTAAACAATGCAAAAACTACAACATGAATTAAAAACAAAACAATAAATGGAATTCTCTTGCTAAAGAAACTATCCACCTTAACTTTCATTGTAATGACTTAAATTCAATATAAACACCAGTGATTATGGAAAAACTAGTAATAGAGCAAGATATCTTTATTCAAGTATATCATTCTTATTATTAAACTCATAGACAAATCTAATACTTAGCATGCAAGTCTAGTTTTAACTTCCTAAATATTCATTGAAGCCTTTCTCAATTGATTCAACTCCAATTCATTCTTAGTTCCTCCTCTCTTAGTATTAACCAATAAAATTCACACATAATCATCTCATATTTCGAATAATAATCATGCATAAACATTAAAGAGTCAATCTAAGAACATGCAAATCATTAACTATGTCAAAACCAATTTTTAGTTATTTATTCAATAAACCAAAAATCAATCTCAACACAATCAAAGATAAGAATATGCTTAAAACCAAGAAATAATCAACCGATATTGAAAATTAAGCTCAAAATAAAGTCATAACAATGAAAATATAAGATTTCAAGAATCCATTAGCAAAAGGAGAAAAACTACTTCCTAAACATAATTAAAAACTAAAACAAAGTTGAAGAAAAAAAATGAAAACATAAAAATAACGTAAAATAACTAAGCCTAATTCTGAGATTTCTCTAATTGATTCTACTCATTGATTCCCTTCTTTGATGTTTTAGCTTGCTATTTATAGGCCAAAGATGTCATGGATTCCTTCTCAAACTCTTAAAATCAAATAGGAAGCAAACTCTGCCCAAAACAGGAAGCTCGAGAAAATCCTTCGCGAAGTGATTTCTAGTGTAATTCCACACGTGGCCATGTGTTGCATTTGGTCTTTCTCACACGTGGCCTCGTGATTTCCTCCTTTATTTCACACGTGGTCATGTGTCCTTACTTCATTCTTCAAAAAAACTCTTTCATGTGGCCACGTCTCCTTCTTCATTCATTTTCACGTGGCCATTCATCGATCTTCTGGACCTCACGATCACTTTCTCGTATAAATTTTCCATATTTGCAGTTTTGGCCCAAATCTTTGCCCTTTTTACAATTAAGTCCTTTTTCTTGCAAATTAACCTTGAAAAACACCAAAATTTATAATTTACTCCAAAAACATAAAACTAACAAATTAAACTCAAATTAAACCTAATTAACACAAAATTAACTTAATCAAACACTTAAAAACATACTAAAAACACTATATAAATGACCATTATCAGTGTTGTTGGAATTGCATTCGAGTTGCACATGCATGGGTACTAGTCTTGTCAAGTATTGTCCCCTAAACTTTATTCTTCCATTAAAGCAACAAGGTAGGTAATTTCTATTTTTCATACTTTATTTTGATGATTTATTTGCATTGATTGATTTTTCTTTTGTTTACAATCAAACCTTGTTAATTAGCTTATTTAGATTATTTAGTTAGGCCTTTAGCTTTACTGTGATTTTTCTTTTCTTATTACCTTGAGTATATTGTTGCCTTTGTTTTATAGATTACTTAGGTTGAAAGAGGATAGAGTAGTTTAAGTATAAGGAACTAGAAGAAAAAAAAATAAAAATAAAACCCCATAGGAGCAGTAATGAGAGAATGAAGCAAAAACAAAAGAAAGAAAGACAAATAGGAACAAAGGGAAGAAAAAAAACGAGATAAGAAAAAATAATAAATAATAATAAATATATAAAATATTATAATAAAAATAATAATAAAATATTGTTAAATAATGCTATAAAAATGATATTAATAAAAATTAATTTTCTTTAATTAGCTTAATTTTGTAATTGGATACTTGATATGATGCCTAATTAACTTAAATTGCCTTCATTTCATTTTTAATTGGTAAATTGTATGATTAACAACTAAGTTTAATATATATGTATAGTTAATTACTTATTCAATTTCTAATTTATCTTTAGATATGTAATTTTAGTTATTTAATTCCTTTAGATGTTTAATGATGATTGATCTTAATAATTTAATCTTAGGTATATAGTTTTAATTTATTCCTTATTTGAGTTAGAAAATTGAAAATAATGTTAGTAATATTTTGCAAATATGTGTACGCATATAAATATTTGTATTGTAATTGAAATGCATTTAATGGTGTATGATACAACTGTGATTGATTTTCGGCATTTTTTTGCCATTTTTTATGCAGGAAGGCTCTCAAATTAAACCATCATGCTGTCTACTTTTTGTTAAATTTTACCATTTCATATTGTATATTAGCATGCAATATGTATATTTAATTATTTATATTCAATAAAGTCTTAATTTCATTATGTGTATTCAACATGAATTGTGTATATTTAATTATAGACTATTTTTGCTTGCTTCCAACGTAATTTCTGTAAAAATTAGCAATTGTATCGCTGATGCATTTATTATTAAAAGTAAATCATTGTTCCCAAATGTTCATGTATTAAATATATTTTATAAATGTGTTAATTTATTTATAATCATATAAATGCCTCGATGCAGATAAGCTCAACCACAACCACAACCAGACATATAGGTGCCTAGGTGAATGGAACTAAAATAGGATGCTAGATATAGAGCCCTATATGGGGTGAATTTTCACACTAGCCGATTTATGAGCCAACACTTTTTGCAAACCATGGGCATCTAAGAAGATGTATAGTACTACCTCACATGAGTCGGGTGGTTAGGCTTCTATGCTCCTGGATTTGATATTATCTAGAGGTCATTTGCCAGTTTTTGGCCACTTTTCAGTACAGAGGCTATTAGCATCCTAACAATGAAGTTGGAGTGGTTACATTCAGAGTTTTGACTACACCTTTAGCATGTCTAGAACACAGGTCTTTGAGGCCTTTGGCTTGCCCTTAGGCGATAATGTGATGGTTCTCGAGAGGATAGCTGGAGATGATCGGTGGGTCGTTATTGCCAGGCCAAGTATTCCCTACAATCCCATGATAGCGAAGGCAACTATGTTCATTTCACAGGTGCTATAATACTTACAGAGGGTCCTATCAAGTCCCTATATGGGTAGGTCAGAAAGCCCAAGATCCCTAAATGTTACAGATATTTGGAGCCTCCGGGGCATGGTTGAGGGTCACCGCATTAACATTATTGATGAGATTTTACATAACATCTCTAGGATAGCTTGAGCACCAAGTACTGTGGTAGTCATTGGGGGCATAGTCACTCACTTGCTACTATCATTTGGATTTCTTGAGTCTGATATGGGAGTATAGGTTGAAGGGGATATAATAGTGAGCTTTAACATGGCATTGGACATGTGTATGATCGAGCGCATTCGACTAGGAGATTACAAATTGTTATTAGTAGAGGAGTCAAACTAAGAATTTGGGATTTGTAGACCTCGACATGCTGCACATGACAGTGATCAGCCAATAGGTCCTGTATAAGGTGCCCACTTTCCTCCCCAGGCCCATTACCATTCTGGAGGTTTTGCATAAAAGGCCCATCCACCTATTTGTCAAGCCCCATTTTGGCACCTAGGCCCCTAGTATGAGGTTTAGTCTATGTCATTCCATGTGACAACAGTAATCATTGTCATAAAGTTCCAGCAGTTTGCACATGCCAGCATTGCATAGCACTCACAGATTTAGTGCATAAGGAGACCCAAGGGCCTTTACTTCCTACGTTCCAATGCCACTAGTTGTAGCTTTTTCTAAATCTCTCGTAGATCTAGAGAGGAGATTGGGTAGTTCAGAGACTTTTGTTCATGGTGTGAGGTAGGATTTGCAGACTCTGAGCGAGATGGTCACTTTATCCGATTTATAGTAGACGCACTCAAGATATAGATGCACCTATATCTAGTGTTATGGACACTGCACAGAAGGTTTTGAAGGAGGTTTATGATCTCAAGCAGCCCCTGAGTGGGACTAAAGATCTTCATGTTGCCCGTTTAACTCAAGTACAAACAGCGGTGCCCCAGTAGGAGTTGGCCATGAGGTAGGTTTGAGATAACCTACATCATCTAACTAAAATCATAGGATAGGCCCCGGTACCCCTAACTTAGGCCATAAGAGTTGATTTCACCATACTTCAGCTGTCATCACCACTTCCAGGTTCATCACTGATAGGGCCTTTATAGCCTGAACAGCTACCACCTGGCCCTTCAATCATATCGCTAGGTCCCTCTGGATCGAGATGCCATCGGTGACCTTTAGGGAGCTATTTATTGTTTTTGTTTTGTTATTTCATTTGCTTTTAATTGCATTTACATTTTTAACTTTAACGTTTTTACTTTAATTTTGTTTGGACGGTGTATGGAAATTATTTTATTTTCCCTATGTTATTTATTTGCATATATGTATGTTAATTTCTTTATAAATGCTAATGTGAAAAAAATGAATGAATAAAAGTGAATAAGAATAAAATGAAATGAAACATGATAATTGCTAGTAAAAGATTGCTTATGTGATCACAGATTCAATAAGACTTAGGTTTTAAATCAATCATCAGGAGAATTAATTAAGCAACATATATCGTAAGCTAATTTATTATATCCTGATTTAAAGTAGGGGGCATTTTAGAAATTTCACATCAACAACATCCCAGCATCATGAGTGTTGTACAATCATATCAAAATTAAGTTTTGTCACACTTAGGCTCCACAAGTGTTAGAAGTATGCCCAACACACTCCTCAAAAGGATGACCTCCTCACTTCAAAATTAAGTATACATGGAAAACAATGATGCAATCCCATAAAAAGTAAGTGTATTCCTATCTTGAATTAGGGTTTTAATATCAGACACCTATGCAGGTACTAGTATTCGATCAAGAGGTGATATGCCATTCAAAAGAATAAGTCATCTCGGGAGGCATTCAATCATTTTCCTTGATCTTTTATGCCTACAAGCTGGCACCAGTCAGATGATCTGACTAAGTTAAAATGTTAACAAGCTGACAGTAACTACCCAGTCAATGTCTGGTTAACACATTGATAAGCTAATGGTAATCACCCCGATTTGATCAAGAGTTAAAATGTTAACAAGTTGACGGTAATTACTCATTTGATCCAAGGTTAAAAAATTGACAAGCTGATGGTAAACACCAAATTCAGAGTTAAAATATCAACAAGCTGATGGAAGCTACTCCAACAAGGGTTAAAATGTCGATAAACTAATGGTAATCACCCAATTAAGAGTTAAAATGCCAATAAGCTGGCGGTAATCACTCAACTAAAAATTCACTACCTCAAATGGTACGCGTATGTATTTTAAGATTCGCTACCTTAGGTATGCATCTTTTATTGCTTTGCTCTTATGGCAAACCTAGACACTAGTGTGCTAGTTGTCCCAAAATTAGGGGCAACTATAGACACTGAGTCAACCTCTATCAAGGTTACCTAATGAGGATAATGTTATTTTGGAGATAGCCAAAAAGCAATAAGTGATTTCTCTTCTCCTGCACTAGCTTTTATTTTAGGAAAATATTTTATCGAGTTTCAAGGGGAAACGGTCTTTTAAAAGCACATTTTCATTTCCTATGGAAAATGTGGCGAAGTGATCATGATTGAGGGCTATTGGTTGACTTAAAAGTGAGTCACAAACTTAACTCACTGGTCAAGTCCATAAGTCACCTCTGAGTCATGGCCTCAGGTGGATGACTCACTCCCCTTTTTAACCAGTAACTCGCCAGCGAGACATGAACTCAAGCCCCTAGCAGACCAGTGAGTCAAGGCCTTTGGTCCGTGACTCACAAGTTTTTGGCTTAAGATGATTTCTGGGCCCCACTGAGTCTAGCCCATGAGTCATTGTGCGTGACTCGCCAATCACATCTATGATTAGGTTTTTTCTGGCCAAAGTTTTAAATTTTTAGCCAAAAAAACAGGGGATAATTTTAGCATTAAAAATCTTCAAATTTACCTTGATCTTAATGAAAAATAATTGAGATGGATGGGATAGTTTTTTAGAACAAACAAGAAGAATCATTTTTTTAAAAAACTAAAAAGAGAAGGAAGACTGGTTTTTACTGGGTTTTGCTCTGGTTTTTGAAAGAAAAAAACAAAAGAAGTAGGCGAGGAAGAACAATAGGCAGACTCACTGGTTCTGAAAAATAGCTCTATTGAAGGTAATGTAAGAGGCAAAACTCAAGCTTTTATGTAGATCTAGGACTTTAATTCTTGTAAAAATCCATTTTACATTTTTTTGAACTTGAGTTGCTTCGTTCTTCATTTGTTTCTCTATCAATATTTTGTGAATATTGATTATTTGTGTTCTTTGTGTAAATAATATGTTATTGGCATGTTTGTGTGTATTTTGATGAGTTATGCATGAATCTATATTTTATTTAAGAATCGTAACTTGGCCTCTTTATGGTCATGACTCACCCTCTCTCTGAGTGGGCCCGTGACTCGCTCTTTTGCTCCTTTTAGGCCTTTCTTTCGTTTTTTTCTATGGGTATTTCCTCTTTTTGTCTATGGGTATTTCCTCTTTTTGTGTATTATGTGATCAATGTTAAATATGTTAATGCATGTGTTCATTCTCACCTTTGTCATTTCATTATACAATTACATAGTTTTATTATTTTATTCTTGTTTAATTAATCCATTATATTTCTTTCTTTTTTTTGGGTGCATAAATATTTAGGAAAAGGCAATGGGATCCAATCGAACTCAAAAGATTTAATTTCTTTAAATATTTATTTTATTTAAGTTGTCTGTATTTTGGCCTGTATTATTATTTAGATTGTAATAATTACTAAAAAAAGGATGTTTTGTCACGAAAATTAAGGAAATTCATATTAAATGTTTTTATTTAATTAAATGGCTTTTTTATTAATAAAAAAGACTAATGTCCTATTTTACCTTAAAAATAATATAAAGGAATTTTTGTAAATATGTATATGGGAATCATTATTCCCAAATTCAATGAGTACCCTGATTTATGTCTATTTATATATTTATTATTCTTGTTTATTGAAAAATATTTTATTTGAACAATAAATTAAAAATAAGCTACATAATTCCTCATTCACCCATGCTGGGACCAATGTCCTCAAATCAATGCAATTTATGTATGTTTTTATTGCTTTCTACGTGCTTGTGTGTGTTTATTCTATCTCTTTAACTCAAAATGAATGAAAAGAAGGTTTTGATAATTAACCATAAATAATCAATTATATTGCTATCAATCAAGTATACAAGTAGGGGTGAAATCCGAACTATCTCTGATTTTGATTTCACAAGGTAATAGAATCACTTTTCCAATGTCCTATTGGGTGGTGACTCCATATGAACGCATGCTAATGCTCAGTAAATGTCTCATAAACTTATCGTTAGTATATAAACAGGGATACTCCGATATGCTATCTCATGCCTTTTAGAGGCTCAAGGGCATTACTTGTTAGGTTGAATCCTATTTATTTCAAAGTGAGTGGCTTTTACAAGTTAAATTAACCTTAATCCAATCTTGAACCCTAAAAGTGGGTTTTCAAGAACAAACTAGGTACCTACGAGGTTCAGCACGTATCACAGTTAATATTGTTTCACTTGTTTCCAATTGAATTTATAAGGATAGAATTTTTTAAGCATTAATTTTAATTTTATTGATTTTTTTAATGACCTTGTTTTAATTTATTTGTTAATTTTTAGATTTAATTTCTTGTCTAGCTTAGAACTCCCTTCAATTCAAAACTTGAGGATCATCTCAGATTAATTCCACTCAACTATAGATATTTTACTTAGCAATCCCTTTTTCCCCTAGGTTCAATATTCTTAGGGTCTTAAATATATTCTCCTATATTACTTAGCCGATCTAGTGCAATTGCTAGCATTCAATCAAAGTCTCTTAGAAATACAAATCCTTTCAAAAGGCAATTGAAGTCTCTTAGGAGAACAAAGTCCTTTCAAAAGGCATTCAAAGTCTCTCAGGAGCACAAAGTTCATTCAAAAGGCATTTGAAGTCTCTTAAGAGCACAAAGCCCTTTCAAAAGGCATCCTTAATCGTCTTAAGAGGCATCAAAATTCAACATTCCAATTCCTCTTAAAAGGCATCAAAATTTGACATCTCAAGTCCTCTTAAGAGGCATTGAAATTCAACATCCTCGGTCCTTTTAAAAGGCATCAAAATTCTTAAAACATCAAACCCTTTCAAAAGGCCACCAAGTCATGTTAAGAGGCACCAAAAACCCAAATCTGTAATTCAAGCATGCATCTTAAAGTCCTCTTAAGAGGCATCAAAATCCATCACTAAGAAGCAAACTGAGATTACATGATTCGATTATTATGACAAGGTGGCACACAATATCAAATCGTTCCATTCACCATCAACTTATTCATCAACATCTATTATCGATATGAAGACCACCACTTCAAGTATGTATCTCTAACTTTTGCTCTAAACATTGGCTCACCTAGGCATTTTTATACTAGCCTCCCCAAATTAGGGGCAATAGTAGGCATTAGGTCCTAAGGTAGCTTCTATCAAGATTGCCTAATAAGGATAGTGTTGCATGAATGGGTAGGGAATGTAAGTGCTAGGCTCTCCCCTCAGTTTATATCCTCAAAATGTCTTTTTGTGGCTTCTCCTAAGGTTTTGGTATTCAAAAAAGTCTTTTTGGGCCTTTGCCTCTTGCCATCCATCAACAAGGTGAGAATGCATAATTTAATGGCAAAAAAATGACTCACCCTTGAGTTATGCCTTAAGCCCTATTCTTTGCAATGTGCCTACCACCTCTTGCCTATAACTTGTGATCAGTCAATCCTATGACTTACTCTAAGTCACAACAAAATGGGTATTTTGTCTAAATTTTTTACATTTCTAGTCACACCTATAACTCATTAAGTCAAGGCAATGACTAGGATTATTTCCAAATATTTTTGAAAAATTTTACAGCTGGTAGGGGCAAAAATTAGATTTATTTTCAACCCTTATCTAGAGAATTTAATGCTCATGTTGATTTCTTTCTTCCTTTTTGGGTGGTTATTTAAATGCTTTTCATATGATTTAAAAGGAAGAGCTCCACCATTTGAGAAATAGAGACATAAAAAACAACAAGAAAAGAAACTCTCTCTGTAACATAAAAATAAAAGATATAAAGAAAAAGAGAAAGACCAAAGCTACTTAAATCTTTTGATCCTGAGTCAATAAATTCTAAATGTAATATCAAGGAGCTCAAAGCCTTTTGATCTAGTGTAAAAATCCATATTTTATACTATAGATAATTAAGTTTCCTTAGATTGATCCTTGGTTTTTTAAGTTATTTATTGGTGATTTGATCTTATAACTAGCTTAAGTTGTTACTTTGTTGTTAGTTTAGCCTTTGGTTGTTATAGTTTTTTATTAAAAAGTGTTAAATAGAGTTGTATATGAGTTATTATTCATCATCATCTACCATACTCTACTTTTTCATCCTCCATGGATTGATTTTGGATTTTTAATTTTTGTCTCTTGAATGAAGATTTCTTTATTTAAAAGTGAGTTTTAAAAGAGTTTTGGTCATTTTTATGAATTATCATGGCTTATTTTACATTTTGGTTTGAAATTTTGCTTTTCAAAATTGATCTAGTAGCTTCTAGAACAAGTCACAACTTGACCAAGACAACTCAAGGCTATGAGTCATCCAAGTCACAGCTAGTGACGTCATTCCATCTATTATCTGTCGCACTTTTTGCTACCTTCTTTCCTTATTTTCATGTTTGCACGATATTTAATGATTTTGGCCACCTTTCCCTTATTTATGGATGTGTTATTTGTCAATAATAATCTTTTGTAAGTTTTATTTTCCTAAGTTCACATATGTTGTATTTGTGGGCTATTTTATTTTATTTGCCTTTATGTTATAATTTTCATATTATGCTCATTCATTTTGTCTTTTCATTATGTCGGATATGTTTTATTGTTGCTATAATAATATTTTATTAACATTACTATATTTATGTTTTATAGCTAATTATATATGCTATGTATATTTATCATGTACTATATTTATTTTTTTGTTTATTTTATATTGATGCATTTTACATGGGCATACATACACCCCACCCCCCAGCTGAGTGGACAGAGTCAGAGGAGTATAAGTAGGAAGCCATTTTATTTTATTATTTGTAATTTTTGGCCTATATCCCTAATTTTATTTCCTTTTTATGCAAAGTGATGTACTAATAAAGGTTTTTCAACTGCTTAAAAGGAAAAATCACACTAAAATATTTTTACAAGTAATTGGGATTTTTATTACCAAAATAGGACCAATATCCTATTTTCATACTCCAAAAATTATAGTCAAATACCAACCTTTTAAAATATAAAAGATTTTTGTACATAAATTGATATGGATTTTTAGAATAAGAAATGGGATCAATCATCTCAATTTTCCCCATTTTATCAAATAATTGCATGTAGAAACCAATGTTCCCACCAAAAATAATTTCACAATCAACTACCCATTTTATGTTTGTTTATTACTTAGCAGATTTAAATATATGCCATACTTTTATTGCTTTCCATATACCTATTTTACAGCTTTTTGACATGATTAAGTGCACCTTTACTTTGTCTTAGCATGATTATATGCATGAGAAAAGGGATAAAATGATTTATCCAAATAACCCAGTAATATAACATTAATCAAAGGTATAAATAAAAGTGTCCAAACTCTCTTTGGTTTTGGCCTTAGAGGGTTGGAACAATATTTTCAATATTTTATTGGAAGGCAACTCCTTTATACATGCCTTGTGGTGCCTAATAGACACCCTTATAAGTTAATTACCAATAGTTGAATAGGGGTATCCTGAGACACTGTCTCATGCCTTTTTGAGGTTTGAGGCTTGGTAAATTAGGTTAAATCTCTTGATCATTGCAAAGCAATCGGCTTTCATGGGTTAACAAGCCTTCATTTAATCTCAAACCATAAAACAGACATCCCGAGACACAAATCAGGCAGTGGGGTTCAGCATACATCACAAATAGGTTACATCCTAATTCTAATTTATTGTGTATAGAAAATTCTAACATTGGTATTGAAGCTTTTATAATTTGCATACTGGCATATGGCTAAAAGGTATCTAATTTTTTATTTGTAAAATGGTAGATCTATAAAATAGGATACATAAAACACTATAAAATATTGTTTTAAAGTGTTTATAACTAATATTCTTTAACAAATTTGTGCATATGTGCACTGTATTTTGAGGGGAAGAATAATAAGTGTCTAAAACACTAAATTGGAAGTTTTGATTTGACATTTTTGACCTCTCTATTAGAATCATAACCCCTAAAAACTCCTATTGACTTGAGATAATTATCACTTCATAGGGAAGGTGGTGTATGAAATATATATGCCACCATACGTAAGGCGCATGTGAGTGGGCAATGGCCTACACATGCACAAACATGTGTCAAATGATGAGTCATTATGACATGTGGCCCAATGGAGGAAGTCACGTGGATGATTGTGGTCATGTCGTATGGTAATAATGAGCTACTCAGATGCATTGTAAACACCAAGTAAACCATTCAAAACCTACTATGTGTCACAACAGAGGTCTGCACAAGGACACATGTATAGACACATAGCCTTATGGATTATTGCCATATGGAAGACATTCATTAAGCTCACATGGTGGAGTGTGAGGGCATATCAGCACATCTAAATATTTTCAACAAGTGCGTATGGGTGCATGAGGCAACCTTCAACTACCAAATTAGTTTGTTTTTTGCAAAATAAAATTTTTTAATTTTTTGGTGAATTTTAATAAATTTTTTGATGACCAAAAAATAAGTTTTGAATTTTTTTCAAGATAAATATTTTTAAAAAATTATAGAAAATACTTTTTCTACCTTTGTATACTTTCAAAATTAATTGAAAATTTCTTGTGCAAATTTGTCCTTAATTTTTTAATTGAAATGATTTTTTATTATATGTGTTTATACATGAGTGTATGAACCCCTTAAATTTATTTAATGTGTTGCAAAAATGGTAATGATGAGGACACCTATACTTCCACAAACTTCTCATAAGTTTGTTTTGACTAATACAAGAGTGTAAGAAGTCTACAACATTAAAATTCATAAGAGGATTCAAGCTAATGACATTGATGGAATAGTGCATCATATAGTTCATATGCAAGAGTACGTTTTGGTCGGTGGTCTAAATCTACGAAAAAAAGATAAAGTCTTATTTAAAGTGATGATTGATTCCTTTAGAAACCATCCAGAGTTGATGAATATTAATAACAGGTAGTTGGTTCATATGAGATAAATTTTATAAAAAAAATCTATTATTCAGTTTTTGTTTAGGGTTGGTAGGAAGGGAGTGCTGAGGAGCAACATTTAGTCTATTGTGGTGTTGAGGAGTGGACGTAGGATGTTTCATCCATGACTTCCTTAATGAACTTATGAGTTATCTAAAAGATTGATGAAGATAGTCAAAGTAACAATCCATGAAATTAGAAAGATTTTATGGAATCTAAACATCAAGAGTAGTTGAAATAGGTGTTAATTTTAGTTAGCATTTTTCTTATATAGGATTTATATTTTCTATTACTATTAGACATTAGTGTCTTAATAATGAATTATTAGATTCTTTTATTGGTTGAATAAATGTGTTTATTTTGACTATATGATGGGTTTTAACTTTACAATAAATGTATTTATTTAATTTTTAATTGCCTTGCAATATTTTAATAAGTAAAATGATTAAAATATTCTTAAGTTGAGACTTAATGAACCAAACCAATAAAAGTCCCTTCTTAAATTTAAATATTTAATATACAACAATTCAAATTTACTATATAGGAAATCTTAACCTGTAAGGTTAGACATTAGGACTTAAAAGGTAATTAGATACTATAAGTAGCCTTTTTTAATTTAAGCCTAATAAAAAACTTTACTAGGTTATTATTTCAAATGTATGGTAAATTGTATGTATTGCATAATCTCCTTTAATAATGTGCAACCTTATTCCATTAGAGATCAAAGGATCCAAATGGCTATTACTTTCATGCAATTTTCATCGAGCTGAACAAAGATATGAAATTGAATGGTGGTAATTATGAAATCTAAAGTATAAAGATCTAGCATATGTTTGAAAAGTAAAAGGCTCTAGAACCCTCAAGTTCAATTATGGTTAAACTTGAGGATGCATGACAGCCCAACATAGGTAGGACCGAAATGCCTTTGTGGCATGGAAAAAGAAAATTACATTACTTGAATCATCTTGGTAAGTATAATTAATGATAATATCACTAAGCAGTTATACAAGTATCAAAATGCAATGGATCTATGGATCGCTTAGCAGGAGAAATTCAGAGGTGCATTTTTAATTAAGCTTTAATCACTAATAATCAAATTTATCAGAAGAAGTTTGATCATATAATGTCAAAACATCTAAGAAAGACAAAAAATATGATAAGCGAGCTTAGTGAGATTAGCATAAGTTGACTGATAAGCAGCAAGTTTAAGCTATTATCCATTCCTTAACCAAAAGTTGGGAGAATATGAAGATGCAACTAACTCATATGGATAGTGTAGACACTAGGTCCTGAGACAGTTCAGATCAAAGTTACCAGATAAGGATATCGTTACTCATATTACAGATAGAGACTAGAAGTGCTAGTCTTTATTCTTGGTTTTTAGGTTTTTGAATGGTTTTTCTCGAGCTTTGCCTTTTTACACCTTTTTTAGAGGTTAAAATAGGTTTTTATTTGCAAGAATTTGCCCTACTTACGTTTTGCTGGCATTTACCTCTATTTTTTAATGAGTTTACAAAAACTATTATGAGGCAATTTTTGAACATGTGATAAAGCTCGAAAGCCTATTCAAAATAACTCTCATCTTGTAGAAATTATAAAATTAGTCTTGTTAAAGTGCAAGATAAAAATACACATAAAGTTGTATACTTTGGATTAAGATCCAAAACATGATTAAGTGTGGGATCTGGGAGTTCCGAGAAGGACCACCACAGCTACTCTTTTCTTTAGAATCCATACATCCCTTATCAATGTATGGACAGCTATCTCTCATATAAAATGGAGCGCCTAACAAGGTATCTTCACATACCAAGAATTACGAGATCACCCCTTTAATTCTGGGGTGACAAAGGGATCGCACCATTTGAACCTTTTTTCATGCTTTTCCTGGGGGTCTGAAGAAAGCCTATGGTAAGTTAAACATAACTATCATATTTTATCCAAAAGCTAGAAATAGTCCTTAAGTAAATGGACTAAAGTTGGATCTTTAGTGCATCACAACCTTACGCTTCTATATGGTGTTATATATTTTGTGAGACATGCTCTCCATTAAAGGAAAGAAAGAACATCATAACACATGTTTCATAAAATTTGTGCTTAAGTCAACCAAAGGATGGGAATTTAATGTAATTGTTCTCAACTTTCCTTAGTATGATAACCTATTTAAATTTTGGCCTTTAAGACCTTTAACGTATCCCTAAATTATGGTTCAATGTGGCTAGCTTGGTTAATCTTTAAAAGGCCATAAGAAAGATTTGGCCCAGTGGATCTAGTTAGAAAAAGCAAACTGGATCATGATGGATGGCATAAAGTAAGAGGGGAAGATTACTTTTTTATCACATTCAATAGTTTTGTTGTTCACTAGCATGCCTATTATAGTTTCTATAAGTAGAGACATAATAGTGAATATGAAAACTAATTTATGAGATTAAAAGTTAAAACAGTGAATGTGAATAGGCAATCTAGGGTTATGCATATGGAAAAAATGATCTTAATTTTGTAGAGATGCTATATATTGTAACCGATGTATAGTGCTAGTTCACTCAAGGTATGCTATCTGCCTGTATGACTGGAGATTATGACTGAAAATTATTTTGTCATGTGTGAGTGAGAGATAATAGTTGGGATATGCCCATAATTGTAAAGATGGATAGAGTTCCATATCAAATCAAATTTATTTTGGATATAAGTATTTTTATGTTAGTAGAATTATCTCATCCTATTTCAAAAGAATTGGGGTAATAATGGAAATCAGTCTCTAGTATAAGGATACTATAAATAGAGGATAAGAGTTAGATTTTATAACACTACCAAAAAGAACACATAATATAATAAAATTTGAGAATTTTATAATCTCCCTCTCATATATTCAATATCTCCTTAGGCTGTGAAGCAGTTGCTGTTGTCCCGCTTTAGTTGCCAATGGATAAAAGTCTTACTAATGAAGTGAATTAGATCGTCACTTCTACTACTCTAGTTTACTGAGCTATAAGAGATAAATACAATTTTCTCTTTATTAATATAATATGTTATATCTTAATTCTGATTACTATATATAGAAAATTCTAACAAGACAAATTTCATAAATTTTTCTTTCCTACCTGGGAAGGAGGTACGCAACATATCAACAAATTTTAAAACTTTTTAAAGCTTCAGGGGAAGGACTGGATCAATTAAGTTCACTGAAGGTGGGAGAGAGTAGGTAGTTGATCCTATTTATGATATAACCATTAGAAATTGAGTCATCTACAATACTTCCATAGTACTTTATTGATTTTTCATGTCACCAAATGAGGAGTGAAATTGTAGTTTTGTTTATCTTTGAAGATTATATTATTATTATTATTATTATTATTATTATTATTATTATTATTATTATTATTATTATTATTATTATTATTATTATGTACTAAACATATCAGTTTAAAAGAATTTTTTTATAATTGGGTTATCAATTATATTTTTAGTTGATTTGATCTAGAAATATGATTTTGTAATTAGATTTAACAATTTAACTAAGAAAATAAAAATTATATGGGTGAGCATTGAGTAGGTCGGGCCATACAAAAGCATAACCAAAACCTTTCAGGTTGGATTATTCAGGTCCTAAGTAGCCTAAAATCATATTTTATAAAGGTTTTGACGAATATCAAATTAATAAATGATAAACTACATTAAATTACAAACTTCAAATTTACATTCGAAATATCAAAAAAGTGATTAATAAAAATATAATTTATTTCATTTAATCTAAAATAGACACAAATTAATAGGTAATTAAATGAAAAAATAATCAGAAAAAAATAACAGCAGTTTCTTTTACAATTTATGCTATCCTCTTCACTATCTCACATCGTGGGTTTGAAAAATGACTTAACTTATTGTTAATTGGGATTAAAACTTTGATTTTTTAACTTCTACTTGTTATTAACATAGACTAATTTGTCATTATTTCATGGAGATGATATAAATATATAATTAATAATTCTTTCTTAATTTTTAACTCTTTTGACATTAGATGATGATTTTCCTTTTCATGTGTATTTTTTTAGAGTATATCATGATTAAGTTTGGATACGTCGATAACTCTCTATTGGATGAGTTCAATCAAATAAAGATACAAGTATATTTATCTAATTATAAATGTCTGATCCTATCTCAGAAATAGTCTAAGTTATACCAAGAAAAGGACTCTAGTATACTTCCATATAAAGGGAATCAAAATTCAATTCTGAAGTTACTGAACTTACTGACCATATTGCCAGTATCTCATACACTATCCTAAAAAAAAATTTCATATTCATTCAATTTTGAGGTTACTTAACTTATTGACCATATTGCCAATATCTCATACGCTATCCCTAAAAATATAATTTAGCAGTCTTTTCTAACTCTGAAAAACTCAAATTTTCCAAGGGGTATTTAGACCATAGAATTGTTGCTCTTATCTTGCAATCGTTGCTCATGGATAAAAGCCTAGCTAGTGATATGAAACAAGATTCTTCACTTCCATTATTTTTGTTTTCAAAGGTTTTTACACTTCAAGAAGTAAATATGTTTTCCCTCTTAATTGAATGATATAAGTTATTATATCTAATTTATTATGCATGAATTCCTTCATTGATATTAGAGCCTTAGTTTTTGCATCCGATCTAAATTTGTATATATATAATGTAGATCTAAATAGGATGCATATAACACTAAATAATTTTTTTTTGGTGTTTTTAATATATAAATATGTTTATATATTTTTGTAATATTGTGTATATGTACATTGTGATTCAAAGGGTATAAATAAGTGTCTAAAATGCTATATTAGAAGTAGAATTTAAATTTTTTAACTGCACCATTGAGATCATAGACCCTAAAAACCCCCTACCGATTGAAGTCCAATTGCCTAAAATTGCCATATGCAGGTGCATGCTAGTAAGGTGCGTGTCCTGCATGTGTCCAGACATGTATCAGTATGATATGTCATCCTAACACATGGCCTAATGAGAGGAAGACACATGGACGACAGTGGCCATTTCACATGTCATGGATATGTGTTAAAGTGATATGTCATTTTAACACGTGGACCAATCAAGATTGACATGTGGATGACTATGGTTATGCCACATGTCAATGATGTGTTACTTGGATGCTAGGTGGACTAACCAGGGAATGCAATGTGTTAAGACAGAGGTCTGATATGGCAACATGTGTCATGATATGTGGACCAATGGGTCAACACCATATGGCACATGAGCATTTGTGGCACATAGAGGTATATCTACAAGCCTTCCATTGATGCATAATGCCGTATAAGGCATCCTTCAACCACCATTTAAACCTCAATTTTTTTAGATATAATTTTTTTACAATTTTTGTGATTTTTTGGTTATTTTAATAAATTTTTTTATGACTAGAAAATATTTTTTGAATTTTTTTCAATATAAATATTCTTAAAAATTGTAGAAAATGTGTTTGCTACATTTAATTTATTTTTCAAAATTTTTTTGAAAATTTTTTGTGGATTGGTCCTTATTTTTTGATTGAAATGAGTTTCAATCATATGAGTTTAATACATATGTGTATTAGCCTATTAATTTCTATTATGTGCAGCATAAAAGGTTGATGATAAGGGATTTCACGTACTCCACAAAGGGTTGCTTTGACTAAAGCAAAAGTGTGAAATGTTTGCAACACCAAAATGAATAAAAGTAGGGGTGTTTAAATTTGGTATAACTCATTTAATCCATCTAACCCAATCCACTTAATTTGTTTTTCTCACAATTATTTTGGGTTATTATAACCCATACAACCCATTCTAAAATTTTAAAAATATACATATGGGTTATAGGTTATTATATAATCCAATCAATTAACCTAATTTTGTCACCTCTTGATTTAAAGGTGTATATGTGTGGATTTTCACGTACATACTTATATAGCTTAAATATATTTGAAGTTTTCTGATGCTTGATTTAATTTTTTTATTTATAAATAGAATCTTCTTCTTCTTCTTCTTTAAGTTTTTATGTATTAAAATAGTTGAAGACAATTAAATTTAATTTAAGGAAAGAATATATAAATAATAATAATAATAATATTAATATTATTATTATTATTATTATTATTATTTAAATTCAAATATAATTTTATAAAAAAATATTTATTACCTGCAACCATGCACTAAAGCTAGTAATAATAATATTGGATTATGATATGATTTATTTATTAGGTAATTTTTTTTCAATTTTTATCCAGTCATTAAATATATCATTGTAGTAAATTACAAAATAAATGCCTAACTTCGACATTGGAAAATAGGCAACTTGGTTATAAGTTAATTACAAATCTTTAGAAAAGATATATATGTACATACAAATATAAATTATTTACACAAACATTAATTACAAAAATCAACGTTGAAAAAACACTACTTCTTGCTTTCTTCTGACCTGACATACACATTACACATAAACTTCCAAATAAAATTTGCTTGGATTTTCTGTATTTATAATCTATTAGTTAGCATACTACCAAATTCTAAAATGGTTGGGCGGTTTGGACTTTTTGTATATACATACAGAACTAATTTAGGATTTGATTTGTTAGCGTATAAAAGGAATTAAGAATTGAAAGGAGTATTTGGTATTGGTACTATATATAAGATGGGTTCATTAATTACTCTTCACATGTTACATGGCCTAACATAGTATATCATTTAATTATACTCAATCATTAAGAAATATTTGACTTCTCCTAGGATTTTATATACTTTATTTTCATTTTTAGAGATACAAATAGTGATTTTCTGCCATTTATAAATATAATAATGGAACAAATTTCACCAATCAATATATGATTCCAATTTTAAAGGCAAATGGAAGATGTATTGTTTAAATTGAACATGCATTTTTTATATATTTTTTTATTTTTTATATTATAATTAAATCAATTTTTTATGAATTTTTTTTAAAAAATAAAACATGCATGAGATATTTGAAAAAATATTTATAAAAGTAAAATTAATGCTTTATATTTAAAAATATATAAATAATTTATAATTTATAATTTAATATAAAAAAATTAACATAATCCATGTAACCTAACATAAACCAACCAACCAAACATAAAAAATTTAATTCATAACCCAGCTGATTTGGTTGTGTTCAATCCATTTAAGAATTTAGATGGATTGGATGAAAAAACAATTGTAACTCATCCAACCCATGTTTGAACACCCCTAAGTGAAAGGATTCGAGCCGATGACATCGATGTAATAGTGTATCATATAATTTAATTGTAAGAATAAATGCATCAGTGCATTTGGATTGCTGGTTTGTATCTGGAAAAGAATGACAGAGCCTTATATAAGGTTGTGATTGATTCCTTTAAATACCATCTAAAATTGATGGAGTTAATGGAAACTACTTGGTTTATAGGAGATGGATTTAAAAAAATATATATCTATTATCCATTTATGGTTAAAGTTTCCATAAGGGGAGTGTTGAAAAGCAACACTAAATCTACAATGGTATTAAGAAATGGACGCAGTGTGCATCGTTCATGGCTTCATCAATAAACTTATAAGTAGTCTGAGACTTTGATAAAGATACTTAAAAAATCCATAAAATGAAAAAGATTTTGAGGATTTAAACTTCCGTAAAGGCTCTATGACCTTTACCACTAGTGCTAGATTAACTGATCATTGTCCTTGTATTTGTCTCTTCTGGATAATTTTTAGTTAGCATTTATTTTCTTAGAATAGGATTATGTTTCCTATTATTTTTGACATGTGTGTCTTATTTTTGGATTATTGGATATTTATTGATTGAATAAATGAGTTTATTCATTGAATTTTAAATTTATAATAAATGTGTTTATTTAATTGTTAATTGCCTTGCAATATTTTATGACTAAGATGATTGCATGTTTATTAAGTTAAGACTTAAAGAACTAAAACAAATAAAATTTCCCTCTTAAATTTGTGAACTTGATATCTAATGATTCACATTTACTATGTATGAAATTTTAACCAGGAAGGTTAGAAGTTAGGACTTAGAGGGTAATTAGATACTATAAGTAGCCTTTTCAAATTCGAGTCTAATAGAAAACTTTAGTACGCTATTATTTTAGATGCATAGTAAATTGCATGTATTGCCTAATCTCTTTTAAAAATGTGCAATTTTTATTCCATTAGTGATCAGAGCTACTGGTTTCAAATTTATTGCCGCCAAGCTTAATAAAAACATAAAGTTGAATGATGACAATTATGGAATATTCAGTATGAAAATCTAGTACGTGCTTGAGAAGTAAGAGGCTTTAAAGCCCATAAGTTTGGTTATAACTAAACCTGAGGATGCACATTAGCCCACCATAGGCAGGACTAAAATGCTTATGTGGTATGAAAAAAGAAGAATTCCACTGCTCGAATTATCTTGCTAAGTGCAATGGATGATGACATCACTAAGCAGTTCTGCAAGTATGAAAATATAATGGATTTATAGATCACTTTGTAAGGGAAGTTCGAAAGTGTGTATCTGACTAAGCTCTAATTATTGATGATGCAGAAACATCTAAGATAGATGGAAAATCTAAGTTTTAAGTTTGATACTTATCAGAAAAAGCCTAATCATTCGATGCAAAAACATCTAACATAGATGAAAAATATGATATGCGAGCTTAGTAAAGCTAGTTATAAATTGCCCAATGAGCAGAAGGTCCAACTTTTTATTCGTTCCTTACCCAGGAGTTAAAGATTCAACTAACTCATATGGATAGCATTGAGACATTTGGGGATGTCACTCATCATTTGGAGTTTGAAAAAGACAGTCTAGTAGCGATTAAGGTTAATTCCAAAATGTAAACAACATAGTCTTGTTCTATTGGAATGAGATCTAACCAGAACAACAAAAGAAGCTTTAAAAATAGGGATGAAGAAAAGGCCCGTGAGCCTAAAAATCAAAAGGTGAAACAAAACAACAAAAGGTCCAAAGGTAAGAAAAAGTGAACATTTCAAAAGTGAAATGTTTCAATAGCCAATAAAAAGGATACTATGCAAAAGACTACATTGTGCCCTAATAGGTACACTATATTGACTCAAGAAGGAGTAAAATTTATGTATCTAGTTTTGTATTTCTAACTAAACTTCATCCTTTATGGTTGGTGGATTCAGAAGCAACATACCATATGACAAAGGATTGAGATGCCTTTGTCTAATTTGTCGAATACCTTATGGAGCTAAATGGATTTACATAGAAAACAATGCCAAAGTGGTAGTTTAAGGGATTGAAACGCGCAGGAATTTAGTTTCTATTCTTACTTTGATGAAACTTGGTTTCAATTTACATTTTAAGGATAACAATGTATGCTTATATTTGGATGATGTTTATTATGGTTCTGGTTTCATTTTGAAAGGTTTTATTATTACGGATATTAATCCTGACTATATGAATAAATCTAATTTTCTTTAATTTCTTCTTCTGTAAATAATTATGAGAATAATGTAAAAACATGGCATGCTAGATTAAACTACATCTGGTAAGATGAGATGAGTCCGTTAGCCAAAGTAGGTTTGTTAGATGATTTAAAAGGTTGAATTGCCTACTTATAAGCATTGCCTAAAAGGAAAACTAGCTAGAAAGTCAGTCAAGAAAGGAATTAGGGTCGACTTTCTATTACAATTAATTCACTTTGATGTGTGTGGTCTAATGAATGTGAGGGCAAGGCATGGGGCCTACTACTTCATCACATTTATAGATGACTATACTGGGTAAGGTTATGTCTATTTGATTTCTCACAAGTCAAAAGAATTGAGTTGCTTTAAGAATTTATATCAACTTAGTTAAAAATCAATTAGGCAGAAAAATTAAAGCTTTAAAAACTTATCCAAGTTAGGAATATCTTTCAGATGAGTTTAAAGCATTATGTGATGAAAAGGGGATTGGGTATCAGTTGTCTATTCCAAGAACTCCACAATAAAATGGTGCTGAGTAAAGGAGAAATAAGACTCTCCTAGACATGGTAAGATCTATGATAGCTGAGGCAAGTTTGCCAATCTTCTATTAGGAGATGCTCTTTTGATTACCATATATGTTCTAAACTATATGCCCTCCAAATTTGTCACTTTCACTCCTTAAAAGTTATGGATTGGTTGACAACCTAAACTAAGCCATTTATAACCTTAGGGTTGTGCTACTTACATCCATAATAGCTCAAGTAAATTTGGTAAATTAGGACCAAGAGGTAAAAAGAGCATCTCTATGAGATATCATAAAGTATCAAAAAGATACATTTTTATGGGTAAGCAAAAAAATGAAAGAGAATTTGAATCATAAGATGTCATGTTCTTAGAGAATAAATTTTCAAAGTTGGGAAAAGTGAATCAAGTCTTTCCTTTTTATGAAACTCAGAAAGAAGCACCATTAGAATCACTCCATCCAAGTATGAGGGAATTAGAAAAAGAAGAAGATCAAGGCCTTCCTCTTCCAAATGATCATGATTTAGATGTTCGAGATCCTCAGCTTAATGAAAGTAGTCCTAAATTTAGTGGGATTATAAAACTCAATTCCAATGGGACTAAGGAGCTTCAACTTATTGGGAGCATTTGAATTACGATAAATACATAAGATACATTTATCAAGAGTCAAAACTATAAAAAATTTAAAAGGATAAGTCTTCCACACCGGCAATTTAAGATTGAAGGCTAAAACAAGGCTTTTTTTGGTTACCCCATAGGATGAAAAAGAGCCTTAAAATGTTTAAGAAGCTCTCTCTTGTCTAGCTAAGGAAAAATGGATTAAAGTAATGGAAAAAGAAATGGCATCTATGACATTAAACCATGTTTGGGAACTGGTGATCTACTAAAAGGATGCAAACCAATTGGGAATAAGTGGATTCTCAAAGTGAAGCAAAAAGCTAAAGGAAGTATCAAAAGATATAAGGCTCGACTAGTTGTTAAAGGGTTCACATAATTGAAAGGGATTGACTATAAGTAGACTTTTTGCTTGTTGTTAGATTTACATCTATAAGGTTGATTCTTGACATAATGGCAAGTTTGGACCTGGAGCTATATCAAATGGATGTAAAGACTACTTTCCTCAATAAAGAATTAGCTAAAGAAATCTATATGGAACAACTTATAGGTTTCATCAAAATAGGTAACAAACATAAGGTTTATTGATTGATGAGATCAATCTATGGCCTTAAACAGTTTTCAAGACAATGGTATTTGAAATTTCATGATAGAATCATATTGAATAAGTTCAGCATGATGATGAAGACCATTGTGTTTACTATAAAAGCTCTAAAAGGAAATTTGGCATTTTGGCATTGTATTTAGACAACATACTCGTAACTAAAAATGATAAAGGGTATGTAAATGAAATCAAAGATTAGTTATTATCCAACTTTGAGATGAAAGATATAGCTCAAACAAATTATATCTTTAGAGTTAAGATTTCAAGGGATTGTTCGAAAAGGTTGTTGCCTCTTTCACAAGAAGCATATATCAACAATGTCCTTAAATGATTTAATATGAAAAACTACAAACTTATAGATAACCCTATGGCCAAGAATCAGTTTCTTAGCAAAAGTATATGTCCGAAGATGCCACAAGAAACAAAACATATAAGGAAAGTTCCATATGCCAGTGTCGTGGGTAATCTTATATATGTGATGTTGTGTATAAGACCTCATATATGCTATGCAGTGGGCATGCATGGTGAGTCAATATTAGTCCAACTTAGGCGAAGTACATTGGAAAAAAGTCTCTCCGTTATCAAGGTAAGGATTTTTAATTGAAAGGATATACAATGCTGATTAGGGAAGAGATGTGGTTGAGAGAAAATCCAACTCAAGTTGTGTATTCTTGCTTGGCAAGGGTATCATCTCATAAAGTAGCAAGAAATAAACTTATGTTGCCCTATCAATAATGGAAGTTGAATATGTCACTTTCCCAGCTGCAATACAAAAGGCAATTTGGTTATAACGGTTTATGGACCATTTAAGAGTAATTGCCTTAAAGAAATTAGTGACAGTCTATAGTGATAATTATGCATCGATGGCTTACATCAAAAATTCAAAATTTCATATTAGGACTAAGCATACCGACATTAAGTATCAATAAATAAGAGATATTGTTGCACGAAGAGAACTAACTTATAGTATGTTTTTATGCATGATATGATTGCGATCCATTGACAAAACCTATAACGATAGATGTGTTTGAGAAATACATTAGATCTCGAGGTTTGCGTAGAATTTGATTAGTATTGATTACTTTATGTATTCCCTTAACATTATTATTTAATAATAATAATAATAATAATAAAGTTCATTGTTGGCAATACATGAGTGTAAATATTTAATGTGTGAACATTTATTTTATTAATTATGAGATTGAGCATGTCGGACAAAGAAGTAACCCACTCACATGGGTGTTTACCTTAGATCTGCCAATAAGTTGACAAAAATTAAGATGAGGCTATTTTTGAACATACGATAAAGCTCGAAAGCCTGTTCAAAATAAAAGTGCCATGGGAATTTAATGCAATTGATCTCAACTTTCCCTAATTTTGATCCTTAGAACCCTTAACTTATCTTTGAATTATGATTCACTGTGGCAAGGTTAGTTAATCTCCAAGAGGCCATGAGAAAAATTTAGTCTGGCAGATCTAACTAGAAAGTAAGTTGAATCGTGATGAATGGCATATAAGTAAGAGAGAAAGATAACCTTTTGATCATATTTAATGGATACATGGTTCACCAGCATACCTATTATAGTTTCTATGAGTAGAGATATAATGGTGAATGCGAAAATTATTGTATGAGATCATGAGTTAAAACAATGAATATGAAAAGGCAATTTAGATTTAGGCATTTGTCGATAAGAGGATCTTGTTTTACGAGATGTTATATATCCCTAACTGGTGTATAGTAATAGTGCTCCCAAGGTATAATGGTCGCACAATCTATCTACTTGTATGACTTGAGATTATAAATGGATATCGTTCTGTCATGTGCGATGGGAGATGATAGAGTTTGGATATGCCCATGACTCTATATTGGATGAGTTCCAATCAAATAAAGATACAAGTATCTTTATTTGATTATTTATCTTATTATAACTATCTAATTTTATCTCAAAAAGAGTCTGAGTTATACTAGGAAAAAGGACTCTAGTGTAATTTTATATAAAGAAGATCATAATTCAGTTTTGAGGTTACTAAATTTACTGACCATATTGCTAGTATCTCTTGCGCTCTCCCTGAAAAAAGAATTTAGTATTCTTTTCTATCTCTGAAAATCTCGCAATTTCCAACAGATATTTAGACTGTAGAATAATTAAGATTCTTTGTTTTTGCTATTTCTGCTTTCAATAATTTGTGTGCTACAAGAGATGAATATATATTCTCTTTTAATTAAATGATATAATTTGTTATATCTAGTTAATTATGCATAAATGAATTCGTTCAAGATACTAGCATCCATTGTGACATCATTTTGTAGCTTTATTCTGTGTAATTTATCGGCTATGAGAAATGGCAATTAATTTGACATCTGGATCTGGATCCCCATTTGCATGCTTTTATTGTTAGGATTGATTGTAAATTCATTATAGGAGGTATAAATCTATTTTTAATTTATTTAATTTTATTGTACAAATTTATTTATTTCTATATTTAATTGTATGTGTCTATAAAGTTGTTTATAGGATTACTAATTAATTTCAATTTTACAGATTTATTTTCCATCCTTTAGTTTAGATTTATAGGCTATGAGTTGCAGGTTTATCGTTGCCCAAAATTCAATTGAAATTGTTGCCTTTGACCACTCAAATGCAACGGTTTTTTTTTTTTTTATTGTGGTAATAACATGCTCAAAATGTTGCATAAGGCTAAGGCAACAATAGCAAATGAGTATCGAAACTATTACTGGAGATCTATGATCACACTTTTAGTATTTATTGCAAGAGGTTTTTTTTTTTTTTAACAAGTTGAAGTTAGAAATTATATATATATTATTCAGAAAAAAAAATACACATGGTACCTCGTACACATAGAAATTGTTCAATTTTAAATATATATATATATATATATATATTCAACATAATATCAGTGATTTTATTTTTATTGCTTACTTAGTTAACTGTGTCTATAGCGGTACTGCGTGAGCTATTTTTCTTCTTCGGCATATTTTGAGATTCATAATATCAGTGATGAGTCAGGTTGTGTAATTTGAATATTGCCAATGTCAATTTCATATCTCATCATCCTTATTGCTTTTGACAATTTAGGCCTTAGCCCACATTTCTCTTGAAAACTAAGTAGGCCGATCTTTAGAAATCTCACTGATTCTTCCTCTATGAAATCCCCATTTAGCATAGGATCCACTAATTGTAAAAGCTGCTTAGCCTTGTACATTTCCCATGCCTGCATATTCCATTAAATAGCATGTATAATTATGGCGATTAGGGTAATCCTTTTCAACTAATGCTGACCACATCAATTGCTTCAACTATATATGACTAGCTTGATGGTGACACGCCTTTATTTAATGCTTATAATTAAATTTGTTATATAGACCTACAAAGAGGATGCTCACTAAATAATTCGTTAATTAAGAACCTTTTTTTATTACAGTTCAAAAGTTTATGATCTTACCTTTAAAAATAAAAAATGAGAGTCTAACTGAATCTCAAGTAACAAATTATTTTCTTCACATTTTCAGTATTATTTTTTATTTTCAAAAACAAAAGTGAATATATGTAATAGGCATTATTTGAGAGATGATCCTATTCGCATTGGGCATTTAGTATGTGGTCAATATGGATCATTAGATTAAAAAAAATTATATATATATATATATATTCAACATACCGATATATTTGGCAAACTGAAAAGTTATTCGCATTTTCTGTTGTCAATATTTTATGTGAATATATAAATCAATAAAGATAATTGACATGCATCGGACAGATCGATATTAATTTAAATTACTAGAAATAAATATTAAAATTCCTTAAGAAAAGTCAAAATAATACGCACATATAATACTACCAAAACAATCTAAATATTTTGTAACGATTCACAATAATACTATCTTTTACGAAAACAATCTGAATGGATAATTAATTGCTTAACAAAGACAAAAGAAAGAAATTTGGCGGTTGGCTTGTTTCCCCCGGCTCAAACAGCCAACATACAAAATATTCATTATAAGAGCCGGAAGCAAATTAATTTGTCTATATAGATGCAGTATATATATCACAAATTAATTACACTAGAATTTAATTATGCATATTTGTTTTACAATTAAATATTGTTTTTTTTAATCGGTTACCGGACATATACTCAATTTAACGGAGAAAAAAATAATCATGATAAGAAATTAATAAACTTTATTAGCAAAATTAAGAATTAGTATTAGGGTTAATGGAAAATAATGTACCTTCTCGACAAGGTAGGGTCCTCCAAGTTGCAAGTCAAAATCAATGGCTGGCTCACTATCTCAAGGATGAGTACACCAAAGCTGTATATGTCTGATTTTCTTGTTTGGTGGCCACTAATCGCGTATTCGGGTGCAAGATAACCCCTTTCCATCATCAATTAAAAACAGTTAGTTTAATTATTTCTCTAATTTTTTTACGTTTTTTATTATTTTGATGGTGTAGGAACTAAAAAAGTCAAATACAAATTATACATCTAATTCAGAAAATCAATCAAATCTGCTTTTAGCTTGTGAGAAGTGATAATATTCAAAAATATAAAAACTAAAAGCCCAAAGACTCCAAAAGGGGCTCAAGATAAAAGCTTATCAAAATCTCATCAGCTAGGAAGTCAAACACAGAAATCGAAATCGACCGATCGGACTTGACTTCTCCCTGACAGGTGAAAGTTGTCTGGCACACACTGCTATCTAATCGCCATCACCTATAAGGATAGGTCATACCTGCCGTAGAATAGAATAACTATTTGAAATAATGCTCAAGCTTCTTCAGCTATATAAATAGCAAGTTTTTTTCTAAGAAAAATACACATTCTCTCTCTAAATAATATAAAATCTCTCTCTAAAGAGCTTTCCTACCCATTTGCTGACTTAAGCATTGAAGTGTCGATGCCCGAGACAAGCGAGCTAAAACCCTTTTCGCAGGTTCTATCCACACCATTTTGTTCGGGATTAGCTCCCCCCCGCCATCAAGCCTATAAGGCTCCAATTATGACCCTAGTTAAAATGCATGATTAAATAATACTATATTGGTTAAGATCAAATTAAATATTTGATAAGAGTATTTAAGTTGTGGGGCATGTGATAATTTAGTTGTATTATATGAATTGAGTGTAAATTACTTAGCATAAAATTTATTAAGGGTGCAATTGAAGTATGAAATATAAATGTGGGGTCAATTTGTAAAGGTGGCACGTGTGGGGTAATATTTAAAAAGCTAGAAACAAAGTGGGGTTAATGATATAAGAGATTAAAAGATGAGGGGTAGCTTTATTACATGCAAAAAGGTGAAGGATCAAAAGGGGACTTTTTCTTCCCTTTTTAAAAAAGGCAAAATCTTTGATTTAGGAGAAAGAAACTTCAGATTGAGTGATACTTTAGAGGGGGACGGCATCCTTTCTCACTTCACCTCTCTTCTCTCTTTTCCTCTCTTAAGAAAATTCACCCTATTCATCTCATAAATTTCTAAGGAAAAAATTTGTTGCATGAGAGTTGAATTAAAGGTTTTTGAAAGGGAATTTGTAAAGGTAAGAGATACAATTTTTCATCTAATTTATTCTTCTTTCTTAAAGATAAAATACATGTCAATGGAAAAAGGGAATTTGGATTTAATTCATGAGTGCATAAATTTATGCAGAAGAAGAAGTAAGAAAGAAGGATAGAGGAAATGAGGTGGTAAAAGATTGAAATATCAAGGTGGATTTTGGCCAAGGTATGGGAAATCATTTGTGTTCTTTGCATGAATGTGAACAATGAAGAGAGATATGGACTAGAGTAAGAGATTAAGAACAAAAGAACTCAAACTATCTATTAATGGCTTTAAACAAGGACAACTATAGAAAAGATTTGAAGGTCTTGCTGTAATTTTTGTATAACTTGGGCTACAAAACTCTAATTGAGTTCATTCCAATTGTTAATTTTAAATAAGACTTATACCTACATTTTTGTAGAAGAAACCTAAGGTTGGTTTTGCCTATTTGTAGCTTTAAACTTGGATAGAAGCTAAAAGTGAATTTCAGTCAATGTTAGTGGGTAGTTTGTAGTAATTTGATCATAATTGTTTGTATAGTTGTTCAATTGATATGAGGACACTTTCTAGTTAAACTAGACTTATATGTCTACAATTTATATGAAGAAAGCATAAATCGATTCTATTTCTAAGATTGTCAAAAGTTAACTTGAAACCGGATTAATTGATAGTATTATTTACACAAATAGTTCTTGGTATTTTTATAATATCTTGAGATTTAGATATGATAATTGGATAATTCTAGTTGTTTTATAAAATAGACTCCCATATCTACCTTTTTACGAAGAAATAAAAGTCTAAAAATGCCTCTAACCTGCCTAAACTTCACTTGAAAATCAGAATCCTGTGTTGCCTATCCTAATGAACAGTCTTTAGTAATTTCAATTTATCTTGAGTTCTAGAAATGATATTGCAATGATTCTTCATGTTTTAGAAACTAAAAACATAGGGTAACAAAGTTATAGAAGACCATTTTAGCTGAAAATTCCGTTTTAAAGGTCAAAAATTGCTCACAAATTGAACTTAGAAACCAGTTGCTGCCCTATCACGACTCGTGACAGTCAGACAGAGGACACGAGTCATGACTCCCATCTATCCAAGTCATGCTATCCATCCCATTTGACCCCCTTAAGCCTATAAATTGATTCTAAAGCATTTTTAGACCTTTCTAAACACTTTTAATGCATTTGAAGCATAAAGATAAAGGTTTTAAACAAGATTAACATGTGATAACCATGTCCCAAAGTGTTATAAAGCATATTTAAACCTTCCTAAACAATATAGAGCATATCTTGATATAGAGACAACACATAATAAAGGATACATACATAAACCATTTGTTGATATCATGGTGTAAAGTAATTGGCATGATCAAAGGCTGAAATGAGTACATAGAAATGGTAAGCTAAGGTAAATTAGTATCTACCATACATATATCATGTCATGAATTATGATATGATGTGATGATTATATGTCATGCCCATATATGGTTATGCAAAATGTATGGTCACAAGGATAATATGAGTAAATTGTATAACTTATTTTATGAATTGTGCATATATGTTTATGAACTAGTGAGCATATAGTTTTACAAGATTATACAGTTTTGATGTATGAAATGAGCATGAACATAGTATTGCCTGTAATAGAGTTCAAATGTGGATAGATAGGCATCTATAAGGAAAATTGCAGCTTTTACAGTTTGGCCCAATTGGGTTTTGAGTATAGTTGATCCCATTTGAATTATGAACAGCCCTATTTAGGTTGTTAGTCGACCCTATTTGGGTCTGCTTGACCGGTCTAGAGTATAGTTTGGCCTCGTTTGGGTCTACCGATTTGATATCTTTGGATATCCACCATTTTGGTACCTAGGTGTATCGACAGTTCCTGTTATCCACTATTAGAACTAAGGCAGGCTAAATCATATTTATAGTACCGATCACAAATATCGAATTGAATCTTTACTTGCTTAAATAATATTATTTGACCATATTATTGGTTTGATTATAGAAATAATGTTTCAACTATAAATGTTTACATGAGTAATTGCCATCCCTCTGAATTATGTATATTGGAATATCCATTGTCCTCATTTCTTAAATGCTTATATTCATGAGATATTGTTAAAGCTATAACTTTATTATTATTGATGTGTTATATTGCATGTGATACATAATGAATGTGTATGTTGATGACCACTATGAGTGGTCATCAATGATGAGTTATTTCCCCACTAAGCTTTATAGCTTAGCACGGGTTACTTCATCTGTTTAAGTTCAGTAGACAAGACTTTTTCTCAGAGACATTCTCTGCGTTAGGAAGGGCCAACTCTATATTGATAGGAATTGATGTAGAGTGATTTTGTAGTAATACTTTTAAAAGTTTTGTATTAAGGATAATCAACATATAAAGATGTATTTAATATGCATAAAGTGAATTATAACCAACTCACAATATGACTAAGCAAGAACACGTGTGCATGTAGTACTTAAAGTAGCATATACATAATATGGTATGCATGATGCTAAACATGAGATGAAATAGGCGAACAGTCAAAGGAGTACCTACATATTTATATGACACAGCATGATATGAGTAATGGTAACATGATGGTTATATGATTGATAATATACAGGCATGTTAGAAATGTAAGGCATGATTAAAATTACTAAATGGATGTGATTAATGGGTTAATAGTATAGGGGTGTTTCAATTTATGGTTCTAAAGCCTAGGTTTAGCCTTTTTTGGGTAATATGAAACTAGAATTTTATAGTATGATATATTGTCTTGTTGGCCTGATGCAGAAGTCCCTATTTTCTTATAGATAGTAGATGGAGAATTCCAGAGATGTTATTGAGGAATTGACTAAAAGTAATAGGTCGGCTAGAACTAATCCTTCCAATCTTGGATCTTCATCATCCAATCAAAATGAGATCCTGGAAGCCATTCCTGCAAAATCATTGTTAAAGATATCACAGGACATAACCCAAATTCTTCAAAGGATGACAACACCCAAAGCTCCAATATCTGAAATTAGGAAGTATGGTGCAGAGGAGTTTTTAGGCACTAATCTAGAATAGTCAGAGGAAGCTGAATTTTGGTTTGAAAAGCTATAGAAGATTTTTGATGAAATTCACTGTCCAACTAGTCATAAGGTGTACTTTGTTATCTCCTTACTTCAGGGAGCAGCCTATGATTAGTGGAAGTTGGTTCTAAAGTAGTCGTAATTACCAGATCCCCTCACATGGGAATTTTTCACAGCTAAATTCAGGAAAAAAGTATGTTACTGAAGCATACAAGTAAGAGAAACTAAAGTAATTTCTAAACTTTAGACATAGAGTTATGTCTGTGGCTGAGTATGAGAAAGAATTCAATCACCTGTGCAAATATGTTCCTGATGAGATGTTAACTGATGCTTTTAAATGTAGACAGTTTGAAGATGGATTAAATGATCATATCAGAGAGAAGTTAATTGGACCTACATCTCTGTATATAGTTAATTTCACTCAACTTGTTACAGCAGCTTTGCGGGTTGAAAAGAATGAGATGGCCAAAAGAGAGAGAGAGTAGAGAAGAAATAGGTCCAAGGATGGATCTTCCACTGGGAAAAGAGTTGGAGCTCAAGGGAATCAGCTAGATAAGTCTGGCTATAGTTCTGCAAAAAGAGATAAAAGACAAGAATCTTCTGCAATGTCCAAGTAGGGTAAAGAAGCTTCAGGGAAGCAAAGTGGGGGGCAACCACCAGTATGTTCCCATTATACTAGGCAGCATTAAGGTAATTGCCAAAAATTGGCTGGAGAATGTTTCAGGTGTGGTAATACCGATCATTTTATGGCCAACTGTCCTTTGAAGCGGGTGCAGGGTTTTAGGCAGCAAGGAAGTAGAGGAGCTTTTAATGCACCCTCTTCTGGTAAAGGTAGAGGTAGAGGATGTGAGGGATCAAATCATCAGGGATCCCAGTCCAGGAATGTTTCTAAATCAGTTGATAGACCTACAGCTCCAGTTTTTCCTAGTCGGGCTTATGCAATGAAAGCTCGAGAGGATTAGAATGCTCCAAAAGTTATAGCTGGTATTTTCTCTCTCTTTGATTCTGACATGCATGCACTAATTGATCCTAGTTTCACTCATTCTTATGTTTGCATCGGGAATATGGGTAGAAATATGCCTGTTGTACATGAACTGGATTATGATATTTGTGTAACCAACCCTTTAGGTCACAGTGTTGTTGTTAATAGAGTGTATAAATAGTGTCCTATTGTAATTCAAGGGAAAGAATTCCTTGCTGATCTTATTGATTTATCCTTTTGGGAGTTTGATATTATTCTGGGTATGAGTTGGTTGTCTAGACATCATGTAGTGGTTAATTGTGAAGATAAAACTGTAACTCTTAGTAATGCTGATGGTAAAGAAACTACAGTTCAAGGCATTCAAACTAAGCTGTTAGCTAATGTAATAACAATTATACAAGCTAAGTGATTTCTTAGAAAAGGGTGTGAAGCTTTCTTAGCCATTGTACTTGATTCAATAAGAGATAAAGTGAACCTTCAGGAGATTCCAGTGGTGAAAGAATTTCCTAATGTGTTCTCTGAAGACTTACCTAGTCTTTTATCTGAGAGGGATATTGAGCTGTCTATAGCAAATTCTACCGAGTATAGCTTTTATTTCGAAGGCACCATACAGGATGGCTCCTTTGGAATTGAAGCAACTAAAGGTTCAGCTATAGGAGTTGCTTAACAAAGGTTTTATTAGGCATAGTGCTTTAGGGTGCACCAGTTTTATTTGTAAAGAAGAAAGATGGGTTTATGAGAATGTGCATAGACTACACACAACTAAGCAGGGTGACAGTGAAGAACAAATACCCTTTACCTAGAATTGAAGATCTATTTGATTAGTTGAAGGGTGTTGGAGTGTTTTCTAAGATTGACTTGCGATCGGGGTATTATCAACTTTGAGTTAAGGATGTGGATGTTCCCAAAATAGCATTTAGAACCCGATATGGGCATTATGAATTTCTAGTGATGCCATTTGGGTTAACAAATACACCAGCTGCATTTATGGATCTTATGAATAGGGTATTTAGACCTTACTTTGACCAATTTTTCGTTGTGTTTATAGATGACATATTAGTGTATTCGAGAAATGAAGCAAAATATACTGAGCACCTGAAAATTATTTTATAGACTCTAAGGGAGAATAAGTTGTGTGCTAAGTTGAGCAAGTACAATTTTTTGGCTTAAGGAAATTTCTTTCCTTGGGCATGTGGTATCTTCTAAAGGCATTAGAGTGGATACAGCTAAAATAGAGGCTATCGTAAATTGGAAGCCGCCTCAAAATGTGACAGAAGTGAGAAGTTTTTTGGGCTTAGTAGGATATTACCGTCTTTTTGTGAAAGGTTTTTCAATTATTGCTGCACCACTCACTAAACTATTGGGAAAGGGTATCAGATTTGAGTGGACTGATCGATGTCAGGCAAGCTTTGATCAATTAAAGAAAATATTAACAGAGGCTCCAGTTTTAACAAAGCCAGTTTCAGGAAAAAAGTATGTCATGTATAATGATGCTTCTAGAGTTGGCTTGGGTTGTGTGTTAATGCAAGATGGCAAAGTAGTGGCCTATGCATCTAGACAGTTAAAGCAGCATGAGCAAAATTATCCAACCCATGACCTAGAGCTAGCAGCAGTAGTGTTTGCCTTAAAAATTTGGCTTGTATGGGGAAAGGCGCAGAATCTATACAGATAACAAGAGTTTCAAGTATTTTCTCACTCAAAAGGAACTTAACTTGAGACAGCGAAGATGGTTAAAACTGTTTAAGGATTATGATTGTATAGTGAATTAACATCCAGGCAAAGCTAATGTTGTAGTAGATGCCTTAAGTCACAAGATGATGGCTGCTATGATATTACATCAATGTAGATGGAAATTTGCATCTGATGGTACTTTAATAGCACTGTTGAGGGCTAGACCTTGTTTAAGGCAATCAGTGATTAATGCTCATAAACGGGATGAAAAGTTACAACAGATTTTAAAGTATTTACATAAAGGGATTCAGTATGAGTATACAGTGAAAGAGGATAGGGGTGTATATTATTAGAATAGATTATATGTTCTAGATGATGAGGAATCGAAAAGAATGGTATTGAATGAGGCTCATAATATAGTATTCACTATACACCCTGGTGGGAATAAGATATACCAGGATTTGAAACAATGTTATTGGTGGCTTGGTATGAAGAAAGATGTGGTTGAGTATGTCTCCAAATGTTTAACTTGTCAACAAGTGAAAGCAAAACACCAGTTACCTTCGGGGTTGTTAAATCTTATCCCAATTCCACAATGGAAATAGGAAGACATTACCATGAATTTTGTGATGAGATTGCCCCGTACACAGAAAAAGCATGACGTAATTTGGGTTATAGTTGATAAGTTGACTAAATCAGCTCATTTCATACCAGTTCGGATGGATTACTCTATGGATAAAATAGTGAAAGTTTATGTAAATGAGATTGTTAGGCTGCATGGCATGCCAATATCAATAAGTTCAGATCGAGATATGCTGTTCACATCAAGATTTTGGCAAAGTTTACAACAAGCACTAGGAACTCAACTTCATTACAGTACAGCTTTTCATCCTCAAATAGATGGCCAATTTGAACAGGTTATTCAAATTCTAGAGGATATGATGAGAGGATGTACTTTGAATTTTGTAGGAAGTTAGGACAGGTATTTAGCTTTAATGGAATTTGCTTATAATAACGGCTATCAAAGGAGTATTGAGATGGCACCATATGAGGCCTTGTATGGCTGAAAATTTAAAACTCCTGTTTACTGGACTAAATTATTGGAGCATAAAATTATTGGTCCATACATTATTAAAGCCACAGAAGAGAAGTTACAAATTATCAAGTAGAGATTGAAAGAAGCTAGTGATAGACAAAAGTCATATGCTAACTTGAAGAGGAAAGATATTAAATATCAGATGGGTGACAAAGTATTTTTGAAAGTGTCCCCGTGGAGAAAAGTATTAAGATTTGGGAAAAAGGGTAAATTGAGCCCGAGGTATATTGGCCTATATGAGATTCTCCAAAGAGTTAGACCGGTGGCATATAGATTGGCTCTCCCTATAAAATTAGCCAAACTTCATGATGTATTTCATGTGTCTATGCTTCGAAGATATCGTTCGGATGAATCTCATGTATTACCAATATAAGATGTGCAAGTGCAACCAGATTTCACATATGATGAAGAGCTGATAGCGATTCTGGCTAAAGAAGTTAGAAAATTGAGAAAAAAACAAATTCCACTTGTTAAAGTGCTTTGACAACATCATGATTTACAAGAAGTCATTTGGGAGCCAGAAGCAGCTATGAAAGAACAACACCCTAAATTGTTTCAAACGGGTAAGAATTTCGAGGACGAAATTCTTTAAGAGGAAGAGAATTGTAAGGCCCCAATTATAATCCTAGTTAAAATGCATGATTAAATAATATTATATTGGTTAAGATCAAATTAAATATGTGATATGAGTATTTAAGTTGTGGGGCATGTGATAATTTAGTTGTATTATATGAATTGAGTGTAAATTACTTAGCATAAAATTTATTAAAGGTGTAATTGAAGTATGAAACAAAAATGTGGGGTCAATTTGTAAAGGCAGCACATGTGGGGTAATTTTTAAAAAGCTAGAAATAGAGTGGGGTTAATGATATAAGAGATTAAAAGATGAGGGGTAGCTTTATTACATGCAAAAAGGTAAAGGATCAAAAGGGGACTTTTCCTTCCCTTTTTAAAAAAGGCAAAATCTTTGATTTAGGAGAGAGAAACTTCAGATTGAGTGATTCTTTAGAGGGGTATGACATCCACTCTCTCTTCACCTCTCTTTTCTCTTTTTCTCTCTTAAGAAAATTCACCCTATTCATCTCATAAATTTCTAAAGGAAAAATGTTTTGCATGAGAGTTGAATTAAAGGTTTTTGAAAGGAAATTTGTAAAGGTAAGAGATACAATTTTTCATCTAATTTCTTCTTCTTTCTTAATGAAAAAATGCATTTCAATGGAAAGAGGGAATTTGGATTTAATGTATAAGTAAGAAAGAAGGATAGAGGAAATAAGGTGGTAAAAGATTGAAACATCAAGGTGGATTTTGGCCAAGGTATGGGAAATCATTTCTTTTCTTTGCATAAATGTGAACAATGAAGAGAGACATGGACTATAGTAAGAGATTAAGAACAAAAAAACTCGAACTATCTTTTAATGGCTTTAAACAAGGACAACTATAGAAAAGATTTGAAGGTCTTGCTGTAAGTTTTGCATAACATAGGCTAAAAAACTCTAATTGAGTTCATTCCAATTGGTAATTTTAAATAAGACTTATTCCTAAATTTTTGTAGCAGAAACCTAAGTTTGGTTTTGTCTATTTGTAGCTTTAAACTTGGATAGAAACTAAAAGTGAATTTCAGTCAATGTTAATGGACAATTTGTAGTAATTTGAGTGTAATTGTTTGTATAGTTGTTAAATTGATATGAGGACACTTTTTAGTTAAACGAGACTTATATTTCTACAATTTATATGAAGAAAGCATAAATTGATTCTATTTCTAAGAATGTCAAAAGTTAACTTGAAGCCGGATTAATTGATAGTACTATTTACAGAAATAGTTCTTAGTATTTTTGCAATATATTGAGATTTATATATGATAACTAGATAATTCCAGTTGAATTATAAAATAGACTCCTATATATACCTTTTTTATGAAGAAATAAAAGTCTAAAAATGCCTCTAAACTTGCCTAAACTTCACTTGAAAACCAAAATCCTGTGTTGCCTACCCTAATGAACATTCTTTAGTAATATCCATTTATCTTGAGTTCTACAAATGCTATTGCAATGATTCTTGATGTTTTAAAAACTAGAAACATAGGGGAAAATTTTGTAGAAGATTATTTTTGCTGAAAATTCTATTTTGAAGGTCAAACATTGCTCTGAAGTAGAACTTAGAAACCAGTCGCTGCCCTATCATGACTCGGACAACTGTCAGGACTTGTGACAGTGTGCACTCTATCTGACTCGGATAGAGGACACAAGTCGTGACTCCCATCTATACAAGTCGTGATATCCATCCCATTGAACCCCCTTAACCCTTTAAATTGATTCTAAAGCATTTTTAGACCTTCCTAAACAATTTTAATGCATTGGAGGCATAAAGATAAAGGTTTAAACAAGATTAACATGTGATAACCATGTCCCAAAGTGTTATAAAGCATATTTAGACCTTCCTAAATAATATATATTATTTCTTGATATAGAGACAACACATAATGAGGGATACATATATAAACCATTTGTTGATGTCATGGTGTAAAGCAATTAGCATGATCAAAGGTTGAAATGAGCACATAGAAATGGTAAGCTAAGGTAAATTAGTATCTACCATACATATATGATGTCATGAATTATGATATGATGTGATGATTATATGTCATACCCATATTTTATTATGCAAAATGTATAGTCACAAGGATAACATGAGTAAATTGTATAACTTGTTTTATGAATTACGCATATATGTTTATGCACTAGAGAACATATAGTTTTACAAGATTATGTACATGTGCAAATGGTATACTATAAGTACAGTTTTGATGTATGAAATGAGCATGAACATAGTATTGCCTGTAATAGAGTTCAAATGTGGATAGATAGGCACCTATAATGAAAATTACAGCTGCTACAATTTGGCCCAATTAGGTCTAGAGTATAGTTGATCCCGTTTGGATCATTAATAACTATGTTTGGGTTGTTAGTCAACCCCGTTTGGGTCTGCTTGATCGGTCTAGAGTATAGTTTGGCCCCGTTTGTGTCTACCAATTTGATATATTTGGATATCCATCGTTTTGGTACTTAAGTGTATCGACAGTTCCCATTATCCACTATTAGGACTAAGGCAGGCTAAATCATATTTATAGTACCGATCAAAAATATCGAATCGAAGTTTTACTTGCTTAAATAATATTATTTGACCATATTATTGGTTTGATTATAGAAATAATGTTTCAACTGTAAATGTTCACATGAGTAATTTCCATCCATATGAATTATGTATATTGGAATTGTTAGTGGTTATGCCCTAGGCCAAACATTAGGCCCTTTATGTAATGTCACATTTCATTTTGTAAAATTTAGTTTTTTCATATTATTATATTGTTGGCATGTTACGTTATAATAATATTTGTAAATAACAATTTAATGTTATTTTGACTATCCCTAGTCATTTATCATTAAATGATTAATGATAAATAAAGACTAGTATAAGTTTGATTGATTATCATGGGATGATTATATATGTGGTGATATGAATAAAACTTATAAGTACTTGTTAGAAATAGAGTACTGGATAGACCCACAATGAGATACTACATGGGTTAATGTTATTAGTGATCTCATAATAGTTATATTATCCATCCTTAAACCTAAGATTATCACAATATCCTACATGGCGAACATTATGTTTTAACATAATCAAACATTATCTTTAATCGGATACTCATAAAGGTTATGATTGGACATAATGAGAATCATGCAGATGATAGTGAATAATCAAGAAGAAATTTGTCCCTCTCTTATGAGAGAGATATCTGTTGGGCCCCTCGATAAGTAGGACTGAGAAATGCATGACCATACTCAAATGAATTGATGGAGCGATCAATATCATTTGATATTATCAGTCTACTTAGTGATCTAGAAATTATATGTTTGGACTATATAAGTTTGACATGGACCATGACTTATGTTCAAACAAGATATCGTATGGCAAAGAGATTATAACATGTTCTATTAGGTTAAAATCGAATTATCGATATTCATATTATTTGGGTAGTCATAATGTATTGCTAGAGGCCGCTTATGACTTATGGGCCCATGATGGGATTGGGGCCCACTGCCAATATAATATGAACCTATTGGGTCGCACATATAGAATGTGATGAATGGACTAAAGGTTAATTCAAGCATTTCGAATTTTATTTTGTGATAAATTAAAATTTAAAATAAGCAATAATAATAATAATAATAACAATAATAATAATAATAATATTTAAGATTAATATTATTATTATTCTTATTTTAAATAAGAAATAAGGTATTTCTTATTTTAATAAGAAAAGTTGAAGTTTTCTCTCTTTTAATTAGGGTTAGTTCAACTATATATATATAGAGATGTATATATAAAACCCTAATTAAGCAAAAGAATAAGTTATAGCCGCCACTTGAGAGAGAAAGAAAGAGAAAATCATTTTCTTCTGTAATCTTAAAAGAGAGAAAAAAAACCCTAGCCACCAAAGAAGGGAGCTAACACCCCGGGCAATTCTCTTTATTGTATTCGCTTGTGGATACCGGTAGAGGATGCCATTTCGCATGAATTCACACCTACGATTCGATTTGTCTGTACTTTTAGAGGTTGGTAATCGTTGCACTCCTCCTTATATTGAATCAATTGGATCGCTTGGATCCATGGTGGGTTTTCCTTTCCACTGCGAATTTTAATTTTAATATTTTGAAACCCAACAGTGGTATCAGAGCCACTTGCAAGTTCAGTTGATTCAATTTTCGTATTTTGTATGTATGTGATGTGTGCAAAATCGATTTTATGTGATATGAACAAATTGTATGTTGATACATGATAAGTTAGTAACTATTATAATCATTTATGTTAATCTATTCATATGGGATATGAATGAAATTAATCTATTTATATGAGATATAAATGTAATTAATCGATTGATGTTTAAGATATAATGCATATAAGTTGTGAAATTGATATATGTTAATATGATTAACATGTGTATGTTAATTTCGTTCTAACATGATTAAATGAATTATTATGAGATTAAATGTGTAATATGTATTCAATTAAATTTGGTGGTATTCCGTATAGATCCTATGATTGTTTAATGTGATTAAATAGTTTGTGATATGATCGGCAGATTTGTATTTTAGGATACAGAATAGGGTTTTTAGGGCAGAAAATTATTAATGAGATTAACATTGCCTCAAAACTTCGAGGGACGCTGCCCTTCGGTATCCTGTAAGGGGCATCGTCCCTTAACCCCGCCCACTAACCGGCTAGTGGGACCACCATGTTATCTAATTGTAGCACTTAATATATCATTAATGTTATTATTTGTCGATTTTAATACATCAATCTTATGCGATTAATTAAGTTTGATATGCATTAACTTGATTTTAATTGATGTATGTATGCATGTATGATGTCTTTGCATGGTGCATAGCATGGCCAATTGAGACCTTTGTGATGGTGTTTAATTTATTTTCATTTTATGGGTTTGTAATTTTAAATACGACCTACGTGTCGTACTTTTGTTGTAATTAAATTTTACTATTAGTTTTAGTAGAATAGTTTATTTCATTATTGTAATAAAGATAAAGGAATTTCAAGAAGACTATTAAGGGGATCAATCCAATTCCATAATGATGGAGGTGCAAAGAGGAAGCTATTGATCAAGACAAGTTTATGTAATTTCACCTAGAATTGACCTTTGATCTTCATATTGGCTTATGAAGATCATATAGTTTTGGCCATGCTATGACACGGTTTATATATTGTGCATATTATATCGGTATGTGATGCGATGAATGATTATATATGTGTATGAGATGCCATGTATGGGATGATGCATGATATGTAAATAAATAAACATCATAACTTAAAATTTAAAATTCCCTCACCGAAATGTTAAGTCTAATACCACCCATAATTGTAACACTTGTCAAGACTAAGATCACCAAAATGTAGGTTCTGCCAAAGCGAAGTATATTAGGTTATCATAGTAAGATATGGTGGGTAATGGTGTTACCCATATGTTTAAAAATGGTTAGACTTAATTAGGGTATCAAAATGATTTTGGGCCTAAGGCATAAGATGGGATTATAACATGTTAGGACATATGATGTCAAAATTCCATAAAGAATCTAAGAGTTATATGAGATGTAATTGGTAAAGAGTTATCTACCTAAATAACTTGATTTTAAGCATCATACCAAAGCTGACTTAGAATTAAGTGAAATGTGGATCTTAGCCCACTAAAACATTACAATTTTTGTAATTAACATTAAGGGTGAATATTTTAGTGGGAGTTTTAAGAAATACCCTCAAATGAAATTGGTACTAATTTAATATTTATTTTGCATATTTGTAGATCAATGGCTTTAAATAACACTTCCACACTATCACTGCAATCAGTTCTTGAGAAGGACAAACTAAAAGAAGATGGCACTAATTTCCTTGACTGGTTTAGGAACTTGAGAATTGTTCTCAAGCAAGAAAGGAAGCTATATGTTTTTGATGACCTTGTTCCTCCTACCTCGCCTGTTGATGCCCAAAAGGCAGTTAAAGACAAACAAAAGAAACATACTGATGATTCTATTGATGTGGGATGTCTTATGTTAGTCACAATGTGCCCAGAACTTCAGAAGGATCTAAAGCATTTCGAGGCTTATGAGTTGAGTAGTCATCTCAAACAGACATTCCAACAACAAGCAAGGCAAGACAGGTATGAGACTACTAAAGCTTTGCATGGTTGTAAAATGGATAAAGGTACATCAGTAAGCACTCATGTTCTAAAAATGAAAGGCTATATTAATCACCTTGAAAGGATTGGATTTCCCATCACTTTAGATTTTGCCATGGATTTGATCATTAATTCATTGCCTAATAGTTATAGCCAGTTTATCTTGAACTATAATATGAATAATATGGAGAAATCCATTCTTGAGCTGCATGTGATGCTTAAGACAGCTGAGCAAAGCATTATGAAAAGGCCCAATCATATTTTTATGGTTAATAAAGGAAAGGGGGTGAAAAATAAGGGCAAGGGTAAGGCTAAGGCAAAAGTTGCCGGTAAGCCTAAAGCACAAGCTAAATACAAACCCAAGGCAAAAGCTCCAAAGGAGGGAGTTTTCTTTCATTGCAATGAACCTAGTCATTGGAAGAGGAATTGCAAACTCTACTTGGATGAATTGAAGAAGAAGAAGAGTAGTGTACATCTTCAGGTATTTATGTTATAGAAATTAATTTATTTACTTCTACTTCCTGGGTATTAGTTACTGGATGTGGTTCTCACATTTGTATAAATGTGCAGGGACTCAAAAGAATTAGGCAATTGAAAAAGGGTGAAGTGGACCTACGAGTTGGAAATGGAGCAAGAGTTGTTGCTTTAGCCGTAGGGACTTATGAGCTGACTTTGCCCAATGGGCTTTTATTAGTTTTGAACAATTGCTTTTATGTTCCTACTTTGAGTAGGAATATTATTTCAGTTTCTTGTTTGGATGATGAAGGTTTTTCTTTTCTTATTAAGAATAAGAAATGTTTTATTTATTATGATAATATGCTTTATTGTATTGCTAATTCATATACTAAACTTTACGTCCTAAATCTAGAAAAATCCAACAATTAGGATATATATAACATAACTACAAAGAAATCCAAACCTAATGATTTGAATAAAACATATTTATGGCATTGTCGCCTTAGTCATGTAAATGAGAAACGCATATCAAACTCCATCAAGGTGGACTTTTGGAATCATTTAATTTTAAATCATTTGAAAAATGTGAATCTTGTTTATTAGGCAAGATGACAAAAAATCCATTCACTGGACATAGTGAAAGGGACACTGATTTATTAGGCCTTATACATACTGATGTATGTGGCCTATTAAGTATAAAGCCAGGGGAGCATTTCAATACTTCATTACTTTCACTGATGATTTCAGTAGATATGGCTATGTCTATCTAATGAAAGATAAACATGAGTCATTTGAAATGTTCAGAACCTTTCAAAATGAAGTTCAAAATAAACTTGGTAAAACTATTAAAACACTTTGATCTGATCGGGGTAGTGAATACTTGAGCCAAGAGTTTGATGATTATCTAAGAAATTATGGAATTATTTCACAATTAACTCCACCGAGGAGGCCACAATGGAATGGTGTTTCTAAAAGAAGGAATCGAACGTTATTAGATACGGTTCGATCAATGATGAGTCAAACAGATCTTCCTTTATCCTTTTGGGGCTATGCAATAGAAACAGCTGCATTCACTCTAAACTGAGTTCTATCTAAAGCGATTGAAAAGACACCATATGAAATATGGACTGGGAGAACTCCTAGTTTGTCTTTTCTAAAGATTTGGGGTTGTGAGGCTTATGTCAAAAGATAAGTCTCGGATAAATTAGCACCTAAATCTGATAAATGCTTTTTTGTGGGATATCCTAAAGAAAGTAAAGGATATTACTTTTACAATCCCTCTAAAATAAAGTGTTTGTTGCTCGAAATGGTGTCTTTCTAGAAAAGGAATTTATTTCTAAAAGAACCAGTGGGAGTAAAATAGAACTTGAAGAAGTTCGAACACCACAAGATGGCATTGGACCATCAATGGAAACTCAATAAGTTTCACAAACAGTTATGGAACCTGTGTAAATTACACAAGAACTACGTAGATCTAATAAGACACGACATCAACCTGAGAGATATGGATTTCTCGTAATAGATAGTCGTGAAGTAATGCTCATGGATCAAGATGAGCCTATTACCAATCAAGATGCTGTGTCAAGTCTAGATTCTGAGAAATGGCTAGAGGCCATGAAATCTGAAATGCAATCTATGTATGAAAATCAAGTTTGGAACTTGATTGATCCACCTGAAGGAATTAAAACCATTGGGTGTAAATGGGTTTTCAAGAAGAAAACTGACGTGGATGGAAAGGTACATACCTTTAAAGTAAGACTTGTTGCAAAAGGTTTTAAGCAAACTCATGGTATTGACTATGATGAAACCTTTTTACCAGCCGCAATGCTTAAATCAATAAGAATTCTTATTGCTATTGTTGCATATTATGACTACGAGATATGGAAAATGAAAGTCAAAATAGCATTTTTTAATGGAAACCTACTTGAGGATGTGTATATGACACAACCTGAAGGTTTTGTCCATCTTAAGAATTCTAAAAAGGTGTGTAAGTTGCAAAGATCCATTTATGGATTAAAGCAAGCTTCTCGGAGCAGGAATCTTCATTTTGATGAAATAATCAAAGAGTTTGGATTCATAAAAAATGAAGATAAACCTTGTGTATACAAGAAGATTAGTGGGAGCGCAGTAATGTTTCTCGTCTTATATGTCGATGACATACTACTCACTGGGAATGATATCCCTATGTTACAAAAGACTAAAGATTGGTTAGGGAAATCTTTTTCAATAAAAGATCTAAGTGAAGCTGCATATATCATTGGGATTAAGATCTATAGGGATAGATCTAAAAGAATAATTGGTCTAAGTCAAAGTACTTATATAGATAAGGTGCTGAATAGGTTCAGCATGTAAAATTCTAAAAGAGGATTTTTGCCAATGTCTCATGGCATTACTCTTAGCAAGACTCAATGTCCTACAACATCTGATGAGCGAGACCACATGAGTATGATTCTTTATGCTTTGGCTATAGGATCTATCATGTATGCCATGTTATGTACTAAATCGCACGTTTCATATGCATTGAGCATGACAAGTAGATACCAGTCAAATCCTGGTAAAAGTCACTGGACAGCCATTAAGAATATCCTTAACTATTTCAGAAGAACTAAGGATGCATTCTTAGTATATGGAGGATTGGAAGATGAGCTAGTAGTAAATGGTTACACAGATGCAAGCTTTCAATCTGACAAAGATGACTACAGATTGCAGTCTGGATATGTGTTTTTGTTAAATGGAGGTGTTGTTAGCTGGAAAAGTTCTAAAAAAGCACTGTCACTGATTCTACAATAGAAGCTGAGTATATAGCAGCATCAGATACAGCTAAGGAAATAGTATGGATCAAGAAATTCATCGCTGAACTGGGAGTGGTTCCTAGTATCACAAATCCTATAGACATTTATTTTGATAATAATGATGCTATAGCACAGGCTAAAGATCCCATCAGAGATCCAAACATATACTTAGGCGTTTTCATCTCATTCATGAAATCATTGAAAGAGAAGATGTCAAGATATGCAGAGTACCAACAGATGACAACATTGTTGATCCACTTACAAAGGCTCCCTCATAAGCCAAACATGATAGTCATACTAGGTCCATGGGTATTAGACACTTACATGATTAGGCCTAGTGCAAGTGGGAGATTGTTAGTGGTTATGCCCTAAGCCAAACATTAAGCCCTTTATGTAATGTCATATTTCATTTTGTAAAATTGGATTTTTTTTCATATTATTATATTGTTGGCATATTACATTATAATAATGTTTGTAAATAATAATTTAATGTTATTTTTGACTATCCCTAGTCATTTTTCATTAAATGATTAATGATAACTAAAGACTAGTATAAGTTTGATTGATAATCATGGGATGATTATATATGTGGTGATATGAATTAAACTTATAAGTACTTGTGAGAGAATAGAGTACTGGATAGACCCGCAATGAGATACTACATGGGTTAATGTTATTAGTGATCTCATAATAGTTATGTTATCCATCCTTAAACCTGAGATTATCACAGTATCCTACATGGCGAACATTATGTTTTAACATAATCAAATATTATCTTTAATCAGATACTCATAAAGGTTATGATTGGACATAATGAGAATCATGCAGAGGATAGTGAATAATCAAGAAGGAATTTATTCCTCTCTTATGAGAGAGATATCTATCGGGCCCTTCGATAAGTAGGATTGAGAAATGCATGGCCATGCTTAAATGAATTGATGGAGCGATCAATATCATTTGATATTATTAGTCTACTTAGTGATCGAGAAATTATATGTTTAGACTATGTAGGTTTAACATGGACCATGACTTATGTTCAAATAAGATATCGTGTGACAAAAAGATTATAACATGTTCTATTAGGTTAAAATTGAATTATCGATATTCATATTATTTGGGTAGTTATAATGTCTTGCTAGAGGCCGCTTATGACTTGTGGGCCTATGATGGGATTGGGGCCCACTGCCAATATAATATGAACCTATTAGGTCGCACACATAGAATGTGATGAATGGACTAAGGGTTAATTCGGGCATTCTGAAGTAGCATACTAGGAAAGATATTTGAAGGGATGAAATGGCTATGCCCCCTTTATGTCTCCAGAAGAATCAAGCGGGACCTAACATAAGAGCTAAAATACTGTCTTGATAACATCTTCCCCCTGGAATAGTGGAGGAAGGTTTGCTTTCTTCCATGCACAATGGCATTTCCTCTACAAACTCAATCGGTTTAAAAGATACTGAGAAGCGGAAGTCGGCTTAGAGAAGAATACTCCAAAAAAGAATGGTATCTTGCATAGCATCTTGTGGATGAAGACAACTGAAGAAACTTTAGACAGGAAAGGAGAAAAAAATGGAAAGAAGCTCCCCCTGATGATCCAAACCAAAAAGCAGAAAAAATCAGGTTACATCCTCTGGACGAAAACATCAAGGCAGCAAAGCCTAATCTTGAAAAAAAAATGAATAAGATAAAAGAAAAGCCCTAAAGCATGCCCCTTTATTAATTTCCAAGCAAAAACAACAAGAATACAAAGATCAACAGAATTGCGTTTCTCATCCCGATTAAAAGATCGATGAAAATCATTGTTATCCCAATCGAAAGATTGATAAAAATTATTGTTATTCAGACAAAAAGACTGAAGAAATTTATCCCAATCGAAAGGTTGAGGGGTAGATTTATTTCTTAATTGACACTCTTCCATTCAAATAATAGTCAATGTACACATTGTAAATAAAAAGTGGAATAAGAAGTTTATCGAAAGCATTATGTCTAACCAAGATGTTGCAAACATCTCCCACTTGTGGCACATTGGAATCTGAAAAATGAAAGGAGACTAACGACGGCCTAAGAAGGGAAGAGCGAAAGAAGCAATAGAAATTGGAAAGCATATCAACCTATACAGTAAATGATGCCATGGCAGGGAATCACTTGACCATTCATTCATATTCTTAAAAGGCTAACATCAAAAAAGGACAAAAAAGCGACTAATAGGCTCCATAGGAGAAATAGAGCAAGCAACAAAGATGAAAAGAAAAGGCAAGAACAATCAATTCTATTTATAGAAGTATAAAGACATACATGGCAATCCCGATAAATGGTAAAAAAAACAGGCCACAAGGACCGAAGAAACTAAAAAAGGCAGTCAATTGTTGCTACTTGCCGAAAGGCGCGATCGAATGATGATCTCTGATTATACTATATTATCTTTAGGTTCAAACAAGCCTCAGCTTAAGGTCCAAAGGTTATGCAAAGAGAAGTTTGGCGCAAAGCAAGCAAGCATCAGGAGAAAGTCAAATGTTATCTGATCGGGTTGATGGGACCTTTAGTTTCACCAATCCACTGTCGCACCAGAGAGCCCATGCCTCTGGCCTACTCTATATCATGTCGCCGCTCACCTACTCTAAAATTCGACAAGTAGGACTCGGCATTAATAATGTAGATCTCAAAAAAGTAAACCAATCAAGATGATTCAATGTCTCTATAAAGATAAGTACCACTCAGTTCGCATTATTTCTTTAAAGGTTTTTAGCGATATCTTTTTGCTTAAGATTGTTGAACATGTTAAACATATAAGAAAGCTAGATATGAGATATTCAAAAATAAAATTCATTCAAAGTACAAAGTACATGGATAAAAGTTTTTCTATCCAAAAAAAGTGCATGGCCAAAAAGCTTCTTAAGAAAAAAAAAAAGGAAAGAGCAAATAAAAAAGAAGAAGCGGACAATAGGGAGAAAAGAGGACAAAAGCCATCCTGCCACCTCGACCTCCACCTTCGCAATGAGACCACCCCTCATTACAACTCCCTTATGATAAATCAGTATCAAAAAAATAGAGAAGAAAATACAGACATATATCCTCTACCATGATCAGCATAAAGTCTAGGGTTGAGAGGGAAGGACAGCAAAGGTAGAAGGTCGCACGGCTCACTATCGCAAGCCATGGACAGACAGGTTAAGGCCCAACTTTTCATTCATCTTCCTTAAATGGGAAAGTTGAAAGTAAAAATGTAGAAGGTCTAGAGGTCTCATGATCAATCGCAATGGCCAGGAAGCAGAAGAAGTTGCAAGAAGAAATAGGAAAAGATAATGCAAGAGAAAAAACAAAAAGAAGCCCTTTTATAAGTGCTCCCAAGCATCCTGAAAATGCATTAATGAAAGTGCCACATGTCAAAGCTCATTAAAGCAAGATAGAAAATCAAAGCATCAAGAAGGGAAATCAATCGTCAATACAGAAAATGAAGCGACCGGCATTAAATCAGGACACAAAACGACTTCTGACAAAAAGTGTCAGACTAACTAATTGGTGACACAACTCACTTGAGTCCAAGACAAGAAGGACATGTCTCGATTGACATTCATATGATTAAAACCCCATTTCTATGATTCGACTCCTCCTTAGAAAAACATGCTCCAAACAACCACAATCACGCGCACGAGGCAACCAACGACCCTATCAGGTAACCTCACTCCTCCCCTAACCATTAAAATTGGCTATCTGCAGAAACTGCAAACGTAGTAAGAAAAGACGGCTCGAAAAGCCACAACTCTTTATCTCTAAAAAATCGATCGACCCCCCAAGGAGGTACAACATAGTGATAATAGCCCAGTCAGCTATCAATAAGAAAAGAAATAAACAAAGCTAGCGACAATCGGCAATGCCTCATGTCCACAGCCATCGAAAAGACAGGTTAGAGAAGCAAACTCTGAAAAATAATTTATGATTATAAAAGTGGAAGTTATTCGCAGGATGAAATTTCAAGAAAATTTCAATCTCCTCAACTAATGATTCATTAAATCTCGATCGAAGATTCATCTCAATGGATGTATCTATTTTAGTCTCTCAAGACTGATGATTTATTAAATCCTGATCGATGTATCTATTTCAGTCTCTTAAGACTGATGATTTATTAAATCTCAATCGATGATTCATCTTGATCGATGGATCTATTATAGTCTCTCAAAACTGATGATTTATTAAATCCCGATTGATGTATCCATTCCAATCTCTCAAGACTGATGATTTATTAAATCCCGATCAATGATTCATCTTGATCGATGTATATATTCCAGTCTCCTCGATTGATGATTTACTAAATTTCGATCAATGATTCATCCCGATCGATGTATCTATTCCAGTCTCTCAAAATTAATGATTTATTAAATTTCGATCGATAATTCATCCTGATCAATGTGTCTATTCCAGTCTCTTAAGACTGATGATTTATTAATTCAAAATTTAAGGAATTTTATCATTGGCCATGACACGATCAAATAGCTAGCAAGAACTGTCACAAAATCGCGGCTTCAATTTTTCATCAAACTGATTGATATATGGGGGACAAGTGATAATATCCAAAAATATAAAGGCTAAAAGCCCAAAGACTCCAAAAGACGACCCAAGATAAAGGCCCATAAAAGTCCCATCAGCTAAAAAGTCAAACACAGGAAATGAGGCCGACCGATCGGACATGACCTCTCCCTGACAGACGAAAGTCGTCTGCTACACACCACCATCTAATTGTTGTCACCTAAAAGGATAGGTTATATATGCCATAAAGTAGAACAACTATTTGAAACACTGCTCAAGTTGTCCCAGCTCTATAAATAGCAGGTTTCTTTCTAAGAAAAATACACATTCTCTCTCTAAATAATATAAATTTTCTTTTTAAAGAGTGTTCCTACCCTTTTGCTAATTGAAGCATCTGAGTGTTAACGTCCGAGACAATCGGGCTAACACCCTTTTCGTAGGTTCTATCCACACCATTCCATTTGGGATAAGCTTCCCCCGTGGATCAAGCCTCTTGTTCACTTCAACATGAAGATACCACATCTCTATGAAATTTTGTTATTTATCAAGCAATTCATAATTAGAGCTTTTCTAATTAATAGTTATTAATTTCTTTAGGAAAATGAAAATCGTATATCAAAATTTAATGATATAATAATTTTATATAATTGCAGAATGGTTCCACACAAGCATTTACTAAAAAGAATTGTAGATTTTCCTAAAACAGTATTTGACCAAAATCATTGAACATATATAGATAAATATCGACTACCAACAGGCCCATCAGAAATGAATATTAGTTTCATCGTCAATTAAAAATAAAATTTAAAAATATAATTAAATTTTAAAGAAAAATATAATTACTTTGTTCAAACTTAATATACCGATTTGTAAATAAAAAAAAAATAAAATTTAAAATAAGAAATAAATTTTGATTCAGTTCCGCTGAAAGTTATTGTGAGATTATCCTTATGTATTTTAATTGAAAATTAAATAGCAGAAAGAAATTAAGAATGGCGTAGAAATACTTACAATGTGCCTGCAACTCTTGTACTAAAGTGGGTAACGTTATCTGAGAATAATTTGGAGAGTCCAAAATCTGAAATTTTAGGAGCAAAATTTTGATCCAAAAGTATATTGCTAGCCTTTATATCTCTATGCACAATATGGGGTTTAATCCCTTCATGCATATAAGCAAGCCCTTCACCAATCCCTAATGCAATTTCTCTTCTTGCTTTCCAACTGAATTTACCTTTATTTTTTTCCCTACCTTATATTAAAAAAAAATTAATATGAATAACTACTATCAAATATTAAGAATGAATAATTACAAATATCACCTTCCTTATCACGTAGATTTTAATTAGACCCCAAAATATATAATTACATAAATGAATTCCAACATTTTCAATTCAAATCTTTTATTATTTTCTATGTCCAAACTTAATGAAATGGAGTGCTAAGTTAACAGAATTTGATGGGATCTATTTTTTTATTGAAAAGTGCATCCCATAAAATGCTGCTGAACTCGACTGAAAATTTTTTACAAATAAAATAATAATAGGAAGTTCAGATGTAAAAGATTAAGAAATATTTTATATGTTGAAGTTGAAGTCTAATTGAAATTTTAGTGATAAATCAGAGGATATTTATAATTATTGGAAGTGTGAACGGAGAGGAAATAGAGAAATTACCAAATAAAACTTGAGAAAGATTGCCATTAACCATAAACTCATAAACAAGAATCCTGGTAGAAGATTTTGATTATGGCTAATTCTTGAAAGTGAATCTATCTCACACAGAAATTCTCTGTCTCCTTGCTTTGATTCTGCTGATAACACTTTCACGGCAACCAATTTCCAATCTCCTAATCTTCCCTGTTAATTCCAAATTAAACCATAATTAAAACAATAATTTACTTCCTCATTAATTAATTATATTACTTCCGCCAATTAAAACTTTAATTACCTTATAAACACAACCAAATCCACCTTCTCCTATTTTGTTTGATGAACAGAAACCATTGGTGGCGTTCTCTAATTCACTGTGAGAGCAGGCATGAACATTTTGAAGAATATATTCAGCTCCTGCAAATAATTTTGAATTATTAAAAAAAAAAATTTCAAACGCAGCTTGAAAGAGAAAATTTTGCAGATATATAATTTATTACCTCTTGTGCTATAATCTGAAGAAATTTGTGAAGAAGAAGAGAAGCAACTGAAAGATAATTTGTGTTTAAGTTTCTTGAACAGTGATTTATTCTCAATCTCCGTAGCCATGGAGATTTTAGCTAAGAGATACAGCAGAAACTTTTAGATAGTTTTCTTTAAATTATAATTTAAAGAGCAGCTCCTCACTGATATAAAAAAACAAATATTAATTATTTATTTAACATCAATAATTCAATTCAATTTAGAAACACGTTCAAACTAATAATTGATTGTTTTGAATAGGTAAACTAGAGCTGTCCGAGTAATCAAGATTTACTCAGTTTTTGTAGAACAAAATTAATGAGCAATTTATATTATCATATCTATTAAACTTTGGCTGGCTCTGTGATAATGCGATTATAATAATATTTATCATAGGTCGGTCTATTTGTTTAATAAGATTTTAAACATTAATTTATTTATTTTTATTTTTTATAATTTTTTAGAAATCAGTTAGTTTTTTTAAATTAAAAAAATCGAGAAATTTAAAATCAGATATTTTTGAATCCATAAATTAAAAGTAAACTTTTTTTATCAGTATATATTTTATACACAAATTACGAATTGAATCCGAAATTTCATTTACCTAAATTCAAACTCCTTCCTACTGCTACCCGCAGCTGTTTTTAACCATTAATTTACTTAATTGTAAATGGGAACCTAATGACATAAGAATGATGTGAGGCGGCTATGATTAGGATGGTTTTTTGTTCTGTTTTTTCCTTGTGAAACAGGATTGGGTCAGTTTTGCGTCGCTGGATATCAACGAAGTATGTGACTGATTTTTACTTTTATCAATTTCACAACATACTCCTATTTTTTATATATATATTAATATTAAGATGTAATTCTATAATTTATTTTTATTCAAATATTTTACAATTAATGATATTCTTATTAAACTTTTATTTTTTCATATTATTTACTAAAAATAGCTTTAATATAAAATATACAAAATAAAATGTACAAAAATAGCTTTTATTTTTTCAATTCAATTTCAAATGTACAAAATAATTTAATATAAAAAATACGAAACAAATATAATTTACTAATCAAAATTCATATTCTATAAATTAATAGTTAATATTATAAAATAGATTTGATATTTATTAGAAATTAATATGGTTAATTCTAAATCAAATAAAATTTTGGATAATATTAAATATTATAACATAAACTCTAAAATATAAGAAAATATAATTAAATGATATTAAGTAAAATATGAACACCAATATATGATAAAAAATAACATATATATAAGTTAATTGGATACTAGATATAAATATTATTATATAATTAAAGAGAATGACATAATATAAATTTAGTTTAAAGTATTATTTAAATTTTATAGAAAAATAAAAAAAATAAGGGGTGTGTGTGTGTATGAATCGATTAACCATGAACTAACGGTTAACCGATACTTAAAAACCTAAATTGTAACCATTAACAAAAAATGTAAAAATTAAAAATCGTAATCAAGTTAATCGAATCGATTAACCGTATAAATCAGTTCGATTTTAAATCAATTTTACGGTTAACTATATTCTCTTTTTTTGCTCATCCCTATAATTGAGGAAGTCTAAAATAAAATAAAATAGAAAGAGCCCTAAAAAGTATGGTATACCCTAATGTATTGCTTTTTTCCTATTAGATCATCAATTTTTTACTTTTGACTAGACCTGACAAAATTGACCCAAACCCATAAGTTGACTCAAATTTATCCAAAAAAATTGATCCAAACCCAACCTAATTCACATAAATATCCATTGGGTCAACCCAAAATTGACCTATTTTATTTTTAAACCCAATCCAACCCAACCCAATATCCAATGGGTCAACTCAAAATTAACTCATCTCACTTTCTAATCCATTGGGTATTAACCCAATGGGTGTTTTCAAGATTTAAAAATCTTGACCCATTGGGTCAGAACGGAAATGAGGGCACCCTAGCTGATCTTGACCCATTGGGTCAGTATGTGTTCTTCCGAATAACTATCACTTCTCCTTTTGATTTCCTGTTCTTGTGGACAAATATTCGTGCTTAGTAATTATGTGATGTAATTTAACCATAAGAAATTATAATTGATCCATGCTACCAAATAACTATTGATGCACATATTATTAATCTTTTAAAATGTGAATCATATTTATTATAATTTCTTTTAATTAATTATTCATTCCGTGACAAATAAATTATCGATTTTCTTCTCTTTTGTACATATTAAAGTAATAACTGATTTTACTTAATTTATTAAAAAATATTTTAACAAATTATAATATATTCTTTTATATTTAATGATAACAAAGAAAATGTGTAAAAAACAGAAAAATTAATACATTAATATAGTATTCATATTAATAAGAGAGCAAAATTGTAATATATATAATAAATATTATCTTAATTTTATAAAATAATAATTTAAATGAAATAATTTTTAATAAAAAAGTGACAACTTCTTAAGATTATTAAGTGATACCATAAAATTTTAACTGTCTCCATAAAAGAAGAATAAATAGCATTGACTCGTATGCAAATATACGAAATAAATTGCATTTCATTTATTTTTTTATCATGTTTTCCACATATTTATATAAATAATGACAGAATATCAAATTTCACTCTTCTATCAGAAGAAAAGAGATTGTTTCATTAAATAATCACTTTAAAAAATCACAAAAAAAAACACACTCTTTTTACTTAGATAGTGTTGAATTGGATATTGAATCACATTTAAAATTGAAAAATTGGAGAAACTAACAATCAAATCATAAGTAATTTGGTATATTTAGGTTTCAAAGGCATGTTGAAGCAGCGAGAACAGAGGTCATTTGTGAAGAATCCACCATCCATGGGTCAACCTAAATCAACCCAACCCATTAATGATCCAACCCATTAATGACCCATATTTTTTGACCCATTAATAATCCAACCCATTAATGATCCAACCCAAACCCGTCCAACCCGCCCATTTGCCACCTCTACTTTTGACACATTTCATTAATATTAATCTAATCGTTACTTTTATTTAATTTTATAAAAAAACAAACTAAAAGAACTAAAATATCATCATTTTAAATTAAATATTTATTTTTTTAATATTACCGTTATTCAATAATATTTTAAAAAGATAAAAGTAGTAAAGAAAGGTATAGAAAAATAAATATATTAATTAAATTATTAAATATTTTATTGATAAAATAATAAAGAGTAAAGTGAAAATGCATGCAATAAAATTTATTTTGAATTTTATAAAATAATAATTCGATGAAATAATTTTTTTTCAAAATGTGATAGTATTTATTTTCTTTGTTAACTAAGTCATGTGGTATTTTTTTTCTTCTATTTAATTACTAGTAATGTTATCATTCTCGTAGCACTATTAAAATTGTTTCTTGCTTGCTCCTCTTAATAATAATTATTGATCTTTCACTGAAATGGTTGATTGTTAAAAGAAAAGCCATGTTTTTCTTTGACCGCATGAGCTTGGCATACGCTCCCCATAGGGATGTGATATACATTGTATACTATCCTTTAAAAAAAATTGTATGTTGCCATTTTTCAGCATACGAATTCTACAGAAAAATTTTCACATATGTTTTTGTATTCAAAATCAAACGACTCCATTTTGAGAATAATAAAAAACAATAACCTCGGATGTCATTTTTTATACAATTTTTGCACATAATTGACTGGAACCCATGCTGACGTAAAATGACAAGTCAAATGTCATTTTTTAACATACCAGTTTTAAAATCTTTTTCCTATTGTACCAGTTTACTAAATATTTTTTAAAAATACCACAAATACCAAAAAGAAACCTGTTTAAGCTTTCAATTGAAATATAAATTAATGTGAAAAATTAAAATCAAAACCAACTCAGAAATTGTATGTTAATTGAACTTAATAAACCGAATTAAATTTTTTATACTCTCCAAAAATAAAGTATGCAATTTATTTTGTGCTAATTAATGATTGTAATATTAGTAGAGGATTTTATTAGAAGTTGAAATTCACAAGATCGAGTCTTATTGATAACTATGGAAAATACACTCCCGAAAGCCCAATCAGGGTGGCCCAACAACATTTGGCAGGCCCCAAGCCCAATAGCAAAAATTCAAAGCATGAGCTGGAAGACAGTACAGGAAGGCGTGATGTTCGATCGGACTGATGGGACAACACGTCCTGTCAGCCCACTGATACAAGACAACGCCCATACTCTCCACCTGCTCCCTGTCACATTGCCGCTCACCTACTCTGACTTCCGGTTATCACCCCCCAAGGTACTCAAGTACCCTTCCAAATGACTCCTATAAATAGCCAAAAATACAATGGCTCCAGATATTGAACATTTGAGAATCTCTCTCTAAGCACTCTTTCTCTAAAAGCTACTAACTTAAGCTTCGGAGTGCTAACACCCGGGTCCAACCGGGCACTTCACTTTACAGGTCTTTCCATTCGATTGGATCATCAACTGCTAGCTCTCCTTCTTACAGGTAAAGCCAAAATCTGTTTTATCATTTGGTGCTTTCGTTGAGAGATATGGCAGATTCAAGATCCAATGAACGCGTAGCTCCTAAGGAATATAATCGCAGCAATCAGAATAGATCTGAACCTTCAGGGCTAAGAGAGGGACATTTTATATCACCAGTCGGGGGTAATCCCTTTTCGAATTTCCATGATGTGTTTACACGACCGCAGGAGGATGCCCTTGTTACAATTAGGGGTATGCGTGCCGCTCTTAGTGACTTCACTGAGAGCATAGTCCAAGCCTTGGGAAGAGGAAGGATGCCTAGAACTTTTGAAAAAGGTCGAAAATGGTTTTCACGGCCAAAGACTTTGGAAGAAGAAGGAACAAGGGGATTTTCCTTAACGAGCCAAGCTCTCATGATGGAAAGAGCGTAGATGTCAAAATCACAAACAGATATGATAAGGGGAAGAAGACAATGTCCTCAAGCAGAGATGCTCCTTCTATCCCCATTAGATTATGTATCTCATCTTTTGGTGATGACTTAACCTACATGCACGTACTAAATCGTAGTTGCTTCCAAAGGACAAAAGAGGAATTCACCTCTGCGGCGATGAGCAGGGAGGATGAATGGTTTGAACAAAAACTTAAAAAGTTTGGCTTGATAGAGGCAATAAAAGGGATGCCTGCGAGGAACACTGGCAACAACACTCCCTCACCCTTCTCCAGAGAAATTATAGAATTTGAGTTGCCTTCTAGGTGGAGAGACGTGGCGATGGATAAATATATAGGTAAAACTGACCCTGCCATTCACCTTGCGGAATTTTTGACTAAAGTGCAAGCTCGAAAGGATTGCCCGCAGAGTTTTCCCAACCACCTTGGGAGAGGACGCTTTAAAATGGTTCCTCGGACTCCCTCATGCATCAATCGCCTCCTTCAAAAAATTTAAAGAGTTGTTCGTGATGTGATTTCGTGTGCAAACACGCGCATCAAAGTCGATCAGTGGCCTGTGTAACCTTTACCAAAGAACCGATGAAAGTCTCAGAGATTACATCATTCGCTTCCAAAGCTGCAATGTCAGAAGAAGGGGATTTAAGCGTGGAGTTGGCATCAAATGCTTTGGCGAAAGGCATTACGGATCGTCCATTTTCCAAATCATTGACAACAAGGCTACCGATTAATTTCTTCGACCTAATGGATAGGGTCAGGTGACGTATCCAGTGATGCTCTTAAATTCAACAGAATCGGAAAGATTAATGCAATGGACAGACTACAATATCTAGATGGTCGGTCATTCAACAGAAACCCTACATCCGATCAAACAGAAAGGAAGCTTCACCGATCGGTCTTCTCGAGGATTACAAAAAGGGGAAAAGAGGATGAATGGAGTAAGCCTGACCGCCGCAATAATCGGTCGGCTGAGACCTCCATTTCCCTCAATGTCAGTTCCCTTCAAGTGCCGATGGCCGTCAATAAAAAACATGGGAAAGCTAACCGACCAAAAATATCCAAACAAGAGGAGAAATAATGGAGACGACGATAAAGGTCGTAAATTGTATAACATTGCGGACGCTCGAACCGACAAACGAGAAAGCTTCTGTAAGTGGTCCAACGATGAGAAAAGAGGTGATTAGTTCAAATAAAAACTGCCAGCACAAAAAAACCAGGCTAACACGAAAAAACTGAAGAGATCAGCAAATAACGGCAAAATCAGATGCAATTGTTAAAACTTGAGTTCTTAAAATGCATTGTATTGAATTTAAATGCTCTTTCATTTTCCTGTAATAAGTGCTGGACCGCCAGTCCATCTTAATATTACTTGTTTTACTATTAAAGATCTATTTTTGAGTTCTTAAAGAGACAACAATAAAAAAGGCTGCAACACGCGAAAAGCTGTTGAAAATTCCAGCATTATGATGCGCGCAAAATAAGTGCTCCACAAAGTAAAAAATAACTTAAAAACAGGTACGTGTCCAAAACTCACGAATTTAATATATATCATTTAAACAGACTTATTAACTCTCCAGCAAATCGGCTTTCGAATCGAATCATTTTGTAATGGCCTCAATATCGGGTCAGCCGCAAACAGTACTTTCCAATGGTGAATAGTGTTTTTCAGGACCGAAAGTTATAAATATTTTATTGGACCATCAGAAAGTACTGGTCATGGTCCGGGGTTGAATTTTGAAGTAAAATTGAGGTCAAATAGGCTTCCAAAGGTCAAAAATACGAAAAAAATAGCGAGTCAATTTTCCCGATAGGAAATGTGACTTGATTTTGCGTAAATAATTAAAAATAGTAAACGAACTCCAAAAATTTCCAAATTTTGCATGTCTACATGAATTTTTGTGTAGAATATTATAGTGATGAGAATGAAATTTTTTGGTGACACCGACAATTATCGAATCGGACTGATAAGTTTGAATCGGATCGATAACGAACTTCGATTGAGCCAAAAATTTGTGTACTAGCTATTTTTGATGTGAAAAAAATTATGGAATCATTTTTGAAGTGACTTGAAGTGAGGAAGATAGAGAATTTGGTTTGGGCCTTAAATAGCCTAAAATGGGCTTAAATTTATAATTGGGCTAAGCCCATATTTAGGCCCAATTGAGAGGTATATAAAGAGAGAAAATATGAAGAAATTTCCAGATTTAGCTGGCTTCCTCTCCTCCTCCTTAGTTGGCCGAACCTATACTCTCCCTTTCCTCTCTTTGATTTCTTCTTCTCTCACTTGAAATTTCTCATAATTTCCAACATAACGATTAAAGTTTCACCTTTCTAGTTCATCCTAGTAGCTTCAATCAAGTGGTTTGAGCGAGGAAATGCTATAAATCAAGTGGTTAAAGAAATTAGGGTAAGTTGGAAGTTAAGAAATTTATGGATTTAAATTATTTCTTTAGTACTTTCCCATGGATTTTGAGGTGTAGTTTATGATTTTGAGCTTGGATTTGGCATTTGAGATCAATAAAATAAAGAAAACTAAGGTTTAATGGGCTGGTTTTATTATGTGTGGAAGGTGAAGGAAGAAATTCAAGGGATAAGGGTAAAGAGAAGGAAGGCTAGGCACTCTTGATCAAGATATTGTGGTATGTGACTAATAAATCTAAGTATTTCCTATTTATTTGAATTAATTCTCTTTATGTAATTCGGAAAAAATTACTAAATTACTTAAATATTGAAATTAAGTTGGGAGAAATGAAATTGAAACATATTTGATGCTATGTGAATGATTAGAATGAAGAAATAAAATTTTTAGGGTAATATTTAAGTGATGGACGAAAATTACACTAAGGCAAAAATAGTGATTTTTGCATGAAAATAGTAATTAGTAGCCTAAATTAACTATAAATGTCATATTTAGCTTCCATGAATTTTTATATGATTTATGGAATTTAACGGGAATTTTTAAAGCTAGTTAGTAAGTTATGTAAATAATGAAAATTGGAATTTATTAGGGTTTAATGCATAAATTATGTATATATGGGTATTAGATGTGAAATGAGGTATAAATAAATTGATAGAGAATTTATTCTTGTTATATGAATAAATGAGAAGAAAAAAGTTAATTATGTATAATGAAAAATATTGAATTATAGGAAAATAATTCAATAAAGTGAAGTGATTGTGATGAGATATGTGAAAAATGTGCATATAAAATTTTAAGAAATTTATATGCAATATTAAGGTATTTTTGAAATAAATAGTGTAATATGTATAAGTAAAAATATATACAGTAATGCCCTTACAAATAACCAAGTAGAAAAAAACTAGCTCAAGATATAATTGGCTGGCCATAGGGACACATTGTACCGCGGTGCAAGTCATGACGACTTGTTATGCTATGGATTGGATCTTTGATCACTATGCTTTTCTGTCTCTGTTCTCTGGTATGTGAGAATTGACCCTCTGGGGGTCATTTCTCTATCTCTGTTGTAGTCCGATGGGGTCCACGTCCTGGTATCCTATTTGGAGTTTTCTACGGGGTCAGAACTAAGGGCATAATGAAAATAGAATGAGAAAATATGAAAAAGAAATGAAAAATATTAATTAAAAGTGGAAAAGGACTAATTTGAAAGAAAAAAAAAGTTTAGGGCAAAATTGTAATTTTTGCCAAAAGAGTAAAAGTTAAGTAAATTAATTGAGAATTGCCTAATTAAGGATAAGACAGTCAATTAGTGGTTAAAATGTATTAAAATGAAGTTTTATAGCCAACAAGGACTAAAATAAAATTTTGCATAAAAATGTTTAACTAAGTGTAAAATTAAGGTTAAGTACCTTAATTAATAGTTTAGATGTTAAAAAGAAGCATAAAAGGCTAAATTTGTAAATTAACAAAAAAGAGGGACCAAATTGATAAAAAGTAAAATATTGAACTAAATGTGCAATTTGATAAGAAATAAGCATTTGAAGAATAAAAAGTGTATTAGTAATTTAAAAATGTTAATTGAAAGGGAAAGTGTTATTTGAATTTGTTTGACAAATTAACATGGAGAATTTTTGAATAATTGCACTATTTTAAGTTAAGTGTAGAAAATATTTAGATTGTTAGTCACCACTGGGCATGTCAATGCTCAACGCGTAGTTATGACTGCGTGCAGGTACGCAGGAGCGGGAGCAAGAATATTTCCTGAAAGACTTCTTTGATTAAAGTAGAGTTTTGAATTTTTGTGGCATGTATATGTTAGTGTAAGCCCTAGCCCCAATGCATTGTAATAAAGCACTTTGAATTAATAAAATGAGGCATTTGTTTTATCCTTTGTATTCCTGTGCATATCAATTGATAAAACTATCCAAGAGTTTTGTTTCGGTTTAAGTTATCATGTGTGAGGCACATGGTTGTAAGACCTTAAAACAAATGAGACATCATTCTAAATATCCCTAGTCAGTCATTGTTATGGGAATAACAATGAATTAAGACTAGTATGCTCTCTTTGATATTATGAGTTCTGTCTTATGGATCATTAGGACAAGAGTGTCAATCAGAGATCATAGATACATGTTAAAGAACATGGTATCTGGATACGATCCGCTCATGAGAACACTACATGGTACAAGTCATAAGTGTTTCTCATATGCAAGTTTTGTATCGGAGTTCTTAGACCTGAAATCTCTATGAAACTCTTTATGAATTACTATGTACTTTGACATACACCTAACGTGCTCATAACAGAGTGACAAGTACGAGTATGATTGGGTATGCATTAATTCATGTTAGAGAGCATGAGATAAGTGAAGGGATTACCCCTCTCAATAAGAGAGAAAATATCATCGGCCACTTGATCAGTGAACTGAGAAGTGTAAGGCCATACCGAGATAAGATAATGAGTAATCATTATTTATCTAAGAGTTCAGTGTCACTGGAATATCAAGAAATGAATTAATATATATAAGGATGACTAGTTCCATGCCTTATATTAATTCTGATATTTATGGGTAAGGGACTATACAAAATTGCATTAGGTCACTAAATGCTATATGCATTTTCATTTAATTTGGAATGCTATAATATCTTGCTAGAGAATATATATAGCCTTTGAATTAATTTATTAATTTATTGCCATGGAGATAGGCGACTATCACCTCACTTTACCTTCTGGACTTTGTATTGTTTTGAATAATTGTTATTATGTGCCTGCTATGAGCAGAAACATTATTTCAGTTTCATGTTTGGATAATGATGAATTTGATTTTGTTATTAAAAATGGCAATGCTCATATTCGTCGACAAGGCATTTCTTATGGCAATGCCATGTTGCAAAATGGCCTTTATATCCTTGATTTACAAAACAAAGAGTCAATATACAACATTAATACAAAGAGGGTTAAATCAAACGAATTAAACCCTACTTACTTTTGGCATTGTCATTTAGGACATGTAAACGAAAAATGCATTTCAAGACTCCACAAAACTGGAGTGCTTGGGTCATTCGACTTAGAGTCTTATGACACATGCGAGCCATGTTTGCATGGAAAAATGACAAAGAGTCCTTTTAATAAAAAAGGTGAGAGGACTAATGGCTTATTGGAACTAATACATACCGATGTATGTGGACCTTTAAGTACACACGCCAGAGGTGGTTTTAGCTACTTCGTGACATTCACAGATGACTTCAGTAGATATGGCTATGTCTATCTAATGAAGTACAAGTCTGAAACTTTTGAGAAATTCAAAGAGTTTAAGAATGAAGTAGAAAACCAACTTGGCAAAAGTATAAAAGCCATTCGATCAGATCGAGGTGGCAAATACTTAAGCCAAGAGTTTGACAATCATCTAAAGGAGTGTGGTATTATTTCACAGCTCACTCCTCCTGGAACACCTCAATGGAATGGTGTGTCCGAAAGGAGAAATCGAACTCTGTTGGACATGGTTCGATCTATGATGAGTCAAGCTAATCTTCCTATCTCTTTTTGGGGTTATGCATTAGAAACTGCTGCATTTCTATTGAACCGTACTCCAACTAAAGCAGTTGAGAAGACACCATACGAGGTATGGACTGGGAAAGAACCCAATATGTCTTTTCTCAGGATTTGGGGCTGTGAAGCACATGTTAAGAAATTAACAACTGACAAACTAGAGTCCAAATCCAGTGTCTGCTTGTTTGTGGGGTATCCTAAATAAACAAAGGGATACTACTTTTACTCACAATCCGAGAACAAAGTATTTGTTGCTCGCAAGGCTGTTTTCTTGGAAAAGGAGTTCCTTCTCAAGAAAGACAGTGGGAGTAAAGTAGAACTTGGAGAAATCCAAGCACCACAAACTCCTATAGAGGATGGTTTGGAAATGGGATCAAGTTCACAACCAGTTGTGGAACAAGAACCCATTACACAAGAACCTAGAAGGTCCGGTAGGGTACGTCAGGAGATTGAGAGATATGGATTTCTAATCACTGACAGTGACACTATTGAGTTAGTAGATCGTGAGGATCCTACTACCTACCGAGAAGCTATTGAGAGCCCAGACTCGGAAAATTGGCTTGAAGCCATGAAATCCGAGATGCAATCAATGTACGATAACCAGGTTTGGACCTTGGTTGATCCATCGGAAGGTGCTAAGGTAATTGAATGCAAGTGGCTATTCAAACTCAAAGATGATAAGACCTACAAAGGTAGACTAGTAGCAAAAGGTTTTCGACAAACTCATGATGTAGACTATGACGAGACCTTTTCGCCTGAGTCATGCTCAAATCTATTAGGATCTTGCTTGCCATAGCTGCATATCATGATTATGAGATATGGCAAATGGATGTCAAAATTGCTTTCCTCAACGGAAATTTACTTGAGGATGTGTATATGACACAGCCTGAAGGTTTTGTCAATCCCAAGCATCCTAAGAAGGTTTGCAAGCTTCAAAAATCCATTAATGGATTAAAGCAAGCATCCCAAAGTTGGAATCTTCATTTTGATGAGGCAGTCAAAGAATTTGACTTCATCAAGAACGAAGATGAGCCTTGTGTGTACAAGAAGGTTAGTGGGAGCATAGTAGTATTTCTGGTCCTATATGTGGACGACATCCTTCTCATTGGGAATGACATTCCAACATTGCAAAAGGTTAAGCAATGGTTGGGAAAATGTTTCTCAATGAAAGACTTAGGTGAAGCCGAGGCAATACTTGGTATTCGAATCTATAGAGATAGATCGAATCGGCTCTTGGGACTAAGTCAAGAAAAGTACATAGATAAAGTACTAAAGCATTTTAGTATGTGAGACTCAAAGAAAGGGTACATACCTTTGGCTTTGGGAGTTCCTTTGACTAAAGAACAGTGCCCTAAAACCAAAGAGGAAAGGGATAACATGAGTTGAATCCCATATGCATCTGTTATTAGATCTATCATGTACGCTATGTTATGTACTAGATTGGATGTTGCTCATGCACTGAGTATAACCAGTAGGTTCCAGCAAGACCCTGGTGAGAAGCACTGGTCTGTTGTAAAAGGGATTCTGAAGTACCTGCGAAGGACTAAGGATCACTTCTTGGTGTATGGTGGTCAAAAAGAGCTCGTCATACAACGTTATGCCGATACTGCTTTTCAGACCAGCACTCAGGATTCTAGATCGCAATCTGGGTTAGCTTTTATTTTGAACGGTGGTGCTGTCAGCTGGAGAAGCTCGAAGCAAGAAACCGTTGCCGACTCAACTACAGAATCTGAGTATATTGCAGCAAGTGAGGCTGCAAAAGAGGCTGTTTGGATTAAAAATTTCATTTAAGGATTAGGAGTGGTCCCAAGCATCCTAGATCCATTAGAAATTTTTTGTGACAACAACGGGGCCATAGCACAGGCCAAGGAGCCCCGGTCACACCAAAAATCCAAACACATACTCAGGAGGTACCGCCTGATCCGAGAAATCATTGATCGTGGGGACGTCAAGGTTAGCAAGATAGCAAGTGAAGACAATGTAGCAGATCCTTTGACGAAACAATTGCGTCCAAATCTGCACGAAGCTCATTTGAGAGTGTTCGGTCTTAGGGCTATGCCCAATTGGGACTAGTGCTAGTGGGAGATTGTTAGTGTAAGCCCTAGCCCCAATGCATTGTAATAAAGCACTTTGAATTAATAAAATGAGGCATTTGTTTTATCCTTTGTATTCCTGTGCATATCAATTGATAAAACTATCCAAGAGTGTTGTTTCGGTTTAAGTTATCATGTGTGAGGCATATGGTTGTAAGATATTGAAACAAATGAGACATCATTCCAAATATCCTCAGTCAATCATTGTTATGGGAATAACAATGAATTAAGACTAGTATGCTCTCTCTAATATTATGAGTTCTGTCTTACGGATCATTAGGACAAAAGTGTCAATCAGAGATCATAGATACATGTTAAAGAACATGGTATCTGGATACGATCCGCTCATGAGAACACTACATGGTACAAGTCATAAGTGTTTCTCATATGCAAGTTTTGTATCGGAGTTCTTAGACCTGAAATCTCTATGAAACTCTTTATGAATTACTATGTACTTTGACATACACCTAACGTGCTCGTAACAAAGTGACAAGTACGGGTATGATTGGGTATGCATTAATTCATGTTAGAGAGCATGAAAGAAGTGAAGGGATTACCCCTCTCAATAAGAGAGAAAATATCATCGGCCACTTGATCAGTGAACTGAGAAGTGTATGGCCATACCGAGATAAGATAATGAGTAATCATTATTTATCTGAGAGTTCAGTGTCACTGGAATATCAAGAAAGGAATTAATATATATAAGGATGACTAGTTCCATGCCTTATATTAATTCTGATATTTATGGGTAAGGGACTATACAAAATTGCATTAGGTCACTAAATGCCATATGCATTTTCATTTAATTTGGAATGCTATAATATCTTGCTAGAGAATATATATAGCCTTTGAATTAATTTATTAATTCATTGCCAATATTAAATGGACCTATAGGATCGCACACAAAGCATTGGGCTTAAAATACTTAAATTAAGTATTGGGCATTAATTTGGGCTTTTAATTAAAGTCAAATTAATGTATGTAATGGGTTATAAAATTGCTATTGGGCTTTGGTCCATGAGAGAGAGAAATTCAGCCCACAAGGTTTAATTTTAATTAATTAATTATGTTACATTAATTAAGTTAATTGAGTATTAAAGCCTAAAGGAATTTAAATTAAATTAAATCACTTATATAATTGATGAAGTGGCCGAAATTCCAAGAGGGAAATCAAGGAATTTCGGCACATGTTTATTTTTTATATTAAGTGTTTTCATTTAATTAAATGTCTTATGTTTTATTTCAAATTTGAATTTAAATTCAAAGGAGTTTAATTCAAAATATATTACTTATCTTTAGGAAGTGAAAGAGTTTGAATTAATTATCTTAGGATAGTTGAATTCAGATCAAAGACTTGCCAAAGGATAAGCATATATATTAAAAGAAATAAAACCCTAAAGTGAATAGAAGTTAGCGTGAAAAAAAAAAACCCTAGTCACCTTGCTTTTGGCGTGAAATCATTCTCTCCCTCAAAAAATTCTCTCTTGGCCGAAATACACAAGGAGAAGGATTCTTCCTTGCTTTCTTGTGTTCTTAGGCATTAATAGCACCTAAAAGAAGTACAAGATCATGTTTTGTAGCTTCAAACAATTGCCATTACACAATACTTAAAAGAGAGCTAGCAATCTCTATTTTAAGCCATCTTTGCAAGTGTGTGTGTGAGAATAGAGGGAGTGGCGTTAAAGGCTGTTCTTTGGCATTGGTGATCAAGACCTAAGGTGGATAAAGTCACCTTAGTTGCTGGGCATCATCAAATTCAATTTTCAAAAGGCATCATAAGTTGTAAGTTATACAACCCTAAAATTGCATGTTTCGATTCTTGCTTTGGTATGTATGATGAAAAATTTTTGTTTTTTTGCTGCGTTATCATCACATTCATACCATGTCATATTCCTTCAGTATATATATGAACATAATACTTATGGTTTGTATGATGTAAATAAACTTTGGAGTTGATATTTTGGACTGTAATATGTCATTACCTGGTGATGAATATGAGACTTAGTTGGTGAAATGAAATGTACGTGATAGATCTAAATGAATGGTTTGGATATATGAATACTTGATTTGATAATATATATGTGACTATTGTGCCTCTGAGAAGCTGTGGATGTTGTTTGCTTTTCAGAGGGTTAGAGCAATTTATAGCCGTTATATTGCCAAAATTTTATTAAATGCATAGTAAGTTGGACAGTTCTAGGTCATCGGCATTTTGGGATTTAAGATAACTAAGTATAAGTTGTGAAGTTAAATAGAATAAGTTGGAAAAAAATTTGTCCTGTGGTATACCGGAACAGTGTTAAGCTTATTAAGGGTGTTACATTTTTTGGTATAAGAGCGAGGTTTAGGTTGTTCTAAGATCGAAGTGGGTGCAATGTTTAATTTAAATAAGTTACATGCATGCCAATTGCTATTTTGAGAAGTTGTTTTGGGAATTAATGTATTCTTGCTTCCTTCTGTTTTATAGTTAAAAGATGTTTGGAGAGCTGAGTCACAAGCCTGGGGATAATAGGAGCGAGGCCTCAAGTAATATGGGGCAACAGGAGGTCCCACCGTAGCAAACACCTCCACCCATAGCGCCTCCTCAACCTCTTCCTCCTTAGCTGGATTTTCTCAATTTGATGTCAGATTATATCTAGCAGCACCTCCAGGCTGCACAGGCTCAGGCACCACCACAAGTAATACAGGTTCAGCAACCTGGTCCACCTAGAAGAAGGCCTATATTGGAGCAGTTGAAAAGGTTAGGAGCTGAGGATTTTATAGGCAAGGACCCTTTGATGCCAGCAGCTGCAGAGGCATGGTTTTTTAAAATAAAGAGGTTGTTTGAAATCACCCACAGTTCTGAAGAGGATAAGCTTGAGGGTATAATTGCTTTACTACAGGGTCCAGCTTTCATTTAGTGGGACTCAATCAGAAGGCATATGCCTGCAGACCGTTTGAACTGAAATTTTTTCATTGATCAGTTTGAGAAAAAGTATATTGGGTCTGAGTACAAGATTGCCATGTAGGATGCTTTCTAGAGGCTGAGACAGGAAAATCGTACAGTGGCTGAGTATGATATAGAGTTTGAGCGCCTGAATGCTTATTTAGATGAAGGCTTGGCTACAGAAGAAAGGTTATGTCAGCGGTTTGAGAGGGGACTGCATATTCAGTTGAGGCAGATCATCGAGGCCCAGAAATACCCAAATCTGAGATCCATGATAGATTCGGCTATCAAATTAGAAACCACCCAAGTCGAGCAAGCAGAAAGGCAATCCAATTTCAGCAGAAGAGGAAGCATGGACAAAGCAGTGGCAAGTCGGGACAGAGTAAAAAGCAGAAGGGTCAGCAAATGCCTCAGAGTCACCCATCAGTAGGCAGGAGCTAGGGTAATGCCTCCCGTGGTAAATCTACAGCCACTACAGCTTTTAGTGCACCCAGAGGCAGAGGTAGGGGGACACCAGTTTTGTGTGATCATTATGGCAATACACATTCAGAGGAGTGCAGATTGATGACTTGAGCTTGTTTTAGGTGTGGGTCCTAAGAGTATCGTATTAAAGATTGTCCTTTAGAGCAAACTACTCCAGCCGCCTCACCAGCATCTGGTATAGGGTCATTAGCCTCGCGAGGTCGTGGTAGGGGAACAACCCTTAATACTTCAGTTTCCAGACCAGCTGGTCAGTCATCCTAGGGAAAGAGGCGATCAGGGGGACAAACATATGCTGTCAGGGCCCGAGTGTTAGAGAGTATGCCTTAGAGCCCATGTAATAGGGATGTTTTTCATATGTATGAAATTTATATTCTTAATAAAAGGCATCATTCATTTATTAATGCTATGTTTAAGTACATGAGTTTGTAAATCTTAAATTAATAAATGAAGTCCTAGATATTATAAACACAGTGCAAAGGCAATCATGAAAGTGTTCATGATATGAGATGACTATTGCATGAAAATGTGTTAATATCTAAATATCCCTAGTCATAGAATTAACAAGATAGGACATTATTAATTCGGACAGACTAATACCTGTTATGCTTCTTGAATGGTTCAAGCAGTGGTTCTCATAACTGTGATTATGGAAGATAATTAAAGCTAACATGTGGATGCTTGTTAGAAGAACAATTTCATTGGAGACCTGCATAGAGAATCCTCACATGGATATTAAATCTATGTCAGTGAGGAATCTCTTCATAACGGTTGTGCAAGTATCCTTAGACTTGAGATCACCAAAGTTATCTTAAGTAGCAAGTGGTATACTTTGACTCCATAACTGATAACTTCCAACTGGGAGTGAACATAGTTAGGAGATTGGGTATATCATGACCTACTTGAAGATAGTTGAGTGATTGACAAAGGATTCACCATCCCAGATTTAACAAGGGAAGTTATCTCGCATGATTCTATAATTGCCTTGTTCAAAGAATCTCTGGCCAGAGTAATATGCCGAGATGGATGGAGATCCATGAAGGGCATTTTAGGAACAATGGTTAAATTAATAGAACAAACATAATTAGATTTATATGAGTTGACAGAAATCCATACTCAGAATCTAATTGAGATAAGAGTGGTGAAAGGAGTAATTGCACGGTAACTGTTTCTATGGAAGGGTAGAATCAAACCACATGACTTTCCTGACATTTGGGTAGTCATGATGCCTAGCTAGAGGCCAATCATGACTTGTATAATGATATATCAAAATATCAATAGAGATTGATAAAATGATTTAAAGGAGTTTAAATCATGTGAGTTTTGAATATAACTCACAATTACATATTATACTGCCAACATGGACAGGAATCCAATAGGTCACACACATATAGAGAAAAGGGTAAAATGGTAAAATAACAAGGATAATAATATTTGATATTATTATGAAGGTAGAGAAGTGAATAAGATAATAATTAATTAAAGAGTTTAATTAATTATGATCAAATAAAATTATCCGCGAAACTTTTGAGAAATGTTCTGCAAAATTGGACCTAATTGAAATAATGTATTTTATGATTAATTATTATTATTTTATAAATGTTATAGGACTGATATAATAATTAATAGGTCCATTGGAGAAATTATAAAGGGCTAAAGGAATGAAGAAGTTGGAGGAAGCCCTCCAGAAGAGGGCCATACGCCAACTCCATACAGAAGGCTTAGAGGGCTTTTTCTTGGACCACATTAATTTATATATGTTACATAAGTATTATGGAACTCACATATTTAATTTGGTTGGATTTGGAATCCATTTGGGTATTTAAATCCAATTAGTTGCACAAAAGGCCTAGTTTGTAGGTTTTGTGCATATTCTTTTATGAAAAGGTTTAAATTGGATTTAATTAAGCCCAAATGATTATAATTAATTCCAGAGGACCAATTAATAATTCTCCAGCAATTTTAAAGAGCCCAATCTCATTAAGGATTTGGAATTTTAACCTAACTATAAAAGGCTAACTAATGAGGAATTAGGGTTAAGTGATTAAAACGAAAAGAAAGTCTTTTCTCTTAATCTCTCTCCCTTTTGCGCCAACTCCTAAGCTAGCTCTTGGGAATTTTGGCCAGCCCTATTTAAACACCAATTTGTTGGTTCAATTTACCCCTCTCTAGTGTGGATTACTCATTGGAGGTGTTCGATTTTGGACACTGTGGTTTGCGACAACCCGGTGCGAAGTAAAATCAAATGTTCAACAAAATTCAAAGGTGATTTTTCTTATTCTCATATAGTTATATTGTGTATTCATGGCAAGATCAGATCTAATGGTTAAAAAATTTTAAAATTTCGCTCATGTATGTGATGCATGTAACCGTTAAAATCCAACACCGAGAAGAGGAGTATGCTCTCGATGTGATTGTGGGTAAGTTTATTTTGTTATCTGATTCAGTATATGCTCTGATTGATCCTGGTTCCACACACTCACTTGGATCAGGATATCTTGGTGAGTAATCCTCTGGGGCATAATGTGGTAGTGCATAAGGTTTATAGACATATATTCCTGGAAAATCTTATCGAGTTGCCCTTCTGCGAGTTTGATTTGATTCTTGGGATGGATTGGCTATCCGTCCATCAAGCGACTATCGACTGCAAAAAGAAGAGAGTCGACTTACAACTTCAGAATGGTGATGACATCACGGTTGTGGGTGTGAGATCTGACTTTTTATCTGTTGTGATTTTCGCTATTGCAGCAAAAAGGTTTATCAGAAAAGGCTGTGAAGCATATTTGTGTTATTCAGTTAAGGCAAAGAAAGACAGTTTAAAGGTGTCAGATGTACCTACTATTAGGGAGTTCCAGGATGTGTTCCCTGATGAGCTTTCAGGCTTACCACCTGACAGAGACGTAGAATTTTCCATTGATGTCACTCCTGGTACTACTCCCATTTCTATTGCTCCATATAGAATGGCACCTGCAGAGTTGAAGGAATTAAAGATTCAGCTTTAGGAATTGCATGACAAGGGGTTTATCAGACCTATCACTTCTCCTTGGGGAGCGCCTGTCCTATTTGTAAAGAAAAAGGATGGGACTCTCCGACTGTGCATTGATTACCGACAGCTGAATAAAGTGACTATAAAGAACAAATACCCTCTTCCTCGCATTGAAGACTTGTTTGACCAGCTTAAGGGAACGGGTGTTTTCTCTAAAATTGATCTGAGATCGGGTTATTACCAAATAGGGGTTAAGGAAGCGGATGTGCCCAAAACTACTTTTAGGACCAGGTATGGCCACTTTGAGTTCTTAATCATGCCATTTGGACTTACAAATGCACTAGTAGCCTTTATGGACCTGATGAAGAGAGTTTTTCACCCCTACTTGGATCAGTTTGTGGTGGTCTTCATCGACAACATTTTGGTGTATTTAAGGACACCGAAAGATCATGATAAACATTTAAGAATTGTGTTACAGACTCTGAGAGAGAAATAGTTGTATGCTAAATTCTGTAAATGTGCTTTTTGGCTGAATGAAGTATCTTTTCTGGGTCATGTTATATCTACAGAGGGCATCAAAGTGGATCCTTCAAAGATTGAGGCAATCCTTCAATGGAAACCACCTAAGAATGTAACTGAAGTTCGGAGTTTTCTGGGATTGGCTGGGTATTATAGGAGATTCATCAAGGGCTTCTCCACCATTGCAGTTCCTTTGACTCGATTACTACAGAAAAATGTTAAATTTTTATGGACTGACAAATGCCAGGAATGCTTTAAGAAGCTAAAGACTTTGTTGACAGAAGCTCTAATCCTTACTCAACCTGAATCAGGCAAGGATTTTGTGATCTACAGTGATGCTTCCAGAAATGGTTTAGGCTGTGTTCTGATGCAGGAGGGCAAGGTGATAGCTTATACCTCCCGGCAACTCAAAACTCATGAGAAAAACTATCCTACTCATGATTTAGAGTTAGCAACCATTGTTTTTGCATTGAAGATTTGGAGGCATTACTTGTATGGAGAAAAATGCTATATTTATTCTGATCATAAGAGTTTGAAATATCTGCTTACCCAGAAAGAACTCAATCTTAGACAAAGACGCTGGTTGGAGTTGATTAAAGACTATGATTGCTATATCGACTACCATCCAGGGAAAGCAAATGTGGTGGCTGATGCACTCAGCAGAAAATTTATGTCAGGTAATGTTAGTGTTTTGAAATGAACTTGTATAAGGTATTGATAAGTGTAAATGATTAATAGTGATCTTTGCAGCTTTTCGGGCAATGAACACCAGTTTAAGTTTGGCAACAGATGGAGCTATAGTAGCTGAGCTTCGAGTTAAACCAAACTTTGTGCATAAAGTGAAAGCGGCTCAAAAGAAAGATGACCAGCTAATGGCTATTGTAAACAAGCTTTAGCACAGTAGTGAAAGTGATTATTCATTATCTGATGATGGAAGCCTTTGTTATAAAGAAAGACTTTGTGTGCCAGCTCAAGTAGATTTGAAGAAAGAGATCCTAACAGAAGCACACCATAGTAGCTATGTTATGCATCCTGGGAGTAATAAAATGTACCAAGATTTGAAAGCCTACTACTGATGGCCAAGTATGAAGCGTGATGTGACTGAATTCGTAGGTAAATGCCTGACATGTCAACAGGTGAAAGAAGAACATCAGGTTCCTTCTGGACTTCTTTAACCACTTGTTATTTCGAAATGGAAATGGGATCAGGTGACTATGGATTTTGTGACTGGCCTACCTGTAACTCAAAGAAAGCATGATGCCATCTGGGTAATTGTTGACGGACTCACTAAATCCACTCATTTCTTGCCAGTGTGGATGGATTATTCATTGACCAGGCTGGCCGAGATTTATATTAGTGAAGTGGTTAGGTTACATGGAGTGCCTATATCAATTATTTCTGATAGGGATCCTAGGTTTACATCTCACTTTTGGAAGAGTTTTCAGGATGCTCTGGGTACCAGACTTCACCTCAGCACAGCTTTTCACCCTCAGACTGATGGCCAGTCTGAATGGGTGATTCAGATATTAGAGGCTATGCTTCGATGCTGTGTTCTTGATTTTGGCACCAATTGGGAAAAGCATTTGCCCTTGGCTGAGTTTGCATACAACAATAGCTACCAGTCCAGTTTGAAAATTGCACCTTTTTAAGTGTTATATGGTAGAAAGTGTAAAACTCCATTGTGCTGGATAGAACTGAGTGAGAAAAAGCTTTTGGGCTCAGATTTGATTCGTGATTCGGAAGAAAAAGTTCAGATTATCAAAAGCTGCTTGAAAGATGCAATGGATCGTCAGAAATCTTATGCAGATCTGAAGAGAAAGGATATTGAGTTTCAGGTCGGAAACAAAGTTTTGCTGAAAGTATCTCCATGGAAGAAAGTTTTGAGGTTTGGCAAGAAGGGCAAGTTGAGCCCTAGATTTATAGGTCCCTATGAGATACTTCAAAGAGTGAGTCCCGTGGCCTATAGGTTGAAACTGCCATCTGCTTTGGAGAAGATATATGATGTCTTTCATGTGTCTATGCTCCGGAGATACAGGTCTAATCCGAGCCATGTGATAGCACCAGAAGAGATACAGGTTCAGGCTGACATGAGCTATAAAGAAAGACCAGTGAAGATTTTAGCTAGAGAAGTCCGGCAACTCAGGAACAAACAGATACCGTTGGTGAAGGTCCTGTGGCATCACCACAATGTAGAGGAAGCTACATGAGAACCTGAGTTGATCATGAGACAGCAGTATCATCTACTGTTCAATTTAGGTAAATTTTGAGGACGAAATTTATTTTAAGTAGGGGAGAAATGTAGTGGCCTCAACACCGGGTCAGCCGCGAATAGTACTTCTCGACGGTGAATAGTGCTTTTCAGGCTCGAAAGGACACCCGAAAGTCAAAAATATTTTATTAAACCATCGGAAAGTACTGGTCATGGAGAGTCTGGGGTTGAAATTTGAAGTGAAATTGAGGTCAAATAGGCTTCTAAAGGTCAAAAATACGAAAAGGTAGCGAGTCAATTTCTCCGGTAGGGAAGGTGACTTGATTTTGCATAAATAATTAAAAATAGTAAACAAAATCCGATAAATTCTATATTTTTCATGCCTACATGAATTCTTGTATAAAATATTTTAGTGATGAGAATGAAATTTTTTGGTGACACAGACAGTTATCGAATTGGACCGATAAGTTTGAATCGGACCGATAATGGACTCCAATTGAGCCAAAAATTTGCGTACTAGCTATTTTTGATGTGATAAAATTTATGAAATTATTTTTGAAGTGATTTGAAGTGATGAAGATAGAGAATTTGGTTTGGGCCTTAAATAGCCTAAAATGGGCTTAAATTTATAATTGGGCTAAGCCCATAAACTAAGCCCATATTTAGGCCCAATCGAGAGGTTTATAAAGAGAGAAAATCTGGGGAAATTTCCAGATTTATCTGGCTTCCTCTCCTCCTCCTTAGTTGGCCGAACCTATGCTCTCCCTTTCTTCTCTTTGATTTCTTCTTCTCTCACTTCAAATTTCTCATAATTTCCAACATAACAATTAAAGTTTCACCTCTCTAGTTTATCCTAGTAGCCTCAATCAAGTGGTTTGATCGAGAAAATGCTAGAAATCAAGTGGTTAAAGAAATTAGGGTAAGTTGGAAGTTAAGAAATTTATGGATTTAAATTATTTCTTTAGTGCTTTCCCATGAATTTTGAGGTGTAGTTTATGATTTTGAGCTTGGATTTGGCATTTGAGATCAATAAAATAAAGAAAACTAAGGTTTAATGGGCTGGTTTTATTAGGTGTGGAAGGTGAAGGAAGAAATTCAAGGGATAAGGGTAAAGAGAAGGAAGGCTAGGCACTCTTGATCAAGATATTGTGGTATGTGACTAATAAATCTAAGTATTTCCTATTTATTTGAATTAATTCTCTTTATGTAATTAGGAAAAAAAATTACTAAATTACTTAAATATTGAAATTAAGTTGGGAAAAATGAAATTGGAACATATTTGATGCTATGTGAATGATTAGAATGAAGAAATAAAATTTTTAGCGTAATATTTAAGTGATGGCCGAAAATTACACTAAGGCAAAAATAGTGATTTTTGCATGAAAATAGTAATTAGTAGCCTAAATTAACTATAAATGTCATATTTAGCTTCCATGAATTTTTATATGATTTATGGAATTTAATGGGAATTTTTAAAGCTAGTTAGTAAGTTATGTAAATAATGAAAATTGGAATTTATTAGGGTTTAATGCATAAATTATGTATATATGGGTATTAGATGTGAAATGAGGTATAAATAAATTGATAGAGAATTTATTCTTGTTATATGAATAAATGAGAAGAAAAAAGTTAATTATTTATAATGAAAAATATTGAATTATAGGAAAATAATTCAATAAAGTGAAGTGATTGTGATGAGATATGTGAAAAATGTGCATATAAAATTTTAAGAAATTTATATGCAATATTAAGGTATTTTTGAAATAAATAGTGTAATATGTATAAGTAAAAGTATATACAGTAATGCCCTTACAAATAACCAAGTAGAAAAAAACTAGCTCAGGATATAATTGGCTGGCCATAGGGACACATTGTACCGCGGTGCAAGTCATGACGACTTGCTATGCTATGGATTGGATCTTGGATCACTATGCTTTTCTGTCTCTGTTCTCTGGTCTGTGAGAATTGACCCTCTGGGGGTCATTTCTCTATCTCTGTTGTAGCCCGGTGGGGTCCACGTCCTGGTATCCTATTTGGAGTTTTCTACCGGGTTAGAACTAAGGGCATAATGAAAATAGAATGAGAAAATATGAGAAAGAAATGAAAAATATTAATTAAAAGTGGAAAAGGACTAATTTGAAAGAAAAAAAAAGTTTAGGGCAAAATTGTAATTTTTGCCAAAAGAGTAAAAGTTAAGTAAATTAATTGAGAATTGCCTAATTAAGGAGAAGACAGTCAATTAATGGTTAAAATGTACTAAAATGAAGTTTTATAGCCAATAAGGACTAAAATAAAATTTTGCATAAAAATGTTTAACTAAGTGTAAAATTAAGGTTAATTACCTTAATTAATAGTTTAGATGTTAAAAAGAAGCATAAAAGGCTAAATTTGTAAATTAACAAAAAAGAGGGACCAAATTGATAAAAAGTAAAATATTGAACTAAATGTGCAATTTGATAAGAAATAAGCATTTGAAGAATAAAAGTGTATTAGCAATTTAAAAATGTTAATTGAAAGGGAAAGTGTAATTTGAATTTGCTTGACAAATTAACATGGAGAATTTTTGATTAATTGCACTGTTTTAAGTATAGAAAATATTTAGATTGTTAGTCACCACTGGGCATGTCAATGCTCAGCGTGTAGTTGTGACTGCGTGCAGGTACGCAGTAGTGGGAGCAAGAATATTCCCTGAAGGACTTCTTTGATTAAAGTAGAGTTTTGAATTTTTGTGGGATGTATATATATGCACATAATACTTATGGTTTGTATGATGTAAATAAACTTTGGAGTTGATATTTTGGACTGTAATATGTCATTACCTGGTGATGAATATGAGACTTAGTTGGTGAAATGAAATGTACGTGATAGATCTGAATGAATGGTTTGGATATATAAATGCTTGATTTGATAATATATATGTGACTATTGTGCCTCTGAGAAGCTGTGGATGTTGTTTGCTTTTCAGAGGGTTAGAGAAATTTATAACCGTTATATTGCCAAAATTTTATTAAATGTATAGTAAATTGGACTGTTCCAGGTCATCGGCATTTTGGGATTTAAGATAACTAAGTATAGGTTGTGAAGTTAAAAAGAATAAGTTGGAAAAAAAATTTCTAGCCTGCGGTGTACCGGAACAGTATTAAGTTTATTAAGGGCGGTACATTGCCATCAGAAGTTCAAGATGAGGGCCTCAAAACCTGTAGACCTCACCCCGATCGTTCTTTATTTTTCAATCTCATCAGAGCGGATCGAAAAAAATTTTTCAATCATCGGGAGAGTGGGATGAAGGCCCTGGCGCCTATAAACCTCCCCCCGAATGGTCATAATAACCCCCACCGCTCTAGTACAGATTGGTTTTCTAGAAATTCAATCGAAGTAATCACTTTCGGTTGAGGGTAATACCAGTGAAACTGTTCTGAAAGTTCGAAATTTAATTCAATTGCTTGAATGGCACAACTCCATCGCTAGGCTCGGTATCCATCCCTAGCGCGAAATGCGAAAGCTCCTCTTTATCATGAGTACATCTGCTAGGTTCGATTTATATTCCTGAACTGAAAATACAAGATGCCTCCTTTCGATATCCACTGACTTGTTCGCCAGGTTCGACATTTATCCCGAACCCAGAATATGAAATCTCCAATTATGCTCGGCAATGCCATCTTAATGCTGATCGGATTATAGAAGTATCCCGACTAAGGCTATCCAAATAGGTAACTCCCTACAAATGGATAACTCCCTTGAACTTTTAGGGTCAAAATTCCTTGTTCGGCATAACTTATCTGCTAGGCTTGATATAGCCAAAAATGTGAAAGTTGGAGTCCATTCATTAGCAGGAAAAATACCTTCGCTAGGCTTGATGTTCATCTCGAGCTCAAGAAGCAAAGTGCGTTTGATCTCCATCAATCAATTCGCTAGATTCAACGTATCCTGAATCCTAGATGTGAAGGTCGACAGTTGAGTCAATTAACTCTCTCGAACAAATCTGATCGGAATAATATCAAAGACTAAAAAGTCATCTACTGCACCTGATGTAATAAGTCTAAGCCACAATTCCTGGCTAAATAGTTTATCTTCTATATTCGCTCGTATTAAGCGATTATCGATTAAATGGACTTATGCATTAGCAATGCCTAAAAGGCATATCAAATCCGATCGGATTAAGTGATCGTCGACCCAAAATGGTCGTGCATTACAATGCTTGCAAAGCATATTGAAGTTTAAGGAGTACTTTTCTTAGCCAATTTTATACATTCTCCATGGATGATTTACACATTTCTCCTCAGTCAATTTAATATTTTCTTTTTAACTGATCTTATGATGTACTGCTTGAAATAAGAATTGCGGTCTACAGACGCAGCTGAGAGGGAGATCAAATATTATATATGAATAATTCTTACAAAGCGGGAACAAAATCATTACAATGAAAAACTGCGCTTCTATGTTTACTATCTCAACACTAAAAGAAGGCCTCGCAGTAGCTTCAGTAAGAGGCTTGGGAGATTCCGCTGTTTTCCCAAAAGCATTCTCTGTCAATAAGAAAGTGGTGGCTTTAGATCTAATCTCTGCACCGTCATCTGGTTGAGATAATGCAAGGTCTTGAGGGACTTCACAATCATCTTCGTAGCTAGAGGGAGGATCGGGCAGAATATCCGGATCATCCACCCAACTGAGATCAGTCTCAGGGAAACGCTTGTCGGCCTCATAAATTAGCCGAGTTAGCAATTTTCCTTGGGTGTCTCCTAGTTGATCCAAGATATCTTCCTTCTGGGTAGAAAGTTCTCCCTCAAGTTTCCTTCTCTGTGCCCTTTCTTTTTCCAAGGTAGCTTGTAATGAATCCCGCTTTCCACACAGAAGATCACGTTCGGATTTAGCCTTAGAGCATTTACCAGATAGACGAGTGCACTCGCCCCTCAATCTAGTCGCCTCTTCTTCGAATTTTTACACTAAGGCACTCTCGGCTGTCAGATAGGCTACATCTCCTTTAAGGTGGTCGACCTCTTTCTGTCGAGCTTTCAGATCCTGAGAAAGACAAGCGAACTCCTTTTTCAGCTTCCGATTGGGCAAGCAGAGACTCCTTTCTCGCTGAATCATATTTGACCTCTGCTTCCCTCCTAACTCGATCGGCATCCTCCCATCATCTTCGACAAAAGTTGGCCATGCCATGCAGGTGTAAACCTCTTCTTATTAACTAAAATAAAAAAGGGGCAAGAAGAGTAAGAAGAAAGTAAAAAAAAAAAAAAGTGGGGCAAGACCATTAAGCATGGAAACTTTGAAAAAGTACCTCCAGACTTTGCTACTGGAAAAGGCTACACTCTCGAGTAAGCATGTTGGGATCCCCCATCACTTTAAAATCGTTCTCTTAAAGAATGCCCCGGCACAAAAAGTTTGATACCACTTTATTGTCGGTAGACCAACCCTCGCCAAATTTGTTTTTCAAAACCTCCCCCAACGATGTGGCACACAAAGTCTTGTAGTGGCGCTCCGAGCAGATTCATCCTGGATAGGCTCTCTGCCTCTTGCAATAACTCTAGCATCTGTAGTGGCCACTAGCTCGACGGCCTTTCTCTTGGCTGTCTCCTCGATCCTCCTTTGTGCAGAATCGTCTGTTAAGGGTACGTGGGTCCTAACCGATCCCCTCTGAGATGGAGCTGGTCATTCTTCTTTCGAATCAGTCTCGTCCCTTAAAATAAAATGACAAAGGGGGTGCTGACCCTCTGACAAAGGTTACTCGGCCATCGACACCGGTAGAGGCTGAGGGGGACGGGAGATCGGAGCGCTGGTAGAGGCCGTGGAAGCTTGCACTTCTGAAGAAGACATAAGCTTTCTCTTCTTTGACTTTCTTTCTTCCTTGGTTGCACGTTCTGCCTCCATATTTGCCTTAGCTCGGTCAGCCAATTGCTTAGCAACATCATCTTTCTTAGCCATCATGCCTGCAGCCGTGTCACAAAAATAAAAGATAAGTACTCTCTCCAACCGATGTAGATTTCATAAACATGCAATGCATGATGTACATAATGCATGATTGCCATGGAGATAATTAGAATTATATGGTTTTCCATATCTTCAACATCACTCCCTATAAAGACTGACCGGCCGTATGGTCTTTCAAAGGCTGTAGCTACATCCAATCGGATTATATACGTGGCAAGTCCTCCAGCAACCCCTACCAAAAAAGAATTTTTCTTCAAAGCCTTACATGGAATACGAAATAATGAACTGCTTCCTCTATGGCCAGGTCTTAAGGCAGAGCATTAATCTTCATCCGATTGAAAGACCAAGGGCAATTCCATAGCATTCAGGGGAAGCCTTGACACTGCTCCCAAGCTCCTTGAATGGCAAATAAGCTGCTTATTGTTTTCGCGATCAAGAGGTCCCTAGGTCGTCGCCATGGATTTAGGATAGGCCATCATAGGGATCTCTGTTGAGAAATCATATCATGAAAAAAAGTCTTAGCCATCCCCTCCTATATGCATTCTGAAGGGCGAGCCACAGTCCCATAACCTTTCTAAGCTTCTAGCAACCTCTGTTTATAGATTGATTGTTGCTCGCAACCATTTTTCATGGAAGGGGAGGAATAATGATGATATTATGAAAAATGAAGAAAATTAAAAAGGCAAAAGTTGTCTACTTACTCGGGTAATATAATGTCCTTGTGAGAAATACTGAAATCTTCGAATCTTCGAAGTATGAAGCCGGAGAAATTTTTGCTTATAAAAGTTAAAAACAAACTACACAAAGAGAATTTGGCAGAGTTCTTTTAAGAATCGATAAAAGGATGAAGAAGCCGCCCCAAAAATTACCTATTTATAGACTTAAAAACTTATGGAGCTCTCCAAATGCTTCAACGATTAAGTAACTGCCACGCATCTCCAATGCATTATGGTGGTTCTGGAAAATGAGGCGTCATCCTCGGCATGCGCATCAGCAATAAATGCATAACGGCTGAAATGAGCAGGTTCAACTTATCAGATTCAAGCCAATTTAAAAGATCCCACCAAAATGACAAAGCACTAAGTCACCCGATCGGACCCTTTGGAGGGGGGACAAGTGATAACTATGGAAAATACACTCTCGAAGGCCCAATTATGGTGGCCCAACAACATTTGGTAGGGCCCAAGCCCAATAGCAAAAATTCAAAGCGTGAGCTGGAAGACAGCATAAGAAAGGTGTGATGTCCGATCGAACTGATATGACTACACATCCTGTCAGTCCACTGACACAAGACAATGCCCATACTCTCCACCTGCTCCCTATCACATTGCTGCTCACCTACTCTGAATGTCGGTTATCACCCCCCAAGGTACTCAAGTACCCCTCTAAATGACTCCTATAAATAGCCAAAAATACAATGGTTCTAGGTATTGAACATTTGAGAATCTCTCTCTCTAAGCACTCTTTCTCTAAAAGCTACTAACTTAAGCTTCGGAGTGCTAACGCCTGGGTCCGACCAGGCACTCCACTTTGCAAATCTTTCCATTCGATCAAATCCTCAACTGCCAGCTCTCCTTCTTACAGGTAAAGCCAAAATCTGCTTTATCACTTATTATTAAGATATTCACAAAATGAAATAGTTGGTTAAGGAGTTGATTTATTTGAAGAACAAACTTATTAATATCATGCTTTTTAAATTATGTTGTTAATTCGAAGAAGCTCTGGAAGTAGTTTGGTGCAATGATATGTTCAACCATATATCAAAAATATATGATATGATCGGTCGATTCAAAGCACCTGTCAATGATTTCTCAACAGTTTTTTTGAGGCCTACACACCCATGTCAGCCTCTGTATGTATATTTATTTTGATAACTGTTGTCTCACGTATATGACATTTAAATTCAAAAATTATGTCTAAAAATACTTATTTATTTAGGTAAGTGTAAAACCTACAAAGATATTAGAAAAAAAATTAAAAGCATAGTTCTTCTAAAAAAACATATATACAGTTCCATATTTTAACACTATATTATTTGTTTTCACACTTTATTTTTCAAAAAAACAAAAAAAAAGTTGAATTTGGATACATCTATAATTCTATTTGTATTTATCTTAATTAGTTTAAAATTATTTGATCATGATCCAAAAAGAAATCACAATTTTATTAGAGTTGTAACTCTAATAAAACCTCTATATAAAAGGGATCTGAAAACCTATTTGAAATTATTGATTTTATATCTCTGTTTGATACACAAAATATTTGGTTCTCCTACTTCATTTTTCTCTGCATATTTAAGGGGCTTATAAACTATGAATTTGTTGTCTTTTTTTCGGTGTAATTGCGTGTGGTTAAAGGTCTAACTAGTGACGCAAAACTAAGATTTTGTGCTTCTACTTTATCAAAGGTTTTGTGCTACAAGAAATAAACATGTTTCCTCTAAGTTATCATTATTCATGTGTATTTGTATGCATATTTAGCAACATTGGTATCAAAGCCTTTTTTGCATCTTGGCATGTTTTAAATTGATCTAAAAATTTACATGTAAATTGGTAAATCAAAATAGGATGCATGAAACACTTAATATATAAATTTGTATGTATATATTTCATTATATGTATATGTACAACAAAAATCGAAGGGAATAATAAAACTGTCCGAAATGCTAAAATAAAATCGAGATTTTGAATTTTTTACCTCACCTTTGTGATAACGGACCCATAAAACCCCCCATCGTCCAAAGTCCGACTACTTGAAGTCACCTGCAAAGCAACAATGGAGTGCACGTGCCACCATATGCGGGCACATGTTAGACACGCGTTAGGCATTGTGTCAATATGATTGCATCATCCCACACACGTGGCCTAATGAGGGGGTGACACGTGGATGATGGTGATGTGCCATGTGTCTTGGACACATGTCAGAGTGACGTGTCATCCTGACAGGTGGCCCAACCAGGATGTGACACATAGATGATTGTGGTTATGCCACGTGTCAATGATGTGTCATCTGGTTGACATGTGGCAACCAAATAAACCAACCAGGGAGTGCCATGTGTCAGCACAAGGGTTTAATATTGTGGCACATGTCATGACACGTGGATTAGTGGGTCAATGCCATGTGGCACAATCAGGTTCAATCGCATGTGGAGGCACATCTACCATCCTCCCACCGGTGTGTGAGGCATGCTCCGACCACCAAATCAACTCAATTTTTTAAATATTGAATTTTATAATTTTTTTGATTTTTTGGTAGATTTTAATAAAGTTTTTGAAGACCAAAAAATATTTTTTGATTTATCAAACATAATATTTTATACAAAAAGTATTTTCTGCCTTTATAAAATATAAAATATTTTTTTGTAATTTTTTTTGTAGAATTTTCCTTATTTTTTTATTGAAATGAGTTTTAATCATATGAATTTAATACATGTGTGTATTAACCATTTATTTTCTATTATGTATAACAGAAATGGTGATTATAAGGATACCTATGATTTCACAGACTTCTGGTGGCATTGCAAGGACTAAAGCAAGTGTGCGAAAAGTCCGCAACACCAAAATAAGTAAGATAATTTGGGCTGATGACATTGATGCAATAGTTCATCATATTATTCAATTACAAGAACAAATGTAGGAGTGCATTTGGATTGGTGGGCTAGATCTGGAAAGGAATGATAAAGCATTATACAAGGTCGTGATTGATTCCTTTAAATATGATCCTAGACTATAGGAGTTAATGGAAACTGCCTATTTTATAGAAGATAAATTTTATAGAAAATCTATTATTGACTTTTTGGTTAGGGTTGCCAAATTAGGAGTGTTTAGAAACAACACTAAATCTATGATGGTATTAAGAAGTGGGCGTAATGTGCATCGTCCATGGCTTCATCAACAAACTTATAAGCTACTTGATGATTTGATGAAGTTGGTCAAATATTCAATCCCTAAGACAAGGCAAATTTTGTGAAACCTAATCTTCCAGAATAGTTGACAAGTTAGCATTCTATTTTTGGAATTATGTTTCCTTCTATTCAATGAACATGAGTGTCTTAGCTTGAGTTGTTGGATTTTATTTATTGGTTAAATAAATTAGTTTATTTGGATGTTATGGCTTTTAACTTTATGATAAATGTATTTATTTAATAGTTATTTGCCTTGTAATATTTTATGAGTAGAACTATTGCATAATTATTAAATTAAGACTTAATAACTTAAACCAATAAAGATCCCCTCTGAAACCCTTAAGTTCATTTTATGGTTAAACTTTGAGGACAACAACACTACCCAACATATGCAAGATCGAGATACTTATATAACATGAAAAAAGAAAAATTCCAGTGCATATATCATCTTGCTGAGTGCGATAGATGATAACATCACTAGGTGATTCCATAAATATCAGAATGTAAAAGATTCGTGGATTGCTTTGCAGGATAAATTTAGAGGTGTGTCTCTAACTAAGCTTTAATCATTAACAATCGAGTTTGATACTTATTAGAAGAAGTCTGATCACAACATGCAAAAATATCTAAAAGAGATAGAAAATATGATATCTGAGCTTAGCGAGGCTAGTTATAAGTTGACTAATGAGCAACAGGTCCAAACAGTCATCCGTTCTTTACTCAAGAGTTGGGAGCATATAAAGATGCAACTAACTCACATGGACAATATAAAGACATTTGGGGATGTTGCTCATCATCTGAAAATTGAAGAGGACCGTTTGGCAGCGATTAAGATCAATATCAAAGTGCATGTGGCACAGTCCTATTCTAATGGAATGAGTTCTAACCATAACAAGTAAAAAAGGTCCAAAATCAGGGTAAAGACAAGGCTAAGGAACCTAAGAAGCAAAAAGTGATACAAAATACTAAAAGGTCCAAAGGCAAAAAAAAAGTGAACATTTCAAGTGTTAAGTGCTTCAAATGCCAACATAAAGGACATTATGCAAAAGATTGTATTATTCCCAAACAAGTACACTATTTTGACTCAAGAGTTAGTGAAATATATGTATCTAGTTTTTTATTCTTAATCGATTTTCATCCTTTGTGAGTGATAGATTCAGGAGCAATAGATAATGTGACAAGGGATCGAGAAGCCTTTATTAAATTTCGATGAATCCCAAATGGAGCTAAATGGATTTATGTAGAAAACAATGCTAGAGTAGAATTTAAGAGATTGGCATGTGCATGTTAGTTTTGCATGCAGGCTGAACCCTGCTCCTGCATGACGTACTTTATGCCTCAAAGATTCATTGGAATTTAGTTTCTATTTTAGCCTTGATGAGACTTGGTTTTGATTTGCATTTTAATAATGATAATATGTGTTTATGTTTGGATAATATTTATTATTGTTTTGGTTTTATTTCAAATGATTTTATTATTATGGATATTGATCATGATTACATGAATAATACTAGTTTTTCCTTAAGCTCTTCTTCTGCTTCACATAGTTATACGAATAATGTGAAATTATGGCATACTAGGTTAAATCACATTGGGCAAGACTGAATGAGTTGGTTAGTCAACACAGGTTTATTAGGTGATTTAAATGAAATTGATATACCTACTTGCAAGCATTGCTTAAAAGGAAAACTAGTTAGAAAACCATTCGAAAAAGGAACCAAGGCCTAATGAATGTAAGGGAAAGGTATGAGGCCTACTACTTCATCACATTTATAGATGACTATACTAGATATGGTCATGTCTACTTGATTTCTCACAAGTCAGAAGCATTGAGTTACTTTAAAAGTTATATAAACTTAGTTAAGAATCAATTAGATAGAAAAATAAAAGCTTTAAGAACTAACCGAGGTCGAAAATATCTTTCTAATGAATTTAAAGCTTTATGTGATGAAAAGGGAATTGAACATCAATTGTCCATTCCCAAAACTCCACAAAAAAATGGTGTTGCAAAAAGGAAAAATAGGACTCTCCTTGATATGGTAAGATCTATGATGGTCGAGGCAAATTTGCCAATCTCCTATTAGGGAGATGCTCTATTGACTGCCATATGTGTTCTTAACTGTGTGCCCTCTAAATTTATCACATCTACTCCTTATAAGTTATAGACTAGCCAACAACTTGACCTAAGCCATTTGTAACCTTAGGGTTGCACTACTTACATCCATGATACCTTTAGTAAATTTCATAAATTAAGACCAAGAGGTAAAAAGAGTATTTTTATGAGATATTTTGAAGTATCGAAAGAACATGTTTTCATAGGTGAGCAAAAAGATGGCACACTGATAAAGTTTAAATCACTAGACATCATATTTTTAGAGAATGAATTTCCAAAATTGGGCAAAGTGAATCAAGATTTCAATTTCTATGAAACACAAGAAGAGGAACTATCAGGATCACCTTCATCTGAGTGGAAGGGAATTAAAGGAAAAAGATCAAAACCTTATTTCTCTAAATGATTCAAATGTTCAGGATCCTTACTTCAATAGGAGTATTCATGACTCTGATGGGATATGGACTTTGGTCCCAATGGGAGCATTCCAAATTATGATGAATATATGAGACATGCTTATCAAGAGGCAAAATTGCAAAAATCTAAATGGAAAAAGTGTTCCACACTGATAATTTGAGATCAAGGACTTGAATAAGGCCTTTTTGGTTTCTCCACAAGATGAAGAAAAGCCTAAAAATATACAAGAGGCTCTTTCATATCCAACCAAGAAAAAATGGATTAAAACGATGGAAGAAGAAATGGCACCTCTGAGATCAAACCATGTTTGGGAACTGATTGATCTACTAGAAGGATGTAAACTAATTAGAAATAAGTGGATCCTCAAGGTAAAGCAAAACGCTGATGTAAGTATTGAAAGATATAAAGTTTGTTTAGTCGCTAAGGGGTTTATACAACATGAAGGGATGGACTATTGATAACTCCATTGCTAAGAATCAGTTTCTTAGCAAAAGCATATGTCCTAAGATGCCATAAGAAATGGAACGCATGAGGAACATTCCATATACCGCTGCTGTGGGTAGTCTAATGTATATAATGTTGTGTACAAGACCTAATAAATGCTATGTAGTAGGTTTAGTAAGTAAATATCAATCCAACCCAGGTGAAGCATATTGAAAAGCAGTTAAGAGGATATTTAGATACCTCAAAGGTACTGTCTAATATTCTCTATGTTATTAAGGTAAGGATTTGTAATTGAGAGGATATACAGATGATGAATAAGAAGGAGATATGGATGAAAGGAAATCCACTTTAAGATTCATTTTCTTGCTTAGGAAAGGTGCCATCTCATGGAGTAGCAAGAAACAAACCTGTATAGCCCTATCAACAATGGAAGCTGAACTCATCACTTCTTTAGTTGCAGTTTGACTAAAAAGTTTTACGAAACATTTAAGAGTAACTACTTTAGAGGAGCCAGTGACAGTCTATAATGATAGTCAATTGTCGATTACTTACATTAAAAATCTAAAATTTCATAGTAGGACTAAGCATATCGTGTAATGACTATACTAGATTATCCTGATTACTGTTACTAATTACATTCCATTAATCATGTGAGTCATCTGTTAATGATGCATATATATATATATATATACATACTTTACACATCATATAAGATTAAGTTTGTTACATTGAAATACTAGTGGGTTATTAATTACAAAACTTGATAATCACATGACTCTAATACAAAATACATCACAAAAAGGCACCAAAAAGAATCTCATACATCAAAATGATTCTTCCTAATCTGATGTTGGCTTTATCCCTGAAGAAAAGGTTTGACCTACGAACCTACACGAATAAACACCCTTGCTAAACTATAAAGCTTAGTGGGGAACAAAAAAAAACATGCAGATAACCACTCACAGTAGTTATCACCAAGCATACAACAATAATACATAATAAAATATATTACTTCATTAGGAAAATAATACTAAGTACATTATTGAAAGAAATAACTGTATCATTTAATTATAGTAATAAAAGATTGCAAATTATATATGCATTTCATTTATTTTATAAATTGCCTGCTTAAATTCCTGTGGGTGTGGATAAGAGGTACTGTGGATAACATAAGATATCAAACATATAAATACCTGAAGGTATTAAATCTGTGGACCCAATCGGGTCAGAACTGTGGTCTCATTTAGAGACATGCTGTGGACCCAAATGGGTCAGATTATAGCAGCTATGACTGTAACCCTATAGGCATGTCTATCTATCCACCACCAAGTTTTCACGTGCAGGAAAAACAAATCATATTCCATATGTCATTAATTTGTATTAATATAATCCAATATAACATGGATGAGTGCAAAGTACTATAACAGAATATAGTTTGAACTTCATAGCATAAGCAATAATCATTATACTGCAATTAATTTGAAGTAAACACATGCATACTATACTTTAAGTAATGGAACCTTAGTTTCCTATTCTTAAACAATTCTTATGCTTAAAGAAGTATAATACTATATACTTGCAATTTAAAATGATTTATAAACTTAGGATGGGCTTAGGTAGGTTTAAGCATCAAGTGGGGTCATAAAATTCCAAGTACCAAAATACAAAGAAGGATCACGGTTACTACCAAATTCATGGTAACCGTGAGCCTAATCATGCAATAGGGGTCATTGTTACTTCCCAATTCATAGTAACCGTGACATAGGTTGCTCTTTGGTTCTGGACTGAAAGCTAACTACCTCACGATTACTAGCCCTTGGATAGTAACTGTGAAGTAAAGCTACGAAAAGAGGTCACGGTTACTATAAAATTCATAGTAACCATAGCTAGGATAGATTTTGGTTCTGGACTAAAAACTGGGGTGGCACACGGTTACTACCAAAATCCTAGACACCGTGATGCCCTAAGCTGCCCAATGACATATTTATAGTTTCGGGTTCTAAGCCAATTTTGAGCTATAAAAAAATATTTCTAGACAATATGCCCTTCTACAAAGTTGTAAGCCTATGTCCCTAGTTTCAAAAAATTAAAAAATCATCTCAATAAAACTTGTAAATCTTAAGATATGCAAAGAAAACCACAAGTTGTTCCCAAAAATGAGGTAACAGCCATAACCAAATTTCAATATAAATTTTCACTATCATGCAGTGAAAATCAGTTCTCAGTTTCTCTAACAAAATCAAGATATGTGTGTCTAGTTTCTAAAACAACTTGAATTTCTCCATTTGAATAAATATAACCCAAGATATGACCAAAAGAGTACAGACTAGTCCATTGAGTCTTAACACAGATTTTTATATCTTTCAACAAAACTTGCTTATTTCATTTCTAAACCACTATCAAGCTTAAGATCAATGCTTAAAACATATAATAGCAGCAGTAAAGACATCTCTCATGTCTAAAAACTCAAGCACACACACACACAACCATACAAGTTCCCATACCTTTTTGAAGCTCCAAATCTTTTCACCCTTGAATAACTTCTTTCCCCTTCTTTTTGCTAGCTTCTTCTTCTAAGAAATAAAAACACTATTATGAACATCGATCACTTATTTAATGAATGATACATAGCAAAAAGAAAAGACAAGGATACCTTACAATCAAAATAACTAAATCTTTCTTCTTTTTGCCAAAAATCCAAGAGATCTAGAGAGAGAGTTTGAGAGAAAGACTTTAGGTTTGAGAGAGGATGAAGATGAAGGAAGGAGACCAATTACTTTGGCCGGTCACCTCTCAAAATATCTCCTTCTCACTCTTTTTCTATTGGTCCAAATGTCATTTACATGGAAAAATTGCTCTTTGGTCCTCATACTTCCTTTATTTCTAATTATGCCCCAAAACTACCTCTTTCACTTTTCAATTAGGTCCCTCTCTATACATTTACACTTACTTGAACATAAACCCTAATTATTAATTAGTAAAAAATTCTCTTAGGATATAATGAAGGGCATTACACATCGACATTAAGTGTAATTACACAAAAGATATTATTGGACGAAGAGAAGTAAACTTACAATACGTTTACACGCAATATATGATAGCAGATCTATTGACTAAACCTGTAACGAAAGATATTTTTAAGAGACATATTAGATCTCAGGGCTTGGGTAGGATTTAGTTTGTACTGTTCTCTTATGTAATCCTTTAACATTATTATTTATGAATAATAATTAAGTTTATTATTGGCAATACATGAGTGTAAATATTTAATGTGTGAATATTTACCAATTAATGATTATGAGATTGAGCATGTGAGACAGAAAAGTAACTCACTCACACAGATATTTACCTTAGTTTTGCAAATGAGTTGACAAAGACTAAGATGAGGCAATTTTTGAACATATGGTGTAACTTGAAAGCCTATTCAAAATAAAATTTTCGTTAGAAATTACAATATTAGTCTTATTAAGGTGCGGGATAAAGACATACATGAGATTGTATGCTTTGAATTAAGATCCAAATTTGGATTATGTGTGATCTCATGGTGAATTAAACGTAACTACCATGTTTTGTCCTAAAAACAAGAAGTAGTCCTTATGTAAGCAGACTAAAGTTGGATGCTTCAGTGCGTCGCAACCTTATGCTTTTGTATGGTATTAAATATATTTTAAGAGACATGCACTCCTTAAAGGGAAGGAAATAACACCATAATGCATGTTTCATACTATATGTGCTTAAGTGACTAAGGGATGGGAGTTTAATAAGTAAATGATCTCAACTTTACCTAGAGTGAGACCCTATTGAATATCGACCCTCAGAACCCTTAATTTATCCTTAAAGTAATACTTCAATGTAGCTATCTTAGTTAGTCTCTAATAGACTATGGAATAATTCGGCCTGGCGGATCTAGCTAGAAAAGCGAGTTGGAACTTGATGGATGACATATAATAAGAGGAGAAGATAGCCTTTTAATTATATTAAATAGTTTCATGGTTCATCAGTATACCTATTATGGCTTCTATGAGTATAGCACCATAGTGAACACAAAAATTATTTTATGAGATCATGAGTCAAAAGAGTAAATATGTGAAGACAGTCTAGGGTTAAGCATATGTGAAAACGAAGATCTTATTTTTTGAAATGCTATATATCCCTAACAGGTGTATAACATTAGTGCTCTCAATATATGCTAATCACATGCTCTATCTGCCTGTATGACTAGAGATATTGACTGAAAATCATTTTGTCATTTGCGAGTGAGAGATGATAGAGTTTGGATATGCGTATGACTATATTTGTATTTATCCTAATCAATTTAGGATCATCTAATCTTGATCCAAAAAAGAATCAGAGTTTTATTAGTATTGTGACTTTAATAAACCTCTATATAAAAGGGATCATAAAACCTATTTGAGGCTATTGATTTTGTCAATTGATTTTATATCTCTATTTGATATACAAAATATTTGGTTCTCTTACTTCGTTTTTCTCTACACCTCTAAGAGGCTTTTAGATCGTGAATTTATTGTTTTTTTTCCAACATTATTGTTTGTGATTAAAGGTCTAATCAATGACGCAAAATTAAGATTATATATTTCAGTTTTATCAAAAATTTTACATTGCAAGAGATAAATATATTTTTTCTGAGTTGTTATTATTTATGTATATTTGTATGCATGTTTAAAAGAAAAATTGTTTCTAGTCAAAATGAAATAGTGTAAGAATATAATAGGAAGTCAAATCTAAATTTCCACAATCCAAAGTGAAAGAATCCTAAATTCAGATTACTTTGAAAAGTTGATTGCTATCTACACATTATGATAAACGTGAGGAACTTAAGATTATCTTCTAATTCAAATAAATGTGAATCATATATAGAAGGCCAATAGGTCATCCCATATAATAAAAGATTGGAAAACATTCAAAGAAAATAAAGAAAAAATGAATAGTATCGGACGGTGAAATACTAATAATTACTTTTAAAGGCTTCTTTTATACTTTTTCCAATGTAAAATCCTAAATTGGTCAATTAAGACGATTGTTAAAATCAATAGGAGTCATAAATTTCTTATTTTTTTAATACTTTTATAACTTATAAGGTTTCCATTTGATAATCAAATAAAGACACGAGCCTAAAAATAGTGTGATTAGCCATATATTTCAAACAATTTGGGGAATGAGATCATAAGAATCCCCAACATCACTTTTTCTGAAAAAAGTATAAAAGTGTATTATGTTTTTTCGGAGTACTAAAATGGTTCTATCGTTTATTTTAGTGCAAAACTAGTTCCGACGTAATTGAAATTAGTATAAAAATATTTTGCAAGTAATTTTCATCAGTTCTGAACTAATGGTATCAATGTAACACTGACACATTCTAAAATATGCCTTATATTAATTTTTTTTTTAATTTTATCTATTTAAAATTTATTTATTAACTTGACAGCATGTGCTATAAACAGGATATGTTTTATCATATGTCAACATCATTTCAGTTTTATATTAGCACCACTTTAGTGTCATATCAATGATAAATATTTTTTAATTTTAATAATTTAAGAATTTAAATAATTACAATTTTTCCTATTGATTATTATTTTTGTGTTAACAACGTGCCAATATTATTAATTAAAAGAAAAATTATCCTCTCTTATTGTTTTTCTTTTGGCTCAATATGAAATAATTCATCACTGATTGATTGAATTATATTGAAAGCGACAATTTCATGAGGTTTTTTTTTTTTAAAATAATGGAATTATCTAAAAAGAAACTGAAGTGTTGTAAAAATAATTAGAATCTTGAAATGCTTAGAAGCCGACAATAAAAATTGTCGATTTTTAATATTTATGGGTGCTGCTTAGTAGCATAATTCGCCAAAAAATAACACTCAATGTCATTTTCCATCATTAGCCCACTTATTCTCCAACTTTTCACCTATTCAATATTTTTTTTTAAGCATGCCCATATCGTGCAATAATTAATTTATCCTAATTGACGTGTTTATTATTATTGTGGATACAACAGTACTGCTGCCATATGCTAACATATGATATTTTAAGAAAAATTATTAATAATGAGATGATCCTTTATTAGTTGGCAGTGGGGTGTATACGGTACGTTACAATCCAAAAATTTACAAATTTTTATATTATTTTGAAAATTTAGATATTTTAAAAATTAAATATTATTATAATTTTGAAAATTTAGAACAATTAGGTACATTTTTTATAAACTTCGGTATAATTTGGTTTGGTATTTCGGTTCTTTTGATATTAAACAATACAATATAATATAATATGATATTTCGAATAATTCAATATTTTTAAAAATTTACAAAATAAATTCACGTAATAATAAATATAAATACAATTAAAATTTAAGTTAAAGTACAAAATTTAAAAATTAACATTCAACAATCTTTTTTCTACATTATATTAGCACTGATTTGAGAATTTTGAGCAATATCTAAACAAAAATATAAATTTTAAATAATTAGATCACAAAAAATTTAAATATTAAATGCACAATTTAAAAATTTACGCAAATATAGTAGTTACCCAATTCAAACTTCTCAATTTTTTTTAATTTATGCCTCCAAAACTGAAAGTGTAGCTGATTTCAACCAATTTTTGACAATAAATGAGGATCTCGACTGTAATCAAATGACAATGGCAAGAGGCAAAGCCAATTTACTATCTCAAAATTTGACAATGACGAATGGAGAAGACGCACCAATCACGAGAGCAAAAGAGGAGCAGTGGCAAGATTGATTATAGTGGCGAGAGACTGATGGCAGTGGCCAAAGACAGAGCACAGTGGTGAGAGGTGGAGCAAGGTAGTGAAAGATAAAGAGGCAAGTGAGAAGCAGAAGGGGGCAAAATTGAAAAAAGAAAAACAGAAAGGGAAAGGAAAAAATAGCTAACCTAAACCTAATATTCTCTTTTACTTTTTTTTTACTTCAAATAACTTAATTTTTAATATTTTCAAAATTATTAATTACTTAAATTCAATTTTTTATTCTCTCCAAAAACTCAAAAAAATATTTTTAATTTTCTCTAATTTTTTTTTATTTTTTTTCTCTTTTATCATTTTTAAATATACAACTAAAATTTCATTATATATAATAACTATAAAATTAAATTATCAATTTATATATTTATATACGTATTGAGCCAAAAATAAATGAGTACTATTTGAATGAAGCTAAAAGTAAATAAAATTAATTGATAAGATAATTATATACTCATAAAATTACACAGTAATTGATAAAATTTCATTATATATAATAACCATAATTACATTATTAATTGAAATGCTCATATAGATATTGTGCTAAAAATATATGAGTATTATTTAAGTGATATTAAAAATATATGAAATTAATTAACAAGATGATTTTATACTCATATAATTATATGAATTGATAAATTTTATTACATGTAATAATTGTATATAATTACATTATTTATTTACATACTCGGTTACTCATATAGATATTATGATAAAAATAGATGAATGCTAGTTGAGTGATGTTAAAAGTAAACGAAATTAATTGATAAGTTGATTATATACTATATATAATTACATTATTATATATAATAACTATATATAATTATATTATTAATTTACATATTCATATGAGTATTGTGCTAAAAATAGATGATTACTAATTAAGTGATATGTGAAATTAGTTTGTAAGATGATTATATACTAATACAACTGTATGAATTGGTAAATTTCATCATATATAATAATTGTATACAATTACATTATTAATTTACATACTCAATTACTAATATACCTATTATGTTAAAAATAGACGAGTATTAGTTGAGTGATGCTAAATTAAATGAAATTATTGGTAATGTAATTATACACTTATATATTTACATTAATTGATAAAATTTCATTATAAATAATAATTATATACAACTATAATTTTAATTTACATACTCATATAATTATTGTATCAAAAATAGATGAGTACTAGTTGAGTGACATTAGAAATAAATGAAATTAATTTGTAATATAATTATGTGATAAATTACTTAACTTACATATTTATATAGATATTTGTAAAAATAAAATTTAGTAGTTGAGTGACATTAAAGATAAATTAAATTAAATACAAATTGTTTTAGTTACATATTCATATTCATATTCATATAGATACAATAATTATTATAATAATTAAATTAATAATTAAAATATTTAGTATAATTTATTAATCAATTATTATTTTAATTTTGTGTATTAAAATATATAATGCAAATAATTATGAAGTTAAATTTATATATTACATATAGGATATAAATTATAAATAATATTTATATATAAATTATTAATATTATATATAACAATTAATAAATATTGGTTCTTTTGGTGCAATTCGGTTTCAAAACAGTTTGGTAAAATTCAATACAGTTTTCGGTATGATTATAGATAAAATATTTAGATCCGTTCCAAATAAAATTAACAGTACAATTTGATTCAGTTTTAGTAAAAAAGTCAATAATACAGTTCGGTTCAGAATCTTTTTTTTTTGGTATTTCAGTTTAGTACAAAAAAATCTAGATGCGTGTACATTTCTAGTTGGAGGGATCAAATTGTTCAGTTAATTATTATTTTATCAATATTGATAATTCTAAGATAAAATTGGTTGTGCGGGCACTTATCAAATAACAACATCTAAGTTTTGATGTTGCAACAACTAGTTCCACCATCCTCATTTTCAAAGGATATTTTCATTCCCTCTTTTCCCCTAATAATTAATCACAATACGTTAGTATAAAGCACTGGTTTGATGGTTCCACATAATTCAGTTCTGTAATGTACATAATATATTTCGTGAATTTACATAAAAGAAGAGAAATGCCAAATCTTAAAATTTCATCAGGTATATATATATATATATATAAGAAATGCACATACACCAAGCTGAAAGTCTAAAACTGTGGGTACTTTCTATTCCTTTCTCCACTTCCATATTCCATTATGAACGAAATTAATAAATTTAAGGCTTTTGGGATAACAGGGAACCAAGAAAAAAAAATTAAAAATGCATAATTAAGATCCACCAATCAATATATATATATATATATATATATATATATATATATATATGGGATGATGATAATTTCTTTATTAAAAAATTGAATTTAAAATGTTGTAAATAAGCGGGCTCCAAATGATAGAGAATGGCTTTGATAGTGCCAGTTTTGTTACAAAATTGTGTCAATAACTGTATAACCAACATATATTAAAAATTGACAGTTTCTCTATCGACTTTTAGCAATCCAAAAGTTATTTATTTATTTATTTATTTTTTGTAGCACAACATTTCTAATTTTTTTTTTAAATTCCAATCTCAGCTTTTAATACAGCTTGTTAGAACCCTGAACGTCACAAACTACCATTTTCTAGCTTACGCGAGTTGATAATTTTGTGTCCATTGAAATAATAAAGATATACTTAGGATATATTTGTTATAAGATTTTTCTTATCCTAGTTAATTTAAAACTTTATTGTATTTGCAAGACGGTGATATTTTTATTGTCAAGGGTGAATGCACTTCAAAAATAATTGTTAAAACGGGTATAATTTCTCTTATTTCTCTCCATATTTAATCTTAATATAATTTCATGGTTCTGAGTAGGGGTTTATACGGTACGGTACAATTCAGAAATTTATAAATCTTCATATTGTTTTGAAATTTTGCATATTTTAAATATTAAATATTATAACTATCTTAAAAATTCGGGACAATTCTATAAAAATTCAGTATAATTTAGTACAGTTTTTCGGTACAAAATAATACAGTACCATACAATTCAGTGCTCCAGATAATTCAATATTTTTAAAATTTTGTAAAATAAATTTACAAAATAATAAATACAAATACAATTCAAATATCTCAATAAGTATAATTAAAGTTTAAGTCAAAGTATATTAATTAAAAATTAACATTCAATAGTCTTCCTCTGTATTATGCTAATACTGATTTCAGAATCCTGAGAAATATCTAAAAAAAATAATTTAGATTATAAATAATTAGATAACAACAAAAATATAAACATTAAATAAAAAATTTAAAAATTTACGCAAATATAATAATTACTTGATTTAAACTTTTCAAATTCTTCGATTGATGCCTTTGAAACCAAAAGTGTAACCGATTTTAACCTGTTTTGAAAACAAATAAGAACCTTGGCAGTAATCAGGGTTAAATAACTTATAAATTTATCTAAAGTCCTTCTCCAGTGCTAAAAGATAATTCAAAAACTACAATCGAGCATTAAATAGTCAAGACATCTCTAGTAACCTTACCCAAAATTAAATAATTTTGCTCATTTATCTTTCATCAACTTAAAATATTAAAATCAAGAGGATTTTTTACTAATTTAACAGTCAAATAAGCATCCAAATCTCCTTGAGACACAACATGCTCATTATCCTCATTTTCTAAAAATCACTCATTAACTTCATCATCGATTTTATCAGAATTTATTGGCGGGTCTACAATTTTATCAGGATTAATTTCTTTCATTTTTTATATTTTTTTATCAGTCCATTTAAAGCAGTTGTCACTTTAAAAACTAATTTTTTCGATTCAAGCTCACCGTAAAAAGCTGTGTACTTTGAAATTAGAAATTTCATTTTGAATCTAGGATACAAAACCACAACTATAAAAAAAATGATACTCATCTTGTTAATCGAACCCCAATACTTGTTAAATTTCAATTGTATTTATTTTTAAATATACAACTAAAATTTTATTATGTATGATAACTATATATAATTATATTATTAATTTACATATTCATATACCTATTGTGTCAATACTTCATTGAGTTGGTAAATTTTATTATATATAATAATTGTACATAATTATATTATTAATTTATATACTCAATTGTTCATATAGGTATTGTGCAAAAATATATAAATATTAGTTGAGTGGTACAAAAAGTACATGAAATTAATTGGTAAAATGTTTATATACTCCTATAATTACGTCAATTGGTTAAAATATTGGTATATATAATAGCTATATATAATTATATTATTAATTCGCATACTCATATAGGTATTGTGGCAAAAATAGATGAATATTAATTGATTGATACTAAAAATAAATTAAATTAATTAGTATGATTATTATATACTTATATAACTATATGAATTGATAAATTTCATTATATATAATAATTTTATATAACTATATTATTAATTTACATACTCGATTACTCATATAGCTATTATGCAAAAAATAGATGAGAAATAGTTAAGTGATGCTAAAAGTAAATAAAATTTTTGGAAAGATAACTATATACTCATATATTTACATTAATTGATAAAATTTCATTATAAATAATAATTGTATATAATTACATTTTTAATTTACATACTCATATAGATATTGTATCAAAAATAGATGACTACTAGTTGAGTGACATTAAAAATAAATGAAATTAATTTACAAAGTACTTATGTGATAAATTGCTTAACTTATATATTTATATAAATATTTGTACAAAAAGAAAAATTAAGTAGTAGTTGAGTAAAATTAAAGGTAAATTAAATTAAAAAACATATAGATACAATAATTATTATAATAATTAAATTTATCTTATTAATAATTAAAATATTTAGTTTAATTTATTAACCAATTTTGTGCATTAAAATATATAATGCAAATAATTATGAAGTTAAATTTATAAATTACATATAAAATAGAAATTATAAATAATATTTATATATAAATTATTAGTATTATATATCTAATTAATAAATATTGATTCTTTCGGTACAATTCAGTTTCAAAATAGTTTGGTATAGTTCAATATGGTTTTTGATCCGGTTCTAGATAAAATATCTAGATCCATTCCAAATAAAGTCAATGGTATAGTTTGGTTTGGTTCTAGTAAAAAAGTCAACGGTACAGTTCGATTCTGGATCTTTTTCTTCGCTTCTGTTAACCGTGAGGTCCTTCTTTTCTTGGTTTTGTACTAAGTAGCTTTTTAGGTCACGGTAAACATCTCTTTAAGAACAATGACACTCCTGACCGTGACACCCCTTGAAATGATGCATTTTGGCAGGAGGGGTAGGTCACGGTCAACAGGAAAAACCTGCTGACCGTGAGGTACCTGTAAAATTCCCAATTTAGCATAAAATTCCATCAAAAGCTCTTCAAAACTCATAAAAGCTAGGATTAACTAATTTTAGGCAGAAATTATCAAACTAAGACAAAAACAATGTAAAAGACTCTAAAAAGATACTGAAACTGGGCTGAAAATGAACTAAAAACAGAAACTGAATTAGAGTTATCAAAATACTCCACACTTAGACCTTGCTTGCCTTTAAGCAACTGAATCATCCACAACCTTAAAACTCAAACTCCAATTCAGAACAATGAAATTTAGAGAAATCTGGATAACGCTCAGCAACAGACACTCAAGACGAGAAATTCAATCAAACTAACTTAACCAAATTATAACAAACAATTTCTTGTGTGTCTGTGTTAGGCCAAAACAAGAATTTTACATTCAAAATCAACACTACCAGTAAACTCCAACAATTTGAGCAAAAAGAAAAATAAGATGGTTTCGCACTTGAAACTCGGAATAGCAATAGGCCTCTCTTTTAGCACCTAAACCATAAGGGTCATCTTTACTAAATAACTCAAAGCAAAAATAGGATCACTAGATCTTACATTAAGGTTTTAATGGGGTCAGGGTATTGGCTCCAAAGAAAAGATAAAGTTAGCAAATCAGAATCGGCCATGCTACCTTAACTGCCACCTAACTTTCTGAACATCAACAACTTTCCCATAAATGCTACTCTTGCTAGTAAAATGTAACATCTGAATCATAAAAGACATTAGCTAGATTCACAATTTTAGAGGAAGAATAAATTCAAAATTGTCTCCTAAACTACTACAACCTTTAATACTTCCCTTTAAATGCTAAGTAGCCCACACTTATTTATTGTAGTAGTAATTGGAATCTCTGCAGCATAACCCTTAAATATTCATGATTTGATTTGATTTTTTTTAAATGAGTAGGTCATGGTCAATAGGTTTTCCTATTAACCGTGAGGTACTTACAACTCTTGAAACTTTCAAAACTTAGCAGAGCGTTAGGATTAATACATCTTAGCTCTCACTACCCTTATTCTCTATAAAATTGACACCATTTGACTGATCAACTCAATTATCATTACTCAACTTACACAAAGCTACCCTACCTAGAGTGGCCAATTCTAAATAGAGAAGACAATGAATTTTGAGTTATATGGTCCAATTTATGAGTGTAATCAAGAAAAATTAAGTACGCTTTTAGCATACAAATTCAGCTCAAAGGGCTAGCAAAGGTAGACATAGATCACAGGGTAGATGAAAAGTCGTTTCAAGGTGATTGCCAAAGAAAGGCTACCTAGGTCATGTCCTAAATCTTCCTGAGTTGAATATCATTTTGAAGGGTGATGAGAAAGGTTCTAGCTATTCCAAAATTCCTTCACTCAACTGTTCTCATTCACCGGTTTTTCATAAATTTTCAAAAAATTAGCCCATTGTGCTTATTGAATTAGAAATTGAATGATATACAACTAATTGAGATTGATTTTTAAAAAATATTTTCGCTGAACATTCTGCTACTCTCTGGTTACCTAAAGCTCTCTAAAATAATAGTTTAACAACATTGGAGTTCAAAGTTGATTCTAACAAGGTCAACTGGGCAAACCAAAGACTAAATGAAATTGACAATTAACAACTCAACAACCCAGAAACTTATTATTAAAAACTTTAAATTGAAGGAAAAATAAACACTAGAACAAAAATAAACTATTAAGAGCAAAGCATAAAAAGATAACTAAAGTAGAAAATAAAATTGAACTAGGAAAAGATACTATTGATTAAAACTGAAGAAAACTTTAAAAATGCAACAACTTACTGAAAACAAAAATGTATTTAAACAACTGATAAAACTTCCAAACTTAAAACAAAAATAAACTAAAACAATGAGTTTTGGTTTAAGTTTCACTGAGTTTAGCTTTTGAAACCCAAACTTTTCCTTTCCAATAATCTGCACAAAGAAACTTTACAAACCTTCACAAAAAAATTATCTTAAGCGATGGTTATCACTAGTTCATCACAAAAAATTTCTTCACAAAATTCACCAAATAATAAACTATTATCCACAAAAATAACCACTGTTCAGTATTCAAAAATTAACCCCTACCCCAACTTCAAAAGTTACTGTCCACAACAACTACTGTAAAAGCATCATAAAAAATTAAAGTGTGGTTGGCAACTCCCTGCAATAAAAAATCAGATGGAGGAGGGGATGGTGGTGCAATGGTGTCAATCCTAGAAATCAAGGTGTCTATGGCTGTGATTATCTGCTCTTATTGCTTCTTGAAGTCTGCTTGATTGGCTGCCAGCGTGTCCAATTTGTCAATCGAAGCAGTGTACTGGGCTGAAGAGAGGGTGATAGCTTCTTGCTCCGGGCTAGGTGGAGGATTGCTCAAACTTCTTACCATTTTTCTCATGTACTCCTCCCTATCAGTGAGTCTGATGCCATACTCTATAGTTGGGTCATCCATAATGACTTTTATGTTTTTAAACAGTTTCTGATCAATGTAAGCCACTGCAAGTAGGGCATCATCCTCGTTCAGTGGATGTCCAAAAGCTCTAGCAACTATGGTTACCCAGCCTCTAAAGGAAATCTTCTTCAATTTGGTGGGCTGTTGCTGGATCTCTTCAAGCTTGTTCCACCAATGATAGGCACCATTAATGGGAAAGTTCTTGCCCATACAAGCTAAAAAGAGTACTTTTAGTAAGTTCACCTGTCCTGCAGACTGCACATGAGACATTGGTGATAAAGAGAAAAATTTGTGCAAAATTCTAAAAGCATGATCCCTCAAATGGTGGGATTTGGTGGTCTTTGCAATGTATAGCCCATCAGCTTGAGGATCTTTGATTTCTTCCTAGGCTCTATTCTTGTCATAATTAGAGTAGGCATATGGAGCACCACTGGGAAATTCCAAAGCCTTGGAAAAGTCAGCAAATGTCCGCTCATAAAATGTGCCCTCCAACCAAAAGCTGACCATGTCTGGGATGTCATTGTGCCTGAATTGACAATGAATAGTGGTAAAAAAGTCCCTGGTAAGCTTAGGGTAAACCAACTCCCTGCATTAAAAGAATTGATCCCAGCCAATTACAACGATATGTCTATCTATCTCTTCTTTGATACCTAACTTATCCAGCAGGCTAGAATCCAAGTATGTTGAAGGTAGATACTCACAGTTGGATAAGCTTTTGTATGTGGTCTGGAGATCAGTAGGCACCCAACCTGGCACCTTAGGCTCCCTAGATTTCTTATTTCTCTACCTCTGAGCAAGTACTGATGGAGATCGTTGGCTTGGTTCTGCCTGAGCACCAAAGGGGAGAGGGTGACTAGAAAGACGCTGGATGGCTTGAGCTTAAGAGGAGGAAAAACCCTAAGTAAGTGATCGTTTAGGTGCCATTAATAAAACAAGAACAAAGCAAAGTCAAACTCGATTAATCACAAAATAAAACACAATAATCACAATCAATAGAACTTTAGAAACAATGCTGAGCACAATGGGAGCTTAGCAAAGAATGAATAAAATGAACAACAACCATGGAATATATGTGTAGTTTCAACAAGAATAGGCAAATAAGAATGATTGGAAATTAAGCTACACACATGAATCAACAGTCAAGCAAAATACTTGAATATGAATTGAAGCATCACTTCATCATTCGAAATGAGGGGCAAAAGAAGATTGCAAATTAAAGACAAAAATCCCTACATCAGAGCAATATATTCATTGGGCTCGCAATAATTAAGAAAAGCATGTGATGCCTTAACATAATCAAAGTAATCCCTGAACAACTCAAAGGAAGCATAATACTGAATATGATATTCTACAAAAATTCAAATGGAAAACAGAACACATGTGCAGGGCTCAGGTGTAAAATTCAGATTCTACCAATGAACAATAAAATTTCTAATTTGAAAACTAAATTTTAGCATAAAATATGAAATAATCAACACATGAATCAAAGCACTATGGTCACAAAGAAGTGATTTTGTACAACAACTAGGCCCATAAATTAAGAGATTCGGGGTGCAACATGCTTTCCAATTTGTACATATCTCATTATGTAAGACATAAAGCGCACAAGGTGTGCATAAGTAAAATAGAAGCATAAGCAATATTTAAATGGCTAACAGTTAAAATTTGCATGTTTAGCTATGCCTTGGAGGAACACCATAACAAAGAAAATAATTGAATAAAAGATTAGTGCTTATGTGCAATTGAGCCCTTGGAAAATAACTTGCATTGGAATTTGATGTCAAGGCAAAGTAAACTAAGAATGAAATTCATCAACAATGTTCCAGCAAGGAGGAACAGTGCATCCAGTGATTATGAAACACATACTAACAATAAGCAATTGTGCAATGAAGTGTAAACTAACATGTGACTTATAGGTCAGATGAACATGCTCCAATAGACAATGAGAATAAAAATGAGCTAATGATATGCCTATTATGATTGGACAGACAAGTTGCATTAAGGTACATAGCACTCAACCTTGATAATCGAGTTATCCTTTGGAAACCAGTAGCCCGCAGGTTGAATCATTTCAGCCTATATACCTTGACACATGACAACCACAATGCATATATAATTTGACGCATAAATAGACACCATTTTGGCAAAACATATTAATACTGATTAATAGAATCATGTAAGGCCACAATAGGAACATTAAAGTACAAGGTGGTTGGTGCAACATCTCAAAACCATGGCAGCACGTAAGATAGCTAAAGTTAAAGTTTATCATAGTCTTAGAAAAACATAACAAGGAGTAGTCAAATGCCATTCATCCCAAATGAGTTTTGTAACACCAGAGGAGTACATAAGGTGAAACAATTGAGACCATTTGATTACTTCAAGCTCAAAGAACAAGGGAAAACCACATGAATCAACCATGAACACATGGCTCAACTAGGAAAGAGAAGATCATGCACACAATGAAAGCAATCAAATAAGCTCTAATCCATTTTGAATTTAAGGTCTCAAAATGTAGACTACTAAACAACAAATGCACACAAGCGGACACAACATAGCAAACTAGAGATCAACTCAAAATTTTTGCCAAGCTAACATGCTTGTGTCAAATTAACAGTTCTAACACATAACAAAACATCACAAAAGTTATAGTATTTGATAAAAAAAATAATGATCAACTTAAAATTTCCATGTACATCCAAAATTGATTTGCCAAAGCTATTGTGAAGGGTTAAACACAAATGAAAAAGGAAAGGAAAACTCATAAAGTATATGGTTTAAACACTATCTAAACTCAGTGAGGGGCATCTCAAGCCCACAAAGACTTCTAAAATTGCATCAATACTTAACAAATTCAAAACACAAATTAAAATGAAATAAAAGAACAAAGTGGTGGAGACATACCCGTGGAAGCCCTTACTTAAGTGAAACCGAGCCCAAGATGTAGTAAACCAAAAAAAAAATAATAAAAAGCAAAAGAAAAAAGAATAAAACAAAATAAAATGAAAAAAAGAAGTTATAGAAAAATAAAAAAAACAACAAAAACAATAGTTAAAATAAAAAGGAAATAAAAAGGGGATTGAGTATAGAAACACAACAATGGAAACTAACCAAAAGAAAAAGATAAAACAAACTAAAAAAAATAAATGGAAATTAAATGAAAACTAACCTTAGAAATCAAGATAAAGAAAGGAAAGAAGAAAACTTACTTGGTTAAAGGATCAGGGCTAGAGAGGAACTAGAAAAACAACAAAGAAAAAGAAACAAACAAAGAACATAAAAGAAAAAGTTAGAGAGAGAGAGAAGTCGAGGAAGAGAAAATAAGAAAAATAAATCACAACTCAAATAAACTAAAACAAAGAAACAAGAAGAAGAAAACAAGAAGAAAAGAAGAAAAAGAAGAAAAGGAAGAAGAAGAAGGAAAAAAAGAGAAGAAGAGAAGAGTTACCTGCTTCAATAGAGGACAACAGTGAAAGAGAGAAGAGAGAAGGAGGAGAAAATAAAAAGAAAGAAAGGAAAGTAAAAAGAAAAAGAATTTATAACCTTAAGAAGAAACTGAAAAGACACATAAAAGGCAGTGTTTGAATGCTAAAAATTTATATTTTTTATTTATTTTTTTAGAGAGGGTCACAGTTAATAGGTAAAACTTGTTGACCGTGAGGTACCTCAAGGTTGGCTATTGGACTGAAAATTAAGGGGGGTCACGGTAAATATATAAACACTGTTCACCATGACTCATAAGTTTGTCTAAATGGTCATGGTAAACAGACAAACCTTGTTTACTGTGAGATACATGAACATATACTACTTGACTAACAGAAGTGCAGGGTCATGGTAAACACAAAAATAGTGTTGACCATGGCTCATAATACTCCGAGATCCAAAATCTAGAATTAACCTTTGTCACGGTCAACAGAGAAAACCTGTTGACCGTGAGCCCCTAATTTCTTCATCAAAAAGTTATTTTTTTCTCCTCTTTTTCTGGTCATTAAACACAAGCTTTTACCCTACTTCCACATGCTAACACACATATGAGCTAATATAAAAAGCACAAACCTTGAATCACAACCTAAGACACAATAACTACAAGACACACTAAAATTAACATTAATAGAAAAAAGGTAAAGAAGAATTAGTTCTGCATTTACCAAGTCCGTAGCTGGACTTTCAAATACCGTCAAGGGTCCATGAGAGTGACAATCACTGAAGCATCATCAAACGTTGATTCAAAATATGGCTTCACCCGATGGCCATTCACCTTAAACTTTTTATTGTCCTTTGGGTGCATTAGTGTCACCACTCCAAATTTGCCAGCTCCCATAACTTCAAAAGGTCTTTTGCACCTTGATTTAAGCTTCCCAGGAAACAATCTCAACTTGCTATCATAAATAAGCACTTTCATTCCAGGTACGAACTCCTTCCTCAGTATCTTCTAGTCATGCTATTTCTTTGTATTTTCTTTGTACTTTGTGGCATGGTTATATGCCTAAAATCGGAGTTCTTCTAACTCATTTAGCTGCACTGACCTACATTTTCTTGCACTCACAAGGTCAAAATTCAATAATTTGGTAGCCCAATAAGCCTTATGTTCTAGTTCTACTAGTAAGTGACAGGACTTGCCAAATACCAACCTAAAGGAGGACATCCCTATCGGGGTTTTAAATGCCATCTTATACACCCACAAAGCTTCATCTAACTTAAGGTACCAATCCTTCCTAGAAGTATTGACCATTTTTTCTAAAATGGCTTTAAGTTCATGGTTAGATACCTTGACTTAACCCTTAGCTTGGGCATGATATGGGGTAGTGACTTTGTGTCTAACTCCAAACTTCTTTAACAATGCCTTAAATTGGTGATTAACAAAATGTTTACCACCATCACTGATTATAGCTTTAGGAGCTCCATATTGGGTGAATATATTCTTTCTTAAGAATTCAAGGACTACCCTTGCATCACAAGTCCTAGTGGCTACAGCTTTTTCCCATTTGCTCACATAGTCTACTACCACTAATATGTATTCAAACCCATAAGATACTGGAAAAGGCCCCATAAAATTTATCCCCCACAAATCAAATAATTCTACCTTAAGCATATTAGTTAAAGGCATCTCATCTCTCCTAAAAATATTCCCTACTCTTTGACATCTATCACAAGTTTGCATAAATAATTTCACATCATTAAATATAGTAGGCTAATAAAATCCAGAAGAAAGGATTTTTGATACCGTCCTATTTTGCCCATGATGTCCACCAACTTCTCTATCTTGGTATGCTACGATAATCTCTCTTTGCTCATCCATTGGAATGCATCTCCTCAAAACTTAATTCGCACACAGCTTAAACAAATAAGGATTATCCCAAATGTAGTGCCTGGCATCAACTTTCAACTTCTTCCGTTGTTGCCAAGTATAGTCCTTGGGTATATAGCCACTTGCAAGTTAATTTACCAAATTAGCAAACCAAGGATCAATTACATCACACAAAAATAATGCACAAATAAGCTCATCAGGGAACAAGTATAAAATCTCCCCTTTGTCAATGTGATCATGTTCAAGCCTCGACAGGTGATCCACCACAAAATTTTATGCCCCTTTTTTGTCTTTAATCTCCAGGTCAAATTCTTGAAGAAGTACCAATCTGATTAGTCTTGGTTTAGACTCCTTGGCAAAAAGATGTCTCAGTGCTACATGATCAGACCACACCAATTTTTACACCTAACAAATATGGCTAATTTTTAAATACAAAAACAATCGCAAGAAGTTCCTTCTCAGTTATGGTGTAGTTGATTTGAGGTCTTGTCAAGGTATGACTAGCATAATAAATTGCATAAAACACCTTCTCCTTATGTTGTCCAAGTACAACCCCAATTGCAAAATCACTTGCATTACACATTAGTTTAAAAGACAAATCCCAATCTAGTGATATAATAACTGGAGCTGAAATGAGTCTTTTCTTTAATAGTTCAAAAGCATGCAAGCATTCACTAGTAAATTCAAATGGAGCATCCTTCATTAATAAGTTAGACAAGGGTTTAGCAATTTTAAAAAATTCCTTGATAAACCTACGGTAAAAACCCGCATGACCTAGAAAGCTACAAATTCCCTTAACAATGGTTAGGGGTGGAAGTTTCTCTATTACTTCAACCTTGGCTCTATCTACCTCTATCCCCTTTTCTGAAATTTTTTGCCCCAAAACTATGCCCTTCGCCATGAAATGGCATTTTTCCCAATTCAATACTAGGTTAGTTTTCTCACACCTTGTTAGCACCAAATCAAGATTTTTAAGGTAACTCTCAAAATCTCTCCCATAAATGATGAAGTCATCCATAAAGACCTCCATAACTTTTTCTATGAAGTTATGGAAAATTACCATCATACACCGCTGAAACATAGCCGATGTATTACAAAATCCGAAAGGCATTCTCCTATAGGCAAAAGTGCCATAAGGGCAAGTAAAGGTTATTTTCTGTTGGTCCTCAGGTGCCAGAGGAATTTGTAAATAACTCGAATACCCATCTAAAAAGTAGTAAAACTTATTTCCAGTTAGCCTTTCTAACATCTGATCAATAAAATGGCAAAAGAAAGTGGTCTTTCCTAGTGGAGTTGTTTAACCGTCTATAATTTATGCAAACTCTCCAACCCGTAACTGTACGAGTTAGAATAAGCTCATTTAATTCATTTTTGACCACTGTCATCTCCCCTTTCTTGGGAACACACTGTACTAGACTTATCCACTTGCTATCAGATATGGGATAGATAATACCTATATCAAGGAGCTTGATTACCTCCTTCTTGACTACTCTTGCATCCCCTAATTAAGTCATCTTTGAGGTTGAACCACTGGTTTGCATTCTTCCTCCATTGGAATCCAGTGAGTGCAGTAACTTGGATTGATCCCCTTCATATTAACTGTCTCCCATCCTATTGCTTTAGTATGTCTTTTCAACACTTCAAGCAGCATATCTTCCGCAAATCCTGTAAAAACAGAAGAGATTATCACTAGTTTTGTTTTATTTTCTAAAAATACATATTTTAAGTGAGATGAGAGAGTTTTCAGTTCAATTTTAGAGTCTCCATTTTTCGGTGCACATTCTTTCTCACTAGACTCTTTATCTTCAATTTCTTCTTCCAACTCTACCATCACATTCTTACTACTCTTCTCTATCTTAGCTATCATTTCATTTTTGGCATCATCCAAATGCTCATGTTCCAAAGAGTGCATCAAGGTTAAATTCAATGAATCCTTTATCAACACCTCTTCTTGACTTTCCTCTACACATTCATGTACTCTGTCCATGAAGTAAATTAACTCCTCTAGATCACTTAATAGATGTTTTTGTGCCTTGTTCATATCCACTACCATCTCTTCATTGTTGAAACTTAAGGTGACTCTTGGACCATGGACATCAATTAAAGCTTTTGCTGTGTTTAGAAATGGTCTCCCTACAATGAGTGGTACCTTCCAGTCCTCTTCCATCTCCATTACAACAAAATCCATAGGGAAAATAAACTTCCCCACCTTCATCAATAGGTCTTCAATTACCCCTTTCGGCTTCCTTAACGACTTGTTGGCTAGTTGAAGCCTCATGCCTATTTCCTTAAGATCCCCTAAGTTTAACTTCCTACACATAGAATAGGGCATTAAATTTATACTGGCTCCAAGATCACACAAAGCATTACCAATAAAAGTTTTGCCAATCTTACAAGGTAAAGTGAAACTATCTGGATCTTTCAATTTTTTTCGAATCTTGTTCATGATGATGGCACTACAATTTTTGGTTAGTTACACAATTCCACACCCTTCCAATGTCTTTTTTATTAGAACAAAGTTATTTCATGAATTTAGTATAATTAGGCATATAGGCTAAGGCTTTAGAGAAAGGCAAGTTAATATGCAATTTCTTGAACATTTCTAAAAACCTAGCCAATTGCTCATTTTCTTCTATTTCCTAGCTACAGCAGGAAATGACAACCTATTTATATCAAGATCCTCTACGTTAGTGTTCATTATGTTTTTACCCTTATCAATGCTAGGAGTTGTTACATCTTCCTCTACCTTAAAGTTAGAGTTACTTACCTTCCATGTCGGCTCCTCCTTACTTGATAAAAATGATGGCGAAGATGTTTTACCTCTTTTTTCATCTTGCACTACTTCCTTTCTATTTTTTAGAGTAATTGCCCTGGCTTTCTCTTTTGTATTTCAGTCCATATTGGATGGAAATGCCCCAGTTGGTTTTGTGGATAATGAATTTGCTAGTTGCCTAATTTGTGTTTCCAAGTTCCTCATAGAGGCATTTTGGTTCCTGTTCCATTGCTCTTGAGACTTCCACCTTATTTCTTGCCCTGACATAAATTGTTGCTGGCTATTCATGAAGTTAGCAAACATATCCTTTAAATTCGGCTTCTTTTCTTGAATAGGTAGCCTTGATTGGAAATTCGGTGGATGGTAAGCTTGGTTAATGTTTGGATTTTTGCTACGACTTTGGTGTTGATTTAGATTTGGCCTTTGATTTTGGTGGTGGTGAGATGAGTATGGTGCTTGGTGGTGGGTGGTCACTTGTGGTGGATAAGATTGGTTGTGGTGGCTAACACTTTGGTTGAAGGGACCTCTTACTTGGGGTTAAGAAGTTGAAGCATTTTGATGTCCATATCTCTAAGCAAAATTTAGGTGGTTTCTCCAACTTGGATTATATGTATTGCTAAAAGGATCATTTCTCCTATAATCTCCCAATGCATTAACATCTCATATAACTCCATTGTCTTATACACATGGTCTACTATCATATGTCACACAATATTGAGAAACAACAACCACATTTTGCACTTTTAATTTGCTCAATTCCTTCCTTATCAGCTCTAGTTATGCCTTCAGCATTGCAACTTTATCCACATTGTGCACCCCCTGCCTTTTTGGAACTGCTCTTGGTATAGCCTATTGTGAATCATTTGTTGCCATCTCATCCAATAAATGAAAAGCTTCTTCTAGCAATTTATTCATGAATGACCCACCCGATGTTACGTCTAGGAGAGACCGTGTAGGTGGGTTCACTCCTGCATAAAAGATGGTCATCAACTGGTAAACTGCCACTTTATGATTCGGATAACTCCTCAATAATCTCCTAAATCTTTTCCAAGTCTCGTGAAAAGGCTCTTCATTCATTTGATGAAAGCTCATTATGTTATTACGAATGCTAGCTGTTTTTGTTAGAGGGAAGAATCTCATCAGAAATTTCTCTTGTAACTGTTCCCATGTCCAATTAGATTTCCTTGGTAACATTTGAAGCCAATATCTTACTTTTCCAATCAATTTGAATGGAAATAACTTCAAATGAATATCATTTGTTGAAAAACTTGGGATTGCACTGTGTCATTAACTTCTAAAAATATATCAAGATATTGAGAAGAGTTTTCTAAGTCTGATCCTGAGAACTGGTTCCTTTGTACCATAGTAATAGTTGATGGTTTAAGCTCAAATTGTACTCATCTAGGCAACACAATTGTCCTCTGATCTTTATTCCATCTAGGCACTGTATAATCTCGGATTGTCATTTGCCTAGGCATTGCCTCTCTTTGTCTACTAGGAATTTCTCCTTGTGCCCTTGGCACTTTTTTTTTATTATCAGGAGGTGCTTCACTAGTAGAAGGATCTAGATTCATAGTGTTTTCTCTATTAGCTCTCCTTCTTTGGTGTAAAGTTCTCTCGATTTCAGGGTTATAGGGTGTTGATTGTTCGTCTCTCAATCAGTTCATGCACCACGAGTACTTGAAAAGAATGGAAAGAATAAATTCAGAAAAAATTGTAAGGCCCCAAACATGACCCTAAATTTAATTTGCATATTTTTAAATGAGGATTTTGTATAAGTAAAGGTCAATGGAGTAAGTTATTATGTTAATTGCATGGAAATAAAATTTAAAAGTAAGGTTTAATTTTAATTGAGGGTATAATTGAAGCAAAAGTATTAATTGTGGGGTAATTTCGTAAATTCAGAAACTTAAGAGGTCAATTTGGAATTAGAGAACAATGGAGAGGTTAATGTATAAATAATGTAAATGTGGGGTATGAAATGTGACATGCAAAGAATAGGATGGTTTTAGTGTGACATGCAAATTCTAGGAGGACCTAAAGAGAGATTTGACAAAGTATTATATATATGAGTTTATGTAGTGGAAAGAAAGAGAAAGTGGCAAAAGTGAGAAGGGAGTGTGGTGTGGTCGGCAATGGAGAGGAAAAACCAGAGATTTAATTCCTTTCAATCTTCATACAAAGTCTTTGAGTCTTAAAGAAATTTAAGTGACAAATCTTGATGGTTAATTAAGGCAATTAAGTGCATAACTCTAAGGTAAGTGGTCTCTACTAAATTTCATCATCATCATCTTCTTCTTCCTCTCATCTTGGTTGAGGTAAGTGATGGATAAATGCTGGAAATTATAATTGATGATGATAATGATGTTTGTGAAGAAGAAGAGGAAGGTAGAAGGAATAAAGGGAAGGATATTGCAAGGGATTGAAAGCTAGGGTGATAAAGGGTTCGGCCAAGGTATGGGATGGTACTCTCCATGCATGCATGTGTTTGATAATTGAATTAACAAGGTGTTTATATGTGATAGATGAAACAGTGGAAATGAGATTTGAATTTAGACTTTGTATCAATGAGTATTGTATGAAGATTTGCTGGAAATTATTGACTGTAATTTAAGTTATAAAATGAGCTAAGGTCCTTAATTTAAAACTTTGGTAATTTTGATAGTTCAACATGAGATATAAGTATAAAGGTGTATTGGAAAATTAACACTGGTTTGGCCTTTAAATTTATCTCTACATGGAATGAATATTAGATACATCTTTGAATCCGATTTTGAACAGCTTGGGGAAAAATCTTCATAATTGATTGTAAAATGATCAGAATGACATGTGGTTAATTCCTACTTAAAATAGACTTCAAAACCTACAATTTCTATGAAGAAAACGAAGTCAAATAATGCCTACAACATTGCCTAATTATCACTTGAAAATCGGAAATTCTGTGTAGCCTACTATGCTGAACAGTCTTTAGTAATTTCATCATATTTCGAGTTCTATATATGATATTGAAAATAGTTTTGATGTTCTAGAAACTAGAAATGTATATCTACAACTTTATAGAAGAAAACTTTTTCTAAAAAGGTCGTTTAGTGTGTCAAAAACGATGTACAAAATAAAATTATTAAGCAGTTTGCAGGATTTTGGGATCAGGGTGAAAATTCGTATGGCCAAGCATACTGTCGCGAGCGCGACACTTGCCGCGAGCGCGACAGCATGATTTTGGCCCATAAATATGTTTTTTATTTCCCTTTATCAGTGTATTAGGCTACCCCCATGTGTTATACATATGATTGAACAAAATAGACCTTGAATGCAAGTATACGAGAGTCATATACTCATGTATATATAAATTTGTATCATTTACATTGGAAATTGGCTATGAATGTATACATATGCTATGAAATAGGAAACATAACATTATGACCATGTCATATGCATATGCTCACATGGAAACATGTCAATATTTGTATGGTTCATGATTTGATTAATGGTAAATGTATACACATTGATGAACATGCTTATAAGAATAAGCCTACTATGAGCGAATGTACCTACAGGTATGTACATTTATGATTATGTATATGAATGTATGAGCATAAATAAAGTATTGCCTGCAATAGAGTTCAATTGTGGATAGATAGGCGCCTATAGGGAATTACAGCTGCCACAGTCGATCTTTTTAGGTCCACAGTATAGTTGATCCTGCTGGATCTTGCACAGCCCATTAGGGTTGTTCTTGCCCTCGTGTGGGTATTTGAACGGTCCATAGTACAATTGGCCCTGATTTGGGTCCATAGTTTTGATACCCTTGGGTATCCACCGATCCCGTTATCCACTCTTAGAACTTAGGCAGGCTAAAGTAAAGCAATAATGTTTTACAGTTAATTACAGTATGAACTTTGCATCCGATATATGACTTAACATGTTTAACAATGGTTAATTAAGCATGATTTGGTATCTGTTTACATTATATGCAAATCTTATTATGAATAGTATGAATTCAAGTATGCTGAATTATGTGTGAAGGGTTATCTTGATAGGCTAGCTATTATTATTTTCAATTGTTTTGTTTATTCTATATCTTTGACAACCGCTGTGAGTGGTTATCTTTCATGTTTAGAATCCCCACTAAGCTTTATAGCTTAGCACGGGTTATTTTGATCCGTGTAGGTTTTGGTAGGCAAGGCTTTTGCACAGGAACTATTTCTGCATCAGGACAGGCCAACACCAGTCTATAGAAGTGGATGTAGGAAACTTTTGATAAATCTTGTTTAGTTCCTTACATGTTTAATATGTATAAGGGTTGTAATATATGTATATGTAAATTATATGGAAGTGAAGACTGTAATAAGCTCATAGTGAAAATACTAGTATATGCATGCATGATGAAATTAGAATTACTTTATATAAATGTATTGATATGATGAATGCTAAGCATGAAAGTACAATAGCTACAGTATGATGATATAGTCATATGACTTGATGAATTAAAATGGCATAGTTTGCATTGGATATAGTAAACATGGGATATAGGGTGTTACAAAAATAAACACATACAAACAATAATCAAAACTTACAAACAATGCCAATCCCCGACAATGATGCCAAAAACTTGATGTGTGTTTAGCAAGGGCACTGAATTGTCAAGTAATAAAGTGGGGTATAGTTAGAACCAACGAATATCATACCCAAGGGATTGAGAGTGCAAGCAATGAAAATCAATTTTATGCTAAAGAATTCCCATTTTTTGTGTGTAAAAATTATTAACTAAATGGTGTGCAAAAATTTGATAACAAAGAATTTAAACTTGCAGTAAATTTTTTTTCTATGAAATCATCAAACAAATAATGAATAAGTATGAAATTCAACAAGATAAAAAAAATATTATAGTAATTTTCTTATGGGATAAATAAGTATGAAATTCAATGAATTAATAGAGTTGCATGGGTTCACTTATCCTCCCCTAATCAAATGTGAACTCAATTAACCTGAAAATATATATAAATGAATTTGGTATAACCCTCTTAACCCAAGTGTCCCATTTCGAAGCGAGCTATTCTAATTACAAGGCATCCCATTCCGGAGCAAGCCCTATAATTAGCCTAAGCACGGGTCTAAAATCCTAAGTTTAGGTTGTTTTCCCATTTTGGAGCCAAACAACCCAAAACTCATTTATTTCACTCCAAAATCTAATCCTAAAAGCACAAATTCCCGTGCATTAAGAGTCCCATTCTGGAGCAATCCAAATCCACAACAATCATGATTAAAGAAAAAGAGATATATGCATTCATAGAAATTAATTACCAAACATGAAATCCAACAATAATAAATGGAAGCTCATTCATCAAAACTGGAAATCAGCTCAAGATAATCAAAACTAATGAAAGAATAAATGAATCAACAGTGAAATAAACCATTCATCTATAATAATATGTCAAAGATCCCCCACACAACTATAGACTACTCACTACTCATTACAAAAACAAGGAGAGAGAGAGAGAGAGGAAAGAATAAACCCAAAATTTTTGTGGAAGAAGAAAACCTAGCTAAAACCCCAAGCTTCTTCAACCTTTTTCTAAATCTTCAGTGTAAGAGAGGTGAAATAATGAAGATCTAAGCTAAGATTTATGTTTAATCTAAGTACTTTGCTGTAAATATATCAATCTTTAAGTGTAATATAAGTATATATGTATATAAATGAAAGAAAGAATGAAAGAACAAAAAATGGAAAACCTAGATCTAAAAAGGAAGAAGCATCCCCGATCTCTACAGAAAAATCTGCTTTATATAGGCTAAATAGGGTCACGATCAATAGGAAATTCATGTTGACCGTGACCTATTAAAATTTCCTTGAATGACTGCTATGGGTCACGGTTAACACTGTAAACCTATTGATTGTGACATAGCTCTCTCTTGCATTCTGGACTGAAACTTGACTACCTTACAGTCATGAGGTCCTTTTTTTTTTGGTTCTGTATTGAGGAGCTTTTTAGGTCACGGTAAACACCTCTTTAAGAACAATGACACTCTTAATCATGACACCCTTTGAAACGGTGTATTTTGGTATGAGGGGTAGGTCACGATCAACAGGAAAAACCTGCTGACCGGGAGGTACCTTCAAAATTCCCAATTCAGCATAAAATTCCATCATAAGCTCTTCAAAACTCATAAAATCTAGGATTAACTAATTTTAGGCATAAATTATCAAACTAAGACAAAAACAACGTAAAAGACTATGAAAAGACATTGAAATTGGGCTGAAAAGGAACTAAAAAAAGAAACTAAATTGGAGTTATCAAGTTCGATCCTGGATCTTTTTCTTCGATACTTTGGTTCGATACAGGAAGATTCAAATCCTTGTACACCCCTAGTTCTGAACTATGATATTCGTTGTTATTTTTTATTAAAAAAATTCAATCAAATATTTTGTTATTATTATTATTCTTATTATTATTTAGCAACAACCAAATAATCAAGGTTGAATAAGTATGAGAAAATTATGAGCCCGCGAAGTTAGTTCAAATCCATTTTTAGCCTAAATGAGTTAGTTTTGAAAATCAAGTCACTTTAAGAGATAATTGTAAAATCATTTCTAAAAATTCACACACTCACAAAAAGCAATTATTATATTAAAATATTTTTTGAAATCATATCTTGACTTATTTAAATTTATTTCTTTCTAAAAATTAAGTTTTCGACATTTACATATTTGAAAATGGAAAATATTTTTTTGAAATCATATCTTGACTTATTTAAATTTATTTCTTTCTAAAAATTAAGTTTTATATATTTACATATTTGAAAATGGATAGAAAAATTATAAAATATTTTCTAGGGGTTAGAATTTGTTTAATGAAACATTTTTTAATATACTCTTACACACTTAACTACTAGCTTTTTTAAAACTTTTAAAAGGCAATTATTTAAGTTTTGAATTATATGAGTGAAATGCATTTGTTTTCAAACTTCAAATTGCTGTAAATTTTGCCTCATATCAAGAGCATTCATAATCACATATCCTCAAATGATTATAGTTTTTAATTTTAATCATATTTAGCAATGTTTATCAAAAACCAAGTGAGATAAAGCGAGACAAGGTTGATAGGACCTAAGGCACTAAACTAGCAAGTGTTTAGGTTTTTTACTTGAAAAAAAGGACTAAGTGTTTTGATCATTTTACTTGAGAAAAAAGAGTTAAGTGTTTTAGAGTTTTTTACTTAGAGGAAAAAATTGGGTTAGCTACTTATGTAATAGGCTTTTGACTTTTACATGCTAAATAAAGTCATACTAGAAAGAAAGAAACTCTTAAAATGGGTTGTCTTAAGGAGAGGATGTAGGCAAATGTTGAAGCTCTACAAATTACGGTGTCATATATCTCTATCCATTGCTTTTTTTATTTTATTCTTTACATATATTTATACTATGCTGAATCTATTTGTTTTTTACCTATCACATGTTTTAAAGAACATGTCATAAAACCAGTATGTGTTCTACCACGAGGTGAACTTGAATTTTTGCATAAATTATTTTAACAAGTTTTAATTGGTTTTGTACCCACTAAAAGTTTTATCCAGGCATGTATAATTGACATGAAAAAATTTAAATAAAATTAATTTAAGTTAAATGCATGTAATGGATTCATCTTATTATTATAGCTTTACTTGAATAGTTTATTTTTCTAGTATGTTTCAGTTTTTTCAAAAATTTATAATATTCTATTTACCATTTCTAAAGTATATTTGGTATCAAAACATGTCCTTTTTTAGGTTTAACAACCTAGATAGATTCAAGTAATGGCTAGAACAAATACAAATCCTCAATTTGTCCTCTAATGTTTTGTGGACAAAACTTCTCATTTTGAAAAGCTAGGATGAGACACTTTATTCAAATGCAAGACATGAAGAGCTAAAGGATGGTAGTCAATGGCTACAAGACACTAACTAAAAATGAAAATGGGAATAAATTTCATATAAGAGAGAATGAGTATTCTAAAATTGATATTCTAAATATTTAAAGAAATTATAAAGCTATAATTTTACTATATTGCTCTCTGGATTCTAACGAATTTAATAGAATTTCAGCTTGCGACATTGCTAAGGAGATTTGGTATAAGCTTGTGGCAACCTATAAGGGAACGACACAAGTCAAGGATTCTTGTTTACATATGTTAATGTGTGATTATAAATTTTTTAAGATGAAACCCAATGAGATTATTTCTGAAACGAGTGATAGGTTTGTCAAAATAACAAGTTCTATGAAAAGGCTTGGGAAGATTGTAAGTGAAGAGGAGCAACTATCAAAAAGCTTCTCGGATCATTAAACTCAAATTGGAGAGAAAAAGTGGTTGTTCTACTTAACAAAGATTTGTGATTTTTTTCCTGTGATGACCTCATTGGATCTTTAATGTCATATGAGCTTGTTATACAAAGTCAAGAGAATAAAGAGAAGCAAAAGGAGTTACTCTAACTGCTAATTCTAGTGAGAATACATCTAATGAGGAATTTGCTATGATTACATGAAATTTTTGTAAGTTCTACAACAAAGAAATGAAACATGGAAAATTTCCAAGGAAGTTACATGACAATAAAGCTAAAATTTCTCAACAAAATACTGGTGATCTGATTTGTTATCATTGCAATAAACTTGGACATATCAAGTCCAAATATGCTTTCTTAAAAACGAAGGATAAGAAGTTTAAAAAGAAGGCAATAGTGGTAACATGGAGCAATAATGATGATTTAAGTGAAAATTCAGAATCAAAACAAATTTGAGAAGATGTTGGTTTAATGGCTATTTAAGATTAATAAATATGCTGTAAACTAGTTAATCATAAAGAAACTAGAATTGATGAAGACTAAGATGAAGTAAGTGATTCTAATTTTGATTATCTCGAAGAGCTAAATAAAATCTTTGAAGATCTATACATGAAATAGGATAAACTAAAGGAAAGGAACAATGATATTTTAGCTATTTATCATTCTCTAGAATAAAATCATGTAAGTTTGCAAGAATCACATGAAAATTTAAAAAGAAATGTAGAAAAGATGCTGCATTATTCTCATGGTGAATGAAAGAGTTATTTTGAGTTACTAGAAGATGTTAATGATCTTGAGAATGACATTAATATTAAATCGTGTGATAGTGTGGAGCTTGAGATGAAAGTTGCTAAATGTAATATTGAAATTGCTAAAATGAAGAAAGAAAATGAAGTGGTAAAGGCTGTGGTTAAAAGATGAAGAAGAAAATATCAAAAGGGGTTGTTAATACATTTGTATCTTTGTGATGCGCTCCCTTTTTTAACAATATCCGATTTCACCCCTGGAACTAAGGGATCATCGAGCTCGAGTAAGGAAACCTCTGACATTTAGTAGTTCGATCCTAATTTTAGGGTCCCACCATCACTTTCAATAGGAAAGAGACTCAACTCGACTTGCCAAATCTTAAGCATCGAAAGGCCGGAGATAACACTCCAAGATGTCCCTATCTCATCGCTAATAATTAATAGTCGGGAGGTATCTCATTGGGCATCATAAGACTAATGGTAAAGAGTCGCCACCCAATAGAATATTGGGAAAAGGGGTGTTCTGACCTTGTGAGGCCAAAAACCCAGAGATGGTTCGAAACTTTGATTTTATTTTTACTTTAATAAATCTGATATAATGGCTTTCAGATTAATTGTGTTATCCCTTTTCTTTTCATGCAAGATTAGAGCAGATATAAAAATTAAAGGTGCACCCAATCATATAAGAAAACGGTAAATCATGGCATAGAATAAAGCAGTAAAGGGATCCATAAATTAGGTAGTTCATTGTAGCACTTTGATGAGGATTTTGGTCCTCACATGTGAGTTATTGAAGAAGCATTTCATTATGAGGGTTTGAAGATGGGGACTTGCCAGTCCAAGTTTTATTTAAGAAATGTTCCATGTTAGTTATTTACAAAATCATTTACATTATTAAAGGATAATTTTTACATGCGAGTTTTCTAGGCAAAATGCAAACATTGGTCTGATTATATTAATGAAATATCCTAACTAATTACTATAAATATTTTGGTGACATATTTCATTTATGGTCGAAAAAGTCTTCTTATAGCAAAAAGAAAGGATCATGGACTTACATGCAGTGCTCGTCCAATTATACTCATAGAAGGATGGTCTGCAGGATTGATAATAATAATAATAATAATAATAATAATAATAATAATAATGGCAATAGCAACAAATGAAAAGAAAATATACATAAAAAACTAAATGAAATAAATAAAAAGAAAAACAAGGATCTAATGCGTGTGTAAAAAATGCACGAAAGTGCATTTGGTGACATACGGTTGACTATTTTGCCTTAAAAAGCAAGAAAACATATCTTGGGGCCGTGCATTGCGTAATGAATGGATGTGAATTAAGTGACACACAACCATACCAATTTGGAAAAGGGCTAGTTTTCTCTTTCTTTTTAAAATATAGTCTTTGTCAATAATAAATCTAAAAGGGAGAAAAAAGTGAAAGCTAAATACAAAAGAAAGATTTTTAAATCTAACATTTTTTTTAAGAAAAATGACTTTTTAGATGGAATTTAAAGACAATAACCTAATAATTTCTATCACACGGCAATATACCCTTGAAAATGGTTTCACAACCTAAATCTAGCAGAGATAGATATACAACAATTGTGCAAAAGGTGAAATTAACAACTAAAAATTATTGTGATTAAAATAATGAGAAAGGCTTTTTATATTATGTTCAGCGTACTTACGCGATTAGATCACAGAATATCGGATTAGTGGACCTTTTTTTTGTGTTGAAACTATAAAAAATAGTTGAAAACCATAAAGGGCTTAGTGTAAAAACAACCTTTTTCACTTACACACTTTTGAAAGCTTTTATGAAAATGATCTTAACTTTCAAACTCAAAAATTCCAACCTTTTTAAAAGTAATCGGCCAAAGCTTTATATAAGGATGAATGTACGGGTGTGCAAAGAGCTATGCACGAGTGTACATTCAAAAAGTCAGCCACTTGCCAACTTGTCTCTGCAAATTCACCCACTTTTGGGTTGTACGGCCGTACCATCAAGAGTGTATTGGCATGCATCTCAAGTACTTAAGGCCACTTTTTTGAAAAGACAAGATTCTTATGATGCATGGCTGTATGCCCTTTGTGCAAGGCCGTACAAAGCCAAAAATTAAAAAAATTTGCCAACTAGGGCAAATAATGAGATTTCCCTTGTGTGTAAGGGTGTACAAGTCTCTGTGCACGGGTGTGTAAGGCAGGGAACTTACTGAACTTGCATTTTAAGCCCTTAGTCGAGTACATTTCTCATTGTTCGACCCTTTTTTTTGCTCGATTGCTTAAATCAAGAGTAAAAAATTTTAAAATACTTTTTCAAGAAAAGATTTCAACACAACAAGGACTCACCATCCTCAATTAGCTGTCTTTTAAGGAGTAGCTTTCCTCATTAGGTTACCCTAACAAAAGCTTCCTTAAGTCCCAGTGTTTACAGTTGCCCCCAACTTTAGGAAGGCTAGTACACACGAGAGTCTAGTGAAGCCAAAGTTCAAAGTAGGAGATAAAGAGATGCTTACTTAGGGAGGCGATCGCCCTGTTCGCTTTTTAAGAAGGCTTGATTGGTGATTGATGCCAGCCTGTGGTACATCCCTTGGTTCGAAGAAGATTATGCGTTTATGGCTATACCCTGATCCAAAGGCAATTCCACTCTATGGCTATACCTTGGCTTGATGGCGATCCCACTATATGGCTATACTTTAAGGCAATCCCATTATGTGGAAATACCGTGGCTTAAAGGAAATCCCACTCTATGGCTATACCTTGAGGCAATCCCACTATGTGGCTATACCTTGGCTTGAAGGCGATCCCACTCTATGGCTTTACCTTAAGGCGATCCCATTATGTGGCTATACCATGGCTTGAAGGCACTCCTACTTTGTGGCTATACCTTGAGGCGATCCCACTAGGTGGCTATACCTTAGCTTAAAGGCGATCCAACTCTGTGGCTATACCTTAAGGCGATCCCACTATATGGCCATACCTTGGCTTAAAGGAGATCCCATTCTGTGGCTATACCTTGAGGTTATCCCACTATGTGGCTACTTAGATTGAAGGTGATCCCACTTTGTGGCTACTTGGATTTAAGGCGATCCAACTCTATGGCTATACCTTGATTTGCAAAAATTTTGTGTATGTTGGGGTGGCTTAGATCTAAGGTTAACTTGTATGACCACTTGCCCCCTATAGCGAAGGGAGTGCCATCACAAGCGATGCTCGTAAGGTTGCATTGGTCGATGCTGTGTAGCCAGTTAAATTCTATTTGTCCTGCATTTGTAGTGTTAAAAAGTTAGTTTGGAGCTTGTTTCCCCTTGAAAGGTTTGATAAAATAATTGTTTACAATATTTGGTGATATGACATGTAAATTCTGTTGAGCACATTGCTTATTTATAATTGTTATATATGGTTCATTGTTAATCAATTACTTTTGTCTTGTGACTATAACATTACAAAATTGTGATTAATCTATTAGAAACAAATAATATCACCTTGCAACATAACACAATGCATATACTAGTGATAACATATATCAATCATGATGAGTAAGTAATAATTCCGAAACAAGTTCAAAGGAACAATCTTAACAAATCCATAAGAACATAAAAATTTCATCCCAAAACAAATATCTAAATGTAAAAATGTACATGAACTGTGTGTGCTATATATAAACAAATGTGGGTAAATATCATCTTTTTGAAGTCATAGGGCCTCAATGTGGGCCATAGTCAATAGGGCCCTCTGATGGAAAACGGGAATGGTGTCTGTAGAATGGTGAGTTTGAGGCTTGAGATGTAGATGAGCCTGGCTGTACCAGTTCCTGGAGGTTGAACAGTGATAAGATGGAGGTACTCATTAATATAACCTACGAGGCGATCTATCTCTCCCCGAATACCAGCCATCTCTATCGTCTGTGCTATAAGGAAGCTTGCAACTGTTCCATCTATACTTGTCACATGTGCTCTAAAGTGAATGTCAAGCTTCTTAAGCTCTTCTCAATCTCATCCCTAGCCCATTGACTGTCTCATTGGTAGTAAAAAGTGCAGTTTCTAATGATGTGATACACTCTATGGCCTTTTCCACACTTTTATTTATATTTTAGACCCCAATCTTTATCCTAGCCAAGTCTGTTGTGAATTGTCACTTGCGAGCAATGATATTATCAAACCTCTTTAGATATATCTCATGTTGTCTAGTATGCTCCTGGCGTATTGCCTGTATATCTGTGGCCATTGCAATCTAAGTCACAATCATGCTCTAAATACCTTACAATATGGCATCCCATGGGGCCGCTGGTTGAGGTGGAGGTGGTGCTGAAGACGATGATGCACTGGAATGACCATACTCTCTAGGTGGCAACTCCTGCTGAAAGGTAGGAAAGGCCTGCATAGTGGGTGGCATGGCTGGCTCCTGGCAGGCCTTACCAACAAAATAATTCGTGAAAGGGACCTCCTCTTCTATAAATCCTGGTCCAAGGATATTTTCCATCTACTGGTCATCACCAAGCTCCTACTCAGGATGTGGTGACTGTGGTTCATGCTCTGGTACCTTTAGTGGATGGGGCTCATGATTTGTTATCTTCCTGCCCGGGTGGAAGGCTACATCTATCTCCTCCAGGGTCATCAACCTAATCCCATCGGGTGCGGTGTCATCCTCTCTAGCCATGTGTATGTCATAGGCCACCTCTTTGTCTAAGTACACTATAACAAAATCTGGAAATAGCAACAAAAATAATTCAGTTACTAAATTAGCAACGGAAAACCAATTCCGTTGCTATTTAGTAACGAAAAATAATTTCTGTTGCTAAAATTGGTTAAACTTTGTAGATTTAGCAACGGAAAATATTTTTGGTTATCTTCCGTTGCTAAAAGTGGAGGGAATTTTTGGCGCCAAAATTAGCAACGGAATCACTATTTCGTTGCTAATTAAGACGCCAATAGATGGCGAAAAAAATTGGAACAAAAAATAGCAACGGAAGATAATTCGGTTGCTAAATAGCAACAAAATTTATTTTTGGTTGCTAAAATAGCAACCAAAATATATTTCCGTTGCTAAATAGCAATCGAAATAAAATTCTATTGCTAATATTGATTTTCAATGAAAAATAGCAACCGAATTAATTTTCGGTTGCTAAAATAGCAATGGATTTTTTTTCGATTTCTAAAATAGCAACCAAAATAGAATTCCGTTGCTAAATAGCAACCAAATTTATTTTCGATTTCTAAAATAGCAACGGAATTTCATTTTCGTTGCTAAATTTTGTTCCAAAAGATGGGAAAAATTTTGTTTCAAAATTTAGCAACGGAATCTAAATTTTGTTGCTATTTTATCAACGAAATTTACTTTCGTTGCTATTTTACCAACAGATTTTAAATTCCATTGCTATTTTGGTTGCTACTTTATAATTTTTCCTAGCTATAAATTTATCATTTTCTTCCACCTGTGTCTTCTCCCTTATTAGTCGCTCCTCTCTCTCTCTCTCTCTCGCTATCAACTCTTGTAAACTATGACCTTGCTTGTTATTTTCCACAGACTATTTCAAGCTTCTCTTCTCTTATTGTGATACCTTAAGCTATATTTTGATAGGTAAGAGCTTCTTAATAAGGATTTATTTCTTGAAACAACTTCTTGTGCCGTTGCTATTAGCCGGCACTTTAGTCCTCTCTAACTTTACCGAACGAAGAAAGGAATCTGCTATTCTTCGCAGTAGGGTAAAGACTAAAGTTTTCTCTACCCTCTTCAATGACATCTCTTTTCTGACATCAATTACCTTCCCAAGAAAAAATGAGGTATTTTCACGCTCTCTCCTTTCGTAGATCAATTTCTTTTGGTTTTGAGTAAAGGGTGAAAATAAAACAGTTTCTTTTGATTTCGAGTTGTTCAGTCGCCATCCGGAGATTCTCTGGGCTAAATGTTCTGATAAGGTGTACTTAACCATCGCATTACCTGACGCCAAAGACATTTCCGTGAAATGCGAAGCTGAGGGTGTTTTCAGTTTCTCAGCTACCGAGGTTCAAGGCAAATCCTTTGATTTCACTTTGCAACTCTATGGATGTAACACCCCAAAACTCGAATTGATTATAGTTGGTGAAAAATACCTTTTGGTACTAGTTTGCCAAGATTAATTATTAAGAATCCGATATAAGTTAGTATTATTTTTGGGTCTTAATTTAATAATTGTTAATTAAATTATATATTATGAAAAATAATATAAATAGATAATAATAATAATAATAATAGATATTTTAATAATAATGGTAGAGATTTGAAGAATTATATATATATATAACAAAAAGAAGAAAAGAAAAGTGGGATTTAAAAAGTTAAATGTGTGTGTGGTTAGAAAAGAAAAAAAAAAGAGAAGAGAGAGGAGAACGTGAGAGCTGATCGGGAATGGGAAGAGGAAGTAGGGAGGTGCTGTCACCACCGTCCAGCCACCACCGCGTGCGACGTCGGCAAGGAGACTCAGATTGCCACTGCCACTGTCCTTCGATCACTTTTGCTGGTGCTGTTTTCCTTCGGTGGCTTGATTCCTTTCGGTTCCCCCATCACCACCATAGCTTCCTCCCCCTTCTTTCCGGTGACCTCAACGGCGATCGAGGAGACTGATGGCACCGATGGGATCCCGAGGTTGAGACGATGCCTCCGGTGTCCGTCGCTTCTCCTCTCTCACTGGCAGTAAGTAGATTGGAGAGAGGGATTGTCAGCGGTTTTTGTTAGATCCCGGTCAACTTCGGTGGCCGTTAGACGCGTGACCACCCATCGTGGAATCCCCGGGCTTGGATCTTCAACTGGACAGCTTTGATGCACTTTTCGGTGAGTCACCGGCGAAGCTCCGGCGATCGATCCTGCGAGCCTAAGGATGACAAAATGCAGAAATCTTCTACTGGTCTTGCCAATGGCACTAAAGACTTCTCATGGGAAAATTACTACCCATGGCAAAATTTCAAGTAAATATTTCTCATTCTAATCTTTATATATATCATTCTATTTTGCAAAATGCACTTAAATTTCTATGATGCAATGCAAGTTCCTCTTTCTAATATAAAATTTATTTAAAAAACATTGTGAATAAATTTATTTATCTCAGATATTATGTATAGTATTATTTATATAACAAATTACCAATCAAGTATAATATAGAAATTTATTTTTTTATATATTATATATTATTATTAACTACATTTATAACTATAAGCAATGCCAATTGGATTTGAACAAAAACTATCTAAATTTATACACTTAGGCTAGCAATTAGAGATGGAATGTTAGGATGATTTTTGTTTAAGATTAACTCAATCTCATTTTAATTCATAGTTGGAGTTAATTTTACCTTATAGAAAAACTAAAAAATATATATTTATATGTACTATTCTAAAATTAGCTCTATTATTAAAATAACTATATTTTTTTAGGAAAAACAAATAGTTATTTTAATAATAGAGCTAAACTTAGAATATTACATATAAATATATGTTTTAAAAAATTAATCGTCTAAATTAATTTAGTTTTTTTAGAAACAAAAATCGATATAATTATACTGCATCCTCCATAGTCCATTCCATACTGCGTGCCCCTTGAGAGTATTTCACTAGAATTAAAACTATCTTATTTTTCTAAAATGGCAGTTATTTTCGAAATAAATCCGCAGAACCTTTTTCATATCAATTAGTTATGGCTTTGGAAATGTAAACCAACTGAACGAGTTTGTAGGTGAGTTGGGTGACGTTTTTCTCTTTAATCCTCATATATACTCTCCAAATTTTAGAGTTGAAAAGGGAAATTCACAACCTATAGGCACTGATGTAGGTTTTGTTTTATTTGTGGATGAGAGAAGTTACAAAAATTACTCATTGTTTGAGGTTCTTAATATCTTTGCTTAAATTGCTTATTGCTGATTTCTTTCTCACTCTATTTTTTTTTTGCTTCAGTACTATTAGGCATTATTATTTCGTGATGGTGATTGCTTTTTACATGTTGTTTCTTTACTAAATTGTAATCTTGATGAAGCCAATGGGAAGAAGTTAGTTTTAAATGTTCTTCAGATTCTCACCTATCCCTTTGCATATTATCTTTTGCTAATTCAACTTTTATTATTTGAATAATGCTGTATTCATTATTTTAGTTTAGTAATATCGAGTACTTCATTTGACCCTTTGCTATTTCTTATTTTTCTTCCAGACTCATTATTTTAGTTTAGTAATTTCGAAATGTTTCCTTTATTATTACTGCATCATTTGTGTGTTTCTTTATAAATTTTGAAAGCAATCAAGAAGAAAATGTAAAATTTTGGTATTTTTTTATGTTGCATATCTCTGTTTAGGTTCGTCTTGTTCTTTTGAAAGCAATTAACCTGTAATTCATTGTAATCTACTTTTCTTTGAACTTTTATTTAGTTGTTTTATCTGTATGCAGACTGTGTCATATATGCAAATTGTTAGTGAGGATTCTGAATCATCTATGGGGGAGGAAGAGCAAGGAGAATCTACAAGCAATAAGGAAACTAAAGAGGAAAATGCCAAGCTACGGAAGTATGCTTTAGATAAATAGGAGAACACAAGTGAGGATTCCTTTCTAGGCCAGGAAAATTTTGCATTTACATTTGCCATTAGGAAATGCAATTTCTTATAGCAATGCCATTAGGCATCTTATGATTGTTTTAATTTTGTACTAACTTTAAAGAGTACATACTGCAGAATCGTAGAAATCTCAATTAAGGACTTGAATTTTTTCTTAGTTGATATTTGTGTATGTTTAACCTCATTTTGTTAACTTAATCTTTCAGATGATTTTGTTAACTTAATCTTTCAGTTGTGTCTCTTTCCTATTCACTTTTTATCTCTTTGTAAAATGTGTTGTTGTTTTCTGTTTAGCATTGCAATGGAATGCTCTTATTTTTAGAATTCCAAACTTAATCTAATAATGACATTAATAATTAAAAATTTGTAATAATTTTTAGCGACGGATGGGACCGTCGTCAATTTTATTACTTATGGGTGAATTTATGCTAAAATAGCAACATAATCTAAATTTTCGTTGCTAAATTTAGCAATGGAAAATGGTTTCCGTTGCTAAAATAGCAAAGGAATCTAAATTTTCGTTGCTAAATTTAGCATCGAAAATATTTATTCCGTTACTAAAATTGACCAATTCACCAAATCTTGCATTGTTGAGGTTAGCAACGGAATAAGTTTTCCGTTGCTAAATTAGTAACTGCCAAATTAGCAACCGAAATTTCCTTTGCTAATTTTTGTTGCTATTTTTGATTAGCAACAAAAAATTGACATTTTTCGTTGCTAATTTCCATTGCTAAATTGCAATTTTCTTGTAGTGTTAGATACATTCTCCGGTAGATGGGCCCATCAAAGTTTTTGGCATGCCCTCGGCTGAAAGTAATTTGGTGACCAACCCTCCTATAACTGTTGCATCACCCAAGTTACACTATGTCATCCGTATATTCCCTAAGATGGTATGGCTTAGGTCTATCTACCTACCACTCATCATACCCCATAAGCTATATGTCTCTACCACACTAATAGCACCGAGACTGCTATCCTTCCCAAATATGAGCAACAATGGACTTTGTGTAAGTAGCATAGCAACTGTGATCGCAGCATGGTGGACTTTGCTATCCTTCTCACATATGGAAACACCTAGTCTCATGATAACCTCTCATATCTCTGCTAAAGTAGATCTCTCAGGCCTAATCATGCCTTTTCCTATAGGCAACCCTAAGATCTAAATGAAGTGCCTATGTGTCATGGACACTAGCTAACCTTGGATGCAATAGGTAATGACACCGTCTTTATCATTTGGCTACTGGTTTCCCAAGTAATGGAAGTTGGCCAAGAACTGCCTAATCATCTCAGGATAAGTCCTGTAAGCCCCTGCATAGAAATGTGTCCATTCTGCTTATGCTATTAGGTTGTTAGCCTCCTTTAGTAACCCAAGCTGGTTTAGTAACCCCTTAGACATAAATCGGTTAGGTAGCATGTAGACTTTTGACATATTCCGATAGTGAGCAGCTTGTTCTGGTGTCATCCATATGGGATAATGGGGATCCATGTCCTGTAAAATTCAACATTTCACAATTAATCATAATACAATATTAAGGGCGTTTTTTAGACATTATCGCTTTTCGTGCCTAAATTTTGGTACCATAATGACTTAGAAATCTAGGCCCAATCCTGCATGAAACTTATCCACAAGAAGCTATAATAACTAAGCAGCACCTATTTTTTCCTAACCTGCCATTGGGCACCTAGCAATCATGCCAAAATTCACAAGAGCAATATGCATAAAGAGAATGCTAAGTCAAGGCATTTATCATTATCATATTAATTAACATTATGTATATCATCATTTGCTATTATTATCATTACTTCTCTTATTTTACACATAAACACTAATTGCCACTACATGCATTCTTCTCAAAGAATTTGCTTATTCCACTTTTAAAGCAAGTAAAAATTTATCCCCTATTATTTCTTTTTCTTTTATCTCATTGCTCATTTACATATTATATACTTATCTTTATTACTAACATTTTTACCTATTTACTCGCTATCACATAAATAGACAAAATTCCACACATATTTCCTATTATTTTTCATTTCCTACATATTTTATATTGTTATGTTATATATATACACCCAATATGCACCAACTAGCATTGTTTTTATCTTTATTTTTACGCTATGTACATACCCTATTTTACACATGCACATTCATTCAGCTCTTTATTTGCCAATTGCTTATTTTACACATAATACATATACTACCTATATACATTTCTTACTAAAAAATTGATCAATAACACAATATAACAATATTTATAACAATAAAAACTAAGGTGTAGTAAATAAACTATACACATTTACTGGATTTTTCTAAAAAAAAAAAATCATCAACAGTTCGTCACCCACACTCACAGTCACTCGTACTGTCAATCTTACCCAATTTCATACTCATTTTGAACCATGAAATAAGGTAGAAAACCATGAACATACCTTTTTTAGCTGACAAGCAAAACTAACAAAAAACTTACGAAATTGGTGTCAAAATATGCATAATGGGAAAACCCAGCAATGTACCGAATTAGAATCCTGATATATTGCTTATAGGATGAGAAAATAGCTAAAAATTGAGGGTTATCAATTGAAATCAATGAAGAAGAAGAGGAAACAAAAGAAAGAGAACAGAACAAAAAATCGACAGTATTTAAGTTTTAGAGGAATGCATGGGCATACAAGGGAGTGTACGACCGTACTCTCCCATGCAAGGCCGTATAGTGAATATGTAAAGGTGTGCCAAGCATAAAAATCTATAATTTGAAATGTTTTGAATATGAAATGTTCCTGTGCATGCAAAAATGCTATGCATTTTTACATGTGCTTTGGCCCAAACTAATGTAAAATAACCCCATTTTTTCAAAAATAACTCTAAAAATTTACAATCTCTTAATTTTATTAGCCTAACTGAACAAGAATATTTTATTTATAATGTACCTACAAGGAATTATTTTACACTAGCATTATATTAATAAGTTGTCCTTTATTATTTCTACATTGATCATTTATTCATGCCTATTTTTCTCTACCATTAAATGCTTAATATGAGTTCATTATTTATTATATGCATATTAACTATATTTTGTTATCATCTTTTGGTGTTCGCATTTTTGCGTATGCGTGCAAAATATACTCCCTGAAGAACTTAAGTTATTTGATAGAAGATCTAATTTTGAATTGTGATTTGACCTTGAATTGTGAAATTTGAAATGAAACCTACAAAAGTATTGTGTTGAAAGCATGCATGGCCTTGTTAAATTATGCAGGATAAGGTGTATGACATGTAAGGTTATTTTTACTTTTTATTTTAACAGGAGGTAAATGGGATTAATATATCGGTGCACACTATGAATACAGGGCCATATAGGCTGACTTATAAATATGTGCTTTGGATTTTCAGCTATTCTTACTTCTCACTTGAACTTTCCTTGTCTTTTTCTAACTCTCCTATTTGTACCTCTCATTGTGTTTCTTTGCGTTATATTTTACCCAACATGACCCATTTTTTGAGCACCTTGCCTTATTACTAGATGACTACTCTACTTGGGATAACTCCATCTTGTCCCCTTATTCCAACTTAAGGTTCCTTAGAAGGGTAGAACAAGATGAACATCTACACACTAATGAAATCCCCATTTTCATGTGTTTTGTTTTAACAATGTGGAGATTTATCCCATTTAGGAAGAGTTTGCTGCCATTTTGAGTGTCTTTTTCACCCCTAGTACCCTTCCATATGTACCTAGTTGTGTCTCCAATTATCCCTAAGAGGCTGTTCGTGCTCTAAAAATCTACCCTTCTGATATCAGGGTGCTTGCTGAACCCTCTGATCATGTGGTGCTTAATTTGCTGTTTGACAGTTTGTACTATTTTGATGTCAATGAGACTTACGCCATAGGTGCTACCCTCTTCATGTGCCTAACCCATTACTCATGTATCATTAGCAGAGGTGGCACTCTGGGAGACTATTGGTTATTTCACATTGTCAATGGCACTCATAAGGGACTGACCCTTTTCTCACTAATCTTGGCAGAAACCCTGCTTGGATTAGATGCTGTGAATGCTAATTCCACTGCTCTATTTACTGGCAGCCCTTTACTTCTCTAGGTATTTGTAGTCATTTTTTTAAGGTAGTGCATTTCTTGCACGTTTTCACACTAGCTTTTCTTTGCAAGACATTCATCTTTTTACAGATTTTCACATAACCTTATGCCTAATTTTTGCTTGAAATAGATGCCAAACTATTTCAGTAGCTTTTATATTCATCATTTTTATTATTACTCATCATCATCATTATTTTGTTCATCATCATCATTTCATCAATTTTTTTGATTTATTTTTTCTTCATTTTTTGTTCTTTTTTTTTTAGATTTGGTTACAAGAGAAACTCAGAATGTTGGTCGAGTCTCCTCTTCATGTCGTGGACACATACTCTTTGAGGTTTTTTTGTGCACGCATGCGATGGTATTGGATCGGCTCTATGGAGGAAGGCATTATGTGGTTGAGCTTTGTAGCAAAATGGAGGGTAAGCTTTATGTGCCTATAGATTCGTGTAGAGTACATGAACCATGATGGGAGCTATGGATATATCCCTCTTTGCAATCTTCATTAGGCAATTTTTTACATCACTGCCCACTATACTCGACATTTTTGTCTTAGGCAAGAGATAGTGCGAGCATGCTTGAATTTTAGAGGAGGGGACCTAACTAATGCCTTTATCATGGGGTACCACTACATCCTAAGTTCGGTTTACTTTCCCATTCCGGAGCCAAACAACCTTTTCTCATCTATTTTACTCCACACTCTAACCCTAAAACCATAAAATACTACACATCTAGAGTCTTATTCCAAAGCAATCTAAAATAGATAGCATTTTTGATAGAAAACCTAAGCAAAATTCATCATAGTATTCAACCCACACAAGCATCAACATCCAACCAAGATATAAGATAAAAATCATTCATCAAAGCTGGAAAAATCACTTGATAAGCTGAAAACTAATGAAATAGGAATAAGCAATAGTGAAATAAACCATTCATTCATATATATAACTGAAAGTATGTTCAATATTCACATTGTAGGTAGGGGATTTAGAGATCCCCCAAACAACTATGGAACTACTCACTATCCATTACAAAATAAGAAGAGAAAAAGATAGAATAAACCCTGAAACTAATGGTGGAAGAATACCCAGCTAAATCCCAAGTCCTTCAATCTTTTTCTCGAATACTTGAAAGGAAATAAGCTGAAAACTATGTAAATCTAAGTATCTAAGTTGTCTATTTGTGTTTAATCTATGTATTTTGCTATAAATCTATCTATTTGAAAGTAAATCTATGTATCTATCTATGTAGAATGAACAAATGAATGAAAGAAGGAAGAAATAAAACCCTAAAACTGAAAAAAAAACCCAGCTCTTCTGATTCCACAAAAAAATTTGCTATATATAGGCCAACATAGGTCATGGTTACTAGAGATTCTTTGTTGACCATGACCTACTTAAAAATCCCTCATTTACCATTAGTAGGAATTTACTAATAACCGTGATGTAGGTCCGAACTGCTTCTTGATAGGGGTCACGGTTACCACCAAAACCTGGTAACCATGAGATAGCTCTCTCTTGCATTTTGGACTGGACACATGACTACCTCATGGTTACTATCAAAAACCTAGTAACTATGAGGTACTCCTCCTTTAGATTTTGAACTGAAGAGCTTTATAGGTCATCGTGAACAACCTTCTATGCACAATTGCTTTGCTGACTGTGATAAACTCCAAAACGGTGCATTTTGGCATATAACATAGGTCACGGTTACCAGGGAAAACCTAGTAGCCATGAGGTACATACAAAATTTACAATTTAGCACAAAATTCCATTAAAAACTCTCAAAAACCCACAAAAGCTAAACTTAACTAAGAATGAGATTAAATTATTAAATGCAAGCAAAATAAAGCAAAAGAAACTTGAAAAACACTAAAAACTAGACTAAACTTAATCTAAAAATAAACACTTAATTGGAGTTATCAACTACCCCACACTTAGACCTTGCTTGCCCTCAAGAAAATGAATCATCCATAATCTTCAAAACTCAAAACTCCAATTCAGAACAAAAAATTCAGAGAGGCCAGAGCAACACTTAGCAGAAGACACTTTGATGAAGAACTCAATCGAAAAGACTCAAACTGATCTATATCAAACAATTTCTTATGTGTGTGTTAGGCCAAAATAGATTTATATCTTTTCAAAACCAAAACTACCAGTGAACTCCAGTAATCAAGCAACAGAAAAATATGATGGTTTCACACTTGAAACTCAAAACAACCATAAGCCTCTCCTTTAGCACCTGAACCAAAAAGGTTATCTTCACTAAACAACTCAGACTAAAACAAGATCACTAGGTCTTACATTAAGGTTGTAATGGGGTGAAGGTATTGGCTCCAAAGAATTGATAAAGTTGGCAAGATAGAATCATCCATACTACCTAAAAACAAATACCACCTACTTTTTTAAGAAAAATAACTCTTCAAAATTGATGTCCTCTTACTATCAACTGGGAAGATTAATTTTAGGACATGATTTCTCAAAATCTCATGGAGGGAGTAAGAGCTAAAACCTCCTAGCTCAACTAATTAACACTTCCCTTAACTGCTAGGTACCCCACACTTATTTTCTGCAATATGAATTAAATGGCATTTCTGCAGCCTATCCCTATCTTTCTTTCTCTCTCTCTTTTTTTTAAATAAACCTTTATTCAACTACTGAGAGGAATACCAAGAGCAATGATCCTTTTCATCGATGTCCTAAAATTTTTTAGAAATTTAAGCTCACAAACCCTTAAATTTTTTTAAAACTTCCCTTTACTTTTTGGCCGACAAGCAAACATTGAATCAAACCCAATATGTAAGTTTCATTACCCAAACTAGAGTGGCCAATTCCAAAATGGGAAAGACAAAGGCATTTAGGTTATATGGTTCAACATTAGTGCACTAAAAAAATAAAACAAATAGTACGCTTTTAGCATCCAATTAAGCTCAAAGGGGCTGACAATGGTAAAATTTACCAAGGGTAGGTCAAAAGTCATTTGAAAATTGGTTACCAAAGAAAGGCTGCCTGGGTCATATCCTAATCTTACCTGAGTTGAATGTTTATTTCGAAGGGTGATGAGAAAGGTTCTAGCTATTCTAGAATTTCTTCACTCAATTGCTCTCACTCACTGTTTTTTTTTCATAAAACTTAGCCTACTTTGCTCATTAAGTTAGAAATTGAATGCTACATAATTAATTGAGATCAATTCAAAAGAAAATCTTCATTGAACAATGGTACTGCTCTCTGGCTACTCAGGCTTTCTAAACTAATAGTTCAAAAAAAATTGATTTTAAGTTGATTCAATTCAAGATTAACTGGTAGCTCAGCCCAATTGCGAAATAAATGACAATTCGACAAAACAACTATTCTAACTTAGAAGTTAAAAAGGAAAAAATTGCAATTAAAACAAAAGAAAAAGACTACTTAAATTAAAAGATAAAACAAACATAAACATAAATTGAACTTGAATTTAAAACCAAAGATTCCCAAATTAAAAAAAAGCTTGCCAACACAACAAAATATTCAATTAATGAAAAAAATAAACTAAACAAAGTTGTGGTTCAAGAGATTTCACAATATTTCAACAGTAGAAACAAGCATAACAAAATACTTCAACTTCTTTCCAAAAAAAAAAAGAAACAAGCATAACAAAATACTTCACCAAAAAGTTACTTTCCCACAGTCATCACTAATCAATTTCCACAAGGTTCAAAAAAAATTTAAACAACTGTCCACAAAATAGCAATTATACACAAAACAATAATGTTTAACTACCACAATAACAACTCCACTACCCTACACTTGAAAGCTTGCTATCCTCAGTAAGAAATAAGTAAAAAATCAACAAAAAGTGTTTAGTAGGGTAGAAGTAACTCCCTGCATCAAGTATGAGGTGGGACAGGCCGATTAAGCTTGGTAGTTAAAGTAGCCAAGGCATTAATAATTTGCTGCTACTGTTGTTCGAATTCCTCTTGATTAGTAGCCAAAGTATCCATCCGGTTTATAAGCGCAGTGTACTAGGCAGATGCGATGGTTACAACATTTTGATCAAGGGCAGGAGGAGGATTACATAAACTTCTCTCTATTTTTCTCAAGTATTCCTCTCAGTCAATCAATCAGAATCTATGCTCGGTAGTTTCATCCTTCATGAGAATTTTTGTATTTTTCAGCATCTTGTAGTCAACATAAGAAATTACAGGAAGGGCATTTTTCTTCTCATCTAGTGGGTGCCCAAAATACTTGGCAATCATGGTAACCTAACCACCCAGAGAGATCTTTCTAATTTTTATCGGCTGTTGCTAGATTTCTTGAAGCTTGTTCCACCAATGAGAAGCTCCATTAATTTGGCAGTGCCTGACTATGCAAGAGAGTATGAGCACCTCATGAAGGTTGATTTGACCTGCATTTTGCATATGAGACATAAAGGACATTGAGAAAAACTGATGTAAGATTCTAAAGGCATGATCCTTCAGCAAGTGGGATTTTGTGGTCCCGAACACATATGGGCCTCTAATAATAGGATCCTTTATATTCTTCCAAGCAACATCTTTTGTGTACTCTTCATAAGCAAAGATTCCATCAGTTGGAAATCCCAAAGCCTCAGTGATTTCTGCCAAGATTACCTCATAAAACTTGCCTTCTAGGTAAAAGGTAACCATATCTGGGGCCTCACCAAAAGCAAATTGGAACTGGACTGTGGCTAGAAAATCTTTGGTCAAATTGGGATAAATCATGTCCCTACAGGCAAAAAATTTCTCCCACCTAATAGCCGCTATGTGGTTTTCTATCTCCTTTTTAACTCCCAACTTCTTCAATAAACTCATGTTCAAGTATGTAGAAGGGAGATACTCGCAATTAGAGAAAATTTGATAATTGACTTTCATTTTCTCAGGCACCTATCTTGGTACCATAGGTCTTTTTTTCTATTGTTTCTACCTCATAGAAGCTAGGGGAGGTGGCCGACTAGCCTTAGCCTAGTCTTCAGGAGGTAAAGGTTGGCTGGAGATGGGTAAAATTACTTAAGATTGAGAGGATGAAGGATTGGAAACACGAGCTCGTTTAGGTGCCACTATCAATAACAACGAAGTAAAAATTTTGCAAACATTAGAGAAAAGTATCAAATACTTCTTGTACAAGACAAGCTGTAGCAAACTGATATACATAATTAAGAGCAAATCTTAATACACAGGCAGCATACACTCATGAATTAAACACCATTCAAACAAGCATAAGGAATGATAGGGCGACAACAGATATTTCAAAAAGGAACAAGCAATGCAATTCAAGGATATGATTGATGTCAGCAATGAACTATAATAAAATTGTAGCATGCCCCAAAAGAAAACTAAGGATGCCTTACAATAAAACCTACTGATGAAGATAACACAATGAAAACAAATAGGCAAGTATGCTTCGATGTCAAAATAATAAAAAAATAGATAGGAGTTGCAAAAGTAGGACTGAGCATGAAAATGTAGAGAAGTTAATGCAATTGGAGGTGGATAAATGCATTTATGACATAGAACAAATTGGCTCGAGGTACGTGGCAGTCAACCACAATGACCAAGTCATCCTTTAGAAACCAATAGCTCGCAAGTCGAATCATTTCAGCCTATATACCTCGATGACAGACATGAAAGCATAGGTATACATGACTTTGCATGACTAACTGGACAAACAACACATGCTAACATGTTTATGATGGAATATGACATGGCATATATATGATGATCACGTAATCGATAAACAAGAATCGAAAACATGCAATTTTAGGGTTTTTGAAAAACTTACAACCTTAGATGCCTTTCAAAACTTGATTTTGATGATGACCAGCAACTAAGAAGGATTTATTCACCTTAGATCTTGATCACCAATACAAAAGAGCTGCCTTTACGCTACTCCTCTCTATTTCACACACACAATTACAAGGAAGGCTTAAAATCAAGAGTGCTAGCTCTATGTTTAAATATTTTTCAATGGTAATGGATTGAAGCAACAAGATCTGATCTTGTTCTTCCTTTAGATTGCTATTGCTACCCAAGAACACAAGAGAACAAGGAAGAATCCTTTTCCCTTAAGTATTTCAGCCAAGAGTGTGTGAGAGAGAGTAATTCAAGCCTAGGGTTTTTCTTTTGTTCACAAATATATATCTTTTTAATTTTTACAAGTGTTAATTCTGAAATTTACTACCTAAAGATAGTAAAATTTGCCTCCATCACTTCCTAAAATCAAGTGACATATATTAATTCAAACTCTTTTAAATTTTAAATTCAAATTTATTTGAAATAAACATAAGACATTTAATCAAAACAAATCACTTAATTAGGGATATAGTTGCCGAAATTCCCATTGAATTTATCTTTGGATTTTCGGTCACCTTATCTCTATTTAATTAATTTATTATGATTTAAATGCCATTAGGATTTAATACTCAATTAACTTAATTAATCCAAGATAATTAATTAATTGAAATTAATACCCATTACATACATTAATTTGACTTTAATTAAAAGCCCAAATTAATGCCCAACACTTTATTTAAATATTTTAAGCCAAATGCTTTATGTGCGATCCTATAGATCCATTTAATATTGGTAATGAATTAATAAATTAATCCAAAGGCTATATATACTCTCTAGCAAGATATTATAGCATTTCAAATTAAATTAAAATGCAAATGGCATTTAGTGACCTAATGCAATTTTGCATAGTCCCTTACCCTTAAATATTAGAATTAATATAAGGCATGAAACCAATCATCCTTATATATACTAATTCCTTTCTTGATATTCCAGTAACACTGAACTCTTAGATAAATAATGATTACTCATTATTTTATCTCGGTATGGCCATACACTTCTTAGTTCACTGATCAAGTGGTCGATGATATTTTTCTCTCTTATCGAGAGGGGTAATCCCTTCACTTCTCTCATGCTCTCTAACATGGTTAGTGCATACCCAAGCATACCCATACTTGTCACCCTATTACGAGCATGTTAGTTATATATCAAAGTACAAAGTAATTCATAAAGAGTTTCATAGAGATTTTAGGTCTAAGAAATTCGATGCAAAACTTGGACATGAGAAACACTTATAACTTGCACCATGTAGTGTTCTCATGAACGGATCGAATCCAGATACCATGCTCTAAAAATGTATCTATGATCTCTGATTGACACTCTTGTCCTTATGATCCGTAAGACATAACTCAATTTATCAGAGAGAGCATACTAGCCTTAATTCATTTGTTATTCCCATAACAATGATTGACTAGGGATATTTAGAATGAAGTCTCTATTGTTTCAAGGTCTTACAACCATATGCCTCACACATGATAACTTAAACTGAAATAACATTCTTTGATAGTTCTATCAATTGATATGCACAGGAATACAATAGATAAAACAGATGCCTCATTTATTAACTAAAGTGTTTTATAACAATGCATTGGGGCTAGGGCTTACACTAAAGTTTAAGCACCTAGAATTCTAGAAAGTAGCAATTCAAATAGCATTTAGCAAGTGAAGCTAACAAGTGTGGTACAAATAAAGTGTAAGTGAATGAAATTATTTAACCTTGAAGTGAATGCATGCATAAGAACAAAGTGTGAAGGACATGAGAGATTGCTCATCATTTACCAACCTGTGATAACAATCCTTCCTTCTAAAAAAAGCTCAAGCAACAACAACAAAAGCATTAATTAACATTCTCTCCAATATAACACAATAGGAACTAAGAAGTAAGATATTGAATTTAAAGCAATTTAATCAATGAATCCTACTCAACTCCAGCTGCTCATGCATTTATCCATATGTTTTACTAGACAAAATCAATTGATCATGGTTTTTCAAAAGTAGCAAACATCATGGCATTCAGGAAATCTCATAGCATAAAGACTCAAAATAACAATAAAAATTGCTCTTGAAAAGACCCCAAGAATAGAACTGGTAAGATAGGAATTCAGTAAGGCCAATTCTAGCATGCATTTCAACACTAAAATAAAAACTTCTTGAAAATAAGCTTAAAAGTATTTCCTTGCTGCAACCACCAAGAACATGCCATCAATAACTCACTTTCCCATAAGTGTTCCATTTATTCCAAAAGATAGGCAATTAAAGCAACTCAAATTCGACAGTACACAAGAATATGCGGTGTCTAATGATTAAGAGCAAGCTAAAAAATATTGATGTATTCTCAAATCGCTATCCATAATTCACAATAAAGTATTACATTGTATTCAACATGCAAGAACCATAGGTTAAGAAAAACCATAAGTAAATGTGATCTAATGAGCCATGATAACAATTAGCTACCTCAAACAATTGATACATGATTTGACATACTTATTTGTTAGAGAGTATGCCCTAAAGCCCATGTAATAAGGATGTTTTTCATATGTATGAATTTATATTCTTAATAAAAGGCATCATTCATTTATTAATGCTATGTTTAAATACATGAGTTTGTAAATCTTAAATTAATAAATTAAGTCCTAGATATTATAAACACAGTGCAAAGGCAATCATGAAAGTGTTCATGATATGAGATGCCTATTGCATGCAAATGTGTTAATATCTAAATATCCCTAGTCATAGAATTAACAAGATAAGGATATTGTTAATTCGAACAGACTAGTACATGTTATGCTTCTTGAATGGTTCATACAGTGGTTCTCATAACTGTGATTATGGAAGATAATCAAAGCTAACATATGGATGCTTGTTAGAAGAACAAGTTCATTGGAGACCTGCATAGAGAATCCTCACATGGATATTAAATCTATGTCAGTGAGGAATCTCTTCATAGCGATTGTGCAAGTATCCTTAGACTTGAGATCACCAAAGTTATCTTAAGTAGCAAGTGGTATACTTTGACTCCATAACTGATTACTTCCAACTGGGAGTGAACATAGTTAGGAGATTGGGTATATCATGACCTACTTGAAGATAGTTGAGTGATTGACAAAGGATTCACCATCCTAGATTTAATAAGGGAAGTTATCTCGCATGATTCTATAATTGCCTTGTTCAGAGAATCTCTGGCCAAAGTAATATGCCAAGATGGATAGAGATCCATGAAGGGCATTTTGGGAACAATGGTTAAATTAATAGAACATACATAATTAGTTTATATGAGTTGACAGAAATCCATACTCAAAATCTAATTGAGATAAGAGTGGTGAAAGGAGTAATTGCATGGTAACTATTTCTATGAAAGGGTATAGTCAAACCACTTGACTTTCCTGACATTTGAGTAGTCATGATGCCTAGCTAGAGGCCAATCATGACTTGTATAATGATGTATCAAGAATATCAATAGGGATTGATAAAATGATTTAAAGGAGTTTAAGTCATGTGAGTTTTGAATAGAATTCACAATTACATATTATACTGCCAACATGGACAGGAACCCAATAGGTCACACACATATATAAAAAAGGATAAAATGGTAAAATGACAAGGATAATAATATTTGATATTATTATGAGGGTACAAAAATGAATAAGATAATAATTAATTAAAGAGTTTAATTAATTATGATCAAGTAAAATTCTTCGCGGAACTTTTGAGAAATGTTCTGTAAAATTGGACCTAATTGAAATAATGTATTTCATGATTAATTATTATTGTCCTATAAGTGTTATAGGACTACTATAAGTGTTATAGGACTGATATAATAATTAATAGGTTTATTAGAGGAATTATAAAAAGGGCCAGAGGAATGAAGCTGGTGTGGAAGCCCTCCAGAAGAAGGCCACACGCCAACTCCATACAGAAGGCCTTAATGGCCTATTTCTTGGACCAAATTAATTTATATATGTTACATAAGTGTTCTGGAACCTTCATATTTAATTTGGTTGGATTTGGAATCCATTTGGGTAGTTAAATCCGATTATTGCACAAAGGGCCTAGTTTGTGGGTTTTGTGCATAGTCTTTTATGAAAAGGTTTAATTAGGATTTAATTATACCCAAATGATTATAATTAATTTCAGAGGCCCAATTAATAATTCTCCATCAATTTTAAAGAGCCCAATCTCATTAGAAGTTGGAATTTTAACCTGACTATAAAAGTCCAACTAATGAGGAATTATGGTTAAGTGATTAAACACATAAGAAAGTCTTTTCTTCTAATTCTCTCTCCCTTTTGCGCCACTTCCCTTGCTAGCTCTTGGGAATTTTGGCCACTCTTTGTTCTACACCAATTTTTTGGTTCAATTTATCATCTCTAGTGTGGATTACTCATTGGAGGTGTTCAATTTTGGACACTGTGGTTTGCGATAACCCGGTGCGAAGAAAAATCAACTGTACAACAAAAATCAAAGGTGATTTTTCTTATTCTTATTAATATGAATATTGTACCTTCATGGCAAGATTAGTAATATTGGTTAAAAAAATTTTAAATTTTTCTTATGTACGAGATGCATGTAACCGATAAATTCAAACATTATTTACACCTTGAAGAGTCTTAACAAGAAAAAAATGACAAGTCAAAGTGGTATATTTGCAACAGTTCCAAATCAAAACACAATAATTGGAGTGTAAGAGTGCTACTGAGATATTCATACATCACACTTAAGCTTAGCAGTGAGTTGAGACAAGCAACAACAGGGCAATATAACAAAAATTCACAAAATCCACCAAAGCAATGCTCATCAAGGACTGCATCAACCTCAATCTCAATTTAACCAAAAATGTCAAATGGTTCACTCATTATCATGCCAAACAATTGCACCATTAAACCAATTTAATAAAAATCTTAGAGTCACAACTACTCCAACACTCTATTAGCCAAGTAAATATTTAAGGGAAGTAAACGCTTATGGTGAAGAGTGTGCAAAGAAGAAAAGGGATAAAAGATAAACTAGCTAAATCAAACCTACGGGAACAAAACAAAGTCCTAGTGACTAAAAAAATTTCATCCTTCATCATATTAGAACAACCTAACACAATGAAAATAAATGAACAATTAAAGAAAACAAAAGAGAGTGAGAGACCGTACCTGGTAGTAGCATGTAACCAAATATAAAGAAAAATATAAAAATTAAAATAAATAGTGGTGTGAGGAAGAAGAACACGAGAGGGAGAAAATAAGGAAATTAAACAAACCCTAGATTAACTAGCAAAAATCCAAACAAATTAAAGAAAACAACTTCAAAATGACACATACAAACTCTAAAATTCAACAAAAAAACAAAAGATGATCACGAAAGAAAAGAGAAAATAAAAAAAATAGGGAAAGAGATGGTGGTACTTGTAAAAGGCTCGAAATCAGACACTACACTAAAATAAACAAAGAAAAGAAAAACAAAAAGAAACAAAGACAGAAAATAGAGGTTAAAATAAAAGAATAGAGAAAGAAAAAGAGAAAAGAAGATGAAGATGATGAACAATAAACATAACCCACAAATAAATCAATAAGTAAACAAGGAATTACAAGAGAATAAAAGAAAAAGAGAGAAAAAAATAAAAAGATGAAACATACCTGCAGCAACGGAGAGAACGACAGAGAGAGTAGCGGTGAAGAGAAAGAGAGAGAGAAAGAGAGGAAAAGAAAAGAGGCTGCTAGAAAAACCCAAAGAGGCATGACAAAAAAAATAGGGTTTCCACTTTAAAAATTGTATTTTTATTATATTTTTTCAAACAGTGTCACAGTTACCATCAAAATCCTGGTAACAGTGAGATACCCCAACTTTAGCTACTAGACTGAAAAGAAATGGGCTTACGATTACTAGAAAAATCATAGTAAACGTGAGATAAAATGAATTATGCTTCTAGACTAAAAAAATTAGCCTCACGGTTACCAAACAAAGTCTAGTAACTGTGACAAACTATGCTTTGAGATCCAGAATCAAAACTAACCTATGTCATGGTTACCAGAAAAAGCCTAGTAACCGTGATCCCTTAAAATTCACCAAAAATTTTATTTTTCTCTCATTCTCTCCTAGCTATTAAACTAAGCTTCCTACCCTATTCAAACAAGTAAAAACACCACAATTTTTACTAAAACTTACAATCCCTTAAACCACACTCCTAAACACAAAAACCACTAAAACAAAGCACAATTCAAACATTATTCAGAGTAGAGGTTAGGAGGTAGTTTTGCATTTACCAAGTTTGCAACTAGACTTTTAAGTACTTTAAAGGATCTTTGAGAGTGACAATCATTGAAGCGCTATCAAATGTTGACTCAAAATAGGGCTTCACGTGATGTCCATTCACCTTGAACTCTTTCTTATCTCTCGGGTGTTTAAGTGTCATCACCTCAAATTTATCTGCTCCCACAACTACATAAGGCCTTTTCCATCTCGATTTCAATTTTCCTGGGAATAACCTCAATCTGCTATCATAAAGAAGCACTTTTATTTTTGGAAAAAATTTCTTCTTGGTTACTTTACGATCATGCCATTTCTTCATGTGGTGAGGCACCATTATCATTGAGAGTGACAATCACTGACCCTATTATCTAACATTATGTGGTGAGGCACCCCATACCTATATATCAAATTTTCTAAATAAATTAGGTAATCTCTCATGCTTTTAGCCTCTTGAAGGACTCAGCTTCTACCTATTTCATGAAGTAGTCGATGGTAACCATAATGTCTCTATAACTATTGGAAGCTGTCCGATGAATTTCTCCGATGATGTGTATTTCCTAAGCTAAAAAAGGCCAAGGTGAAGGCATATTGCATAACTTCGAGATTGACAGGTGACTTAAATCAACATATTGTTGGCATTGATGGCACATCTTCACATATATAGACAATCAGCATCTATGGTTAACCAGAAGAATCCTTATCGTATGATTTTTTTGGCCAACATCAATCCATTCATATGGGCCCCATATACCCCCGCATATGTTTCTTCCATAACCTTTTTCTTTTCTCTTTTGTCCAGGCACCTTAGTTGAATTCCATCAACTTATCTCTTATACAGGATCCCATCTATGCTAATAAACTGACTAGACAACTTCTGAATTATCCTCTGGTCTTTCTTGGTTGCTTTCTCGGGGAATTTGGAAGTTTTCAAATAATTATGGACATTATAATACCAGGGCTTATTTCAGACCCATTTAAACTCATGAGGTTTTCGCTTTCTAAGTAAGGCTTGGTTTAGCTTATGACTATTACTGGTCTCATAACTATCCCTTCGGGGTTGTCCCATATAGCTACCAAGGTTGCTAAGGCATCTGTTAATTGGTTCTCATCTTGCAGTACTTGTTGGAAGGTGTATGCTTTAAATTGATCGCTCAATCTCCTCAGGTATTCTACATAAGGTACCACCCTTTCTTATCTAATGGACCATTTAACCTTTGCTTGGTGAATTACTAAGGATGAATCCTCAAAAACCTTGATAGTTTTTGCTTCTAGTGCTATCAAGGCTTTCGCTTCGTGTATATAAGCTTCGTACTCCGCTTCATTATTGGTCACTTTGAACCCCAATTTTTTTGGCTAATGGGGGTTTCTCGCCATCAGGTGTGATGAGAATGACTCATATTCTAGCTCTTCTATTATTGGTAGCCCCATCAAAATACATTTGCCAACCCTGAACCGTCATGGTATTTCATATGGGAATTCATACTTAACCTGGTCCCTTTCTAATTGGTAATCGATAAGAAATTCTGCAACTACCCTTCCCTATATCATCTTGCTGGTTATATATTCCACTTCAAATTCTTGTAAGAGCAATAACCACCATTTCATTTTCCCAAGTAGGGATGGTGCTGACTAGAGGTATTTGAGTGGTTTGTGCTTAACTAGTGCCTGGATCTTGTAAGAGTTGAAGTAGTGCCTTAATTTCTTTGAGGCTCATATCATTTCTAGACAAATCTTCTCCACATTTTTGTGTTTGTTCTTATATGGTAGAAAGTTCTTGCTCATATAGTACATGACAAACTCAGCTTTGGCATCATCCTCTTGAGCTAACATGGCCTCTGCTGAACCTTGTTTCACTGCTATGTATATGATTGAAGGCTTTGATGGTCTAGGTGGTTGGAGAACTAGAGGATGCAACAAGTATTGCTTAATGGCGTCGAAGGATTTTTGACAATGTCATTCCATTTAACTAGCTGATCCTTTCTTAGAAGCTTGAAAATTGGCTCACAAATAGAGGTGAGCTTAGCGATGAATCAGATGATGTATTGAATCCATCCTAAGAACCCTATGAATCACCTAAATGACCTTCACCTTATCGGGATCCACCTCTATTCCTTTTGGCTGATGATGTGCCCTAGTAGCTTGCCTGCTGTTACTCCGAACACACACTTCTTCAGATTGAGATAAGAATTGTACTTATTGATTCATTGGAAAAACTTCTCTAAAGCCTCAAAATGCCCTTCCCTTGTAGTTGACTTAATCATTATGTCATCAACATACACTTCGACTTCTTTATGGATCAAGTCACCAAAGATCTTGGTAGCCATTTATTGATAGGTAGCCCCCTATTTTTCAGTTTAATTGTATGAGTATCTTGTACACATAAGTTCCCTATTTAGTAATGAAGGCTATTTTTCCCTATTTATTATCTTGTTTAAGATTTGATTGTACCCTACGTACCAATCAGCAAAATTGTACATCATGCATTTTGTCGTATTATCGACCAAAAAATCTATATGGAGGAGTAGAAAGTCATCTTTCGGGTAAGCTTTATTTAAATCTTGATAGTTTATACACATTCATACCTTTTTTGTCTTTCTAAGCAACAAGAACAATATTGGCTAGCCAAGTGGGGTACTGGAACTCAATCAATAAGAACAATATTGTCATTCTAGCCTGAGTCTTTGAAGATTATTCTTTATTGTCTTGCTCTATGGATATGTCGAAATGGCATGTTCTGCAACATCTTTATCAATCTCAATCCTGTCTTTTTAGGTCCAGGTAAATACTTTTTCATATTTTTTCAATATTCTATCGACTTTTATCCTGTCTTTAGGAGTTATATCAGATGCGATCAAGATCTCTTTAGGGTTATCTTAGGTTTCAAGATTAAATGGAGTGGTATTTGTTGAATTAATGTCAAATATAAATGAGTCATGATTATGATCATGCATGATGCAATTAGATGAGACATCGCACAAATAAGAAAAGTTATTCATCTTATTAACTTGAGCAGGAAAGGGTATATCATTACACAATAATTTAGGAATGTAAATTACTTTAGCAAAAAAATCATCTTCTAAGTCAGGAATGGCTGATGCAGCAACAGATGCCTCTCCTTCCTTTGATGGTGTCTCCTCCTCAAGAATTGTAGCCTTACATTCAACCTTGTCTTTTCCTTTAGCCTTGGTGGCTAATGACTCTAGCATTACTACCTCTTTGGGGTGACCTAAATCTAAATTGGCGAGCTTAGCCATAACTTCTTCATCCTATAACCCCAATATAGGCTTGATGGTTCCAGTTGACCAATCAAAGATATCATCAAAGATCTCGAATCCAGGGATAACCTTTTCTTAAATCACCATAGGTTTGGCCTTCCTGCAATACTTGCATTCCTCAGATGCTGGTACAAGGCTTTCCATGATATGAGGAACTTTCCCTAGCTTTATCTCATGTTGTTTTTTAGCATCATTGTTACAGTAACCCAAACCTTTCCTATCTTTTTGGCCAATTGGAGTAATAGGCATAGTGATCCCCTTAGAGTTTTTTTGCTAATTCAACACCTAGCAAATAATTCATTTTCTTTATCATGTTAATAGCCATAAAGCTTGTAGAATATGTTTCTTCTTCGTCAACACCAATCTCAACCATATGGAACCCATTTACAGGCTGATTAGCTATGTTTAAAGTAAAAATTTAGTTATCTCTTGCTGCCTTGATAATAACTATACCACTTTTATAAGGAATCCAAATTATTTGATGTAGGGTAGAATGAACCATTCCTAGTTTGTGAAACTAAGGTTACCCTAATAACAGAGAAATATTAGTCGGTATCTGTAACACTGCAAACTTGGCCTCAGTCTTGATAGGCCCCATCTTCACTATTGCCCTAAAAGTGCTAGGAGCTTGCCTTTGTGAGCATGGTTTCATCAATACCGTAGGCTGCCGTTACTGTAAAAGGAGACACATTGATAGAAGAACCATCATCAACCATCACACATGCAATGTGTTTATCATTCACCTTAGCCCTAATGTACAAAGGGCGATTATGCTCACATCCTTCCAAGAGGAGATCCATATTAGTAAACACAACCTTTTCTTTGGAATCCCTTTTCACCATTTCGAATAGTTCAGAAGGAGATATGGTAGTAGCAATAATTGACTCACACAAAGCTTCTACTAATTTTTAGCAGTGGGGAGGCGATTACCTAAGTAAATCCTAGATCAAAATCTGAGCGGGTGTCTTCTTAAGTTGCTTTAAGAATAAATTATCCTCTATGGCTCTTTCTTTTATAAGAGCAGTGGGTTCCTGTGGTCTCTTAACCTCTAGCATGACCCTACCACTCTTAGTGATAGCTTGAAACATCTTTCCATATGTTGCTTCCTCCTCATCTTTATCAGTTTTCCACATGTCTTTTGGTTTCTTTTTAGCCTTAACTGAGCCCACTTCATTGTCTATAACCCATATATCTACTAGTCAAACTAATTTACGCACTCCTGTTGACCCCTCTGCACTTGCAGCTGAACCATTACTACTTTGCCAACCTTTGCGAGTGATAGCCAAATACTCATTACTATATAAATCCTTAAGAACATACCATTCTAGCAACCTATACCCTAATATGAACACCGGGCATAACATTGTATGCTTCCTTCTTCTTGGCTCTATTTTTTGGGACATAAATCTTTTGAGAGTCAATCAAGTCTTGGATATGGTCCTTTAAGGTATGAAAGAAATCAATCTTATGTCCTGTGTGTTGATGAAAGGCACAATAGCAATCAAATTTATATCTTGGCTAGCCCTGACTCTTTGTAGGTTTGGATGGCATAGGTTGTAACTTCCCCTTTTTCATCAAATGACTAAGGCACTAGGATAATAACTTGCCTAACTCTGAGTAACAGCGCCGGTTGACCCCCATCGTTGATACCTTAGCATTTCTTCCACTATTACCTCCATTGCCACTATTGTTACCAATATTCTTGTCGAATTCCAAGCTTCTAAAACCTCTATTGTTATTGTTATAACTTCCATTATTCGAACTTACAGTGCTAACTTTCTTTGCCAGATATTTTCCCTTGGCTTCAATGGTTATGTCTTTCAAGGACTCTTAATCCTTCAAACCCTTCATTTTGAGACCATCCTTCAGATAAGGACTGGCATTTCAAATGAACAAGAAAATCTGATCCTGTGTGTCAGGTTTCCTCTTTATCTCCATCACTCTATTCCTCCATCGAGTGAGGTACTCATGGAAGGACTCTTCAGGTTTCTACTATAACAACTCTAAATCCTTTAGAGTAACTTTCATACTTGTGTTACAATCATATTGCCAAAAGAATTCCTCTATCAACCTCTCCCAATCTTTTTTGGTCTTCTTATCCAAGCTATGATACCAGCCAATAGCGGGGCCTATAAGATTAAGGCTAAAGCGATCCACTTTCTATCTCTTAGTGAGGGCAGTTCTTTTCATGAGCAAGACATATTATTTGATGTGAGCTAGTGGGTCAGATGTACCATTAAATTTCATCAAATCAGGCATCTTGAATTGGCTAGGCAAAACATCTTCACCATTTAAATCAATATCCTCAGGTTTAACTCCTTTCCTAACTAACAACATCCTAGTCAGAGCCTCCAACTTCTCTTTCATCTTTTTTACAGTAGGGTTTTCCTCATCAGGAACAAGATTTTTTAGTATTGGAGGGGCCTACAATTCATCCTCCTCATCAATTATAAAATCACATTCGGGACCACCTTGATCGACATCCCTTTCTATTCTCCACGGAGCCACATTTCTAGCATCTACTATTGGTGAGGGTATCACGACAGAAGTTGTTGGAATCTCTCTGATAGGAGTTGGTTTAACTCGAGCAACGACTAGTGCAATAGGTTGAGAAGCTAAAATTAAAGCCAAGCTGGCTACGAGACTAGCAAACATTAACATCATTTTTCTCTCAAGATCATCTATCCTTTTATCGACATCTTGGGAATAGGAGGAACCAACTAGGGGAGTGGTTTTAGCCATAATTTCCCTTTCTGACTATTCTGAGTACCCGCCTAAAAACTCTTTTAAAACACTGTCTATACTCGACTTAGATCCCAGTTCTAAACTCTACCCTAATACAACCCTTTTGTCTGCTCAGCAAACCACTTTTTAACCAAACGACCGTCCAAATCCTAAAACCACCTAGAAAATAATGGCTCTATTATGGCTACCAAAATAGGGATTGTTAGCATGATGCATGAGTAGATGTAGATGTATGATCATGAGATGCAGCATCGATAACCACATGTAAGAATCTTCTCCACCTTATTTCTCTTACACACATAGTGAAAATCCTCTTTCCTAGGTGGGCTTAATCTATAGGCCAATAGGAGACCCTGATGAATACATATGGTGCATGAAAAAAATCGACAGCATAATGCCTTTTAATAAAAGCATGCAAAAAAGGTTTTGATCAATGCATATTCGGACGATCCAAGCAAATTAAAATAGGCTTACCAGGGCATGGCAGCCTTTGATAAGCAAACATCCAGATTTGTATAGGCATGCTTAATACACAACAATCCACATCTCAAGCAATGCAAGATTATTATAGACATCCAAATAGAGATTTTTATGTCATTACATAGGCTTTTGGTCTAGGTACTCAATTACAAGGCTACCCAAGCATGGTCCTTGCTAATGGATCTAACCCATTATAAGCATAATGACCGATCAAATCACCATTTGATACACCATAAGGCACTAGACTTGGGCTAGTGATTATCCCTAACACTACCCTCAATTGCTTGAACGATAAGGGAGTGCTTTGGGAACGTACTGAGGTCAGAAAATTGGGATGCCTAACTTATTCTAAGGCTCAAGCATGATTTTAATACAATTTCAAAAAGAGATAAAATTTCTTAACCAAAAGCCTTTTATGTCACATAAATCAAAAGTAGTTTCGGAGTGAAGTCTCAAAATTTCCCTAGTGGAGTTGCCACTATGGCGCTCACCCTTTTTTTTTATCAATACTCGATTTCAGCCCCGAAACTAAGGGATCATTGAGGTTGACTGAAGAAATCTCTGACTTTAACGATTTGGTCCTATTTTTAGGGTTCGGCCAGGTTCAGGTTCCCTGCTCGGACTGATCGATCGCTTTGCATTATGAAAGAGACTTAACTCGACTTGTCAAATTTTAAGCCTTGAAAGGCTTAAGACACCATGCTGAGGTGTCCCTATCTCATTGCTAACAATCAATAGCCAGGAGGCATCTCATTGCGCACCATAAGGCTAGTGATGAGGAGTCACCACCCAATGGAACATTAGGAAAAGGGGTGTTTTGATCTTGTGAGCCCAAAAACCCAGAGATAGTTTAGAACTCTACTCTTATTCTTACCTTTAATAAATATGGCACAATGGCTTTTAGGTTAATTGTGTTATCTCTTTTCTTTCATACAAGATTAGAGCAGATATAAAAATTAAAGGTGCACCCAATCACGTAAAAAACGGTAAATTATGGCATAGAATAAAGCGGTAAAGGTATCCATAAATTAGGCAGTTCATTATAGCACTTTTGATGAAGACTTTGGTCCTCATATGTGAGTTATTGAAGAAGCATTTCATTATGAGGGTTTGAAGATAGGGACTTGGTAGTCTAAGTTTTATTTAAGAAATGTCATGTGTTAGTTAATGATGTACAAAATCATTTACATTATTAAAGGCTAATTTTTACATGCGAGTTTCCTAGAAAAAATGTGGACATTGGTGTAATTTTATTAATAAAATATCCCAACTAATCACTATAAATATTTTTGTGACATCTTTCATTTGCAGTTAAAAAATTCTACTTATAGCAAAGAGAAGGATCATGGACTTACTTCTAGTACTTGCCCAATTATGCTCATAGAAGGATTATCTATAGGATTGATGATGATGATGATGATGATAATAATAATAATAATAATAATGATGGCAATAACAACAAATGAAAAGAGAATATACATAAAAAACTAAATCAAATAAATAAAAAAAACAAGGATCCAACACGTGTGTCAAAAATGTGCGGGAGTGCATTTGGTGACATACGATCGACTATTTTGCCTTAAAAAGCAAGAAAACTTATCTTAGGGCCGTGCATTGCATAATGCACGGATGTGCATTAAGTGACACACAGCCATACTGGTTTTCTAAAGGGCTAGTTTTCTCTTCCTTTTTTAAAATAAAGTCATTGTCGACAATAGATCTAAAAAGGAGCAAAAAGTGAAAGCTAAATACAAAAGAAAGATTTTTAAATTGGATTTTTTTAAAGAAAATTGGCTTTAAAGATGAAAAAAAGATAGAATTTAAAGAAAATAACATATTTAAATTTCTATCACATGGAAATATACCCTTGAGAACGATTTCACAACCTAAATCTAGTAAAGATTAATATGCAACAATTGTGCAAAAGGTGAAATTAATGACTAAAACTTATTATGATTAAAAATAATGAGAAAGGCTTTTTATATTACCTTCAGTGTACTTACTCGAATAGATCACTGAATGTTGGATTCGTGGACCTTTCTTGTGTTGAAACCATTAAAAATATTTTAAAAGCATAAAGAGCTAAGTGCCAAAATAACATTTTTCACTTACACACTTTTGAAAGCTTTTATGAAGATAATATTAACTTTTAAACTCAAAAATTCAAACCTTTTTAAAAGTAATCAGGCAAATCTTTATATAAGAATGAACATACAAGTGTGCAAAGAGCTATGCATGGGTGTACTTTCAAAAAGTCAGCCACTTGCCAACTTTCCTCTGCAAATTCACCCACATTTAGGCTATATGGCTATACCATCAAGAGGGTATAGGTGTGTATCTCAAGTACCTGAGGCCATTTGCCTGAAAAGGCAAGATTCTTGTGATGCATAGTCGTACGCCCTTTGTGCAAGGCTTTACAAAGCAAAAAATAGAAAACTCTGCCAACTCGGGAAAATAATGAGATTTTCCTTGTGTGCATGGTTGTATAAAAAAGGAACACTTGTTGTAGAAACTAACCCTCAAAGATTCTAAATAAATTTGGTACATAAAAATAAATAATTATTTTGTAGGTTTGTCCTAAGAGCAACGAGAATAACAAATGGTATCTTGATAGTGATTACTCAAGACATAAGACATGGGACAAAAAGAAGTTAAACTCTTTATGATAGATAAAGTTATTGTCAGTTTTGGTGACAAAAATAAAGCCAAAATTATTAGAGTTGGAGTCATTAGAACCAGCCTAAGTATTTAAGATATTTTGCTTGTAAAAGGATTCAAATATAATCTTTTAAGTTTAAGCCAGTTATGTAATAAAAATAAAAAAGGTATCTTTGAAATAAAGGATTGCAAAGTTAAAGATGCAAATTTAAGTAACATTGATCTAATTGGTTACAAAATTGGAAATATTTATAAAGTACATTTATATATGATAATGATAATGATAATTCAACTAGCTTAATTTTAAATGATGGTCAAAATTAGTTATGGTATGAAAGGTTGGGTTATGTAAGTTTACATGCTATTGAAAATTTGTCTAAAAAGGATCTAGTCATTAGTTAACCTAAGATTAGATTTAATAAAAAAATATATTTATGAAACATGTCAACTTAGTAAGCAAACTAAAAATTCATTCAAATCTAAGAAAGAAATTTCAACAAAAAATGTATAGAAATGCTACATATGGATTTGTTTGGACCTATCTCACCTTCTACATAAGAGGAAAGAGTTATGTATTTGTGGTTATTGATGATTACTCACGTTTTACTTTATCTTTCTTACACATAAACATGATACATTTGAGGCTTTCAAAAACCTTACTAAGAAAATATAGAATGAAAAGGAATATCACATTATCAAAATTCTAAGTTATAATGGAGGAGAATTTGTGAACAAAGAATTTAAAGAATTTTGCTTAAAGGAAGGAATAGAACACAACTTTCCAACACCTAGAACTCCATAACAGAATGGAGTAGCAGAACAAAAAAATAGAACACTACAAGAGACGACAAGAACCATGTTGAATGAAAATAATCTTTCAAAGTATTATTAGGCTGAAGCTGTGAACACATGAAGCTACATCATTAACCAAGTTTTAACTAGAGCTATTATAAATAAAAATTCTTATGAGCTTTGGAAAGGAAGGAAGCTAAACATCAGTTATTTCCACACATTTGGCTACAAGTACTTTGTTTTAAATGATAAAAATAATCTAGGAAAATTTGATGCTAAATTTGATATAGGAAATTTTCTAAGATATTCAATAAAAAGTAAAACATATAGGGTATATAACAAAAGAACAAATATGGTTAAAGGGTCAATTATTATTAAATTTGATGAAACTAATGTCTATATTAGAGAAAGGTGTGCTTTGATGATGATGAAGGAAATAAAAAAAGAGGAAACAGCAAAAAAATCAAATAAAATTGGAATCTAACCAAAACAAAACTACCGAAACAGAACTACTAGATGTAGTAGAACATGTAGAACCAGAACAACACACTAATCTACCAAAAGAATGGAATGTTCATAGAAACCATCCAAAAGAAGATTTTCTAAGTAGTCTATCAATAAGAGTGATGACCAGAAGACAACTAAGAGAATTTTATAGCGATGTTGCTTTCATTTCTTAAAGTGAACAAAAGAACATTAAGGAAGCTCAAGATGGCAACAATTAGACTATTGCTATGTAAGAAGAATTAATTAATTTGAAAGAAATAAGGTTAGTATGTTATTCCTTAACCTAAAAATCTTTCAATTATTAGCAGTAAATGGGTCTTCAAAAAAAAGTTGGATGAGCAAGGTAATGTGACAAGAAATAAAACAAGACTTATGGTTTAAGGCTATAATCATGAGTAAGGTATTTACTTTGATGAAACATTTGCACTCGTTGCATGTTTAGAAGCAATTCATATTTTGTGTACATTTGCATGTATTTAAGAAAATTAAGATTTATAATATGGTTGTTAAAGTGCATTTTTAAATGGGTATTTAAATGAAGAGGTTTATGATGCATAACCACTCAAATTTGAAAATCTAGAATATCCTAATTACATTTTTTAAATTAATAAAAGCTTTATATGATTTAAAATAAGCTTATAAGGCTTGATATGAAAGGTTTTCATGTTTTTTAATAGAACATGGATTTTCAAAAGGTAAAGCCGATAATACTTTGTTTATAAAACATGAAGAAAATAATATCATGCTTGTGAAAATTTATGTGGATGATATTGTATTTGGAGTAACTAACATCTGCATGTGCAAGGAATTTAAAAATTCAATGAAAGAAGAATATGAGATGATTATGATGGAAGAATTAAGCTTTTTTTTGGGATTGCAAATAAATCAAAACAAGGATGAAATTTTTATCAATCAAGTTAAGTATACAATTGAGCTATAGAAAAGTTTAAAATGATGGAAGCCAAAGCTATTAGCACACCTATGAGTCCATCAATCAAACTTCATCTTGATAAGAAAAGTAAAAGTGTAGATTGGAAGCATGCTCTATAGGGTAATGATCAGTTCATTACTCTATTTGATAGCAAGTCAGCCTTACATAGACTTTAGTGTTTGTCTTTATGCTCAATTTCATCCAAATCCTAAAGAATCTCATCTATCAGCAGTCAAACTTATCCTAAGATATTTATTGGGAACTCAAGAAATAAGTTTGTGGTATTTTAAAAATTCAAGTTTTGATCATGTTGATTTTTTAGATGCTGACTATGTAAGTTGTAAAATTGAAAGAAAAAGCATATCTAAAACTTGTCAACTATTGAGGCCAATCACTTATTACTTAGTCTAATAGGAAACAACATTTTGTTGCTTTATCAATTGCTGAAGCAGAATACCTAGTTGTTGGAAGTTGTACAACAAAAATATTATGGATCAAATAATAATTAATTGATTATGGGTTCAATTTCAAAAAGATATTGATTTATTGTGACAACAATAGCATGATAAATTTCATAAAAAATCCAGTGATGCATTTAAGAACAAAACATATTAAGATCAAACATTATTTCATAAGGGATCATATTCAAAGAGGAGATATTGCTTTGAAATTTATTCCAATAGAACACCATTTTGCTGACATCTTCACTAAACCATAGAAATAAGAGCAATTTTGCAAGATAAGAAGAGAATTAGGTGTGGGTATTTTAGAAAAATCATTTTAAAGGTATCCTATTTTCTCTAAATTTATCTTTTTTTTTATCTTGTATTTAATTTCTCTTTTGTTGTTATATATTAAAACAAGATTTCCCATGTTCTATATGTCTTTCTTATTCTAATAGTTATATATGTTGTATAGGCATTTCATATTCTACTTGTGTTTTATGTTCTATATGTATGACGTGCTCTATGTATTTTTTTTGTGATGTATATGCTATTTATGTTAGAGATTTCTGTTATGACAATTCTAGAAGTTATTTTTTTTATTAATATCCTTATTTTATTCCTAAAATTTAGCACACACTTTTAGGTATTAAAAGGGATTTTTTACTTTTGAAAACATCCAATTTCAGCAAAATATTCTTCTCGCTTTTATTTCCCAAAACAAACTTCCCTTTTTAAATTTTAAAAATCACCTTTTCAACTACCTACTTAATGCATCGGACTTTATTAATAGATTTTTTTAAAAAATTTATGTATTTACTCTTTGAATTTCTCAAATTGTTCTCTTTGTCTCCTTCTTACCCTCTCAAAAACCTATAGCAACTAAAATGGCAAGAAGAAAAACCCTTATTAATCTCAAAACCAATAGGTATTCCAAATCAAAATCCATTAAAACCAAAGAAAAATCTATTTCACAAGAACCAAGGAGACATCAATGCTAAAAGTGAAAGAGATTGGGGATTTTCTTATCCCAAAATCATTAGATTGGGAAAAATTAAAAGCAACGAAGACTCAAGTGGCTATTTGGTTTGAACAACTTCAATGGCATGGTATTTTAATGCATGTATCTGAAATTTATCATTTGTTTTGAAGGAATTTTATGCTTCTAGAAAAATACTTGATAAGGAATCTTTTGCGATTAAAATTTGTTAAGATTACAAAATTCTCACCTCGGATACATGACAAATTCTACCTTGATTTCATCTTTTTGAGCCAATAGACCATTATTGGACCTTGTTCCACTGCTATGTACAAGATCAAAGGCTTTGATGGTTTGGGTGGCTAGAGAATCGAAGGATGTGGTAGGTATTCCTTGATAACATTAAAAGCTTTCTAACAGTCATCGTTCCTATAGACATCATGACTCAAGGCAGCTTAGATCAGGGTTACTTGATGATGAAGAAATAACATATTTCTGATAAAGAATAAGGATCACAAAGCTCTGATTAGGATTTTTCACATCTTTCATGAGAATTTTATGATTTTCCAAGTGTTTTTAAAGGTTTTAACAAAAGAGCACTAAAAAACCATAATTTTGGCCTTTAGTGGTGACAAACAGTCGTCTGTCATATGAGGGATGGTCTTCTATGGCCACCTCCCTCTGGTCTATATCAGATTAGAGGCATTTTGGTGAATTTTAAACTTTTGTCTAAGGCATAGCCATCTACGGTTGCATTTCTAGATTTTTCATGTTTTTGGTTTTTAAAAATAGAAGGATAAGTTTTTTCAGGGGATATTTGGCCTGAATTTTAAGGGATTAATCCCTCCATACTTGGAGAGTTAGAGTTGTAATGTCCTCCCTGGGTATAAAATATAAAAAATAGGGTTTTTAGGGGGGAATCATCCTTGGAAAAGGGGAACAAAGTTCTTGGAGAAGGAAAAATCTATTATTTTCTCTCTAGGGTAGCAGTCCTACATCCTTTTGATCAAGCAAAAAACACACACAAAAATTGTTTATTTTCTTGAATATAAAAACCAAGATTGGAGTAGAGATCTAGACTTTAAGGCATACAGAGTCAAAATATCTCCTGAGGGTAATATTTTAGGCTTCCCTCCCCCTTTGTCTCTTTAGATTTACCATGCTCATACATGCTGTTTAATGATGAAATAAATGCATTCTTTGTGTGTTATTTGTTAAGTTTCATATGTTTAAAATTGAATGCCATGTTATTTTAGATCTGTATGCATGATAGGATATTGCTTGAGCATGATTTCCTCTATAATTATATGATTTGAGCTTGAGCTTTTTATGACGTTATTTTAGAATATTAATGCTATTATGCATAGTTGAAGCATGATTTAACTTTAGGATTTAGGCTTGGCATGTTTTAGATCTATTTTGTATATGTTTAGGGTTGGTTGAAGATTTTGGTGAGTTTTGTGTTGATTTTTAGTTTTTGTATCTATCCCTCGAGTGTCAAACGGAAAAAATCATCACAGCTGGTCATCTGTCAATGCGACAGATGAGACATCGCAATGATTTCTTCATGTCCCATCCCTCCTTTGGTTGTGGGCATCCATCACCTTTTTTGTGCCTATTTTAATATATTTTATATCCTTTTGCTACTATTTATTTTATCAATATTTGATGTGTTAATTTGTTTCTTTATGTATTTCTGTATATATTTTGTTTCTGTATACTTTTTAAATTTTGTGATATATTTTTGTATTTTATTTTAATTGATTTTTATTGTACATTTTTCACCACACTAATTTGTCGGCTTTTTGTGGTTTTGTATGAGTAATTGATTCGATGGACTTTTGGAGTATCCTATGAGGTGATCATACATTGGGAGTCATACCCTAAATTTGTTCATTTCCTCTTAGTTTATTTTATTTGCATTTGTTTTGTTTATTTTATTTATTATTTTGTTTAGCTTGATTTTATTCATCTTAGATGTATTTTTTTAATGGATGTATAACTAGTAAAAAAGGGTTTTCTTTGTACACTTAAATGGAAAAGAAGATTAAAATGATTTTTTACTAATTAATTTGGGGATTTCCTTAAAATATAGACCAATGACTAGTTTTCAACCCAAAAATCACATGATGAAAAAAAGAATTTTTTATAAAATGTGCATGAGGGAACTAATGTTCCCAACCAAAATAAATGCCCCAATTTATGAATGACTTTTATCCTTTTTTCTTTGGACGATTTTCCTCTGTAATAATTTATGTAGGATCAATTTCGTTTTATAAGTTTATTTATCATTTTTCTTACTTGATTGGGATATTTTATTTTAATTTTTATTGCAAATGCATCGTGTGAGAGAGGAGAGTGCATTAATGCTTAAAACTCAATTATAAAACAACATGCAACCAAGGTGCCAAGTGATGGAATATGACATGGTATGAACATGGCAATCACGCAGCGGAAAAACAACAAAAAACGATCATACATGCCAAACAATTCCATGACAAGAATCGAAACATGCATTTTTAGGGTTTTTAAAACTTACAACTTTTGATGCATTTTAAAACTTGAGTTTGGTGATGACCAGCAACCGAGATTACTTTATCCACCTTAGATATTAATCACTAATGCCAAGGAACAGCCTTTTACGCCACTCCCTCTATGCTCACACACAGAATTGCACCGACGGCTTAAAATCGAGATTGCTAGCTCTCTTTTAAGTATTGTGTAATGGAAATGTATTGAAGCTACAAAATTGATTTTGCATTTCTCTAAGGTTGCTATTACTACCCAAGATCACAAAAGAATGAGGAACAATCCTTTCTCCTTGTGAAAAATTGGCCAAAACAATTTTGCGAGAGGGAGATGAAGTTCACGCCACACTTAGAGAAAATTAGGGTTAGTCCTTTTCTCTCTCATCCAATATATATATTATTTCATTTTATTAAGTGATAAAACTAAAATCCACTACCTTAAGATAATTAACATTAGCTAAAGATAATTAATTTAAACTTTATCACTTAATTAAAATAAGAAATATTTATTGATAAAAACTCTTTTAATTTATCCAAGATAAAAACAAAAGACATTTAATCAAATAATATCACTTAATTTAGGATAAAAGATAAGACACTTAAATCTAATAAACCACTTAAATAAAAATAATACATGTGCCGAAATTCCTTGGTATTTCCCTAGGAATTTCGGCCACATCAACTTCTATTTAAATGATTTATCTAGATAAAAATATCTTTAGGCTTTAATACTCAATTAATTAAATTTATACAAGACATTTAATTAATTGAAATTAAACCTTGTGGGCTGAATTTCTCTCTCTCAAGGGCCAAGGTCCAATAGCAATCTAATAACCCATTACACACATTAATTTGACTTTAATTAAAAGCCCAAATTAATGCCCAATACTTAATTTAAATATTTTAAGCCTAATGCTTTATGTGCAATCCTATAGGTCCATTTAATGTTGCCAATGAATTAATAAATTAATTCAAAGGCTATATATATATTCTCTAGCAAGATATTATAGCATTCCAAATTAAATGAAAATGCATATGGCATTTAGTGACCTAATGCAATTTTGCATAGTCCCTTACCCATAAATATCAGAATTAATATAAGGCATGGAACTAGTCATCCTTATATATATTAATTCCTTTCTTGATATTACAGTGACACTAAATTCTAAGATAAATAATGATTACTCATTATTTCATCTCGGTATGGCCATACACTTCTTAGTTCACTGATCAAGTGGCTGATGATATTTTTCTCTCTTATCGAGAGGGGTAATCCCTTCACTTCTCTCATGCTCTCTAAAATGAATCAATGCATACCCAAGCATACCCATACTTGTCACTCTGTTACGAGTACGTTAGGTGTATGTCAAAGCACACATTAATTCATAAAGAGTTTCATAAAGATTTTAGGTCTAAGAACTCCGATACAAAACTTGCATATGAGAAACACTTATGACTTGTACCATGTAGTGTTCTCATGAGCGGATCAAATCCAGATACCATGTTCTAAACATGTATCTATGATCTCTGATTGACACTCTTGTCCTTATGATCCGTAAGACAGAACTCAGCTTATTAGAGAGAGCATACTAGTCTTAATTCATATGTTATTCCCATAACAATGATAGACTAGGGATATTTAGAATGAAGTCTCATTTGTTTCAAGGTCTTACAACCATGTGCCTCACACATGATAGCTTAAACTGAAACAACATTCTTGGATGGTTTTATCAATTGATATGCACAGGAATACAATAGATAAAACAATTGCCTCATTTTATTAATTAAAGTGTTTATTACAATGCATTGGGGCTAGGGCTTACACTAACAATCTCCCATTAGCACTAGTCCCAATTGGGCATAGCCCTAAGACCGAACGCTCTCAAATGAGCTTCGTGCAGATTTGGACGCAACTGTTTCGTCAAAGGATCTGCTACATTGTCTTCACTTGCTATCTTGCTAACCTTGACGTCCCCACGATCAATGATTTCTCTGATCAGGTGGTACCTCCTGAGTATGTGTTTGGATTTCTGGTTTGACCGGGGCTCCTTTGCCTGTGCAATGGCCCCATTATTGTCACAAAAAATTTCTAATGGATCTAGGATGCTTGGGACCACTCCTAATCCAGAAATGAAATTTTTAATCCAAACAGCCTCTTTTGCAGCCTCACTCGCTGCAATATACTCAGATTCTGTAGTTGAGTCGGCAACGGTCTCTTGCTTTGAGCTTCTCCAGCTGACAGCACCACCGTTCAAAACAAAAATGAATCTAGATTGCGATCTAGAATCCTGAGTGCTGGTCTGAAAAGCAGCATCGGCATAACCTTGTATGACGAGCTCTTCTTGACCACCATACACCAAGAAGTGATTCTTCATCCTTCGCAGGTACTTCAGAATCCCCTTTACAGCAGACCAGTGCTTTTCACCAGGGTCTTGCTGAAACCTACTGGTTATACTCAGTGCATGAGCAACATCCAACCTAGTACATAACATAACGTACATGATAGATCCAATAGCAGATGCATATGGGATTCTACTCATGTTGTCCCTTTCCTCTTTGGTTTTAGGGCACTGTTCTTTAGTCAAAGGAACTCCCAAAGCCAAAGGTATGTACCCTTTCTTTGAGTCTCCCATACTAAAATGCTTTAGTACTTTGTCTATGTACTTTTCTTGACTTAATCCCAAGAGCCGATTCGATCTATCTCTATAGATTCGAATACCAAGTATTGTCTCGGCTTCACCTAAGTCTTTCATTGAGAAACATTTTCCCAACCATTGCTTAACCTTTTGCAATGTTGGAATGTCATTCCCAATGAGAAGGATGTCTTCCACATATAGGACTAGAAATACTACTATGCTCCCACTAACCTTATTGTACACACAAGGCTCTTCTTCGTTCTTGATGAAGTCAAATTCTTTGACTGCCTCATCAAAACGAAGATTCCAACTTTGGGATGCTTGCTTTAATCCATAAATGGATTTTTGAAGCTTGCAAATCTTCTTAGGATGCTTGGGATTGACAAAACCTTCAGGCTGTGTCATATACACATCCTCAAGTAAATTTTCGTTGAGGAAAGCAGTTTTGACATCCATTTGCCATATCTCATAATCATGATATGCAGCTATGGCAAGCAAGATCTTAATGGACTTGAGCATGACTACAGGCGAAAAGGTCTGGTCATAATCTACACCATGAGTTTGTCGAAAACCTTTTGCTACTAGTCTACCTTTGTAGGTCTTATTAGCTTTGAGTTTGAATAGCCACTTGCATTCAATTACCTTAGCACCTTCCGGTGGATCAACCAAGGTCCAAACTTGGTTATCGTACATTGATTGCATCTCGGATTTCATGGCTTCAAGCCAATTTTTCGAGTCTAGGCTCTCAATAGCTTCTCGGTAGGTAGTAGGATCCTCACGATCTACTAACTCAATAGTGTCACTGTCAGTGATTAGAAATCCATATCTCTCAATCTCCTGACGTACCCTACCGGACCTTCTAGGTTCTTGTGTAATGGGTTCTTGTTCCATAACTGGTTGTGAACTTGATCCCATTTCCATCTCATCCTCTATAGGAGTTTGTGGTGCTTGAATTTCTCCAAGATCTACTTTACTCCCACTGTCTTTCTTGAGAAGGAACTCCTTTTCCAAGAAAACAGCCTTGCGAGCAACAAATACTTTGTTCTCGGCTTGTGAGTAAAAGTAGTATCCCTTTGTTTCTTTAGGATAACCCACAAACAAGCAGACACTAGATTTGAACTCTAGTTTGTCAGATGTTAATTTCTTAACATGTGCTTCACAGCCCCAAATCCTGAGAAAAGACATATTGGGTTCTTTCCCAGTCCATACCTCGTATAGTGTCTTCTCAATTGCTTTAGTTGGAGTACGGTTCAATAGAAACACAATAGTTTCTAATGCATAACCCCAAAAAGAGATAGGAAGATTAGCTTGACTCATCATAGATCGAACCATGTCCAACAGAGTTCGATTTCTCCTTTCGGACACACCATTCCATTGAGGTGTTCCAGGAGGAGTGAGTGTGAAATAATACCAAACTCCTTTATATGACTGTCAAACTCTTGGCTTAAGTATTCACCGCCTTGATCTTATCAAATGGCTTTTATACTTTTGCCAAGTTGGTTTTCTACTTCGTTCTTAAACTCTTTGAATTTCTCAAAAGTTTCAGACTTGTACTTCATTAGATAGACATAGCCATATCTACTGAAGTCATCTGTGAATGTCACGAAGTAGCTAAAACCACCTCTAGCTTGTGTACTTAAAGGTCCACATACATTGGTATGTATTAGTTCCAATAAGCCATTAGTCCTCTCACCTTTCTTATTAAATGGACTCTTTGTCATTTTTCCATGCAAACATGGCTCGCATGTTTCATAAGACTTTAAGTCGAATGACCCAAGCACTCCAGTTTTCTAGAGTCTTGAAATGCATTTTTCATTTGCATGTCCTAAACGACAATGCCAAAAGTAAGTAGGATTCAATTCGTTTGACTTAACCCTCTTCATATTAATGTTGTATATGGACTCTTTGTTTTGTAGATCAAGGATATAAAGGCCATTTTGCAACATGGCATTGCCATAAGAAATGCCTTGGCGACGAATATGAGCATTGCCATTTTTAATAACAAAATCAAATTCATCATTATCCAAACATGAAACTGAAATAATGTTTCTGCTCATAGCAGGCACATAATAACAATTATTCAAAACAATACAAAGTTCGAAAGGTAAAGTGAGGTGATAGTCGCCTATCTCCATAGCAGCAACTTGTGCTCCATTCCCCACACGGAGGTCCACTTCATTCTTCTCAAGTAACCACCTATTTCTTATCCCCTGCACATTTGAACAAATGTGAGAACTACAACCGGTATCCAATACCCAAGTGGTAGAAATAGAAAGGTTAATTTCAACAACAAAAATACCAGAACTGGACACCTTGGCTCCATTCTTCTTTTGTTCTTCCTTGAAGAGAGTGCAATTCTTCCTCTAATGCCCTATCTTATTGCAATGGAAGCAAGTGCTCTCACTCTCTTTGAGTTTCTGTGCCTTGGGTTTGGATTGGGCCTGAGGTGCACTCCCACTTAACTTAAACCGAGCCAAGTCATTCTTGGGTTTTGCCTTTCCCTTTCCCTTTCCCTTAGCGGGTCCCTTCTTAATGCCCCCTTGAACCATCAATACGGGATTAGTCTTTCGAATGTTCTCGCCAGCATTCTTAAGCATCCCATGAAGCTCAGTGACTGACTTGTTCATTGCATGCATGTTATAATTCATCACGAATGGATCATAATCATCAGTCAATGAACCTAAGATCAAGTCAGTGGCCAATTCCTTTGGCATTAGTACCTCAAGCTTCTCAAGAGTATCAAGATACCCTTTCATCTTGAGTACACGGGTACTAACAGGAGTACCCACAGCCATCTTACAAGAAATTAAGGCCTTTGTTGTCACGAACCTCTCGTGACAAGCTTTCTCTTGGAACATCTCCTTGAGGTGCACCATGATCGCATAAGCCTCTTGGTCTATAAATTGCTTTTGTAAGTCAGGCACCATAGTGGCCAGCATCAGACAGGTCACATCATTGGAGTCGCTCTTCTTGGTCTCAAAAGTTTCCATTTGAACCGTAGAGGCATTCTGTCAGGTTCTTCGGGCAAGGTTGCATCCAAAACATACGACTTTTTCTCTTGCTTAAGAACTATTCTTAAGTTTCGAGACCAGTCTATGAAATTGGAGCCATTCAATTTGTCCTTTTCAAGGACCGATCACAATGAGAAATTGTTGTTTGAAGATGCCATTTTCAATCTACAATAAAATTTAGCAAGATTAAATGAGGTCTTATTTATGATCCCACAAACCAAATTAATATCCCTTTAAATAATTCGCGTTAGTGATTTAATGTGGGCCAAGATCCACTTTTCACAATAACTTATTAGTCAAGCTGAGCTTGTACACCTAATAAGTTAAGTTACTTAGGTAGGAAAACTCCAATCATGTCTCGTACATGACTCTTGGATCAAAAGGGCCCAACATCTTAAGATGTTATAGCACAACCCATTTATTAGTTGCCTAGGTCCGGGCATCCCTTTCCATGTTAAGTCCAACCTACATTCACAACCCATACCTCACAAAGATAATCGGGTGCATCTAGGACTCCTAGTCTACGTGACCGATGATCGATGCCTTGACATGTTTCGAATTAGGAAGGTAACTTTGTGACTTACTATTTTTAGGGATTCATTTTATTACGGCTTACATGGCATACGTTTTTTCATCCATACATAGCATGCATATATATAATTGCATAAAGTAAAGCGTGACAAACATGGGCCCAAAAACCTACAACTAAGATTCTATACTATTACATAATAAACTTCGAGTTGGGCTTCTCCTCTCCGATGGGCTTCGTCTTGATTTACAAAGTCTTCAAATAAATTCTATTCTAAGAAATAAATGAAACTTTTACAATAAAATATAATGGCACGTAGGCCATATTTAATTACAAAAACCCAGGGCCCATGAATGCACCATGCATATCCATTCATCACACCAAACAAGCAAATAAATATGCATAGCATTCATGGATCAAACAAAGTCCAATTTTAATTAATTTAGCCAAGCCCATTAATGGAAATTGTGTACTTGAACCTTTAAGAGATGACCCCGTGATGGGCCTAGGCCAAAGCCCAATGGACTAAATCCTCTTATTGAATAAGCTCTCTTAAAAGCCCAAAACACAAACTAGTTAGATTTGTGCCATAAATCAACTCTAGTATAATTTCCAATTTTGCCATTTTTAATTTTATGTCATACAGCCCATAAACATTAAAAATACATATAATATGTGCTAACATGAATTAAAAAAATAAAATCATGAAGAACACATATATAGTACACGGCATTCATGCAAAAACAAACAAACAACAAAAACTAGTTGTTTAATGCTTATGTAATGCCATAAAATGCACAAACATTTAAATCAATTTTATGAGTCATTTAATAATCTAAATAATTCCATAAATATTGATTTAATATTCTGTACCATTTTAATCTAAATGTGTTTTTACCATTTTAATCAAAATAAAACAAACAATGTTGATTAAACATGTAACAAACACAAACTATTCATAGTTTTAAGTAATTTTTAAAATTAATCAATTAAATTGTCATGGACCATAATTAAATCCAAATTTAAAAAATGTTCAGACCTGATATTTAATCTTTAAAAATCACTTACAAATATTATAAAAACATTTTTAGATTTAATATTTAAAACTAGTTGTTAAACTTACAATTAACATGCCAAAATGCATCTAGTTTTAATATTAACATGTATCATCAGGTATTAGCAATTAAATCTGACCATTAATAGCTCCTAGAACATCTTAGGACAGTATATTAACATGTCATATTAATTATAATACCTATCTAATCAATTAAAATCATTTTTACACCAAAACAATGCAAAAAACTCAAAACAGAAAATTTCAGATTTGCATGTTTTCATAATGACGATTTTAATTAATTTTTTCATGCATCTAAAGCACTAAAATAAGCATGTTTAGGCTCTGATACCACTGATGGAATATGACATGGTATGAACATGGGAATCACACAGCGGAAAAACAACAAAAAACGATCATACATGCCAAACAATTCCATGACATGAATCGAAACATGCAATTTTAGGGTTTTTAAAACTTACAACTTTGGATGCCTTTTAAAACTTGAGTTTGGTGATGACCAGCAACCGAGATGACTTTATCCACCTTAGATATTAATCACCAATGCCAAGGAACAGCCTTTTACGCCACTCCCTCTATTCTCACACACACAATTGCACCGACGGCTTAAAATCGAGATTGCTAGCTCTCTTTTAAGTATTGTGTAATGGAAATGTATTGAAGCTACAAAATTGATTTTTCACTTCTCTAAGGTTGCTATTACTACCCAAGATCACAAAAGAATGAGGAACAATCCTTTCTCCTTGTGAAAAATTGGCCAAAACAATTTTGTGAGAGGAAGATGAAGTTCATGCCACACTTAGAGAAAATTAAGGTTAGTCCTTTTCTCTCTCATCCAATATATATATTATTTCATTTTATTAAGTGATAAAACTAAAATCCACTACCTTAAGATAATTAACATTAGCTAAAGATAATTAATTATAGACTTTATCACTTAATTAAAATAAGAAATATTTATTGATAAAAACTCTTTTAATTTATCCAAGATAAAAAAAAAGACATTTAATCAAATAATATCACTTAATTTAGGATAAAAGATAAGACACTTAAATCTAATAAACCACTTAAAAAAAAATAATACATGTGCCGAAATTCCTTGGTATTTCCTTAGGAATTTTGGCCACATCAACTTCTATTTAAATGATTTATCTAGATAAAAATATCTTTAGGCTTTAATACTCAATTAATTAAATTTATACAAGACATTTAATTAATTAAAATTAAACATGTGGGCTGAATTTCTTTCTCTCATGGGCGAAGGTCCAATAGCAATCTAATAACCCATTACACACATTAATTTGACTTTAATTAAAAGCCCAAATTAATGCCTAATACTTAATTTAAATATTTTAAGCCTAATACTTTATGTGCGATCCTATAGGTTCATTTAATGTTGGCAATGAATTAATAAATTAATTCAAATGCTATATATATTCTCTAGCAAGATATTATAACATTCCAAATTAAATGAAAATGCATATGGCATTTAGTGACCTAATGCAATTTTGCATAGTCCCTTACCCATAAATATCAGAATTAATATAAGGCATGGAACTAGTCATCCTTATATATATTAATTCCTTTCTTGATATTACAGTGACACTAAACTCTCAGATAAATAATGATTACTCATTATTTCATCTCGGTATGGCCATACACTTCTTAGTTCACTGATCAAGTGGCTGATGATATTTTTCTCTCTTATCGAGTGGGGTAATCCCTTCACTTCTCTCATGCTTTCTAACATGAATCAATGCATACCCAAGCATACCTGTACTTGTCACTCTGTTATGAGCACGTTAGGTGTATGTCAAAGCACACATTAATTCATAAAGAGTTTCATAAAGATTTTAGGTCTAAGAACTCAGATACAAAACTTACATATGAGAAACACTTATGATTTGTACCATGTAGTGTTCTCATGAGCGGATCGAATCCAGATACCATGTTCTAAACATGTATCTATGATCTCTGATTGACACTCTTGTCCTTATGATCCGTAAGATAGAACTCAACTTGTCAGAGAGAGCATACTAGTGTTAATTCATATGTTATTCCCATAACAATGACTGACTAGGGATATTTAGAATGAAGTCTCATTTGTTTCAAGGTCTTACAACCATGTGCCTCACACATGATAACTTAAACTAAAACAACATTCTTGGATGGTTTTATCAATTGATATGCACAGGAATACAATAAATAAAACAATTGGCTTATTTTATTAATTAAAGTGTTTTATTACATTGCATTGGGGCTAGGGCTTACTCTAACACCAAGTAAGAGTGATGTCCCGAGTACCAATCTTTGTTAGGGTCAAGATTTATTTCCCAAAATTCTGTTGAGTGGCGACTTTATGACACCTACCTCTTTGAGCCTATTAGTAGATGCCTTCATAGGTTTACTTCCTAGAATAATTTGGGCTTGATCCCCTTTCTTGTAAAGTAGCCAATTTATGAGTTGCAATATTGGATTTTTCTTATTAATTCTATCTATTTTCGAAATTGCATACATCTTAAAGCCTTAGAAATAAGTTTAGTGTCCCTTTATAGCTTCAGTGCTATCTTGAGGCATGCTTTACATTCACTCAATATGGAGAGGTGTCAAAGTGACCCACTAGCCTAATTCTATTACCCTATGGTATATGAAATGGTGTCCCATTAGTCGTTATACTCATGATGAGCTAAACCCATTGGTAGGGACGATGCTTGGGTAGCCCTAAAGTTTCATCACCCTTGACTCAAGCCCATGTAATGATAATAGAAATTTTCCTTAGGTTGTATAACTATAATAATCTTTGCCTGTTGTGTGTACCTTTATGTATTTACCAAACTCAAATAAGTTAAAAGGATACCAATCAAAGGCTACCATGCCCCGATAGAGCCAACCTGACTTGTATGAGTTTATTAAAATTCATAACGGTTAAAATCCATACGCTTGTGCTTTCAATAAAGAGAGGTTATGTTGTCGATTTTTTATCGTGCATCGAACATATCCATTGGGTACCCTACTGACCCATGGGCTAAGCCCACCTAAGAAGGATACTGCACTACCTACTATGCGGGAGTAATAAAGTTGGAAGGTTATTGTTGTGCTTGTGTTTGATTATGATTGATGCCTAACAAAAACATTCATTGAATTTATGCATGACATATATACCGTGCTTATGCATCATTCATAATGCATCACTCATAACATTTGATTCTCATAGCCATTATAGATTCATCTAGGTGGTCCAAAAGGTCAGACAAGCACCTTATTCGGAGATTGACATTCGAGTTGCCAAGGTTATGCTTAAGTTCAGGGTTAGGTTCTGAAGTTAGTTTAGAGTTGAGTCTAAACGGTTAAGAAAAAAGGTCAAAAATGGATAATGAGCAGTTGAATGAGATCAGGAGAGTTACCGATGGGGCAATGAGATTTCCATCTTTAAAGGAAATCTTGGCTACTTCTATTTCAGGGCCTTTGATGGTAAGGGATGAATTAGATCAATGACTAGATAGATGACTTTAGGAGTTTACAGAAAGGATGATGGCTATGTTTGGCAAATTGGTGGCTTCCATAGCACCAAACGCTAGAACTCGACTTGTAGCACCTATTCATGAGACAGCAGAGTTAATGCACATTGTGGACACTATCGGTATAAATGCTACTATTTCTCATGATCGTCTAAAGAGGGAAAGGAGATATAACCTTGAGAATGATTACATTAAAGAGGAGGATGAATATTATGCTCCCCTAGTGATGAATATGAGGAGTAAAGGTCCTAATGTTGAGGACATGATATTTAAGAAAATGGAAGAGAAGGTTTAAGCCACGTCTAGGCTATTATCTGCTAGTAAGGGAATAAAACCCAAGTATAGGGATTTGGATATTGATGAGCCACTGCTTTAAAGGTTTAAGATGCCTAATTTGCTAAGGTTTGATAGTACCTCAGATCCTTTTGCACATCTGAAATAGTACACCCTGATTATGAGAGGCACCACTTTGACTAGGAAGTAAAATGGGTATATTTTTATTTAAGTTTAACTGGGCCTGTAATAAATTGGTATAATAAATTGGACAAGCACACTAAAGAAGACTGAGATTTGCTAACTAAGGAGTTCCTTAAATAGTATGACTACAGTATAGGATGTAGGTCATCTTGAAAGACCTTGAACTAATCTAATAGAAACATGATGAGTCTTTTTATAAATATCTCACTAGGTAGAGGAATCAAGTAATGGAGATAAAGATGAAGCATGACATAGTTGACCAGATTAGGCTTTTCATTCAAAATGCAAGTCCTTACTTAAGGGATAATCTAAAGATTTAGGGTTTGAAGGATTGAGAGTCTTTAAAAGATATAACAATAGAGCCTGAAGGTGAGTATTTAGCCAAAAAGGCAGGCAATGAGGGTGCAAGGAGGAACTTTGGCAACATTAAGGCAAATGGGAATAACAGTGGGTCAAATAGAACTGGAAGGACAACTAAAGTGTCTACAACAAAAGCTAATTAGAGGCATTATTCCAACCTCGATAAGTTATTATCTTAGGTGTTGGATAGGTTGAGAAAATAAGGGAAGCTTTAACCATTACCATCTAGACCTATAAAGAGTCAAAGATAGCCCTACCATAGGGAAGATTAGTATTGTGCTTACAACTAGCATACTGGGCACCTTACTAATTATTGTTGTACCCTTAAAATAGAATTCAGGATCTAATAGATAGCAAATAGATTTTAGATCCTGAAAAGAGAGATAAGAAGAAGAAAGGAGGTTACAATGGTTTACCACCTTTAGTGTTTATGATTGGGTCTAATTTGCTTGAATTGTATGTCATGAAATACTTGTATGGGAATGAGTATATGGTCGTTACTCATTCCACCCCTAAAGTAACAAAGCCATGTGAAGAAAATTGACCAGTTTTAAGGATTGATTATTGGAATTCCTCTACAGAGAGTGAGGACGAAGGGACTATGGTGCCTATTGATATCTAAAGTTCAGCCAGTGAAAGTGAAGGGGAAGTAGAAGTGAAGAAGGTAAAGGTGGTCATTAGGAGTGGAATAGTGGCTTCAAAAGTTGAGAGGCAACCAGCTCCTATTGTAGTGCCTATAGAGAAAAAGGTTGAATAGAATCAGATAATCAAGCAACTTAAGAAAACACAAGCCCAGTTTTCAATTTGGGATTTATTAAGGCAATCTTCATCACATCATCAAAAGTTAGTAAAAGCTTTGAGTGATTCTACTATTGCCACTACCATTTCACCCTCTGAGCTACTGAATTTAGTCAAGGGAGGAATGAGAAAGAATGTTGTTTATTCAAATGTTGACCTTCCTACTGAAGGTAGAATCATAATTGCCCTCTATATATCAAGGCTTAGTTGAATGGTAAGCACACAACGTGTGTGATGGTGGATGATGGGTCTTCTATCAATGTTTTCCCTTTGGTGGCAATTTTTGCTTTTGGATTAAATGAGAACATGCCGAACAAGTATGACATGACCCTTTTTGCCTATGATAACTCAAATAGGCAAGCTGCGAGGACCTTCAAGGCTATAGTGAACATAAGCACTATTAAAATTGAGGCTGAATTCATGGTGTTGCTAATTTTTGCCAACTTCTTTATGCTCTTGGGAAGACCGTTGTTCCATAAGTTGGGTAAGGTGTCTTCCATGTTACATCAAATGATCAAAATACCTCATGATGGCCAAGTTGTAATCATTAAAGCTACAAGGGAGAATCAGGTTTCTGTGCTAGAGATAGCTAAGCAATCTTTCAGTGGGTTTCATGTGTCTATCATTAGTGATGAGTAAAGCAAAGGTAGTTTTGTTGATAGCCCACAAGTGATCAATATGCTAAAAAAGATAAACTTTCTACTTAGGGCTGGTCTAGGCAAAAATTCTTAGGGGCCTCAAACTGCCATCACCACCAAGGGTCAAAAGGATGAGAAGGGGTTAGGTTTCACTGGTTTTGATTAAAAGAATAAAAAGAAGGAAGCAGTGAAAGAGATTCCCCATATTTCTCAGAGCTTTATGCAAGCTTCAGGTATCTTCCTTTACTATTAAGAGAATGAGCCTTAGCTGATAGGGAATGAGATAGTGCCGAGTTTTGAACTATTTAATGATGTCTACGACTCGAAATAAAGAGTTAACAAGCTAGTTGAGGGTTTTTGTGATAAGGAGATCCTTCTACATCACTTGGCTTGGGACAAAGAGATGCCTGAGGAGGTCATAATAGAGAAGCTACTTGCTGTTCATTTGAAAGTCAAAGAAAAGATGGAAGCTGAAGATCCACCCAAGGCTGATTCAGAGGTTGGAGAGACATCAAATACCGTCAAGAATGAAAAAGATACTTTCATTGATATTGTTTATGTTCCTAAACTTTTTGATGAGAACAATGATTGCTCTTTTGATTATATTAATAAGATGAACAATTTTGCTTACTTATGTGATGTTTCCTCTTATTTCAATATGCATAATCATGATTATAAATCATTTATATTTGATATTAACTTAGCATACACATTTTTATTTAGTCTTGAAATAAAAAAAATCCAAAAGAAATTTTATTAGCATTAGATATAACTATTGAAAAGAGAAAAATTTGAGAGAATACTGAAAAAATATAAAAAAGTTCTTTTCCTAGACCTATAAAGATATGCCAAGAATAGATTGAGAAATTGCCAAACATGCCATCCCAACTTATCTATGGTACAAATTGGTTAAGCAAAAGCTTAGGAGAATTAGGCCAAAATGGGTTGAAAAGATCAAGGAAGAGATCAGAAAGCAAATAGATGCCAAATTTCTAGTGGAGTTCCAATACCCTACCTGGTTGGCAAATGTGGTTCCCATGGAAAAAAAAGATAGAAAAGTTAGGGTCTATATGGATTACAAGGATTTAAATAAAGCTTTCCCTAAGGATAATTTCCCTTTACCTCACATAGATGAATTAATTGACAACCATCCTCTTATTTACCTAGTGGGTAATCCAAGATTATAGAGTGGGATGGCCAACCCTAGAGGCAAATACCATGAAAAAATAATGAGTTAATTTATATTGATACACATATTATATTAGGGTCATAATGTGACATAAAGTGAACAAAATATTTAACTAATGGGTAATCCAAGATTATAGAGTGGGATGGCCAACCTTGGAAGCAAATACCATAACAAAATAATTAGTTAATTTAGATTGATGCACATATTAGATATAGTTGGGGAGTTGGCCACTCCAAGTGGCCCCTCAACTCACATTAGGTTCATAGTTGAGGAGTTGATCACTCTAAGTGATCCCTCACCACACATTAGACTTATAATTGAGGAGCTTATCACCCTAAGTGATCCTTCAACATATATTTGATTTACAATTAAGGATTTAATCACCCCTAGTGATCCCTCATTATATTCTAAAGTAGTTAGGTCATGCCATATGGCCTCTTCAGTCCATTACTATCATTGAAATCCTTGCCCTATTCATCGAGTTTGAGGATTTTCACTAAGCACTATTATGGGCAAAATTATAAATATACAAGAAAATAGGGATTAAATGGTAAATTATACATAAAAGATGTCATACATGTGATTATATAACAAATAAAGTGAAAAATATGATGAATAGATTACCAAAGGCTAAAAATTTAATTATGTGAGAAATCATGTGCAGATGTATGATCATGAGATGCAGCATTGACAACCACATTAGGAATCCTCTCCACCTTATTTCTCCCACACACATAGTCAAAAGTCTTCTTCCTATGTGGGCTTAACCCATAGGTCAACAAGGGACCCTAATAGACATGAATGGTGTGCGACAAAAATTCGACAGCATAATGCCTATTAAAAAAAAACACACAAAAAGGTTTTAGATAATATGTATTCGGGCGACCCAAGCAAATCAAAATGGGCTTGTTGGGGCATGGTAGCCTTTTATAAGTAGACATTTGGACTTCTTCAGGCATGCTTAATACATAAAAACCCATATCACAAGTAATGCAAGATTATTACAGACATCCTAGTAGAGATATCTATGCTATTACATGGGTTTTTGTCCAAGTACTCGATTACAAGGCTACCCAAGCATGGTCTCTTCTAATAGATCTAGCCACAAGTAAAACGACAAATCAGGTCACCATTTGATATTGCCTAGAGGTACTAGACTTAGACTGTTGATTATCCCTGACACTACCCTTGGTTAAGTGAATGACAAAAGAGTGCTTTGGAAATGCATCGGGGTTAGAAAACTGGGACACTTAATTTATTCTAAATCTCTAGCATGATTCTAATGTAATTTTCAAAAAGAAATAAAATTTCTTAACTAAAAGCCTTTTTATGTCACATAAATCATAAGTAATTTTAGAGTAAAGTATCAAAATCCCCAGTGGAGTTGCATTATGATGAGCATCAAAATCCTATTTAAAGCACCCCTTGGAACCAAGGGATCTCTAGATGGATTGAGGAAACCTTTTGCCATTTTGTTTTCATCAGGCAATAAAGTCAAGACTTGTCTTCGTTCCCCTAACTAAACTTTAGGTCACAAATTGCCTCACCTTTATCTTGGTAACTCTGTCCCACTTTTAGGTTTCGGATAGGTTAAGGTTTCCTTTCCTAAGCTGATTGGTCACTTCGCGATAGTCAAGAGACTAAACTTTATTGTCCAAATTTTAAGCCTCAAAGGGGCATGAGATAGCGTCTCAGGGGTGTTTTAATCCCATCATTGGTGATCAACCAACGAAAGGCATCTGTTAGGCACCAAAAGGTTGATATAAGGAGTTGCTACCTAATAAAACATTAGGAAAAGGTGTTCTGACCTCATGAGGCCAAAACCCAGAGAGTTTAAAAGTTCTCTCTTATTTATATCTTTGATAGACATGACATAAGGGCCTTCAGATTAATTATGTTATCTCCTTTCTTACATGCAAGATTAAGGCAAATAAATAAATTAAAGGTGCACCCAAGCACGTAGGGATGCAGTAAATCATGGCATAGGTTAAAGCATTAAAATAGGCATCCATAAATAGGCAATTCATTATGACCTTTTTTATGATGACAATGGTCCTCACATGTGAATTTTGAAGAAGCATTTCGTTGTGAGATTCAAAGATAGGGACTTGCTAGTCCAAGTTTTATTAAGAAATGCCCCATATTATTTAATTATGTACAAAATCTTTGACTTTATTAGAAGCGAATTTTTCAAATGTGAGTTTTCTGGGCAAAAAAAAGTACTTTGGTCCAATTGTATTAACAAAAGGTCTCAATTCATTAATATACATATTTTCATGGCATTTTCCTCCTATGATCAAAAAGCCTTTTTGTAATAAAAGAAAGGGAATGAAAACTTACTTGTAGCGTTTTCCCAACTGCGCTTACAAAAAAGATGATCCACAACAATAACACAACAATAGTAGCAGCAGCAACAACAACAATAATAACAACAATAATAATGATGATGATGATGATGATCATACCGATAATAATAACAAGTACCAAAAAGGAAAATGAAACAAATAGAGAACGAAAAAAAGAAAGAAATCTTGAACATACATCGAGGAATGCACTAATGTGCATTGAGTGATGTACAAACCATTTATTTTAAAAGAGAAGGAAAATACAATTTTGGCTATACGACACATAATGCACGTGTGTGCTTCATATGATGCACGACCATACTTATTGATAAGGGTGTAGTTTTTCTTCTTCTTTTGAAATAATGTCTTTATCGGCAAGCAGATCTGAAAGGGGGAAAAATGATTGCAAAACATAGAGAAACAATTATTAAATCAAATATTCCAATTAAGCCGACTTCAAAACAAATTAAAAGTAGTTTTAATACGACAACTTAGTAATTTCTACCATATAGCATGATACCCTCAAAAAGGGTTTCATAACTTGGATCTAAGTGAAAATAAATATACAATGAAAATGCAACGAATAAATCAATGATTAAAGTTTATGGAATTTAAGACAAAAAATACATAACTTGAAATTGTTAGAAAACTGAATTGAGGAGAAGAGACTTTTTATATTACCTTCAGTGTACTTACTCAATTAGATCATTAAATGTCAAATTCTTGGATCTTTTCTGCATTGAAATAGTCAGAAAATGAGCTTAAGAACTAGGAAATAACTTAAAAAAACCTTTTTGGAGTTTGCAAACTTTTATTTTTATGCTTGGTTAATCTTTGTAGAAGAAAACTTTCAATCTCACTTTTTTTAAACCATTAGCCAACTTGTAAGGACTCAAATTAAGCCTTAGTAGAATTCAAGGACATAATCCCAATTATTAATGTTTAATCAAGCTTAATTAGATGAATTATTATAAGCTTATATATTGAAGGATAAACTAGTTGTTTATTTATGTGTGTAATTGAAATAATATTTTATTTCAAGGATCAATTGGGATATAAGTGTTATTAAGTTCGATAATTGTGATAAATGTGTAAGATATATGGTATGAATTTTATAAGGTCATAATTAAATTATTATTGTTGGTTTAATAACATTCAAGGGTGTAATTGAAGTTCAAAGTATTAGTTTAAGGGTTAACTTGTAAATTCAGCATCTTAAAGGTCAAAGGTGAATAAATGAATATTTGAGAGGTTAATTTAAGAGAAAGAATAAGTGATTAGGTTGATTTATAACATGCAAAAAGATGTGGGTTGATTAAAGGACATGCATTTTGTTGAAGGATCAAAGAGGGAATTTTCCTAGCTATTATATAAAGTCTTTTGCTAGTGGAATGAAAGGAAAACTCTTTGAAATGGTGGTGAACGAAATCTTAGAGAGAGTTACAGCAACTTCATTTTCTTCTTCTTATTTCTTAAAGCTATAGATGAATTCTCAAGGTCTTGTTGAAGAGGAATTGTTGCATGTTGTTCAATCTAGATCATTAGTATAACTATAAGGTAATATCCTAACTTGTTAGTTCATCTCTTCATCTTCATCTCTTTCTTAATTTGATTGATGATGGATGATTGTTGTTGTATGTATGAAATGATGTAAAGGAGAGAGAGAAGGTGGAAGAAGCAAGGAAAAGGGCTTGCAAGGGGTTTAATACAAAGGAATTTTCAGCTAAGGTATGGGAATGTAGGTTGTTCATATTGCATGTGGAATTGGTTGCTGAATTTGGATGTAATTTACAGAAATTGAAGTTACGTTTTTTCTGGTTTTTGCTGGGTTTTCGGGTTGATTTTGGAAGAACGGATTTCATCAGTTGTGATAGTCAGTGCCGAGTCGTGAAGCACTTCACGAGTCGTGAACTTTCGTCCGACTCGTGAAGCTCTTCACGTGTCGTGAAATTCTGCCCTTTTTCACCACTCGTGAGCCCCTTCACGAGTAGTGAAATGCTGCCTTTTTTCTCTACTCGTGAGCCCCTTCATGAGTAGTGAAATGCTGCCTTTTTTCTCTACTCGTGAGCCCCTTCACGAGTCGTGAAATGTTGCCCTTTTACTTCACTCGTGAGCCTCTTCACGAGTAGAACGTTTCTTCACGACTGATTGACCTATCTGGATTGTTTTACTCATAAGTTGAGCTACAGAACAGCAAATTGAGTGATTCTTTTTGCGTTGGAAACTAGACTTCCATACCTATATTTCATATGAAGAAACCTAAACTTAAATCGGTCTCTAAGTATATGGAATTTAGGGTTGAATTCGGACTAGTTTCCTAAACTGCTCACAGAAACAGAATTTACTATTATGTGCATATTGTTGCTACACTTGATAATATGATTTCTTTAATAAATTGAGAGAGATATTTGTTTATGTGACAGTAAAGTTAATTGGTTAAAGCATGTAATATGGCTATCCATGAAGGATTTATATGAATACATATGCATTCAATTGTGTATATCAATAAAGACTAATGATGAAATATCTAACTTATACATGTAAATAGTTTTGTACATGATGGTCACATGCCAAATTGATATATATATTATACACATGTAACCTTATGACATGAAAGTGCACATTTTGACATGTATTTATGCTATGAAATAAGGATTGCAATAGTATGACCTTGGCATGTGTATAAGCCCTTATGGAAACATGTTGACATTCTGTATAGCACATGATTTTAATGATGATAAAGACATATATATATATTTGGTAAATATGCTCATATGAGTAAGTCTACTATATGCGAGTGTACCCACAGGTACGTATATCTATGATTATGTACATGAGTGTATGAGCATGAATTTGTACTATGAGATAGAAAATGTTTTAGCATGACTGTGAACATGTGAGATGCTTAATGTGATTTGTGGATTATGTGAACATATAAACATATGTCTATAAATATAATATGATCTTACATGATTGGGTTTGACTGTTGAAAGAAGTTTGAGAGTAATGATTCAAAGAAAATGAGTAAAGTGAAACGTATGAATACGTCTTTACTTAATTGAAATGATATGATTAAGCATATGTGTGGTCACATGATAGCATGCTAAAATACAGATCTACAGTGTTATAGACACCATTATAGTAATTTTATTAAAGTATATAATGGTAATGTCATACAAGACTATGTATACAAGTGTATGCATCACAGAAGGAGTATCTTGTCATGTGATTATTATATGAGAAAAGTGTATAATTGTTTATGATTAGTGCATATATGTATATGTACTAAAGAAGATGTATATATATATATTTTACATGATCATGTATGGGTACAAATGGCATTATATAAGTATAATCTTGACATACGAACTAGCCACATAAGTGGATATGATTACAAGAACAGAATAGTATTACCCAACAGTGAAATGTTCACCGGTTTACAGAAAGTTATATATGAACATGAGTATGAGTACATTGTTCATAGTTATACAAAAGTATACATGTGCATATAAGAATATGAATGAATAAATGAAAGATAAAGTAAATAGATCTTATTGCCTGCGTTGAGTCTAGGAAGTGGATAGATAGGCATGCCTATAAGGGTACCATGCAGCTGCAGAAAAACTTGTGCCTTCGGGTACCATCGTTCAACCCCGTTTGGGTTGTAGTCAGCCCCGTTTGGGTGACTAAACAGCTTGTGCCTTCGGGTACCATCGTTAAGCCCCATACCTTCGGGTACCATAGATACACCAAAACTTGTGCCTTCGAGTACCATCGTTCAACCCCGTGTGGGTTGTGGTCACCCCGTTTGGGTGGCTAAACCAATTTGTGCCTTCGGGTACCATCGTTCAACCCCGTTTGGGTTGTAGTCAGCCCCGTTTGGGTGACTAAACAGCTTGTGCCTTCGGGTACCATCGTTTAACCCGTTATCCACCTCTTTAGAATAGTGCAGGCCTTATACCTAAGTTAAGAATAGTTTGATGTTAATTTAAAGCTTTATAAAGCATAACAATTCATAAATTGATTTCAGAATCTAATTTATATGTGAAATTCCGTTACAGCACAAATGGAAATTATGGTATTAAAAGATGTTACAATATACACTTATGCATGATTATCGCATATAGAAACAGTACGTACAGAGTTATATAAATGAACTAGTGCATCACTAATATATAATTATGAACTATATTAGAGATAGTATGTTCTCTAAAGCAAATGAATATAAGAGTTTATGAATGGGTATTCATGTTGGTGATTGCTTTTCAAATTAATACAGTTGAGTTATATGTTTTCCCTATATTTTACTCGTTCTTGCTCTTGATTAAGAAATGATGTATATTGTCTTGTGCATACACATAAAGCATTTACAGATTTACAAGAGATAAAGTTCACATGAAAATGGTATTGGATATAAAAGCAAGCTAGAAATTCTATGTATGCATTGGTACAATAAGTAATTCGAATATATTTCTTGATTGATAAATGATGAACTTTCATAGTACTAATGCCTTGTTTTACTTGCGAATATTTATATGTGAATGTTGATCATAGCTTATATGTGAATGTTGATCATAGCTCATATGTGAATATGTATATGCTTATATTCCTATCTTATATGAAAAAGTGGAAGGAATGACTATGTATAAACAGTGGTAAAATAATCAGGGAATGAATCGCAAGATTAAAGGACAATTATGCTTATATGGTTAATTGTTGAGTATAAGTTATACTTTATAGTTTATAATGTATGCTTGTTGACGACCACTGTGAGTAGTCGTTATCATTTATAGTATTCCCCACTAAGCTTTATAGCTTAGCACGGATTTTTGTTTATCCGTGTAGGTTGGGAGAACATGACTTTCTTCCAGGTCTGTTTTCTGCAGCAGGTTGGCCAACACAAGTCTTAGAAGATTGATATTAGAGTCTTCTTTTTGTCCTTATGATTTGTAGTTGTGGAAACTTTAAATTTTGGAAATTTTGTATTTACTACAGATGCTTTGTATATGTAATATTTGATGTTAGTAAGTTGCACCTGTAAGTGAAGCTTCTAATAGTTAACTTTTGGATATCTGTTTAGTGGATTATCAGATGAAATGTTGATAAGCATGCTTGATTAATATTAATCACAGTGTTATAGCTAAGTACAGGGTAAGGGTGTTACACAACTAACCAACCTTTTTTTATTTCAACGTGCAAAACATTATGAATAAGAGTTTGCATAGGTGTGTAAACCCTATGTATAGGTGTAGGATCCCAAAAAGTTAGCCAATGTGTCAAGTTGGCTTCTAAAAAGTTGGTTTACTTTTCACTTGCAAAGTCTGCAAATCAAGTGCAACTGTTAACTTGCCAAATTAGGTTTAAAAAAGTAGATTCGTTGCCATTCACGGCTATGTAAGTGGTTTGTATGTGTGTGTAACCCAAAAATGGTAGTCAGGTTGGCAATTAGCCTAATAATGTAGATATTCCCTCTTTGCACGGGTGTGCAAGATCAAAAGGTATTGAAAATGACTTTAAATCCCTTAATTGGGAATATTCTTCATTTTCATCCTTTTGCTTCCCTCAATTTCTTGAACTAAGCATAAAAGCACTTCAAAACATTTTTCCTAAAAGGTTTTATAGTACGAAAAAGACCTCAAAATCCTCAATCTGCTATCTTTTAAGGAGCATTCTTCCTCATTAGGTAACTCTAACAAAAGCCTCATCAAGGCCCGATGTCCACAATTACCATCTCTCATATTCTATTGCATTTAGTATCTTATTTAAATTTCCATGTATATTTAATACGCACATATTCGCATACCAACACATGCATAACTATACACAGTTTCAAATAATATTCACACCCATTCTTAAAATCATTTTGTTATGCATGACCCACACTTTCAGTAATTACTAAGGCATAAGCATTTAATCATGTCAACCACATGATATACATTATCCATAATCGTGTCATCCAAATAAATTAAGATATTATACATAAAATTATAAATACAAAGTATATATCTTTATATTTATATAATACACCCATCCACTACATAATTCATCAAGATAGTCAACTAAAGTTTAAATTTTTTTCCTGCAATATCTAGCCACTTTAGGAATTCCATTAAACTAATACTCATGTTCACTCAAAATGCATTATTTTATGGAGGATGAAAAATCCAAACCCATAATTCTAATTAAATTTATAATACATGTTTATGAACACTTGATCATGCATCAATCAAACTGTTTCCATCAAATCTCAAGTTTACATTAACCGCAATATGACCATATTCCTTAAAATTAGGAAAAAGTCAGCTGTAACATAGCTTTACTTTAAAGTAACCAATTTATATAATAAATAAATCAATTATTCTACTTAATTTTACATAACAGACATTAATACACCCAATTTCAAGCACAAAAAATTAAGAAATTTTTCCAAATTTTACACTTTTTATTTAAAGGAATTAAAGAGATAAATCTTAAGAGTTTATGTACTAGCTGGAGTCAAAATTTTGTAACAATTCTAGCTCATTTCTGCCAGTTTAAACCTATCTTGCCAATTGCCTATCACTGGAGCTTCGTCGATGATACATCGCTGCTACCGACATGAAGTACAAAGCACTAGGGATATGCTGTGGGTGGTCACATGCTCAAATGCTGTTTGGTTTGGCCGAAAACCATGCTGAAAAATCTCAGCCTCTACATTGTCAATTTGCTTGCTACCAGCGAGTAATGGCTAAAGAGAGATGTCTTTAGACTCACCTCAATGCCAAGAATGCACCAGTACAAGTCATGTTGCATCCGATGGCGGTGCTGGCCAAAAACATAAATGGAATTATCGAGTTAAGAGGATAAAAAGGATGACATTTTTTTAAAAAGAAAACAACATCAGGGCAGAAGAGGGACGGTTGATGATGGGTGGCCTGTAAGTAAGGTTACAACGAGCAGCTATGAGGGGTCACCAGCATTAAAGAACGATGGTGGCAATCTAGTTCGGCTCTACCTCTTTTTTTTATCTCCCTCTCTCTTTCTCTCATGTTTCTCCTTTTTCTATCTTCCCTTCTTTTTTTTTTTTACTTGCGGCCATTGAAATTTTCTAGAGTAATTGGTTATTTTATTAATATTTTACACACACATATACATATATGTTTACTTAATGACCTATTTGTTGCCATATTATTCAATTAAAAATATTATTTCAAAAGCTTATAATTAATTCTCTAATCCCATAAATAGTACAAGTTTCCATTTTATAATTCAATTATCGAGTTGGGACTAGCTACTAATTATTTCAAATAAACTATGAATTTCGTTAACTCGTCAAAATCTCACTCAAGTTTGCTACCCTAATTTATTTCGAACTTATAACCTTATTAACGAACTCTATCTCAAAATATATTTATTATTTTAAAATTTCAGTTATCAATCTCAAAATTTTGGTGCATTATAAAATTAGTGACCTATTTCTACCCTTGTATCTAGAGTAATTTGTAGTAATTTGGGCATAATTCTTATTATAGAACTCCAATTGATATGAATAAAATTTTCATATAAACTAAACACATAATTAAGAAACTTTCATAGAGAGAGTATGATGCAATTATGTATTTTTCGAAGACAGAATAACAAATATCTCCCCAAGAAATACCTAGGAGTAGTCAATGTTGTTTTGCATGTATCTCCTAATTTACTCATCCAAATTAATTGATTTTAAATCCATTGGAAACTTAAGACATATGGAAACATTTGTGTAGAAGACCATTTTTCCTAAGAATATTATTTTCCTTATTAAAATGCATCACAATTTGATTTGGGATTTTTATCCTAGAATCTAGGCACTCACGGCTGCCAAGTTTACCAAATCTAAATTTTAGCTTAGTGAAGTTTCTTTTTTTGGCCATATAGTATCAACTAAGGGCATTGAAGTAGATCTAAATAAAGTTAAAGCTATTTTGAGAGTGGAAGGCACTCAGGAATGTTACTTGAATTAGAAGTTTCCTTAATATAGCCGGTTATTATAGAAGATTTATAAAAAGAGATTTTCGTCGATTGCATCTTTGCTCACCAAATTACTACAAAAGAATGTTAAATTTGTATGGTTTTACAGGTGCTAAGAAAGCTTTAAGGGGTTTTAAAACATGTTGACAAGAGCACCAATTCTAACACAACCAGAACCGAGGAAGACATTGTGATCTATAGTGATGCTTTTTGAAATAGCTTAGGCTATGTACTTATCTAAGAAAGTAAAGTAGTTGCCTTTGCATCTCAACAACTTAAAATACAAGAAAAAACCACCTAAGCCATCATTTAGAGTTAGTAGCCATTGTTCTTACTTTAAAGATTTGGACACATTGCCTATATGAAGAGAAATTTTATATTGATAGAGATCATAAGAGTCATAAATAGTTGCCCAATATAAAAAAAAATTAAACTGACGACAAAGAAGATGAATAACTGATTAAAGATTATGATTGCATCATTAACTATCATCCAGGTAAAACAATTGTACTAGATGATGCTCTTAGCAAGAAATCCTTGGCAGGTAAAATCTTAACTAATTAAATTAAATTTTTAAGCAAGTATTACGATTACATATGAATAACGATTTAAGATTTTCTAGTATAGATTAAAGAATTACGAGTGCAAGATTACTGGTAGCAAGTGATGGAGCCATTATAGTTGAGTTAAGGCGCAAACCACACTTGTTGCAACAAGTCAAAGAAGCACAAAAGCAATACGAAAAGCAAGTTACAATCCTTAAACAAGTTTAAGAAATGAACGATAATGAATATATGATTATAGAGGATGGCTACTTGTATTACAAAGGTCAGGAATTTGTGTTCCTAATGATAATGAGTTGAAAAATAATATATTAAAGGAAGCCTATTATATTTCAAATGTTATATGCCTAGGAAGCATTAAAATGTACCGAGACTTGAAGAGACATTATTAGTGGTAAAAATGAAGAGAGACATTGCAGATTAAGTTACCAAGTGTCTTACATGTCATAAGTAAAGTGGAATATCAGGTTCCATTAGGTTTAGCTCGAACAATATTAGTACCTGAGTGGAAATAGAATCAAATTATGATGGAATTTTGTGATTAGTTTGCCTCAGATTAAGGAGAAATATGATACTACATGGGCAATCATAAATAGACAGACTAAGTCAGTTCACTTTTTGTCTATCAGGATTGATTACATTTCTAAAGCTAGTAGAATTATATGTCAATGAAATAGTGTAATTACATGGGGTACTATCATCTATTATATCCCATCAAAATCCAAGATTTACTTTAAGAGTTTGGAAGAAGTTACATGAGGCCTTGGGTACTAAGTTGAATTTTAGTACAGCTTTTCATCTCAAATTGATGGACATTTAGAAAAAGTGATCTAGGTAATTTTTAATGGTTGTAAATGAATATATGACATTATAGAATTGTGATAGCTAACATAGTGTAGTGCGCATTAAACACCTATTGTCTGATTTAGTTTTTGAGTACCCGCATTTAGGGTTCGAGATTAGATGAAAGGTTTATTAACTTATGAAGGCTAGTTGCTTCACAATAGATAGGAATTTAACCCAATTCACCAAGCCTCAAACCTTGAAAAGGCATGAGATAACATCTCGGGGTATTCCTATTCCATTGTTGCCAATTAACCTATAAGGGCATCTATTAGGCACCACAAGGCAAATATAAAGGAGTCATAACCTAATAAAATATTAGAAAAAATAGTTCTAACCTTATAAAGACAAAATTAGAGATAATTTGAAACCTCACTCTTATTTATACCCTTGGTTAATGTTATATAAATGGGTTATCTATATTAATTATTTTATCCCTCCTTTTGTATTATCATGCATAAAAGAGGAAAGACACACTCAATTATATCAAAAAGCTATAAAACATGGCATGTTAAAGCAGTGAAAGTATGGCAAAAAATTAAGTCCACCAACTAATAAGCATAAATAAATCGTGTGATTTATTTAGAAAGTCATTTTAATGGGAACATATGTTCCCGTATGAAGCTATTATAAAAAAGAGCAATTTATTACGTATATTTTTTTATAAAAAATAGAGATGAGTGATCTCATTTATTAGAAAGAAAATCATGTATTAATTCTGTGCAAAATCCTTTGCCTCGTTAAAAAAAAGTTATTATTTTGAATGTGATTTTTGGTGTGAGAAATAGTACATTGGCCCTGCTTTGTTAATGAAAATTTCAATTAATTAGTAGAATTATTTAGTGTGATTTTCTATTTTAGCGGTCATAAAATCTTTATTATTACAATACTTTGCATAATAAAGATAAAAAATAAATACAATTTGAATTAATTAGAAATAATAAAGTAATATGACTCTTCTGCCATATTCTCTAATTTACTTTATTCTAACCCAAAATATATAGGTGTGCATATCAATGAACATTAAAAATATAACAAAAGATAATAATGGTTAATTATTAAATAAATAAAATTAAATATTAAATAATAATAATAATAATAATAATAATTGAAAGGAAATGAATAAATGCATAAATATAAACATTTGCATATAATATATATTTAGCTATAAATGTAAGTATAAAAAAATGTCAATAAAGAATAGCAAATAATAATAATACAAGAATATATGTAGCACATATAATATATTTGATCTGAAATAAATATTATATGGATATTATACATAAAAGAAAAATAAAAAGGTAACTAAGCCATGAATACATTATCTGCACACTTAGGAAAAGAAAAAACAAAATGAAGTAAAGGGAAAAGATGGCCAAAATAACGAATCACATGCAAAAGATGCAGAGGGTAACTCACAAAGCAAATACGGAAGGAAAGGTGAGTCAAGGCCTTGATTTGGATAAGTTGGTGATGAGTCACACTCTCAAGCCGTGACTCATCTCTAACACCTTTGGAGCTATTGGAACGACACTCCAACATGTCAATCCACTCCAAAATGCAAATCAAGCCAAAATAATACATGGAAAATGCATAAAATCTAGGGGGTAAGCATGGACCGATTAACCAGTCCATTAACAATTTTATTAACTAGTCTATTAATTTCGGTTAATTGGCATATCAGTTTTGATTTTTAATTAATTTTTTTGGATTAATTTATTAGTTAACCATTAGAAAATTTTAACATATAAATTTAATAAATTATATAATTTTTAATATTGTTTTTAATAGTTGAGAAATCAAAATAAAAACAAAATTTTCATAATTAATTATAATAATTAAATATATTTAATATAAAACGAACAACAGAGTGCTAATCATGCATGTGTAATGAATAAATAATAGTAATAAAAAGATAATTTTAATATTTATTTACTAAAAATATATAATATAATAATATTTTAGAAAGTTATATATCATAATATTTAGAAATTACAAAAATATTCAAAAATTTAAGAGTCAAATTTAATATATAATATATAAAAAATATATAGATCGATTGACCATTAATCAATAGTGTACCACCAATTTTTAAAAGTAAAAAACGTATATCTAAATTTTTGGTTCGGTTAACCTAAAAAAAATTCCATTACGGATTTGTTTTTTAGTTAACCTAAATTTTGGTTTTTTTGGGTTCACCCCTGCTTATCAAAAATCATTTTTAAATGATTAAAACTAGTTTTAAGTGATGGAATTTAATAAATGTGAAAACAAAAAACATGAATCCCAATAACAAAGCATGAAGAAGATAATGAATAGTGAAATTCATTCAACCCATTATTTAACCATTTAAATCAATAAATTACAACAACTACAAGCTAAATCAAAGGCAAAATACAAATTAAAACTAATTAAGATCAAATCAACAATAAATAACATAAAGAATCAAGGATCAAATTAAAAAAACTACAAATAAAGGAAGGAAGAAGAAAGTGAATAGTAAAATCTATACAACCTATTCAAAACTTATTCATTCTAAATAACTCTAATAATCAAAAGATATGCCAAAATCAAGATCAATTACATGATTAATCTAAGAATTATTAACATAAAAAATCAAAAAAATTAATTCAAGAAAATATGAATATTTACAATTAAAATAGGAATTTTTACACTAAATCTTAGAGATTTAAGCTCCTTAATATTACCTTCAGAATTTATTGACTTAGATCAAAGGATTTTAGCACTTGGCTTATCTTTTTTTTTCCTCCTCTATTTCTCATTCTTGAGTGACAAAGAGTATTCTTTTTTTTTGTTTAATTTTTGTGTTGTGTTTTTTTTGTCCAGTGGAACTTTTACTTTTTTCAAAATGAATTGATTGGGTTTTAAATAACCCATTATAAGTAATAAAGGCTCAAATATTGTTGGAATTTAACGGTTACATGCATCACATACATGAGCGGAATTTTAAAAATTTTTTAACCATTAGATCTGATCTTGCCATGAATACACAATATAACTATATGAGAATAAGAAAAATCACCTTTGATTTTTGTTGAACAGTTGATTTTACTTCGTACCGGGTTGTCGCAAACCACAGTGTCCAAAATCGAACACCTCCAATGAGTAATCCACACTAGAGAGGGGTAAATTGAACGAACAAATTGGTATTCAACTAGGGCTGGCCGAAATTCCAAGAAGCTAGCTTGGAGTTGGCGCAAAAAGGGAGAGAGAATAAAGAAAAAGACTTTCCTTTTGTTTTAATCACTTAACCCTAATTCTCATTAGTTGGCCTTTTATAGTTAGGTTAAAATTCCAACTCCTTAATGAGATTGGGCTCTTTAAAATTGCTGGAGAATTATTAATTGGGCCTCTGGAATTAATTATAATCATTTGGGCTTAATTAAATCCAATTTAAACCTTTTCATAAAAGTCTATGCACAAAATCCACAAACTAGGCCCTTTGTGCATCTAATTGAATTTAAATACCCAAATGGATTCCAAATCCAACCAAATTAAATATGTAAGTTCCATAACACTTATGTAACATATATAAATTAATTTGGTCCAAGAAAAAGCCCTCTAAGCCCTTCTGTATGGAGTTGGCGTGTGGCCCTCTTCTGGAGGGCTTCCTCTAACTTCTTCATTCATTTGGCCCTTTATAATTTCTCCAATGGACCTATTAATTATTATATCTATCCTATAACACTTATAGTAGTCTTATAAAACTTATAAGATAATAATAATTAATCATAAAATACATTATTTCAATTAAGTCCAATTTTGCAGAACATTTCTCAAAAGTTCCGCGGACAATTTTATTTGATCATAATTAATTAAACTCTTTAATTAATTATTATCTTATTCACTTCTCTACCTTCATAATAATATCAAATATTATTATCCTTGTTATTTTACCATTTGACCCTTTTCTCTATATGTGTGTGACCTATTGGGTTCCTGTCCATGTTGGCAGTATAATATGTAATTGTGAGTTCTATTCAAAACTCACATGATTTAAACTCCTTTAAATCATCTTATCAATCCCTATTGATACTTTTGATACATCATTATACAAGTCATGATTGGCCTCTAGCTAGGCATCATGACTACCCAAATGTCAGGAAAGTCATGTGGTTTGACTGTACCCTTCCATAGAAACAGTTACCGTGCAATTACTCCATTCACCACTCTTATCTCAATTAGATTCTGATTATGGATTTCTGTCAACTCATATAAATCTAATTATGTATTTTCTATTAATTTAACCATTGCTCCTAAAATGCCCTTCATGGATCTTCATCCATCTCGGCATAATACTCTGGTCAGAGATTCTCTGAACAAGGCAATTATAGAATCATGTGAGATAACTTCCCTTGTTAAATCTGGGATGGTGAATCCTTTGTCAATCACTCAACTATCTTCAAGTAGGTCATGATATACCCAATCTCCTAACTATGTTCACTCCTAGTTGGAAGTAATCAGCTATGGAGTCAAAGTATACCACTTGCTACTTAAGATAACTTTGGTGATCTCAAGTCTAAGGATACTTGCACAACCGCTATGAAGAGATTCCTCACTGACATAGATTTAATATCCATGTGAGGATTCTCTATGCAGGTCTCCAATAAACTTGTTCTTCTAACAAGCATCCACATGTAAGCTTTGATTATCTTTCATAATCACAGTTATGAGAACCACTGCTTGAACCATTCAAGAAGCATAACATGTGCTAGTCTGTCCGAATTAACAATGTCCTATCTTGTTAATTCTATGACTAGGGATATTTAGATATTAAGACATTTGCATGCAATAGACATCTCACATCATGAACACCTTCATGATTGCCTGTGCACTGTGTTTATCATATCTAGGACTTCATTTATTAATTTAAGATTTACAGACTCATGTATTCAAACATAGCATTAATAAATGAATGATGCCTTTTATTAAGAATATAAATTTCATACATATGAAAAAACATCCCTATTACATGGGCTCTAGGGCATACTCTCTAACAATCTCCCACTTGCACTAGAGCCAATCACTCATATGTCTCAGACCCATGCTATTTATATGGTGATCATGCTTAATCTGGAAAAGTGCTTTAGTGAGGGGATCTGCCACATTGTCATCTGTGGGAACCCTTTCTATTTTCACATCATTTCTAGCTACTATTTCCCTTATGAGATGGTAGCGTCTGAGAACATGCTTGGATCGCTGATGAGACCGTGGTTCCTTTGCTTGCGCAATGGCTCCATTGTTGTCACAATATAAAGGAATCGGATCAACAATGCTAGGCACCACTCCTAGTTCGGTAATGAACTTTTTGATCCAGACTGCTTCTTTGGCTGCTTCTGAAGCAGCTATGTACTCAGCTTCCGTCGTGGAATCAACAGTTGTTTCTTGTTTGGAACTTTTCCAACTAACTGCTCCTCCTTCCATTATGAACACATAAACAGATTGTGATTTACAATCATCTTTGTCAGTTTGGAAGCTGGCATCTGTATACCCATTTACTTCCAAACTGCCCTCTCCATATACTAAGAATATATCCTTAGTCCTTCTCAAGTACTTAAGAATATTCTTGATAGCTGCCCAGTGTTCCTCTCCAAAATTAGATTGCAATCTGCGTGTGACACTCAAAGCAAATGCTACATCTGGACGTGTACATAACATAGCATACATGATAGAACCAATTGCAGATGCATATGATATTCTATTCATGCTCTCTCTATCCTCTAGTGTTTGTGGACACATAGATTTAGAAAGGTGTTTCCCATGCACCATGGGTACAAACCGTTTCTTAGAGAGATCCATATTGAACCTCTTCAATACTTTAACTATATATGTACTCTGAGAAAGACCTAGTAACCTATTGGATCTATCTCTATAGATCCTTATTCCCAGAATATAGGATGCTTCTCCAAGGTCTTTCATTGAGAATTGCTCGGATAACCATATTTTAACTTATTGGAGAAGAGAAATGTCATTTCCCATGATCAATATGTCATCTAAATATAGAACTAGGAAGACAATTGCACTCCCACTTACCCTTTTATACACACAAGGTTCATCTTCATTCTGTGAGAAACCAAACTCTTTGATTGTCTCATTGAATCGTATGTTCCAGCTCCTATAGGCTTGCTTCAATCCATAAATGGATCTTTGAAGCTTGCATACCTTTTCGCCATTTCCTAATGTGAATCCTTCTGGTTGTGTCATATACACATCCTCGATAAGATTTTCATTAAGGAAAGTTGTCTTCACATCCATTTGCCAAACCTCATAATCATAATGAGCTGCAATGGCTAAAAGTATTCTTATAGACTTAAGCATCGCTACAGGAGAAAAAGTTTCCTCATAGTCAATACCTTCTTTTTAACGATAACCTTTTGCTACTAAGCGAGCTTTATAGGTAACTATATTACCTTCCATGTCAGTCTTCTTTTTGAAGACCCATTTACACCTTATGGGTTTTATCCCTTCAGGTGGTTGAGTTAAAGTCCATGCTTTGTTCTCATACATGGAGTCCATTTCAGACTGCATAGCCTTAAGCCATAAATCACTTTCTGAACTGTTCAAAACTTCTTGATAGCTTGTAGGCTCATTGTCCTCTACTACAGTTATACCTCTATCCGAATCAATGTGAAATCCATATCTCATAGGGATAGAATGCATCCTAGTAGATCTTCTAGGATTTTGTGTATAATCAGGTTCAACTGTAATCTCATCATTATGAAATTTAGTTTCGGATTCAATCGGTTGATCATCTTCTACTTGTGGGTCTTGAACTTCACCAAGTTCAATTTTTCTCCCACTATCCTCTCGTAGGAGAAATTCTCTTTCCAAGAAGACAGCATGCCTTGAAACAAACACCTTTTGTTATAAGGGATGATAGAAATAATATCCAAACGTTTCTTTTGGATATCCCACAAATAAACATTTGTCAGACTTAACATCCAGTTTGTCTGACATTGTCCTCTTCACATAAGCAGGACAACCCCATACTTTCATATGAGAAAGCGTGGGTTTCTTGTTATTCCACATCTCATATGGAGTAACATCAACCGATTTACTAGGAACTCTATTTAACACATAAACAGCAGTTTCTAGTGCATATCCCCAAAAGGACTTAGGCAAGTCCGCTCGGCTCATCATTGATCGAACCATATCTAATAGTGTTCGATTCCTCCTTTCGGATACACCATTGTGTTGTGGTGTATATGGAGGAGTCCATTGAGATAAAATCCCATTATCTCTAAGATAATCCTAAAACTCTTGACTTAAGTATTCTCCACCTCGATCTGATCTAAGTGTTTTAATACTTATGCCAAGTTGTTTCTCTACTTCATTTCTGAATTCTTTGAACCTTTCAAATGCTTCAGACTTATATTTCATTAGATAGATGTATCCAAACCTGGAATAATCATCTATGAAAGTAATGAAGTAGGAGTAACCTCCTCTGGCATGTGTAGTCATTGGACCACATACATCTGAATGTATTAAGTCCAAAACCATTTTAGCTCGTTCTCCTTTACCAATAAAGGGAGCTTTTGTCATTTTTCCCAATAAACAAGATTCGCATGTATCAAATGATTCATAATCAAATGATCCCAAATAACCTGACTTGTGCAATTTGGTCATGCGTTTTTCATTTATGTGGCCTAAACGACAATGCCATAAGTATGAGGTATTTAGATTATCATGTTTCATTCTCTTGGTATCCATATTATGTACTTCTTTAATTAAATCAAGAACAAATATACCATTCTCAATGATAGCTTTTGCATAAAATATATTGTTTTTAAAAATGTAACAACATTTGTCCTTTAAAGGAATATCATAATCGTTCATCAAACAACTGAAAGAAATAATACTCTTGGACAAAGCTGGAACATAATAACAATTATTTAATTTCAGTACTAATCCACTAGGAAGAGGCAAATAGTAAGTCCCCACAACTGTTGTAGAGATGTTCTGTCCAGTAGCTGACTGCAAACATATCTCTGCCTTTCCAACTCTTTTAAAGCTTCTAAGCCCCTGTAGATCATTACATAAATGAGATCCACATCCGGTATCTAATACCCAAGATTGTTTTGAAGCAATAGAATAAGTATTAATTTCAATCATATGAATACCTGAAGTAGAAGCATTAGCTTGCTTCTTCTCCTTGAGAGAATCTAGATAGGCCTTGCAGTTACGCTTCCAATGACCATCCTTTCCACAATGGAAGCAAGTGCCTTTGGGATTCTCTTTCTTGGCAACCTTCTTCTTAGAGATCCCACCATTCTTTGGCTGCGCCTTGGTTATCTTCTTCTTCTTCTGCTTCTTGCCTTTAGCAGAAGTGACAACCATGACACTTTTTGGATCCTTCTTAAATGATCCATCAGCTGTCTTGAGCATATTGATTAACTCAGGAATGGATACTTAGATCTTGTTCATGTTGAAGTTAAGCACGAAAGGTGCATAACTTGGAGCCAACGAGTACAAGATTAAATCTATGTATAGATCATTATCCATAACATAGCCAAGTCTACTCAAATGCTCAATATACCCATACATCTTCAATGCATGAGTAGCAGCTGAAGTGCCTTCCACCATTTTGCAGCTAAATAGAGCCCGAGCAATCTCATATTGCTCAGTTCTAGCGTGAGAAGAATAAAACTCCTCTAGATGCAAAATGATGGTTCTAGCATCCATCATTTCATGTTGCTTCTGAAGCTCCGAGGACATAGCACCCAGCATCAGACATGCTGCTGTTTCACTATCCTCCATGTATTTTCGATAAATGCCTTTGATCTCATCAATGGCATCATCTGATGGAAGTGGTGGTGGATCTTTATCCAAGACATAGTGGATCTTTCAGCACTGAGAACAATTCTCACTTGCCTGATCCAGTCAGAATAGTTGTTGCCAACTAGCTTGTTATCCAAGATTGATCGTATATTAATGTTTGATGTGCTCATGATGATGACCTAGATGTGAAAAAGAAAAGATATGAGAGTATGTTCATATATATATGTATGCATTAATAAGGTCTTTAATTAATCCATTTACTCCCACTATTATATTGCGAATTAATAGCCCTCACTATATAATCGGAGAAAACCCAATGGTTTTCTTAGTGGGCCAATATCCAATCCTTGATACGTAATTTGACCTTGACTGTGGTCAACAAGCCAAATTCCATACCCTTGAAAGGTAGGTATCTCTATACCAATTGTGTCTCTACACAACTATTGGATCATTAGGTTATCAACTCTTGATGCATGCATATCAAATATGCATTCCCTAATCTTTCCTCTAGAACCATTACCCTTGACTGTGGTCAACAAACTAATGGGCTAGCTAAGATGACCCATTTAATTAGATTTGAACATATTCGATAAAATGTGAGCTTGACTGTGGTCAACAACCCACACTATAAAGAACTCTGGTTCTCCTCAAATTAATGGAAGGCTTATATACCTTAGTATTTGTTTGAGGGTTTTAGTTAATTAAGTCTCATCATACATGGTTGGCATACATTGGTATACATCCTATATCTATCACATAAATATAAGCATACAAATATGGTATAGTTATAGACTTCACTACATTGATTTCCCCGAGCCAAGAGGGAAATCAAAAGGTCACACCTAGGTAGTATGCATGATTCAAACAAGAAAATGAATACATTATCTTCAAGCTTGTTGGATCTCCATCCGGCCCATCTTGCTCATTGATATTGGTCTCCATCTCTATTTCTAATTCTAATCTAAGTAATCTAATTACATATTACAATTTGAAATGAAATACAAACCAAAAACAAGTGGCCGGGACATGAAAGTCCTCATTGGGCCAAAACATGCATTATGCTCAATCACATTGGGCTTTGTCCATAACTAACCATCATGCCAATCATTCACCCTTATATGCCTCTCTAATGCATAAATAAATGGATTACTAACTTTGTTTCAACCTTTGAAACTATATTTTGAGTTATTTAATGATGTGATCAAATTAGGAAACTTTTTCCATTTTGGAAACTTTCATTTTAGGAAACCTTTTTGCATGCATGTGTTCTTGTCTTAATAATCAATCCAATTGATTATTAATTAATTATAAATTGATTATTTAATTAATTAATCATATTAAATAATTAAAAGAATAAATTTTGGGCTTAAAACAATTGTAGACCGAAACCCACAGAAGAAAAACCCTAACTGTGTTCACACACAAACTAGTTTTGTGTCTTTTGGACCATTTGGGCCTTTTTGAATGAGCCAAGCCCACTCCCGCCCTTAAAACCCATTAATAAACTTAATTAATGTTTATAATATTTAATTTAAATCAGCTTTTTGGGCCCACCAAGTCATTCACTAATTTAAACCAAGTCCATAAACATAATTAAGCCCATTAAGTGGTTTTAATAAATTAAAATTAATCAAATTAATTTAAGGCCCATTTTAATTAATCCAATTAATTAAAAACACTTTAATATATCATATATATCAGATTTAGAAGATCAAAAGTAGTTATAACTAAGAACACATCAAGAACACAGGAAGAACACCAATTTATCGAACTTTTCGACTAAACTAGTTTTCATGCAAAACTTGTTCGATTTTAATTTCGTTCGATCCTACGGCTTAATATCACATATTAAACACATAAAATATCATCTAAATGATGTTTTAATGGATCCATAAGAAATTAAATTAGAACAGCCCCTTAAATCACCTAGGGTTTCACGCCAAACCCTAATGGGTTTCACGCCAAACCCTAATCACAATCATTCAAAATTTCATTTTTGTTTCCACCAAATTTATTTGATCACAAATACAACCAGAAATCAATATTTCTCATTAATGAACAATCAAATCTAATATTTTAAAGTTCATGAAATAAATAACTCAAAACAAAACAAAACTTATTCCGCAGAAAAATATAGAATTGTATATCCATGGAAAAACCGTGGCTCTGATAGCATGTTGGAATTTAACGTTTACATGCATCACATACATGAGCGGAATTTTAAAAATTTTTTAACCATTAGATCTGATCTTGCCATGAATACACAATATAACTATATGAGAATAAGAAAAATCCCCTTTGATTTTTGTTGAACAGTTGATTTTACTTCGCACCGGGTTGTCGCAAACCACAGTGTCCAAAATCGAACACCTCCAATGAGTAATCCACACTAGAGAGGGGTAAATTGAACCAAAAAATTGGTATTCAACTAGGGCTGGCCGAAATTCCAAGAAGCTAGCTTGGAGTTGGCGCAAAAAGGGAGAGAGAATAAAGAAAAAGACTTTCCTTTTGTTTTAATCACTTAACCCTAATTCTCATTAGTTGGCCTTTTATAGTTAGGTTAAAATTCCAACTCCTTAATGAGATTGGGCTCTTTAAAATTGCTGGAGAATTATTAATTGGGCCTCTGGAATTAATTATAATCATTTGGGCTTAATTAAATCCAATTTAAACCTTTTTATAAAAGTCTATGCACAAAATCCACAAACTAGGCCCTTTGTGCATCTAATTAAATTTAAATACCCAAATGGATTCCAAATCCAACCAAATTAAATATGTAAGTTCCATAACACTTATGTAACATATATAAATTAATTTAGTCCAAGAAAAAGCCCTATAAGCCCTTCTGTATGGAGTTGGCGTGTGGCCCTCTTCTGAAGGGCTTCCTCCAACTTCTTCATTCCTTTGGCCCTTTATAATTTCTCCAATGGACCTATTAATTATTATATCAGTCCTATAACACTTATAGTAGTCTTATAACACTTATAAAATAATAATAATTAATCATAAAATACATTATTTTAATTAGGTCCAATTTTGCAGAACATTTCTCAAAAGTTCTGCGGACAATTTTATTTGATCATAATTAATTATTATCTTATTCACTTCTCTACCTTCATAATAATATCAAATATTATTATCCTTGTTATTTTACCATTTTACCCTTTTCTCTATATGTGTGTGACCTATTGGGTTCCTGTCCATGTTGGCAGTATAATATGTAATTGTGAGTTCTATTCAAAACTCACATGATTTAAACTCCTTTAAATCATCTTATCAATCCCTTTTTAATTTATTTACCAAGTTTGCTGGCCATTTTTTAATTTATTTACTAAGTTTTTTGAACTATTTACTAAGTTTGCTATCTTTTTTTAAGTATTTTCTAAGTTTGCAGCCTTATTTTAATTTACTTAAGTTTGCTGCTTTTTTTTAATTTATTTACTAAGATTGATGCCTTTTTTAATCTATCTACTAAGTTTGCAACCTTTTTTAATCTATATACTAAGTTTGCAGCCATTTTTCCTATATAAGAATTAGACTCCATATTTATAGACATAGACTTCATTTTTTAAATTTCTAAATATGCATAAAATATTAAATCATAAACCTAATTATGTTTTTATCTTTGCTATATAACAGCCATGTAAAAGTGAGTAGTTTTGATAGAGCTTGGATGTATAGACGATTAATGCCAGATGGTTTTTTAAATATTAAGTTTGTTGATGGAGTCCAAGCCTTTATTGACTATGCTTTTTCGCAACATGCATATATGGATGGTCCAAAAATTAGATGTTCATGTAAAAAGTGTAAACATGTTCATTTTCTTCCTATTGATGAAGTTAGTCTCTATTTGTTAAGAAAGGGGTTTGTTCCAAATTATTTTCAGTGGACACAACATGGAGAGCCTTTAATTTGTAGCATCTCTAGGGGTAATGAAGTAAATTCATTAGTAAATATAGATGGGTTTGAAGAGGGCATAGGAATTAGACCAAATAATATGGAGGTAATTGAAAATCCTTACATCCAAATGGTTTATGATGCAGCTGATTATTTCTTTCAAGAAAATATGCAAAATTTTGAGGAGGAACCAAACCTAAATTCAAAAATTTTTTTTGACTTACTAAAGTTAGCTGACCAAAAATTATGGCCAAATTGTGATACCATGACTCAACTATCTGTAATTTTCCCGAATATTGAACATAAATTTTGATGGTTATATTCCTGAATGAAGTTTGGATAAAATTTTTGCTTAGTACAATGAATCATTGCCTCCTGATCATAAAATGGTTGGGAATTTTTATGAAATCAAGAACTAATTAGGGGTCTTGATTTGGCTGTTGAGAAAATAGATTGTTATAGGTTGGGATGTATGTTGTTTTAGGAAGATGATGAGGAATTACAAGAGTGCAAATTCTGTAGTCAATCTAAGTTCAAACCACGAAAGCATACAACGAAGCAAAAACTAGTTCCTTGGAAGAAAATGTATTATTTCCCGCTAACTCCGAGACTTCAAAGATTATATGCTTCTGATGTTACTACATCTCACATGAGATGGAATAATGAACATGAATAGGTTGATGGAATTATAAGCCATCCATCGGATGCACTCGCATGGAAACATTTCAATGACATCCATACAAAGTTTATACCAGAAAGTTGAAATGTCAGGTTGGGGTTGTCCACAAATGGATTCCAACCTTTTGGTCAATCCAGGCAACAATATTCATTATGGTCAATCATAATTATTCCATATAATTTACCTCCATGGATGTGTATGACTAAGGCCTACATGTTCTTGACAGTCTGCTCAACACCATCATGAACATTGAAGGGAGGACAAAAGACAATGCAAAATCAAGAGCTAATTTAAAACTTTTTGTGGACGAAATGAGTTAGATAAAGATACTCACATGGACAAATATCCAAAAGCATGTTACACTTTGGACAAAAAACAAAAGGAAGTATTGTGTGAATGGTTAAAAAAGTCTAAAATTTCTTGATGGTTATGTTTTGAACTTGTCAAGGTGTGTGGACATAAGAAAGTACAAATTATTTGGCATGAAAAGTCACGATTGTCATGTGTTTATGCAAAGGCTAATCCCAATTGCATTTTGGAAGTTGTTACCAACAAAGGTTTGGGAAGTAATAACTGAATTAAGTTTGTTTTTCAAAACCTTAACATCATCTGAAATACAGTTGGTTGACATGGAACGACTAGAACAAAAAATACCAGTTATCTTGTGTAAATTAAAAGGGATTTTCCCTCCAAGCTTCTTTGACTGTATGGAGCATTTACTTGTACATTTAGCACATGAGGCTAAACTTGTTGGTCATGTTCAATATTGATGGATGTATCTGTTTGAGAGGTAATTACATATGAAATTTAGATATTAATTATAGTATGTTTTCATTAGTTGCTTTTATTAAAATACTAATTAATGTAGGAATTTTCATAACTTAAATCAAAATGTTAAAAACAAAGTTAGAGTTGAAGGATCGATATGTAATGCATACCTAGTTGTTGGAATTTAACGGTTACATGCATCACATACATGAGCGGAATTTTAAAATTTTTTAACCATTAGATCTGATCTTGCCATGAATACACAATATAACTATATGAGAATAAGAAAAATCACCTTTGATTTTTGTTGAACAGTTGATTTTACTTCGCACCGGGTTGTCGCAAACCACAGTGTCCAAAATCGAACACCTCCAATGAGTAATCCACACTAGAGAGGGGTAAATTGAACCAACAAATTGGTGTTCAACTAGGGCTAGCCAAAATTCCAAGAAGCTAGCTTGGATTTGGCGTAAAAAGGGAGAGAGAATAAAGAAAAAGACTTTCCTTTTGTTTTAATCACTTAACCCTAATTCTCATTAGTTGGCCTTTTATAGTTAGGTTAAAATTCCAACTCCTTAATGAGATTGGGCTCTTTAAAATTGCTGGAGAATTATTAATTGGGCCTCTGGAATTAATTATAATCATTTGGGCTTAATTAAATCCAATTTAAACCTTTTCATAAAAGTCTATGCACAAAATCCATAAACTAGGCCCTTTGTGCATCTAATTGAATTTAAATACCCAAATGGATTCCAAATCCAACCAAATTAAATATGTAAGTTCCATAACACTTATGTAACATATATAAATTAATTTGGTCCAAGAAAAAGCCCTCTAAGCCCTTCTGTATGGAGTTGGCGTGTAGCCCTCTTCTGGAGGGCTTCCTCCAACTTCTTCATTCCTTTGGCCCTTTATAATTTCTCCAATGGACCTATTAATTATTATATCAGTCCTATAACACTTATAGTAGTCTTATAACACTTATAAGATAATAATAATTAATCATAAAATACATTATTTCAATTAGGTCCAATTTTGTAGAACATTTCTCAAAAGTTCCGCGGATAATTTTATTTGATCATAATTAATTAAACTCTTTAATTAATTATTATCTTATTCACTTCTCTACCTTCATAATAATATCAAAGATTATTATCCTTGTTATTTTACCATTTTACCCTTTTCTCTATATATGTGTGACCTATTGGGTTCCTGTCCATGTTGGCAGTATAATATGTAATTATGAGTTCTATTCAAAACTCACATGATTTAAACTCCTTTAAATCATCTTATCAATCCCTATTGATACTTTTGATACATCATTATACAAGTCATGATTGGCCTCTAGCTAGGCATCATGACTACCCAAATGTTAGGAAAGTCATGTGGTTTGACTGTACCCTTCCATAGAAACAGTTACCGTGCAATTACTCCTTTCACCACTCTTATCTCAATTAGATTCTGAGTATGGATTTCTGTCAACTCATATAAATCTAATTATGTATGTTCTATTAATTTAACCATTGTTCCTAAAATGCCCTTCATGGATCTTCATCCATCTCGGCATATTACTCTGGCCAGAGATTCTCTGAACAAGGCAATTATAGAATCATGTGAGATAACTTCCCTTGTTAAATCTGGGATGGTGAATCCTTTGTCAATCACTCAACTATCTTCAAGTAGGTCATGATATACCCAATCTCCTAACTATGTTCACTCCCAGTTAAAAGTAATCAGTTATGGAGTCAATGTATACCACTTGCTACTTAAGATAACTTTGGTGATCTCAAGTCTAAGGATACTTGCACAACCGCTATGAAGAGATTCCTCACTGACATAGATTTAATATCCATGTGAGGATTCTCTATGCAGGTCTCCAATGAACTTGTTCTTCTAACAAGCATCCACATGTAAGCTTTGATTATCTTTCATAATCACAGTTTTGAGAACCACTGCTTGAACCATTCAAGAAGCATAACATGTACTAGTCTGTCCGAATTAACAATGTCCTATCTTGTTAATTTTATGACTAAGGATATTTAGATATTAAGACATTTGCATGCAATAGACATCTCACATTATGAACACCTTCATGATTGCCTTTGCACTGTGTTTATAATATCTAGGACTTCATTTATTAATTTAAGATTTACAAACTCATGTATTCAAACATAGCATTAATAAATGAATGATACCTTTTATTAAGAATATAAATTTCATACATATGAAAAACATCCCAATTACATGGGCTCTAGGGCATACTCTCTAACACTAGTAGAGGAAGCAAGTATATTTTGTTCACATTATTTTAAGCCATATGTGCATACAAAAGAAAGAAAAGTTCCTTGTAATGATGATAGGGGTGAAATGAGTGAAATTAATGGTAACTTATCGATTTTCACATATCCTGACCGAACATATGGACGATCAAGCCGAAGAATGTTAACAGATGAAGAAATAGAGGCTGCTCATGGTTACATTTTATTGAATTTCCAAGAGATTCAACCTTTCGTACAGTAAGTATGATTAAATTTTTAAATTGTTATATTATGGTATTCGAGATTGGGTTGATATAATTTTCTTACCAAATAATGTTGTTTTTAGTATATATGAAGAATGGTTATGTAAGCTAATGCCAGAAAAAATACAGGATGATATCAATAGAGAGGTCGATAAACACTTTCCTCGATGGTTTGAAAGATATGTAAGTTTTGAATTCCTAGGTATGAAATGAAAAAATTATGGCACTAAGTCTAAATGACATTAGACTAAATTATATATAACAATTTTTTTTTATATGTAAGCTTCAGAGAATTAAATAGAAAACAAGTTTATATTTGATCTTGCAAGAGGACCTTTGCGAAGTGTTAAATCGTATTTGGTGTATTTCGTTAATGGATACAAATTTCATACCAAATCTCATGCTTATAGCATGGCAACAATAAATAGTGGGGTTTGCATATAGGGGGAATTAATGGATTATTATGGTAAAATTATTGAAATCCTTAAAATTGAGTACCCCGCATCGCTAATAAAATGAAGCATGCTATTTAAATGTGATTGGTTTGATCCTACTCCTAATGTTGGAACAAAACTACATAGCTGATACAATCTAGTTGAAATCAACAAGCGCAAAAGATTAAGTCAATTTGAACCTTTCATTTTGGCAATGCAAGTGAATTATGTGTATTATGTTCCGTTTCCTAGCTTAACACAAGACAAGTTAGATTGGTTGGCTATTTGTAAAATAAAATCGAGAGGTGTTTTGCCAATACTTGAAAAAAGAGAAAATAAAAGGATTGAAAGTGAAGCGTTTCAGGAAGAAGAACCAGAGGTTCATGAAATAAATAAAGATGTAACATACGATGAGAATGAACCGTTAAATGATCCTAACCATGAAAATGTTGATATTTCATCTAAAGAGGAAGAGAAATATATAGAGGGCGAGTGATTTGAACTGGAGTCTGATTTTGATTCTAATTCTTCAAAAAATTCAAATGACGGTGATTTTGATTTACAATTAACTAATGATAGCAATTAATTGGTGTAATTAATTTAATATTATATGATTACATTTATTATTATATTAATATATTGTTACATATATTTAATTAATATTGTTCTAATATGGAATAATTAAATTCATATATTTCATATTCAAAAATATGCCACGAAAGAGAAAGAAGGGTGTGTTGCCGCCAAGGCACAGGTTTCTATTGAGGGGAGCATCCAGTGCACAACCATACGAGGCATCACCTTCCCCACGAATAATCCCTACAGATTCACCTACCTTCCAATGTACTACACTATCTGGAACCCTTACAACATCTACACCATCACCATCTATAGGTGAAACGTCTACTCCCACACCTAATAATGAATCTATACCAATTGAGAAAATAGGATCACCCACTAAGGATGAAGGCAAAGGCATGCAACCCAGAGGAAAAAGAGTTGATGGATAGATATACATTACAATTCTCAATAATATATGAGTGAAAAGCACAAATTATGTTGTACATGATTACACTAATATTTTATACAATTGTTGTAGTATTTAAATTGAAAATTATCTTAAACTAAATATCTATTATAGGTTGGTTCCGTCTGGACTATGCTCTCGTAAGATCTCCAAATTCAATGAGAAAATAGAATTTAATGGTTATATGTTGAAGAATCTCTCCTAGGAAACAAAAGATCTCTATTACTAGGAGTTTGAGGCACATTTAAATAACATATTTTTACTTTAATTAGATTAGTATTGCTCTTTATAAACACTTACAAAATTTTATTTTTATATTTTCAGAAAGAATTTTTTTGGGATTCAAAACTTGATGCTATCATTTACGATGTATGGGAGAGTCGAGCTCGTACATGTTACAAAGATTTTGTTAGTTCCCATAAAATTAGTAATGTATGGCCTCCTTTTGTATCTAAAGAAATATGGAACAATTGGCAAAATTATTGGACAATGCCCGAGGCAAAATCTATTTCTGAGCAAAATTCGAGTAACAGATGGGGAGGACCAGAGGGGAATAGTCTACCTATTCACACTAGTGGATCTATAACCCACTAGGAGCATGCAGAGCGCATTGTAAGTATTACAACTTGACATTTATATTTTGAATTATGTACTTTTGATGGAACCTACCATTCTTTTATAAGAATTTGGAACTTGGTGGATTTGTTGATGTTTTTAACTTATTTCTATCTATATTTATATCACGGATAGTACTTTTCATCATTTTTCATCTTTAATTTGATGTATTATAGTTTTTTACCATGTAAAAGCTTTTTCTTAATTGTAGGGATCTATTTAAGTTTGATTATTGTATGATTATTTTTAGATGTCTTTTAGGCAGTTTATTCCATAGAAATGGTAGAAATAAACATAAAGTATGGTTGATTGGCTCATTTTATATGTCAAACAATGTTAATTTCTTTGCTATTTGAGATTTATGAATCCGAAAGTTGATAGATGGTTTGGATTTTCTTCTTTGATGGCTGATTATTGTTGTTGAATGAATGTCTTACGTTAATTTTTTTTATTTTTCTAGGAAATGAGATTCTTTGTGCCTTATTAATGGCTGCCTTATTGAGATTTATTTTTTGTTTAACAGGGGGTTAATATCATAATTAATGGCTACCTTGTTGAGATTTATTTTTTGTTTAACAGGGGGTGAATATCATTAAATTATAAAAAATTCTTCTAAAATTTTTGCAAATCATAAATAATTTACCTATTTTTTATGCAGGAAAAGTCTACCAGCCAAAAGCCTACATCGCGACATGTCTTTATGCATACTCACACTAAAAAGCATAATGGTGTAACATTCATCAATGAACGATGCAGGCAATTAAATGTATGTAAAGTATGTATTTCAATATTGATTGTATACATAATATTAGTTTAAAATTATCACTAACTAGTATAAATAATTATAATGATAGGATCAATTACAGGAGGAGGTACAATGACAGTCACAAGATAACCCCAATGTTGATGAGAATCAGACGTATCTACAGGTAGTTGGTGGTAGGGACCGTCGAGGCAGGATTTTTGGCCTTGGATCATTTGCAAATACATAATATATGCATGCCTCCACATCCAGTACAGCTGTCTCTAGTAGACAAGCTGAATCCAATGAGTAGGTTATTGCACTTCAAAATACAGTTAGTCTATTGGCAAGTCAATTGCGCGAGACTATGGAATATGTAGCTGAGCTCCGTAATCAGATAAAAGAAGTAAGGGGAAAGGCAACACATCATAGCATCCAAATGATCCACCCACGCCGACAACGTAGGACTTTAAATTTTATGTTAACAGTGACTGTAATTTGGAACTTGGTGGATTTATAGATGTTTTTTGGGACTTGTAATAGTGACTGCAAATGTGGTTGGTGGGACTTGATGTTTTTTAGGACTTGTGAACTTGGTGGATTTATTGATATTTTTTAGGATAATATTTATGATTTATGATTTAAGAACTTAAGAAAATTATTTGATGTGTTAGTGAATATTATAAATTTTATATTATAATATGAATTAGGGATATATTAATTTATTACTGTAAATTATATATTTTATATCATATTATTGATGACGATTACACTATATAGGAAAAAAAGAAAAAAATAATATTTAATATTTCCTGACTGAAATTTAGCAAACCATTGCTAAAAATATAGACTGCATTTAACAATAGAAATAATTTCATCGCTAATTTTCCTACGAACTATAATATAACATAGGCAAAACTACCTACAGTGTGGTTATTTTCGTTGGTAAATTTACCTACGGATATTCAAATCTGTCAGCAAAATTGCCTACGGAGTACTTTTTTTCGTCAGCAAATATATCTACAAAACTTTAATTCCATTGGTAATTTTATCAAATTACGATAATTTCTTTGTCTGCACTTTTTGATGAATTTACTGAGGAAAGGTATTTTCTATCGGTAAATTTATCGACATAAATATTTTTATTGGAAAATGTTGTACCAACCAACGATACTGCTTTATCATTTTTCGTCACTAAATTTTGTCGATATTTTGGTTTTCCTACAAAAATTCACTCATTTCGGTCTGGAATTTTCGTCGCGAAACTGGATTTTTCTTGTAGTGATAGAAGCATCATGGTTCTAGTTCCATTGTTCTTAAGCTTTCAACCATGCATCTTGACTAGACATAAATTGTGTTTGACTAGTCATAAAACTAGTAAACATCTCTTTAATACTAGGCTTCTTTTCTATAGGTGGTGATGGTCTTACTTGAAAACTAGGTGGCTGAAAATTCTAGGGAGCTTACATCAGTTGGTAAGGTGTTTGTAAGGGCAAGTAGGTGGGATTTAGGTTGCCTTAGTGAATCGAATTTGGGTTGAATAAAGCTCTCACTTGATTATTGGAAGATGAAACTTAATTCCCATGCCTCCAAGAGAAATTTGGGTGGTTCCTCCACCCTTGATTATATTGATTGTTGTATGTGTTATGTCTCTTGAAGTCATGAATAGCATTGACATCCCCTATTCCTTGAGTATAAGCTTCACTCACCTTCAACTCACTTGCTATATTGCTTCCATTAAAATTTCCACTTTCTTGAGAAATAGCTGCTACATTTTTCACTATGAGTCCATTTAACTTTTTCTCGAGGAATTCCATTTGAGTGCTAAGTATTGCTACTTCATCGACACTATGTACTTCTTGTCTCTTAGTTGTGGCTTTTATACTAGTCCATTGTGTTTCATTTATAGCCATATCATCCAATATTAAAAATGCCTCCTCTAGAACCTTATTCATAAAACTCCCACCTGAAGCTTCACCCAATAAAAATCTAGTATTTTGGTTAACACCTGCATGAAAAGTAGACATTAGTTGATGCATAGCTATTTCATAATAGGGACAGCTCTTAAGAAGCCTCATAATCCTTTCCTAAGCCTTGTAAAAATGCTCCTTATAGAGTTGCTAGAAGTTATCAACATTGTTCCTGATATTTGTCGTCTTAGTAAGTGGAAAGAACATTACTGAAAATTTCTCTTGCATTTGCTCCCTTTATCGAATAGATTGGTTGGGTAACATATGTAACCAATCCCTTGCCTTGCCAATAAGAGTGAAAAGAAACAATTTCAATCGATTAGCATCTACTGAAACTCCTTTAATCTATACTATGTCACTAATCACCAGGAAAATATCTAAGTGTTGAGTTGGATCCTCAATATCCAATCTCAAAAACTTATTCTTTTGTACCATTGTAATAGCAGCTGATTTCAGCTCAAAATGATTGTTTTAAGGTAGCATGATGGTCTTGTGCTCCTCGTTCCACCTAGGAGTAGCATAGTCCCTAATCATCCTTGGTCTCATCCCATTCCATTGAACTTGAATTGGGTTTTGCTACATTTTATTTCGAATAACTTGCCCTCCCCACAGTGGTCGTTGGTCATTGAGAGGTGGATCATCTTATGAAATATCCTGCGAGTTCATGTTTTTTCTTTGTTGTCATCTCCGTCTACTTAATGTCTGCTCAATCTCAATGTCAAAAGTTATAATTGGGTCATTTGTTACCATGCACTATTGACATCTAAAAAGAATAAATAAAAAAATAAAGAATAAGAAAAAGAATAACACAAAATCTACTACAAAATCTAAAATAAATGCCAATCCCTAGCAACAGTGCCAAAAAAACTTGATCGATGTCTAGCAAGTGTACTAGATCGGCCAGTGATATAGGAAAATAAGATTTAAACACTTAAATATTGCACCCAAGAGATTGTGTATTTCAGATTTTGAAACAAACAATGTGTAAAAAAATTCCTAACTTTTAGAAGGTAAATATTCATTGAACTAAACTAATTTAAACAATTAAGTAAATTAAACACTAAGACTGAATTAAAATTAATTAAAAATAGAATTAAATTAAATTGGTGAGAAAATTATTGACTAAAACACTTTTGCTAAAGAAGGTATTAGCGTTGCCTATTACTGAAATTAACTCGATTAAAAATAATACAAGTTGTTATGGAAAACCAAATTAAAACATATATCTTATTCATAATATCTTTTCAGAGTATTAGATCCCCTAGTTTAGAACAATCAAATACCTAGCATAAAAGTTTGGTTTCAAGCTTTTAAACTTCAATTAAATCTTCTTTCGAACATTTAACCTACATTTATTCTTAATTTAATTTCTTAAATCCAATATACTCATGATCATGAAACCCCTGCCTCAATTTTCAAAACACAATAATAAATTAACACAAGTATAAAAGAACAAAAATATGCATATCATTGATCAAACATCAAATTTACATTCAACCATCTATTTGATACATTAAACATAATTTGAAACATAATCAAAGATACAATTGAGCAAAGGAAATAAAAAAAATAACAAACTTATATTGAACTTAAGCTCATTCGAGAGTCAATACAATAAGAAAACGAGGGTTCAAGTTTCCCTTAATAAAAGTAAAAGACTACTCACTATTCATAATCAAAAATGAATAAAAGAATGAAAAATTAAATAATATACTCATAAGAGAATTCTGACTTGATCTTCCACTTCTAAGGAACGGCAGAAAAAATAAGCTTGAAAAACCCTAAAGAGTATAATTAAGCTAAAGAGTTGAAGTAGAAATAATAAAACTAAGTCTATCCTTAGACAAAACTACCTAAGTAATGCTATATGACTTGAAAACACTCAAAGACCTAATTTCCTAAGAGTTCAGCCACCACCAAAACACTTGATGCTGTCAAAAGCTTCCTATTTTTTAGCACTCTATCAAATGAACCCGGTAGGACTCTAAAGTGACCCATCTGGGTTCTTCAATTATGCCTCCTTTTCTTTCATGTGACCCAGTGGAACCATAAAGTGACCCAACGGAGTCACTATCTATTGGAACACATGAATTTAAGCTCCCATAACCCAACTGAACCAACACCCTGACCCAGCCGGGTTGATTTCACCTTTTTAACTCCTAAACTTGCAAAAACAACCAAACCGAAACTCAAACACTCTAATTTCAAAACACATAAATTCTAAACATAGAAACACATGAATTAACACTAGTGAACTACAAAACACACTCAAAAACACTTTAAAATATAGATATAATTCAAGACTATCAGCAACCAAAGCAGTAGGTTGTGAAAATTTAGCAAAAGTACTGTTCAAAACAGCCATCATCCTAGCTAGCCTCAAAATATTTCAATATTTTGGTCACAGCCTCATTAATTGTAGTAATAGATTGATCTCCCCCCGACATCTCCATTGTGTTTTGGTGTGTTATATTGCCATTTTTAGTAATTCTTCCATTTGGTCTACCAACCCAACCTGACCTTGATTGATTTATAATGCTTGTCAAAATAGATGGGTCAGCATGATGCATATTTGGGAAAAGGGATGCACACATACATGTATGCATGTATGCATTATGTGCATCATAGACATCCATATACAAGCTCCTTCCAACCTTTTTTCTTCTACACATATGGTATAGTCTTTGTTGTCTTAAATATGATTATCCATAGCCAGCAAAAAAGCTAAAAGACTCATATAATACATTGTGGAAAACTGGCATTATAACTCTCATAATTAAAAACACATGTATAAGGTTAGCCCATATTTATTTGGGTAAGTTTAATGGAACTAGAATACAAAATCAAGTCTATCTCAGTTATAAAAAAGCCCAATGGACTTAGAATTTGGTATCTTAATATTTCAACGCTTACTAAACGAATAAAGGCCTATATCATATACAATGCAAGAGTTATTAAGGATGCATAACCTAGTGGAAATATTTATGTACATTATATGGGTTTTGGCAAAGTTTGTACAAGTCATTGACACTCCATAATGGGTTTATCTTATTAAAGAATAGTGACTAATTAGTTATCATTTTATATACCTAAAGGTATAAGGTTTGGACTGATAATTTTCATCTTTTACACGTTTCCACTTAAGTGAAAGATAAGTTTGTGCTTCGAGATGCCACAAGGAGTATAAAGGGATGCTAACTTATGCTAAGGTTCTAAACATGATTATAATACAATTTAAAAAAAATGATGATTATAACTTAAATATTTTATTTAAGATTAATTATTAAGTCACTTTCAGAGCAAGATCTCATATATCCCATTAAGTCACTTTTAGAGCAAGATCTCATAGATCCCCAATAGAGTTGCCATTGTTCACATTGCCACTTTTATCCAATCTTTCTTACTTTGAAATCATCAAGAACTTAACTCAATTAGCCCAACTCAAAGCATGCATATGAAGGAATCATATCTTATTCTAAATAAGCTAGGTTAGTTAACGATGAGCATCAACAACATGGATTTTATTTGTGAATCACCACCTAAGTAATCAAGAAAACCTTATAAACTAATATTAAAGATTGTTTGGAACCCTACTCTTATTTATACCCTAAATAATTAATTTTAAATAGTTTAATGGATTTGAGTTATTAACATTATCTCTTTTCTTAGATGACTACACACATGCATTATATCACAATAAAAATATTTCAAAGCAATAAAAAGAAAGCGGTAAAATAATTTATAAGTTGAAAAATTAAATCATTCACATGAGGCATGAAAGCCTTTGGAAAACATTTAAAACATTTATACTAAAACGTGTTGATACATCCATCAAATGGGCCCATTCATTTGATTTGAGAACTTTGGTACTCGTATGAAATTAAAAGGATTAGGATATTGATCCCTATTTGAAATACTTTTGGGGTTATTTTTAGGAGAAATCTAAGTTCTAATTTTGAAGAAAATGTTCATTTTAAGACACAAAGTGTAACACTCTTATACCTTAAATATCACAACGTAATTTAACCGTTATTCCAGTACAATATACATACAAATCCAATTATAACTATACATGTCACAAATAAAACAAAATAAAATGTTCTCTTTATCGCTTGACTCCATCCAAATCATATGACTGTCCCTTTGAGTTCTTGTCTATCGCTTTGAAATACCTGCACGTAGTAAATAGCTACACGCTAAGCATAATATGCCTAATGGTGGATACCCAACTAACAAATTTCATAGTCACACATATATATGCTTAAAAATGTTTGTTTTTACCACACTTTTTTATCTAATGTCTTATACCATTTAAACCAAAATTTTAATTTCTTATTCTCAAGTTTCATTTGTTGATCCCCTTTATTAACCCTTGATTTGCATCATTACTGACTTGCTATTCTTATTCCATTTTCTTGTATCGATTTGTTCATTCATTCTTAACACATATGTGTCATTGCCTAATACTTTTTAGACTTTTTGTAACTATTCTAATATTATATGCATTTCTAGTTATTTATTTCCATGTTTTATACTTAGTTTACAATTAATCTCATACTTTTTCTCATATTTCGATTTTCAATTCATTCCTTTATTTCCTTACTCATTGTACAGCTTGGTGCTCATTATTCTATTTTACTGTTGTCCTTATCATATAGCATTCTTTGTTAAATAAGTATTTTGTCTTTAAAGCATCTTTCACAACCAAACTAATTTTTTATCAATCTCGCTCAATTTATAATCATCGTTATCGTTTTATTTCAACTTATTCATAAATATTTCGCTTTTAACTCTCATTTTTTATTTTACTCGTGTTGGTCAATTTCTACATTTTATCTCAATGATTAATCACCTAGTTCAATACTTTGTATTTACATCTTTGCTAAAATTTTCAATTAGACTCTAATTTATATTTTAATACTCACTTTCATCTCTAATTTTCAAACCTATTGTTTTGTTACCACTTTACAATTAAGCCCCTGATTTTGTTTTTAACCTACCATTTATTTATTGTTTGTTACTTTACTTTAAAATTATCATTTCCCTTTCCTTAAATCATTAGTTAGGCTTAAATGTACATATAAATTTTCAATCTCTATCTTATGGTTTAATATTTATATACAATGGAACCATAACATTTTATTTTCATCTTAAGTCTTTATGGCCCTTTCTTAATTTGTATTTTTCCATTTGGTTTTTATCCTAGAATTTATTTTTATTTCCTTGTCTTATTAAATTAAACTTACACATTTATTTCCTTAGATTATTAATCTTGGCTCCTACGCTCTTAATTTCTTGTGAAATTACTATATAACTCATATCATATTTTCATTTGCTTCATTAGTCCTCTTTTTAATTAGTCTAATTTGGTCACATGAACTTTCACAGTATATTCTATTATTACTGTTCTTTTCCTTTCTAATTACAATTTAATCATTCTATTATTCTTTATTCGCATCCCAGTTACTCACATCCCTTTACTTATAATTTTAGTTGTCTTTCACCGTCAATTACATAATTACTCTTTTTGGTATCATTTATTTCATCTTCTCTCCCCAATTTACATTTTTTATCCTCCTAATATCATCACATAATGGCAATTTATTATTTGATCCTTATTACTCATTTCTTTATCTATTCTCCTCTTTGTTAAATTCAAATTTATATTCTTAATTTCCTAATTACTCTTTGATCCCTTGTATTACTATTTTTATCCTTTGCTTACTTATTTCCCAACTTTAGGTGATAATTATACTTTAGTCCCTAAATTTTCATTTTATCGCATAATTCATTAATTACAATGCTAATTTATCTTATTTACCCTTTATATATCTTTTATTTCATTTTTACTCCTCAATTTACATTTTAGTCCTTAACATTTTCTTATTAATGGTAACTTACTGTTTAGTCCCTATTGACTTTATTTCCTTACATTTTCATCGTTTTACCATTTTACCTCTCTTAATTATAATTTTAACATTAATTTACATTTATGCCCCTGATTTCTTATTTTATTACATAATAGTTCTTGTCCATCACATAATTTATTTTTTTATTTTTTCAATTATTTAATATACCATAGCTCCTTAATTTTATTCTAATATCATTATAGTTTACCAATTTTATCTTAATGAATCATACTAATTGTATTAATTCAAATCTCAATATCCATATAATTCTCTCCTTTATTTAATAAACTAAATAAAACTTATCTTTCTTAATCCATTAATTACTCTTAAATGTCTTTCTTTTTTTTTAATTTTACTAGTTTTCTTTATTTACTTATTTTATCTACAAAAATTCTTATTTAATACAAATTTCACTATTAACCTTGATTTAGAGTAAAACTTCACGTTTACCCTCTAATTTTATTCCCGTCATTTCTCAAAAACTATATTTAAAGCTCCATCTTTTTTCAAAATTTGATTTAGTCCTTAACTTTTATCAAAATAATATTTAAGTTTAATCTTTCCTTAATATAACCTCTAGGTTTTGTATTTTACTGAATTAACATCTAAGTCCTTACTTTAACTAAATTAACATTTATGTCCTCTCTTTTTTTCATAATTACTATTTTACCCTTAATTTTCCTTTTTTAAGAATATTTCATCATAAATTTGCATTTTTAACCTACAAATTACATTTCCTTTCGTTTTAGTCCTTAAATTCAATTATTTTGCTAAAATTACAGTTTTGTCCCTATTTTCTCTACTTTTTTACTAAATTACGATTTTGCCCTTCATTTACCAAATTCATTTAAAATTCCATTTTTTTACCCTTCCTAACTACAAATTTGTCATCTTTTAACCATTTTACCTTTACTTACCCATTTTTCCATGTTAATCTCATTTTAATCCTTAATTTCCATCTTTATTAATTATCCACTTTTTCCCATTTTCATAATATTGCCACTTTTATTTTAGTTTCGCCCCTAGTAGTTTTTATAGTAACAAAAAGCCTCAAGTTGGAAACGTGGGACACAACCCCATATATCTAATACAGGTTGAAGTGGCCACATAGAGGGTACCTCAATCAAATCATGTTAGTGGTTATACCTTAGGCCAAACATTTGGTCCTTTATGTAATGTCACATTTTATTTTATAAAATTGAGTTTTCTTCATGTTATTATATTATTGACATGTTATATTATAATAATATTTGTAAATAATAATCTAATGTTACTTTGACTATCGTTAGTCATTTATCATTAAAGGAATAATGATAAATAAAGACTAGTATGAGTTTGATTGATAATTATGAGATGATTATATATTTTGATATGAATTAAACTTATAGACACTTGTTAGAGAACAAAGTACCAAATAGACCCACTATGAGATATTACATGGGTTAATATCATTAATGATCTCATAATAGTTATATTATTGATCCTTAGACTCGAGATTATCATAGTATCCTACATGATAAGCATTATGTTTTGATATAATTAAACATTATCTTTAATCGGATAATCATAAAAGTTATGATTGGACACGAGGAGAATCATGTACAGGACAGTAAATAATCAAGAAAGAATTTGTCTCTCTCTTATGAGAGAGATACCTATTAGGCCCCTCAATAAGTAGGACTGAGAAATACATGGCCATGCTCAAATGAATTAATGGAGCGATCAATATTATTTGATATTATTAGTCTACTTAGTGATCGAGAAATTATATATTTGAACTATATAAGTTTGACATGGATCATGACTTATGTTCAAACAAGATATTGTGTGACAAAGGGAAATAACATGATCTATTAGGTTAAAATTGAATTATTGATATTCATATTATTTGGGTAGTTATAATGTCTTACTAAAAGCCACTTATGACTTGTGGGCCCATAATGGGAATGGGGCCCACTAACAATATAATATGAACCTATTGGATCACACACATAGAATGTGATGAATGGACTAAGGGTTAATTCAGACATTTTAGATTTTATTTTGTGATAAATTAAAATTTGAAATAAATAAAAAATATATATAATAATAATTATTATTATATTTAAGATTAATATTATTATTCTTATTTTAAATAAGAAATAAATTATTTTTTATTTTAATAATAAATAAGGGCCCAAAATTTTATCTCTCTAAATTAGTGTTAGGTCAACTATATGTATAGTTTAAACCCTAAATAAGCATACTAAACTAAAGTGGCAGCCGTCACTTTGAGTGAAGAGAAAAAAAATCATTTTTCTGTAACTTTGAGAAAGAACAAAAAATTATACCCTAGCCGTCAAGGAAGGGAGCTAGCACCCCAAGTGATTTTGTTCATCATATTTACGTGTAGATACAGGTAAAAGGTGTCATTTTGCATGAAGCCACAATTGCGAATTCGTTTTGTCTGCGCTTTTAGAGGTTGGTAATCATTACATTTTTTCTGTCGAATCAATTAGATCGCATGGAGCCTGGTGGGTTTCTATTTTTCGTTGTAATTTTTTTTATTATTATTTCAAAATCCAACACATCATATTAGTTTCCTTTTCTCTCTTTTCTCATTCTGTCCTTTTTTCTCATAATCATGGTATGGAACTACCTTTGGTCCACTATTACAAGTCACCATGACTCGTATACCACGGTGAATGTCCCTATGGCTAGCCATATGCATCTTATACCTCTAGCTTCGCTACTAAATACTAAGGGCAAAACTATTCTCATCACATTTAAATAAAATATACAACGTATTCATAATCTTTCACATTTTCACATTATGGATCAATCACATTTTGTATAATGTACTTCATTATTTCTCATTCATCATGTAACTCTATTTCCATGCTTTAAATCATAGTAATCTTATCAAATTAATCAAGCATACCATACCACATTCATATTAAAATCATTTAATTCACAAAGTACATTTCTATCATGTTCTCAAGATCCAATTTTCATGTATCTAACATTGTTTCTTTATTTTTATCATTCATTCTTTTATAATTCCATAATTCTCTATTTGGCTATCACTAGGTTAAATACATTTAAATTTGTTTAATTCATCAAACACATTTCTATCATGTTTTTCATGCATATTAAATGTATCTCTAACCTTAAATCAATTTATTTCTATCTCTAACCTTAATTTCCTTTTCTTACATAATAAGTTCCATAAGTAATGTACCCTTTCTAACCATAATTTTATACATTTAACATCATATATCTCATTATTTATCAATCAATTACATTAATCTACAATTAATTTAAATTAAAACTAACATTACTTAATTTATCATTAAAGGACATAATGGGTTCCTAAACCATTTTCATGTTTTTAATCATTCTTTTGTAAAATTTCGCATACCAATCCTATTATTTAACATTCAATTTCACTAATCTACCTTTAATTTAAATTTAAGTATCTTTTACATCAAAATTCCCAAACACACATAAACTAGGATTACATAAAATTAGTTATTTTAGGTATTCACTCACCTATTTTCCAAGCTTTCCCATGATTTCTCTTCCTTTTCAATCTTTTCCTCAATTTTCCTTTGGATTCCACTTGAATTCTCACTTTGGCCAAATCTTTTCATGTACCTTTTCCTTAAATTTCTTCATCCATAATTAAAATTAAACCCAAAATATAAATTTCTACATCAAATTCTTCCTAAAAATTTATTAAAACCACTAAAATATTACTAAATTAACTTGGATTTTTTGTCCAAACTTCTCTTCACAATTCCATCAACTTTTTTCACTCCAAATCTGAATATTTTTTTATTTTAGGGCTGATAAGAGATGATAATAATGGTTCCAATTGATAGAGAATGAAAAATTATGGTGGAAGAGCTTGAATCAAGTGAAAATGGTGGAATTTCACTAAGTTTTGGGTTATATTTTTGGAGGAGAGGATGAGCTTCTTTCTAGTCCAATTTTTGTCCAACATTTTCTAAGTTCTAGATGAATATTCTTCCTAAAAATTATCCCCAAAATCATTGTTTTAAAGGGTGGACAAATCAAGCCACTTTATGTATAATTGTGCCACTTGTCAATTTCTAATTGGCTCATCCATCTTTATTTTATTTTTCTACCAAAATTAATCCAAAAATTTCTAAATATTATAATTAAGATATTTTTAAAATTTCAATTCAATCATAGTTCTTTTCGGTATGTTTAAGGCACCAAAACTTTTTCAGCCTGTTGGAAAACTCGATTTTTTGCCCTTTTCAAATTTCAATGTTTCCCTTATCATAATTTTCTAAAAATTATCCTAGAGTGCAAAAATATATCCATTAATATGTTTCTAAAATTTGGATCATTCTGACATCATTTTCGACATACTTCCAACTCTGGCGAAAAAAATTACCAATCTAGAACTCAAAAATTTAAAGCTATCAGAAAATTTATTTTTCACTTCCAAAAATGCATTTAGGCTATTTATAATAGGTTTATATGATCATAATAATTGTTGAAGGTCTATGGAATATTTTTGTATTTGGTCAAACTTTTGGTTAATTGTATTACGATCTAGGAAAATTCTTCGCTGTCTATTTTGAGGGCCAATTCGATCTCAATTTCACCTAAAATTATATCACTTGACTCATTTTAATCCATATTTTCCAATAGCACAACACGTATGATGCAAGTTAGAAACTTTTTAAAAGGTCACCCATCCTGATCTTTCTCTCACCTAAGCGTGTTTAACTCCAAAGTTCTTATATAATTTAGTGCATTAATACTAATATGATCACACCCGATGTCATTCCGACAATACTATTTATGGCTCAAAAATTACTATTCACAAAGATTAAATTTTTCAGCTATTATTAGGAATCCCGTAAACAATCATAAACTAAATGCACTACATGTATATACATAAATCGGGTTTATTATATTTTCATTATTGGTTTACACATACAACAAGGTAGGATATTGGTCCTTTTTGGAAATATTTTATATAAGTGAGTTTTTATTATAAAAATTGAAAGATTTTAATTATAAAATACCAATTAATTAGTATAAATATTTTGGTTATTTTTTATGAGCATGTAAAATAATTGACTAAATCATTACAACATAGATGAAAAAATACATGGAAACTATAATGAAAAGTATATAAAATATTACATGAAAAATGGAAAAAATTTGTACAACCTTCTTAAAAATAAATAAAGAAATAGATACTTTAAACATAAATTAAAGCATTAGAAGAAGTTAAATAGATAAATCAAATAAATTAAATAATGGAAATAAGATAATTAAATGTAATAGATAAAGATATAAAGAAAATCAGTTAACAAAGGAATAAATAAAGGAAACAAGATAAAGAAAGAAAATGAAAGAAACAAAATAAATAAACATAATATTTAAATAAACAACAGAGGTTTGAAATTAGAAAAAAAATATTTACACATTAAAATAAAATACTTTTTATTGAAAAATTAATTTACTATGAAAAGATGTGGTTTTGATTTCAAAATTTTACGATTTTAAATAAATCAAATTCCAAAATTCAGTCAAGATTTTATCATAAAATCAAATCAAATCATTCAAGTATGGCTAGGGAAAAACATAAATCAATTAACCATTTTATTAACCAATCTATTAATTTCGATTAACCATTATATCGATTTCGATTCTTAACTAATTTTTTTGGATTAGTTTATTGGGTAACAATTAAAAATTTTAACATATAAATTTAATAAATTATATAATTTGTAATATTATTTTTAATAGTTCAAAATGCTCCAAAAATAAAAAAAATAAAAATTAAATATAATATCCATTAATAGAATAAAAAACAAGATTTTTATAATTAATTATAAAAATTGAATATATTAAATATAAAACTAACAATCGAGTGTTAATTATGCACATGTAATGAATAAATAATTGTAATAAAAGGATAATTCAAATGTTTATTTACTAAAAATATGTATTGCTATAATAGTTTAGAAAATCATATATCATAATATTTGAGTATAAAAATTAAAATATAGATTAGTTAAGTCAAAGGTGCCCTTTAGTTTTTTAAAGTAAAAATCATAATTCTAAATTTTCAATTTGGTTAATCTAAAATCAGTTCGGATGTAGATCGATTTTTCAATTAACAAAAAATTTGGATTTTTTTGCTCACCCCTAAGTATGGCAACTAGGTACATCACATATTTTAAATATAACAAACATATCAAACATACATGGCAATTTACTAAATAAATATATACATATAGATACTACCTAAATCAAATATATAAACATGGTAAATATATTTAAACATACAAGGCAACTAATCTAGACATGCATTTCAAAACATGGTAGCTAACTAAAATCAAATAAATCAAATATGACAATTAGAGCATGCAATTTATTTACACATTATACATCATATAAAATAGGCCATAGACTTTTGACAACCAGTTCTTTCTAGTAAACAAGATTCAACCTTATAAATGACCACAGGATGTTCCTCTTGATGTGATGGGCATTTAGGTGCAAATCTATAAACTACTAATTGGATTCATGTATGTCAGAGTTGAAAAACACATTGGTAACTATATAGGCACTTTCATTAAAGTGGATGCTAAAAATTTTGATGGCAACTAGAAAATTTTTATGTGAATTAGAGTTGAAATTGATGTTAATATTCCCTTAAAAAATGAAATGAAGATAAAGAAAGCAAGAGGAGAATGGTTCAAAATTGAATTCAGATATGAACATTTGCCCACTATTTGCTTCTTATGTGTAATGTTGGGTCATAATGAAAGGCAATGCCCTGTTCTTTATTACAAAAGTACTAAAGAATTAACATGAAAATTTAATAATACTATTAGAGCTGGGAATAAAAGACAAGCTCTTTTAATTGGTCAATAATGGTTGTGTGAAGCTCCTCCAAGGGGAATACAAAGTGCAATAATGAAGACTTACTCCAGCGAGGCAATTGCAATGGACCAAATTGAACATGGTAGTTGAGGGTTTCATAGAGAAAATGGAGAAAATCATGGGATAGGAGAGGAGAACTCGGCGGTGAAGAAAAAGGGTAATTCAAAAGGACAGGATGTCATGATAAGGGAACAATAAGGGATGATAGATGAGAATTTGCCACTAAACTAGGAAGGGTCATTATAATGGACCCAAAAAGAAAAAGAAGGGAAATGGATAACCAATGTATGGGAAGCACTTTTGGGCTAGAATCTAGCCCACAACCCAATTCTTTAATGGATTCAAAAAATATGGAAAAGGCGGGTTTTGGAGATCAAACTCGCCTATCACCATGAGTTGCATAAGTTGGAATTGTCATGGGATGGACAACCTATAGGCAATTTAGGTCTTAAAGTAGCTTGTCTCCCTTAAAAAGCCCAAATTTATTTTCTTGATTGAGACTATTTGTAGTAGGGTGTAATTAGAAAAAATAAAAGTTAGTTTGGAGTATGATAGGATTTTTTGTGTAGAGCCTATGGGCCAAAGTAGATGGCTTGTACTATTATGGAAAAATAAGCAAAAATCTAGATTAATTGGTTTTTCTAAATCCCACATTGACATTAAAGTATAAAAGAATCAAATGGAGAAGTGGAGACTAATGTGGTTTTTTGGGAACCTAACAAAAATAATCGATGCATATCATGGTCTATTCTTTTTACTTTGGCCTCAAAGTCTGATCTTTCTTGGTGTGTAATTGGAGATTTCAATGACATTATCCACCAGAGAGAGAAAAGACATGGTCTTGTTCAATCAATTTGTCTTATGGAAGAATTCAAAGCAGCCATAAAGGATGCATATCTATTGGATTTGGGAATGGAGGGTACCAATTCACTTGAGCTAGAGGAGATGGAGCAGGTGGTGTTATTGAAGAGAAACTGGATCGAGCAATTGCAAATTTTGAGAGGATTGCAAGATTTCCATTATTTAAGGTGAGTAATGTGGAACTAACATCTTCAGACCATATGTCAATTTTTCTAAACTCAGTTCCTTCTACCACTTTCATCAATTTCAAGCAATTTAAATTTGAAAATGCATAACTATCTAATACTTAACTGGTTGATGTGATTCGAAATGCTTGGAACTCTGATTCAAATCTATTGTTATTTGAAAAAAAAATTAAGAGATGCAGTGATTGTCTCTCTATTTGTGGACAAAAAATTATGAGGAATTAAAAAAAATTAGCAAAACTTAGATACTAGATAAAGGTTGTTAGGCATGTATCCTCTGCTTATAGTGGTTTGAATTTTACTGATGTTTAGATTTAGAAGGAATATTTAGACACTCTCAAACAATAAGAAATTTTCTAGTGTCAAAGAGCAAAACTTTTCTAGTTGAAAGAAGGGGACTCAAACTCTTAATATTTCCATACAGTAGGCTCTAAGAGAAAGCAGAAGAATTAGATTTCCCAATTGAAAGACCCTACAGGAAGACTGTGTGGCTGGAATGATGGGTTAGAGGACATTATAGTTGGCTACTTTCAAAATATATTCACTATGACCTATACAAGTTTAGGTATAACTGCTTCAAGAATTTCTAAAAGAGTGAGAAATGATCAAAATGACCTTTTACTAAAAAGTTTTACTAAAGAAGATGTCAAAGTTGTGGTCTTTAATATGCATTCAGATAAAGCCCCAAGATTAGATAGGATGAATGTTGTTTTTTACCAAAAATGCTATAATGTCATTGGAGAGGATGTCTCTACTGAATTTATTCGAATCATAAATTATTGTTCTTACCCAATGGTGTAAATGATATAGCTATAGTTTCGAGTCCCAAAAAAAAAAGATGGTGGATTCTATGGTAGATTTACGGCTAATTACCCTTTGTAGTGTCATCTACAAGATTGTAACAAAAAAGCTCTTGATAACGCTGAAGTGTATCCTCCCTACTATTATTTCTATGAATCAAAGTGCTTTTATCCCCAACAGGCTCATCTTTAATAATTTCCTTATGGCATTTGAAGTTATGCATTACCTAAAGCGTAAATCTCAGGGTAAAACTAGTCTTGCCGCTCTCAAATTACATATGAGTAAAGCATATAACGGCATAAAATGGCATTTTTTAGAGGAGGTGATTATTAGAATGGGTTTTAACATCAAATGGGTCAAATTGATTAAAATGTGCATTAAGTTAGTTTGTTATTATATCTTTTGTCCTTATAAACTCTCGGGTCTGATCCATCTTGATAGGGGGCTAAGACAAAGTGACCCTCTATCATCTTATCTTTTTATTCTCTATACGGAAGGCTTGTATGATTTTTTTAAGCAATATGAGATGAAGGGGTTAATAAGTGGATGTTGGATTACTAGGGGTGCACCTGCTGTTACCCATCTATTTTTCGTTGATGATGGCTACATATTTTTCAAGGCTAACTTCAATGAAGTGTCAACAGTAAAGAGAATTCTATAGGTGTATGCATTGGATTCAAGTTAAGTGATCAACTTTAATAAGTCATCGATGAAATTTAGCTCCAATACTTCGATGCAATCTAAAGAAAAGGTGTGCAACATCTTGTCTATTAATCCCCAAGCTTCTCATGATTCGTATCTAGGTTTGCCATTTATGGTGGAACAAAACAAGAAATAAATTTTTGCTTTTATTAAGCACAAAATTTGGGAGTGCATCAGTGGTTGGAATTGACCACTTCTTTTGAGAGCAGGTAAGGAAATCCTTCTCCAATCTATAGCTCAATCTTTGCCCACTTATACTATGAGTGTCTTCCTTCTTCCTTTGGGTTTATGTCTAAAACTAAAAAGGATGTAAAACTCCTACTGGCGGGGCACAAGTAACAAATCAAAATAAGGGATCTTATGGATGGTGTGGGAAAGACTATGCAAACCAAAAAAGTTGGGAGGATAAGGTTTTCGCTCATTTTATGATTTTAACCTTGCTCTTCTAGGCAAGCAAGGCTGGCATTTTCTCTCAGATGATTCTTCTCTTATGGAAGAGGTGTTAAAAGCTCGGTATTTCCTAAATGGTAGCTTTTAGACGGCAAAGGTTGGAGCTAATTTGAGCTATGCATAGCATAGTATCTTGCAAGCCAAAGATGCCATCAAGCAAGGATGTCAATAGAGAGTGGGGAATGGTAGTAAGATAAAAGTGTGGGACGAACCGTGGCTTCCTGATGGTGATAATTTATTTGTATCTACTGATCCAAATCCAGATTTTATTTATATGAAAGTGTTGGACTTGATTATACAGTGTCCAATTTGGTGGTATTGGGAGCTGATTTCTTCAATTTTTAATGATCGAGACAAGCATTTTATTCGGAGTATAGCTCTTAGCTATCAAATTAGAGAAGACATATGTCAATGGCGACTGGAGAAGAATGGCTACTACATTGTCAAGAGTGCCTATAGGTTCATACACTAAAGTTCTACCTCTGCTCCCACTATTTTATTTGGTAATCAATGGAAAAAATTTTGGTCCCTTTTCATTCCCCAAAAATTGAAGCATTTTTCTTGAGTACACTCCATTCTTGTCTGTTGATCCATTCTTTGTTGTTCCAAAAGGGAGTTAAGACCACTCTTAATTGTCCTTTATGCAGGAATGATTGTGAGACCATTTTCCATTTATTTATTAATTGGAGTTTTTCTAAAGAGGTTTAGGCTAGATCTTTGTGTAGTTTTATAAGAGGAAATGTCGTTGATTTTCCTAGGTGGTTCTCCCTTTGTAACACCATTATACCACCGTACTATACGTACAGTGATCGGATATTAAAACACTATGATAGTTACAATTACTATAGTAAACAGTACAATATTTTTTTTTCATCAATTAATATAATACAAGTAACGATCAGTCAACAATAACAATAGTAATTTATACTACTCTAAATAGAATAGTACCATAATTAACACATAAAACACATATCTATTTATACCTAAGTCAGTTGCTATGCATGAACACATGCCATGCCTATACTGTCACTTTTACTTTGCATCACTGCTCGTAGTCAACTTCAGCTTACGGCCACTTTAACTTTATACTTTCATAAACTACATGCAGTAGCCACACTACGTGCTGAGCATTAAAAATGCCCAGTGGTGGACACATATCCCAATATTTCCACAAAATTAACATTCACGCATACATACATATGCATGTATACACATACACATACACACATACATACTTTCAAAAGCATTCTTTAACATTAACTATTTATTATCTCATTTTGATGTGTATCATATAATCATGCATGCATGCATTCAATCATGGAAAACTGTTCCGATTATTCAGTAGATACAATTGTCATTTCCATTTTTATGCTTATCTCTCAGACATTTACCATATTAACTGTCAATTATAATTAACTTCTTTAATTTTAATAGCTGAACTATTTATACATTTCATTTACTACTCATTTTTGCGTTTTACACATTTTGATTCATAATATATTATTTCCTTACCATTTTACATTTTAATACCATTTCTTTTAACTTTTTACAAATATGTTATCACTTGCCGTATTTACTTGGAAATTTATCTTTTATTCCTCATGCAAACATCTGATCATTCAGACATACCTTCATTCACTTAAACATTGAGGCATGAATAATTTTAATTCAGTCACTAAACTTTTGTTAAATTACAGTGGTGCTTTCTTTTATAATTTATTTATATTAATTTGCTTACTTGACATGTAACTTATCATTTTGCTACAATTGCACCATTTTATGGCAAATTGTATACAGATTTTCTAATTTTTCAATTGTTCCTAAACTGTCATTCTATATCCTATTTACAATTTTGTTATCAGTTCACTTGTTTTAATTTTAAATCCATTAATTTACATACAAATTATCAGCCCGTTCTCGTTTTAATATTTTCAAGTCAAGTTGCATTTTAGTCCTTTCGGACAATAAAGGATTTTCTTTTAGTTTTTCATTCATTATTTTATCATTCTTACATATATATATACTTTTATTATTTTATTTCTTTTATCCATCTAATGCATTATTTGGGTAAATTATCATTTTAATCTTAACCTTTCACTTCCTTTTATATTAGTCATTTTTCACCTTCATTTTCATTCATAGATCACATTTTACACTTTTATGTCATTATTACCATTATGCCCCTAGTACGCCCCCCGGCAAAAATCTTCATATTGGATATATGGGATATGGACCCCATGGGCCCACAATAGTACAATACTGTAGGGGATGATCCCAAAAAATCAATCCACATCAGATCATGTCAGAGTATAGCAAAACAGTCAGAACAAATTCTATGGGTGATCATTACGATCCTACCATAGCAAAGCAAGTCGCAATGACTTACACCGTGGTATAAGTGTCCACATGGCTAGCCAATTATATCCTGAACTAAATTAAACCGCCAGACCACTACTAAGGGCAACATTCTTGCTCATTTCAAAATCTTTTATTTTTTGTCATTTTACTTTAATGTTTCATTTCATTTCAGTACACTGTCCAGTTAGTTCTTTCTTTCATTTTAGAATATTGTTCATTCAATTCTTTCTTTTCATTCCAGTATATTGATCATTCAAGGCTTTCCTTTCAATTCGGTTTTTTAACACTTTTACACATTTAACTTTTACTAGATTTTGTATCTCAGTACATTAGTTACTTGACTTGCTTATTATTCTCACCCAATTCATGGGTGATTTATTTTTCATTTGAATCCCTTTCATGATGTTAATGCTATCGGATACTTTTATATTTTCATATTAATTAATACCATTACTCTAATATACTTTTTGGTTTAGTCCTCAAGTTTTCTTTTAATTACAAAATTGTTCTTTTTAAACATTAATTACAATAGTGCTACCAATTTACTTATTTTCACTTCACATTTATTTATTGGCCTATAAAATTTTTTTTTAGTCCTTACTTTAACTTTTTATATAGAATTACATTTTAATCCTTCTGCTACCCAAAAAATTATTTTCAGACTGTTTGTTCACTAAATTACCATTTTACCCTTTCTTATTATTTCTTTATCACTTTTTCTCATTAAATTTAATATTTGGGGAAATTACCATTTCACCCCTAATTTTTTCATTTCTTTTTAATTAGATCCTTCTTGCATTCTAAACTTCATTTTTTACTTTATTTTTACACTTTTCATTCCATTTACCATTATTTTCTTTCTTCTTTACACTTAAACTTATATATAAGGAAAAATTTCTATTTAGTCCCTGAACTTTGTTATTCCCTTAGTTCACTTTTATTCATAAAATTGCCACTGATTTAATATCTTATATTTTTAATTTGGCATACTTTTATGGAACTACAATTTAGTTCCTAGAACTGTTAAATTACAATTTTATCTCTTTTTTATGTTTTGCAAAATTACAATTTATCTTTAAACTTTTAGTTTCTTTCATTTAAGTCCTTTGTCACTTTAATTATATCATTTTTCATGCTTTTTCATTGCTTTTTTCTTCTCTTGTTACATACTTTTAACATGCATTTGCCATTCATCAATATTTAGCATATTTTCTATTTTATTCTTAATATTCAGCATAAACTAAACTTTTGTGTTTTATTTCTTTCTATTCCAATCATGCTAACTTACATTCTTTTATTAATAACCCAAATTTTTACCATTTCTTCGCTATAATTACTATTTGTTAATGGGATAAATTTCACATTAATTTATTTATACCCTTATTATGCCATAACATACATAATATACTTGATATCTATATATCTAACTATTCAGTTTGGCTTACCTTTATACATTCTAAATTAATTCTTTCCATTTTAATTACTTAAATCATTAAATTTCATGCTATTTATTATAACTCCATAATTAACTAACATAAAACTTACAAAATCATTAGAAACCCTTAGGTTAATCATTCGGCCATCTAAAACTCTTTTCCTCATATGTATTTTCTCCCATTTTTAATTAATCAAAACATCATTTTTTTAGCATAAGCAATGATATTTATAATCTTTATTTCATTTATACATACATTACACCCATACATACATAGCATACATAACTATGGATTTTACTAAATCAATGGAAAGAAAGGGATTTTTACATCCACATACCTCAAAAGCTTATTTTTTTACTTTTAAACCTTTCTTTCTTTGCCTTAAATCCTTAGGACATCATCTTCCTCCTTTGAATCTTAAGGAGGCCGAATTTAATCATCAAAGAACCCACCATCAAAATGCTTCCTTACTTCAATATACCATCACAAATATAGTCTATACATCTCAAACTACCTAATTAAACCTTTAAATCAATTTAAAAACATTAATTCCACTTACCTCAAATTTGTGTCCTAACTTAGAATCCTTAGTGCTTTTCCACTTTTCTCCCCTCAAATAAAGATCAGAGGTCACAAATAGCTAGTAGAGGGACTGAAATATGGTAGAACACCTTGGATTTAGAGAGGAAATTGATTAAAAAATGAAGAAATCTATCGGAAGGAAAAGAAAATTACCTTACCCAAGATGAAGAATCGAGAAAGAGGGAGAGGCTAGGTGCATCTTTAGGAGAATCAGATTTTTGTGCCTTTTATAAGCCTCTTAATGGGCTAGGCTTGGTCCATCCAAGTTGGCCCAACCTATTTTAAGCCTAATTTCATTATTTAGGCCCATTTAATACACTCTAAATTATTTCTCTCTTTCCAAGCTTAAATCCACTCAAAATCAATTCCATAATTTTTAAAATATATAATATAGCCTTCATAAAAATTTTTGGCTCAATCGGTGTCTATTTCTGGTCTGGTTCACTAAAATTGGTCCGATTAGTAAATTTTCGATATCACCGAAAAATTAAATTTTCACTACCAAATAATTTTAAATACTGATTAGAGCCCAACTGAAAATTCCTTAAATTTTTGAAAATTATTTGCTATTTTTAAAGTCTTGATCAAATCCACGATCAACTAGTTAATGTTTAAATCAAAATCATTATTTTTCTCTCACTTCCTAAGAACCTTCCAAAAAATACTTTCATAATTCTTAAAATATATTCATTAAGCTCCATGAATATTTTTGAATCAATCGGAGACTGTTTTTCGGTCTGGTACATTTTTACCAATCCGATAACCTAATTTTTCAAAATCGCCGAAAATTTAATTTTTCATTACCATATCATTCTACATCTCATTTAATGTAAATCTAAAAATTCTAGTAATTTTTAGAGATCATTTGCTATTTTTAAAGTTCCGATGAAACCTTAGTTAACCCAAACACTGTTTGATCTGAAACCATGAAATTTCCTTATTTTCAGCTTTTGGAGACTCATTTGACCTCATTTTAACTCCAAATTTGACCCACAGGCTCATACTGACATGCTATTTCCAGTAATCAAATAAACTATTTTTCAACTCCAGGAGGTATTATTCACTCCGGTGTCACTATTTACAATCAGAAAATACCATTTTCGACTAACCCGATATTTGGGCCATTACAATTCTTCCCCACTAAGAAAATTTCATCCTCGAAATTTACTCATATGCCACAGCTATGGTTATTACTATATACTAACTTTTTGGGTACTTGTCCTTTAATCATGTCATTAATGTTTTCGAATAAACATACTTGATCTTCCATTAACTATGAGTCGAACAGTAGCATTAATCCTTTATCTATTACCTCACTACTTTATAGAGTATCATTACTGCCCTTGTCCTTGCAATTATCTTAAGCACTTATATCTACCCATGGCATATATATACGTCTAAGCCAATAACTTAATCCCACTCTGATCTTAGAATCGCCTAAACCTTTGCTTTGATACCAATAAATGTAACACTCTTATACCACCGGACTATACGTACAGTAGTCGGATGTTAAAATGCTATGACAGTTACAATTACTATAGTAAACAGTATAATAAATTATTTTTCATCAATTAATATAATAGAAGTAACAATCAGTCAACATTAACAATAATAATTTATAGCTACTTTGAATAGAATAGTACCATAATTAACACATAAAACACATATCTATTTATACCTAAGTCAGTTGCTATGCATGAACATATACATGCCATGCCTATACTGTTACTTTTACTTTGAATCACTATTCTTAGTCAAGTTCAGCTTACATCCACTTTAACTTCATACTTCTATAACCTGCATGCAGTAGCAACACTACGTGCTGAGCATTAAAAATGCCTAGTGGTGGACACATATCCTAATCTTTTTACAAAATTAACATTCACACATACATACATATACACGTATACAGATATGCATATACACATACATACTTTCATGAGCATTCTTTAACATTAACTATTTATTATCTCATTTTAATGTGCATCATATAATCATGCATACATGCAATCAATCATGGAAAATTGTTTCGATCATTCATAGATACAATTGTCATTTCCATTTTTATGCTTATCTCTCAGACATTTACCATATTAACTATCAATTGTAATTAACTTCTTTAATTTTAATAGCTGAACTATTTATACATTTCATTTACTACACATTATTGCATTTTACAAATTTTGATTCATAATTTATTATTTCCTTACCATTTTACATTTTATTACCATTTCTTTTCACTCTTTACAAATACGTTATTCACTTTTCGTATTTACTTGGAAATTTATCTTTTAATCCTTATGAAAACATCTGATCATTCAGACATACCTTCATTCACTTAAACATTGAGTCATGAATAATTTCAATTCAGTTACTGCACTTTCATTAAATTACAATGGTGGTTTCTTTTATAATTTATTTATATTGATTTGCTTACTTGACATATAACTTATCATTTTGCTACAATTGCACCATTTTATGGCAAATTGTATACAGATTTCCTAATTTTTCAATTGTTCCCAAACTGTCAATTTATATCATATTTACAATTTTGCTATCAGTTCACTTATTTTCATTTTAAATCCATTATTTACATACAAATTATCAACCAGTTCTCGTTTTAATATTTTCAAGTCAAGTTCCATTTTAGTCCTCCTAGACTATAAAGGATTTTCTTTAAGCTTTTCATTCATTATTTTATCATTCTTACATATATATACTTTTATTATTTTATTTATTTTATCCATCTAATGCATTATTTGGGAAAATTATCATTTTAGTCTTAACATTTCATTTCCTTTTATATTAGTCCTTTTTTACCTTTATTTTCATTCACATGTCACATTTTACACTTTTATGCCATTATTACCATTATTCCCTTAGTACACCACCGGTAAAAATCTTCAGATCGGATATACGGGACGTGAAACCCACAAGTCCACAACAATATAGTACAATAGGGGATGATCCTAAAGAATCAATCCACCTCAGATCAGAGCAGAGCAGAGCATAACAAATACTAAGGGTGATTATTATGATCCTACCATAGCAAAGCAAGTCGCCATGACTTGCACTGCGGTATAAGTGTCCCTATCGCTAACCAATTATATCCTGAACTAGATTAAACCACCTGACCACTACTAAAGGCAACATTCTTGCTCATTTCAAAATCTTTTTTTTTTTGTCATTTCACTTTACTATTTCATCTCATTTCAATACACTATCAAATCAGTTCTTTCTTTCATTTCAGAATACTGTTCATTCAATTCTTTCTTTTCATTCCAGTACATTGATCATTCAAGGCTTTCCTTTCAATTCAGCTCTTTAACACTTTTACACATTTAAATTTTTACTAGGTTTTGCATCTTAGTACATTAAGTCACTTGACTTGCTTATTATTCTCACCCAATTCATGGATGATTTATTTTTCATTCGAATCCCTTTCACGTTTTTAATGCTTTTGCATACTTTTATATTTTCATATTAATTAATACCACTACTTTGGTATACTTTTCAATTTAGTCCTCAGTTTTTCTTTTAATTACAAAATTGTTCTTTTCGCACATTAATTACAAAATTGCCACCAATTTACTTATTTTCACTTCATATTTATTTATTGCCCTACAAAATTTTTGTTTGGTCCTTACTTTAACTTTTTATGCAGAATTACATTTTAATCCTTCTACTACCTAAAAATTTATTTTTAGACTGTTTGTTTACTAAATTATCATTTTACCCTTTTATTATTTCTTTTTCACTTTTGCTCATTAAATTCAATATTTGGAAAAATTACCATTTCACCCCTAATTTTTTCATTTCTTTTCAATTAGATTCTTCTTATATTCTAAACTTCATTTTTTTACTTTATTTTTACACTTTTCATTCCCCTTTACCATTATTTTCTTTCTTCTTCACACTTAAACTTGTATGTAAGGGAAAACTTCTATTTAGTGCCTGAACTTCGTTATTCCTTTAGCTCACGTTTATTCATAAAATTGCCATTGATTTAATATCTTATATTTTTAATTCAGTATACTTTTATGGAACTACAATTTAGTTCCTAAAAATGTTAAATTACCATTTTATCTCTTTGTTGTGTTTTGCAAAATTACAATTTATCTTTAAACTTTTAGTTTCTTTCATTTAAGTCCTTTATCACTTTAATTATATAATGTTTCATGCTTTTTCATTGCTTTTGTTTCTTCTCATGTTACATACTTTTAACATGCATTTGTCATTCATCAATATTTAGCATATTTTCTATTTTATTCTTAATATTTAGCATAAACTAAACTTTTGTGTTTTATTTCTTTCTATTCCAATCATGCTAACTTTCATTCTTTTACTAATAACCCAAATTTTTATCATTTTTTCATTATAATTACTATTCGCTAATGGTATAAATTTCACATTAATTTATTTATACCATTATTATGCCATAACATACACAATAACTTGATATCTATATATCTAACTATTCGATTTGGCTTACTTCTATACATTCTAAATTAATTCTTTCCATTTTAATTACTTAAATCATTAAATTTCATGCTCTTTATTATAACTCCATAATTAACTAACATAAAACTTACAAAATCATTAAAAACCCTTAGGTTAATCATTTGGCCATCTCAAACTTTTTTCCTCAAATGTATTTTCTTCCATTTTTAATCAATCAAAACATCTTTTTTTAGCATAACTAATGATATTTATAATCTTTATTTCATTTATACATACTTTACACTCATACATACATAGCATACATAACTATGGGTTTTACTAAATCAATGGAAATAAAGGGATTTTTGTATCCACATACCTCAAAAGCTTATTTTTTACTCTTAAACCTTTCTTTCTTTGCCTTAAATCCTTAGGACATCATCTTCCTCCTTTGAATCTTAAGGAGGCCGAATTTAATCATCAAAGAACACACCATTAAAATGCTTCCTTACTGCAATATAACATCACAAATATACTCTACACATCTCAAACTATCTATTTAAACCTTTAAATCAATTTAAAAATATTAATTCCACTTACCTCAAATTTGTGTCCTAACCTTAAATCCTCAGTGCTTTTTCACTTTTCCCCCTCAAATAAAGATTAAAGGTCATAAGTAGCTTGTAAAGGGACTGAAAGATGGTAGAGCACCTTGGATTTAGAGAGAAAATTGATTAAAAAATAAAGAAACCAATGGGAAGGAAAAGAAAATTACCTTACCCAAGAAGAAGAATTAGGAAAGAAGGAGAGGCTGGGTACATCTCTGGAGAATCAAATTTTTTTGCCTTTTATAAGCCTCTTTAATGGGCTGGGCTTGGTCCATCTAAGTTGTCCCAACCTATTTTAAGCCTAATTTCATTATTTAGGCCTATTTAATACACTCTAAATTATTTTTCTCTCTTTTCGAGCTCAAATACACTCAAAATCAATTTCATAATTTTTAAAATATATATATATTATAGCCTCCATAAAAATTTTTGGCTCAATCGGAGTCCATTTTTGGTCTGATTCACTACAATTGGTCTGATTAGCAAATTTTTTATGTCATCGAAAAATCAAAATTTCACTGCCAAATAATTTTAAATACTAATTAGAGGCCAACTGAAAATTTCTAAAATTTTTGAAGATCATTTGCTATTTTTAAAGTCTCGGTCAAACCCACGATCAACCAGTTACTGTTTAAACCAAAATCATTATTTTTCTCTTACTTCCTGAGTTCAAACCTTCCCAAAAAAACTTTCGTAATTCTCAAAATATATTCATTAAACTCCATGAATATTTTTGAATCAATTGGAGACTATTTTTCGGTCTGATACACTTTTATCGATCTGATAAACCAATTTTTTAAAATCACCAAAAAATTAATTTTTGATTACCATATCATTCTACATCTCATTTAATGTAAATTTAAAAATTCTGGTGATTTTTAGAAATTATTTGCTATTTTTAAAGTTCTGATCAAATTTTAGTCAACCCGGACAATGTTTGATATAAAACTATGAAATTTTCTAAATTTTAACTTTTGGAGACTCATTTGACCTTATTTTAACTCCAAATTTGACCCACAGGCTCCTGCTGACATGCTCTTTCCAATGATCAAATAAAATATTGTTCGACTCCAAGAGGTACTATTCACTCTGGTTTCACTATTTACCATCGAAAAATACTATTTTCGACTAACCCGGTATTTAGGCCATTACACCCTTATTTCTTCTCTTTTGAATTGGGATCTTTGTGGTGTTATGGTTGTTGTTTTTTTGGCTATCTGGAAAGCTAGGAACAACCTTGTGTGGAAGAGTCTTAGTTGCACAGTTGACTCAGTATCAATTTTAGCATTTCAAATGGTGACTGATTGGAGATTGGCGAGACAAGAAAATTTTGTAGTGGGTCAAGTACCAACTTTATCTACCTAAAGATGGTGTCCAACCCCAAGAGAGTTCTTGAAAATAAACACTGATGCAACCATTTTTTCAAATAAAGATCAAGTAGGTGTCAGGCTTCTTGTCTAAAACTTTGAAGGTGTTTTCAAGTGTGCTGGCTGTAAAAGCTTTCTTGGAGTAATTGATCCATTGGTTGCTGAAGCTATTAGCATAAAAGAAGTGCTGAGTTGGATTAAATCATTAGATTTGTCTTCTATCATTATTAAATCAGATTCTCAAATAACTATCACAACTTTATCTAATAAGAGCAACAATCATTCTGAGTTTGGTTTAATGATTAGTGAGAGTTTGGTTTAGGATTGTTTAGATCTAGCGTCTTCTTTGTCTAATATCTATTTTGGATTCATTAAAAAAATCTACGAATATGGCCGTTCATTATCTTGCTATAACGGCTCAGTCTATACCAGATCATGTTGTTTAGACTTCCTTCCCCCTGAATGTATTTTGTTAGCTCTTTTTATTGATTCTGTTTAATGAATTCATTTTATTTCAAAAAAAAATTTACACATTGGACAAAAAAGAGATTTTAAATTTAAAAAGAAAATAATAAACAAATATAAAAAGAAAAATTATCATAAAATACATAAACAAATAAAACAAAAACAAGAAACAAATTACAAAAAAATGAAGAAAAAATTGTACTAAGAATGAACAATCATATGCCAACCTAAAAAAATGTACCTTTTACATTGATAAGTTAGTCTTTTTAAGTTTTATTGTAAGTGGCCAAGGGATATAGGTTGATGAGGAAAAGATTAAGGCAATCCAAGAATGGTCTATATCGAAAAGTGCATGTGAGGAAGTTAGGAGTTTTCATGGTTTCGTAAGTTTCTATAGAAGATTGTTAAAGATTTTTCTACTATTGTCGCTCTATTGATTGATATAGTTAAAAATGAGATTGGGTTTGAATGGGAAAAAAAGCAAGAAAAAGCATTTAATTCTCTAAAGGATATGTTATGTTCTGCTCTAGTTCTTATTTTACTTAATTTTGATAAAAATTTTAAAATTTGGACTTGGGATAGGTGTTATGTTGATGCAGGAAAAATGCCTTTTGACTTGCTTTAGTGAGAAGTTACATGAAGCATAATTGAATTACACAACATAAGACAAGGAATATTATGAATTAGTTCAACATCATTTGCTTCCAAAAGATTTCATTATTTATACGAACAATGAGTTTGTAATGCATTTGAAAGGTCAAGCTAAGTTAAACAAGTGACATGCAAAGTGGGTTGAGTATATTAAAACATTTCCTGATATTATTTATTACAAGTTAGGTAAGGAAAACGTGGTTGTTGGTGCATTATCTAGAAGGTGTGTGCGTATCCCTACTTCTACTTCTAGTCTGTTAGGATTTGAGCATGTGAAAGACTTGTAGCAAGTAATCCAAATTTTGGTGCCATATTTAAAGCATATGCAAAAAATGTAAACTTCACAAGTTTTATGGACATAAAGGTTTTATGTTTCACAGGGACAAAATTTATGTGCCTAATTGCTCTTTGAGAAAGTTGCTTGCAAGGAAATCATATAGTGGGAGATTAATAGGACATTTTAGTGTGTTGAAGATGATATATGTTTTGAAAGAATGTTTTTAGATGGCACCTGCTCTCAGCCAACCCAGCTTCTATCCTGCTGCAAACACTCATAGCCACCCCCTTCCGCGTAATCCTACTTGGGACTACATAAGGTCGGGGGTTGGCAAGTCCAATGTTGTTCTATCTCTGGATGTTGAACGACCCAAAGAAAGGCCTATTGCTTACAAAGTGTTTGTAGACAATCTCCCTAATGGGTGGCCATCCTTTTGTATTAGAAAGATGTTCTCCTAGTTTGGTAATGTCAAAAGAGTCTTCGTGGCCAAGAAACTAAGCAAGAGAGGTACGAGATTTGGGTTTCTATCCATTGAGGGTGTAAAAAGTATAAAACTTATGCTACTGAGGTTAAACAGGGCATGGATGGGCAACAAGCAAATTATTGTGAACCTTGAAAGGTTTAATGGCAGACTTAAGGTACAGACTGGCAATAAGGGTATGCCTAGAATGGTCTATGGTAAGGAGAAGTCCGAGAGCTACAAAGTCAGAGATGGCAGGTCCTATACTGATATTGTCAAACTAAAAAAAGCAAATATCACAGGTAGAAAAGCAGATGTGGTTGTCAATGAAAAAGTGGGTTCGGTTAATTTCTAATACAATGTGGCTAAGAAGGACATGGAGTGGCTGGAGAGAAGCCTAGTAGGTTGGCTATACCATCCAAAAAACTCTCTCAATATTGAGGATTGTTTGATTAGCTAGGAATATTTGAATGTAGAATGCCGGCCCATGGGAGGAAACTTGATGCTGTTAACTTTTTGCACAACTGAGGAAAGATCAAAAATACTGGAAGGAGGCTTGAAGTGGCTAGCTGAATGGTTCGAATTTGTTAAACCTTGGGAGCCAAGCGATATTTGTACTAAGAGGTTTACATGGATAAGATATGAAGGTGTACCTTTGCATGCTTGGAACGCAAAATTTTTTAGTACAATGGCAGCTTTGAATGGGAATTTTATCACCTTAGATGATAGCACTAAGAGTAAGGCAAGGTTAGATTTAGCCAAGTTCCTAGTGGCTACGTCCTTTGCTGATTCTATCAACACTATAATCAAAGTTCAGATTATAGGGAAAGTCTTTCCAGTTAGAATTATTGAGGAACCATGCATTATTTTTTCACCACTCTTGAAGCGTAAATCACCTACAACAATTAGCTCTTCAGCATCATCTTTCTCTCTTGACTCATTATAAAATTCTCATGGGGAACCAGCAGTATGCTCAGGTGCAAACATATTAGAAAAAACAAAAGCAATTACTGTGCCAGAGAAGAAGGGAGCGGTGCTAGTGGATCAAAAAGAAATCCTAAGGGACGTTAGCTCTCCTACTTATAGATGTCACCATAGGATGGACGTGGGTGGATCTTTCTCTGGGTTAGCATCAAATGAGCCGGACTCTCCACTCTCATCTATAGGCTCTCACTTGGATGGTGTTATTGATCCAAATAGTGCATTAGTGGTCTTTAGGTCAAATGGTAAATTAGGTCAGTCCATTAATCCTAGAACAAGCAAGTCCAAGATAGCTAAGGAAGTGAGGGCACTCTACTTTCTTGACTCAAAAAAATATAAATTGCAATACCTCCATTGTCTCTTAGCAAGAAGAAGAAAGGTGGGCGTAGGAAGGCAAAAATGGCAGGCAAGAAACATGTTGTTTCCCCTAAAGAATCTCTCTCTTATAATGGTCCTATGGATGATGAATCCATTTCAAATGGGTGTATTAGAAATAGGAACTTTATTATTGGGAACACAGATGATGGATTGACCAAGGACTCCTTTGTTCTTGAAGCCACAAAAGTTTATAAGGTTACAAATCATATGGGGATAATTCTCTCTAAAGGGAAGGAGGAATTTATTAATAAGATGATGAAGATGGAAAGAGCGAAATCTCTTGCTTGGAAAAATACTAAAATTCAAAATTTTCAAGGTGTTGTAGAGGTCGAACCACTTCTCTAAGCTCTTTTTGCTTTAATTGTTGATTTTAGGTTTTTTTTATTTTTGTTAATCTATGAATCTATTGTCTTAGAATGTTAGAGGCCTTAACATGGGAATAAAGAAAAAGGTTGTAGCTAGTTAGATTAGTAAGAAAAAAGCCAATTTCATCTTGATATAAGAAACTAAGATTAGCAGTGGGTTAAAGTTGGCAACAAAACAAATCTAGGGATTAATCAACCAAGACTCTATTTTTGTGAATTCAAATGATAATCAGGGAGGGGTGATGTCAACCTAGAGATGTGATGTTTTAGCGAAAAGTAGCTAGTGCATGGAGATTATTGGGTGGCTGTCAAAGGTTTTGTTCTTCTTATAAATATAGAGTGCCTCTTCATAAACTTACATCCCCCTTCAACGGGTGAACTTTAAAAGTGTCTTTGGGTGAAACTTGCAAACTTGTTAAATGACTCGGTTTCGGTTATTATTGGGGGTGACTTCAATGCTATCCTTAAAGCTGAGGAGAGGGGGAGTGGCACTCTTAATAGAAAAGACCTTGCTTTCATTGAATTTGTAGACAAATCGGGACTCATTGACTTGCCTTTATCTAGAAAATGCTTTACTTGGAGAAATTCTGCTAGTAGGAGTAGGTTGGATCATTTTCTGGTTAACTCTGCCTGGATGTCCCTCTTCCTAAATGCTGTACATATTGGCCTTCTTAAAGGTGCTTCTAATCTCTCCCATCCTTCTTTTTAATACTTATTTGTATTTTGGCTCAAAACCCTTTAAATTTCTGGATTGTTGGCTTCAAGAACCATATTTCCTTGAAAATATTGAAAGTTGGTGGAATATTTCTAAGCGACAGGGTATAGGTGACTTGGCTTCAAAATTGAAAAACCTTAAACATAAACTGAGGAACCAAAATAATTCTATTTTTGGGAATATAAATGTAGCAATTAAAAGACTAGAAAAAGATATAGAAGCCTTGGATATTAATATTGAGAATGGAGAATTGCATGAAGTTATCAAAAGATTTATGTGGGTCAAAAGGGAGTCTTTGTTGAAACTTGTCTGAAGCAAAGTGTAAGGAGTCTTTATGGAAACAAAAGTCAAGAATTAGATGGTTAAAAGAACGGGACAGGAACACCAGATTTTTTCATTTATTTGCTTCTCATATAAGAGCAAAGAACTTCAATGGTGCTCATGTTACCCCAACAGGCGTGGAAACAGATCATAATGCCATCAGACAAGAGATTGTGTCTTTCTATGATCTTTTCAAAGAAAAAAACCACAGGAGACCGCTGCTACCTAGTAATTTTTTTCAACAAATCACAAGTCCACACAAATGATTAAGAAGCCATTCTCTTTTGAAGAAGTTAAAGAAGCTATGTGGGGTTGTGGCAGCTCAAAAGCCCCTAGTCTAGATGGTTTCAACTTTGGATTTTTGAAGGCTGCCTGGAATGTAATTGGTTTAGATATTTTTTAAATGATTCAAGATTTTTGGAAACATGGAAAGCTGCCTAAAGGGATCAATTCCTCCTTCATCACTTTTATTCCTAAAATTCCTGGGGCGGATAAAGTCAAAGATTTTTAGCTTATCAATCTTCTTTGATGCCTTTATAAGATTGTTGCAAAGTTCCTTGCCAATCGTCTAAGGAGGGTGTTAGGAGAGATAATTTATGAAGAGTAGTCCATTTTGTGAAGGGATGGCAGATTCTAGATATCATGATGGTGGCTAATGAAATTATACATTCACTGTAATGTATGAAGAAAAGTAGGGTTATGCTCAAACTTGACTTTTTTAAGGCGTTTGATTTTGTCTCTTGGGCTTATTTGGATGTAGTCTTGGAACAAATGGGATTTGATAGCATCTGAAGGAACTGGATTAAAGAATGTGTTACTACAGGAATGGCAACCCCACGAAGGAAATCAGAATGTCTAGAGGATTACGGCAAGGGGACCCTCTATCCCCTTTCCTATTTATCATTGCAACTGAAGGACTATTCAGGCTGCTACATAAAGCCTTTGGGATTGGTCTCTTTGAGTGTATTAACTGTTGTATAAGATTGCAAATGCCTTTTTTTTTATCTCTCACATGTAATTTGCAGTTGATACGGTAATATTTGTTAAAAATGATGTGGAGATGCTTCTAAATGTTAAAAGAGTTCTTCGGATCTTCTCTCACATCTTGGGGCTGGAAATCAATTTTCATAAAAGTTTGTTGACTGGCATTAACACTGAAAAAGGACTAGCTTACCTTATGTGCAAATTTGATGAGGTGTCGGATACAAAAATTGCCTTGCTCTTATCTGGGACTAGTATTTGGAGCAAATCCTAACAAGATTGCTACATGGAATCCTATGATAGAAAAATTTAAATCTAAATTGTCAAGTTGGACAGGTAAATTACTATCCATAGCTACTAGTATTACTCTTTTGAAGGCTTCTCTCTCCAACCTACAGTTGTATTTTATATCCTTGTTCAAGATTCCAGCAGGTGTTCTCAATAGTATTGGCTCTCTAATGAGAAACTTTCTTTAGGGAAGCACTAGAGATAATAAGAAAATCTATGCTATTAACTGGGATTTGATCTATAAAGCAAAAGGTCTTGGTGGACTTGGTATTGGTGCCATTAGATTAAGGAATAAAAGCCTCCTCTTTAAATGGTTATGGCATTTAGACCCATTTAGCTTAGCCCCTTGGCAGAAAATTGTTATGGGCAAATATGGGTTGGGTAATTCGTTAAACCCCTTTGAAAACTCGAATGTGGTGAAAATCTCAACAGTGTGGAAGGATATTTTTAAGGTGTCTTCCTCTACGCCTTACATCAATGGGTTTAGGATATGTATTGGTAGAGGGAATTTGTATAGGTTCTGGTTGGATGTTTGGGCTGGTGATGTGCCTTTAAAATCTCTATTCCCTCGGCTTTTCTCTCTTTTAGCTTTCTTGGAATCTTTTGTGCAAGATTTTGGATCATGGCAGTAAGGTAGGTTTGGAGTCTAGTATGGAGAAAGGAATTACATGAGTGGGAGAAGGAATCTGAAGGAGTTCTGTTGAATGTGTTAAAAATGGTCTCAATATCCAGAGTCAAGAATGATAGAAGGATTTTGGTTCATGATGCAAATGGGAGGTTCTCTATCTCTTCAGCCTGCCTTAAAATCCAATAACTTCAGGCAAATCCTATCTCCCGACCTATGCCCCATTCTGCTCTATAGAAAAACCTTGTCCCCCCAAAAATAGATCTATTTTTTTTGAAGAGCCTTGCTAAACAAGATCAATACAAAGGAATTTCTTTTTAGACTGGGTATCTTGAATATTGAGAATCTTTTTTATCCTCTGTGTCATGGGGAGATTGAATCTGTAAATCATCTGCTCCTGCTATATCCTTTTTCTTCTTCTACTTGGTACAGATTAACTTGCCGGTGGGGCTTTTCTTTTTGTTTGCTTGGTTCGTTCAATGATTTTACTTCTCAATGGTTAGGTCTAGTGGGAGGAAAATGCCAAAAGAAAGTCTGGCTGATTATCTTTTTTGCTACCATTTGGTCTATTTGGCTTGAGAGGAATGATGTGATCTTTAATGGTAGAAGAATTAACAATAAGGCACTTTTTCACATAATTTTGGCTAGGGCCTCTTTCTGGATCAACAACATAAATAAGCTTACTTTTCTCCGAGGCTAAAGTCTCAGCCTAGCCGTAGATGCTGTTAAACTCCACCATATAGGGCATACTACTAGGCCTTTTATCTTCTAGTGCCCTCCGGGGGTGCCTTTTCTTAAATGGAATACGAATGGGTCACGCTTAGTAACCCTAGGCCTGCGGGGATTGGTGGAGTTCTAAGGAATCATAGAGGTGAATTTATCTGCCTTTTTCACATTCTGTGCATATAGTGGACTCTAACTTGGTTGAATTACTAGCAATGGAGTTGGCACTCCAATTATCTTGTGAATATTTAATAGGAAAAATGAGCTTTTTGGGCATTATTATTGAAATGGATTCAACAATGGTATGTCAGTGGCTATCCCTAGATGTGCAACATAGGCCCTAGAAGCATTATGCCATATTCAATAGAATTGACAATTTTATTCTCTCCATAAGGAATGTGTCCTTCCAACAGAGATCCAGAGATTGCAATCATGTTGCTGATTGTCTGGCGAAATAAGGAGCTACAAGAAGATCAATTTTTTTTGTTTGGCTTTTGCAAGTGGAGCTGTCTTTTTTGCAAATTTTTGGTAGTTGAAGGCTCATAATTTTGGCACTAGATTTAGTTGAACTGATGGTTAACTATCATAATAACATGGATTTATCCTTGTTATTTGGAGATTGTGATAAGGGAGTATGGTTCACTTTTAGGATTTCTAGCTCTTCCATTGATGGATGGAAAGGAAGTCTTATGTATCTGGTGCTTGTGTTCTGTTTTGTACTCTGGGATCTCATCAGTTCAATCCCTATGGAAGATGTCTAAAGTTCAACAGTCCGATAAAATAGCCACAATAGCGAATGTTGGAATATGTTGATTATTGAGTTGCACTCTAAAGATTGTTAAATTTAATTACTCTAGTCTACTGTTTTATGATCCTAAATCCTGGCACTTTCTATAGGTTCTGTTGTCTTGATTTTTTAATGGGACTGTTGTTTAATCTCAACATGGTCATTGGTTTTGTTTGTCTTTTTTCAATCTCTCATCTAGGTTTGTTATTGCTTGTGAGTATGCAACTTGGCTTTGTTGTTTGCTGCAAGATTAGGTGGTCGCTAGCCATCTTTTAATATATATCTTCTAGCTTATAAAAAAAAAGAATGTTAAGAGAATATGTGCTAGATTTGTTGCATGTAGAAAAACAAAGTTTAAATCATTGCCACCTGGTTTATATACAACTTTACAAATGCCTAATAAATCTTGGACTAATATTTCCATGAATTTTGTATTAGGTTTGCCAAAAACTAGAAAAGGTAAGAATTGCATTTTTGTTGTTGTTGATAGGCTTAGCAAGATGGCACAGTTCATCGGATGCAATAAGATCAATGATGCTACTAATATTATTATTTTTTTTCAAAAGAAGTAGTTAGATTGCATGGAATTCCTAAAACTATTGTGCTAAAGATACAAAATTTTTTAGGAAGTTGCTGGACCTGAATACAAGCAAAGAGGACCCAAGGCCTAATACCTAGAGAGTTTATGCAAGAGAGCAAAGAAAGAGTGCAGGTGGGGGCAATGTTGCTGAGTTGGCAAGTTAGTTATGCAAAGCGAAGCATGAGAAAGAGAGAGGGAATAAGAAGGCTAGGAGGCTGGGAAAATAGGGGAATGAAAATAATATTGCCTTAGCAGCAGTAAGCTATGAGGGAGAGAGAGGAAGGTTTCTATTAGGGCCCCTGCTTTTTGTAGGCCATTCTATCATTTCTTTGTATTTCTTTTTATGTTTTTTTTTTCATTTATTGGAATTGTAAAACTATTAGATATACAGGACATCAGTTGTAGTTTGCAAATTCTATTAATACAATCTTTTTCATTGAGTTGTTCCATTATTTTTCTGTTTGGATGTGTGATAAATGTCGATCTCCATCATTGGTCCGACCTGTCGAATCTCAATGGAGACTCATCAACAATCCTTACAAGCCAGAATAGATGAAAATACCCAGAGGCTTACAAAGCTCACATTCGTATAAATGAACTAACCAAGTTTGTTTCCCAGATCCAGGCTGATAAAAAGAAGGTGGAAGAGAGGGTATGACATGAACTGGATTAAGGACAAACAACCTCAATCAATGGAGGACTACATTTTCCCAAGAGAACAGGCGATAAAAGGAACTGGAGTCAATGATCCTCATCTGTCCTTACAACAAATTAAACTCCCTATGTTCAATGGGTCTGACCCTAGGAGAGGGATTTTCCGAGCAGAGACACGTTCTTATATACACCATATTGCTCCTGAGCATGTTTGATTGGCTAAAACTTCTATGGAAGGCACAACCATACATTAGTACTCAATGCTCTTGGTTATATATCCTAACTTGACATGGGAGCAGTTTAAGACGAAGATGATGAAGAGATATAGTAGCAGTTACTCCTCCAGTCTATTTGAAGATTCGGCAGACTCGAAATAAGGTGGGAGCATCGAAGGACTCAGTGAAGTCTATGAGACGGTGGCTACTACCTCTCCAGATCTTCTTGAACCGCAACATGTGGGAAGCATAATTAGTGAGTTGAAAGAAGCGGTGACGGATTAGGTGGAGGTTCGCAAGTCGGCGAATAGGGTGGAAGCTATGGGACTCTCATGCTCCGTTGAAGTACCTCTGCAAACTAACCAGCAGGGGATGGTGTCATCGAAGTGGGGGTAGAGCTTAGTGAAGGAAAAGGAACTAATCTTCACACCAGTCTCCACTCTTGGACCTAGGAGGGGTTCTAAAGGAATTGGGCCATCTCAGTTGCAGCCTAATCTTGCTTTTGGGTCAAGCACAAACAAACATCCAGCCCCTACTACAAATAGCCACCCAAGTCAATTCTTCCCAATTTTCACTACTTCACAGAACCACAACCACCACTCGCCGATCAATGCCAATCGAAGGGAAAATAAGAGATCCCCAATCCGATAACTCCCTAAGATAGAATGGAAGGAGAGGCACCGCAAAGGGTTGTGTTTCCAGAGTGGGCTTGCCTACTCACCTTAGCATCGGTGTTCCACGGCAGAACTAAAGGTGATGTTGCTTGGCGAAGGAGAGGAAGCCGAGACTAATGAAGAATTTTTTTAAAGCAGAGGAGGACAATTTCGAATCGCCAATTGATGATGAGTGTCATGCTCTTGAATTAAATGTCAGAGGGAGTGACAGTGGTGCTTTAAAGGTAGTGGGGTCGGGATTGAATGCCATCAAGCCCCTACGGCGATGCTCATGGGAACCACTAACGAGATTCCTATGTTGATGCTGGTGAACAGTGGTGTGAACCACAATTTTATTTCACGATGCTTAATCTATGTACTTGACTTAAAAATAACGAGAATTAAAAGATTGGGAATATGGTTGGGTGATGGCAATTTAATCATTATCGATCAAAAATATACAGGGGTTCCTATTCGACTAGATGGATACCAGTGTAATATAGATGCTATAGTCATTGAACTTGGAGGTTGGGCCTTATATTAGGGGTAGAATGGCTGTCTACTTTAGGTGTTGTGACTGTAAATTGGGCTTTGGGGCATCTTAAGTTATGTGATAAAGGGAAATGGGTGTTATTGAAAGGACATACTGCAACCTAAGGGACCAGCAATTCGTTTTAAGCAGGAGTTGAAGGCCAGCTACTCTCTATCAAAAAGCTAGAGTTGGATGCTCCTACAGCAAGCGTGAAGTATTCTGCAGACAATGTGGAATTTACGAGGGAGCATTTTACCTCTAATCCTGATCAAGTAATTGTAATAAAGCTTTCTGGAAGCAACTCAAGGTCTTTATTCTTTACTGTGTTTTTAGAAAGCAAACTAAATCATCATTGTTACATAAATAGTTCTGGTTAGATTATAATGGAGGGAAGTAGTTCTGGAAAAAAGATTCCACCGAAAATAAGAGCTGATCGCAGTCCAAATGGAATTAAGTTTTTGGCTATTCTCAATGAACAGATTTGTGATGGCTTAGGCAAGATACATGTTATGAACAACAAGAAGTTGAAGGTTGAAGATTCAGATTGGGTTGTGTTTCTTTCGGCGGCTTTATCATCATTTACAAACCCATTTCACACGGATGGTCAAAATGATGCTGCAAATGGAACAACAAAAATAGCAAGTTTCCATCTTGGTGCTTTTATTGATAGGGGAAATTCTGATGCTAATGTCACTGGCAGAGCAGCAAGAGATAGTGTCAATTGTTGCTCTCTTCCTAATGAAGACATAGTTGTAATCTTGCAAGTCAATATGGGTGTTAATTTTTTGAGCGATCATGCCATTCAGATTCTTCAATTTGAGACATATCAGTATAGCAATCTATCTCCTGAGCATCAGGACCACATGAATTATGATCCTTGTGGCGACTTGTTGAAATGATTGCTTCCTTTAGATAATACTGTTCCTGTTCCATCTCGTCCTCTATTTCCTAGTTGTATGAATTTAAGTTCTGGTATTGGTCGTGCTCTTCAAAGGCCTGCTGCTTATGGTAGCCCGACAATGTATTAGGCAATGTTGATGGATTGGATGAGGAATCTTGAAGCAGGCATACCCTGGATCTCCAATTCAGTCTTGAGGACAAGACTACTTTTCACCCGACTGGCAATGTTAGGAAGCTGTTGGACCTGAATACAAGCAAAGAGGACCCAAGGCCTAATACCTGGAGAGTTTATTTGAGAGAGCAAAGGAAGAGTGCAGGTGGGGGCAATGTTGCTGAGCTGGCAAGTTAGTTATGCAAAGGGAAGCATGAAAAGGAGAGAGGGAATAAGAAGGCTGGGAGGCTGCGAAAATAGGGGAATTAAAATAATATTGTTTTGGCAGCAGTAAACTGTGAGGGGAGAGGGAAAGGTTGCTATTAGGGCCCCTGCTCTTTGTAGGCCGTTCTATCATTTCTTTGTATTTCTTTTTATGTTCTTTTTCATTTATTGGAATTGTAAAACTATTAGATATATAGGACATCGGTTGTAGTTTGCAAATTCCATTAACACAATCTTTATGAGTAGAAGTTGAGATGGTTTTGTGGTAGTGGGACATTTGATGACTTGAAAATTGGATTGCCATGTGTCCCAAATTTGGCTAGGCGTATAATTTGGTGCTGTTATTCTTTAGATTTGCCGACAATAAATTCTGAGAAGGGTTACATGTGAATTGAGTGCAAGAAACAATGACATTTTCACTATTTTCATCCCTAATAGAGAGCAATGGCAAGTGAAAGTAGCATGTGGGATTGGCTATGGTGTTATGTATGACGGAGTATATGAACTATTTCAAGCTTATAACACTGCGGTTAATGATTTCTAGTGCTGAAATTGTATGGGCCTTTTAAATCTTGAATGCATGCAACGAATGACAACGAAATTGAGTTTGGTATCAAAAGATCCGTCAACGTGTGTGTTTTCAATTAATGTATTGTGACTTGTTTAACTTCATTCTTGTAGTTAATCACAATTCAAGCCATGAGAGTTGTATCATATGTAATGCATTGGCATTTGGAAATGCAATATGGTATAATATGTTTTGTTCCTTAATTTTCAATTTGATATTCAATATACAGTTCATGAGTCCATAGCACTTCTAAAAGCATAATTTTTCTTTCAGCATCTGCCTAAGGATAAAGCCTTGCGCATTTTCTATTACTTACAAGTCTCAAACAGGCATACAATTTTTATGGATAATTCATGAATTGGGAATTTGATGATAAAGATTATGATGTATTCAATAAGCCAAAAAAACAAAAAAAGCTTCATTAGGCTAAAAATGATACCATGAGTAAATGAATGAAGATGGTAAATAAAAACAAAAAAGTAAGGCGAGAACGCGTGTATTTGCTTTTTATCGAGGGAGTCCAAAATACATATTATGCTAACCAAAAAAATATAACCCATTAATTTAGAAAAATCACTGGCTAATAAAAATTCAGTGGTGTCTCCATCATTGCCAAATGATTAATTATGTATAATTATTTCAAGTAATTAGTCACATAAGCATATCTCTCTAGATATAAATTTACGTCACTTAATCTGCATACTATTTATATTTATATTAATTTATCTAATTTTAACAATAAATTTGATTTAATTACGTAATAATAATAATAATAATAATAATTTTAGCTCTAAAAATATATTTAAAAAAATAGGTATATACCATTTTTTAAAATTTATAAATAAATTTAGCTAAAAATATATTTAACAGATAAATATGCCTAATTTTTAATAAGCGGAATTTCAATCTTATTCCTAGATAAAATCCAAGTGAAATAAACAAACTGTGTCTCGCTACGCGGGATGCAACGGTCACTACCGCCCCGCCATCGACGAATAACATAACACAGAGCAAACCATGCTTGACATGCGTCTAAAGATTACATGTACCCACCCCATCGATTCCTACTCTCTATTGCCGTGGCTCTTCACTCACCACAACCCACCACTGGCCAAAAAACAGGAAACCAGAAACACGCCTTCCTAGTGCAATTCATTCACATCTCTAATGTCTGCTTTTCTTTCCCCTTTAATTACAATGCTAAACTAAATTTTCCAATATTTTATCAAATTATTCTCGCCATTTTCGTACAATATGGCTATTGTAACTTCGCCGGCTGTTTCGTCGCCGTCGATGATGCCTACTTGCTTTCTTCGTGAGACGCGGGAGCCAAAAACTGCGACGAAGAAGGGGAGACGGGAGGAAGTGCGGGTTGTAGGGAATTTTAGTCACTTGGGAGATGCGGTGCGCAAGGATTTCAATTTCTTGAAGAAAGGAATTACCAGAGGAATTGATTGGGCAAATCAGACTTTTAGACTCCCGCAGGTTCTTAAAACCCTAGATGATGTTTTATGGCTGCGAAACCTTGAGGATCCTCAGGCTCCTCCCTCGGAGCCTCAGTCTTAGCCTCAACCTTCCTATCCTGGTTAAGTTCGCTATGCTTAATTTGCATATTTGTGTTGATTGAGTGCTTTGAAAGCTAATTTAATTCATCCGAGTTTTAATTAATTTCTATTTTGGCTACTCGGGAGAGCATCTTATCTAGTTTTTACTATGTCATGTTCTATGCTTGGAATTTGAAGCTTTATCAAGGTTATTCATGTTAGCTTTTGTTTAGTAGCGAAACTGCAGTTTTTCTAAGAAGAATTACTTTTTATTTGCAACATACGGAAACTCGGTGAAGTATAATCTAGCAATGCAAGTAGATCCGCAATGTGGTTCTGCGTGTGTTAAACAATTTGGTTGCCAACAGATGAACAATGTATATGGAGTTGAAGAAAGCAACTGACCATGCAGGCTGAGAGGATAAATCTGTGAATAGAGTTGGTATTAATGTTGAGCATGATGATGGTTTTATTTGAGATAATTTCTGCAGCCAGTGGTGCTTGAGGTTGGGAAATTTGTTTTCTAGCGGATAGCCGTAATGTAGAAGTCAGAATTAAGTAAGGGTTAAGATAATCGAATCATGACTGCAGATATTTAATGATTTGCTATTATTTTCTTAAACTTAACTATATGATGAAATAAGGAGAGCTACTGAGGTAAAAGGTCCTCCAGTCGACTACTTAAGATATCAGGGTCCAATTATGTACTATAAATCTCTAAAACAACAGATAGTCCTTGAGAATGCCAGTGCCTTTCCTTTAACAAGGACCTAGCCGTTTATCTGCCATGGTATGATTGGTTTTGTAGTTAGACAGTTAGCATTGCTATTCATTTAAGAAGACACTCTTTTAATTTTCTGCAGCATTTACTTTGAAGTTAGTGGTTTACTAAGGAAAAAAAAAATTCTGTTCTTGATTTCATTTGGAAATTAGCATTAGTAAAATTAGTAGCTAAGATAATCTTATATTGATAATTCCATCCCAAATATTTGTCAGCTTCTAAACTCATCCAAAGGTCTTCAGGCTTAACAATGGGTGTGCTTTCTAGATTTGATTGATTACCATCTTTGCTGTATCTTATTGAAATTCTAATTTTCTCTAACACTTTGGAATAAGGTTGAGGAATCTGTTAATTATCATAGAGCAACGAAATATTTTCAAGAACTCTGTAATTGTCAAGGTTTTCTTCTCAACATATTTTATTTCTGCATTTTGTTCCTCAACTGCCAGTACCAACCTCTAAAAAAGACTATGAGGGCTGCAATTAGGGGATTGTGAATGACTTCTTTTAAGCAGACGTTAATGGAAAAAGAAAAAAGACTGAATGCGGGAGCAAAGCAGCCATACACATAGCCAAACACGCATAGCTGCAAAAACTGTGTCTCTTTTTTTTGCCACCCACCCTCTCTCACCCACAGGCATGTGCACATGTACACACACTTCCATGCATGCACAGACAGATATAGACACATGCAGTCTTGTGTGCAGCAGATGCTTGTGCTTTCCATATGGACCTATCTATTATTATTTGCTAGTGATATTGAGTGGCATATCTTAAACAGGACTTACCGGAGTAGATTTATCCATGGCGGATCTGGAAGCATTGGAAGCATATGCTAGTTACTTTTACTATCTGTCGAAGGCTTGGTCAAAGCCGCTGCCCGAAGTCTATGATCCCCAAGAAGTTGCTGACTATTTCAGTTGTAGGCCTCATGTTGTGGCTCTTCGGCTTCTTGAGGTATACCTAGAAAAGCAATCAGCACATTATTGTAAATTTGGCAAGTTCTAGATATCGTGTTATGCAAAATTTTCATTTGTAATGAGATGATGATATAACCGGCACTAAATGTCTTCTTTTTACTGAGCTTGTTAGAAGAAAAACTAAGTTTTAATTTGGCTCTTATGTAAATAGCTCCATAAAATCCAGTAATGCCTTAAACAATTTTTGGCCTCTTAAGTGCTAATTTTGTGAATGAATGTGTTTTGTGAGCTTGTGTATGTTATTTTGCAATTCATCTATCTGTGGAAAATGAGAATGAAAGAAATAAAGGGGAAAAAGAACTTACTGATCTAGGGTGTAAACACTATTTCATTCTCCCATTTTCAGACAAAAACATTTTTTTTTTCCTGCTGTAAAAATGTACTACACAAGAAAATGTATTGCCAATGTCATCTGTGATAAAACCATTATTTTACTTTAATCTGAGGTATTCTTTTAACATCATTAGGTTTTATAGTGCCTTAGATTTTCTTACTATCCTAATCATGCTAGCCTCTTTTCTCTTATCAGAGTTGATAATTTCATTAAGTGTGAGCTCTAGGGTTTCCTTTCTTGTAATTATCTTTCTAAAAAATTCAAACCTAAGGAATTTATGATTGGATTATGTATGCAGTCAGTGAGGTTTGATTGCCAGTAACCTACATCTTCAAAATGCTTCTTTTAAGAGGATGGAGCCATGGTTATTGAAAGCTTGAACTAGTATTGTTTTTCTCTGTGACGCAAATGAAACTGGGAGCTATCCTAATCATGCTATCTTTTTTCCTCTTATCAGAGTTGATAACTTTATGAAGTGTGAGCTCAAGGGTATCCTTTCTTCTAATTATCCTAAATATTCAAACCTAAGGAACTTGTGATTGGATTATGTGCCCAGTCAGTGCGGTTTGATTGCCAGTAACCCACATTTTCAAAATGCTTTTTGTAAGAGCATGTAGGCATGGCAATTGAAAGCTGGAACTAATATTGTTGTTCTCTTCCAAGCAATTAATGTTAGTTTATTGGGTTTTCTTAAACAGAATTGATATCATCCAATTGGAAGTTTCTGAATGTTAGGACCTGATGTAATATATTTTTTTAATTTGGCATGGATCATTATAGTGTTAATGTGCTTATCTCAAGTCTGCCATTTTTTGTGCTTGCTATATAGGTTTTAATGAAATAATCATGTTAGTTTACGCCCATTTTCTCAGTGCTGTAATCAGGTCATAATTTGAATAATATTGCCAACTATGTTCTTATTGGTCTTGCAACATTATGTCTGTAAGGTGTTTTCAGCATTTGCTTATGCCACAATCAGAATTCGAACCTCTGGGATGAGAAAGATTTTAAGACCGACTTCAGAAAAGGATATAAATGGGAACATCTCCCAGTACAATTTTGGACTTGTCTTAAAAGAAACGATGCTGAACCTGGGACCCACATTTATCAAAGGTCAGGACTCTGATTTTCTTGACTTTGGAAGATTTGTTTCGCAATCATCTTCTGCAGATATCATGTTTTTCCCCTTCTTATACAGCCACTCTTTCTCATATTACTCTCAAAATTTTAAAATATCTGCTCGATATTTCTCCTCAGCAGTTTACCATTATTAGTCACATGCTTTGCTTGCTGATGCAGTTGGTCAGTCACTTTCCACGACCAGATATAATTGGTAGTGAAATTTCCAAGGTTAGATGATTTTTTTTTTTCCGGTGTGCGTGTGTGTGTTTTAACTTCTAGAAATTCATTTTTTGTTTTTTTTTTCTTTGTGGTTAAATGTATATTCAATCTCAGCCAATGAAATAAAACTGAAGAGATCGAAGTGAATGGAAAGGAAAAACAAAGGATGAATTCTATTTTCAATTTAAAGAGATATGGAATAAAAATAGACCATTTTACAGAACTTTTTATTTGCATGGGAATCAAGAAAACTCGAAGTTAGAAATATTGATAGATAAGAAAAAAAGGTATGCTGTTTATTTTTTTAATTTAATAAATAATTAAGTAATATTAAATATTAATATAGATAATTCAATAAAATAATGTAGAATAATTAATCCATATTTGCACTTTTTTCTGGTCTTTTTCTATGTATTCCATGGACATCTTGCTCTTCCAGTGCTTTTTGTTCAAATGGGATGCTCTACATGTCTTGTTGGATGACAATAACTAATCATTCTCTCTATCTTTCTTTTTTTTTTTTTTGTTTCTTTTTTCTTTTTTTCTCCCTTTTGTGTGTGTGTGTGTGTGTGTGTCCCTGGTCACTCAGTTGCTATAAATACTCGTGGTTTTCCATAATAGACAGCCTTTGGCAGAAAGAGGAAGAGCGAAGAAGAGGCTAGTGTGGGCATACAAATCTCTAAATCAAATTGACTTGTAATTCTGCTATCAAAAAATCTAGACAAGGACAATTTATCAGTCTGAACTGGAAAAAAGTCGAGAGTTTCTAAAGAATGATAAAGCCTATATTTCCTAAATGGAAGAATATTGACTAGAAAGTTCCATGTATCCCTAGTTTAAGTTCAGAAGAAGATCTGAATATCATGATAAGAACTAGGTAAAAATAATTTTATAGCATTTTTCATGTATTCCCTATTTTGAGTCAGGAGAAGACCTGAATAGCATAATAAGAAGTAGATAAAAATAATTGTAAAACATTTTTCTCCTTGGCTGATTACTTTAATTATTCTGGATCTTGTAAATTAATACTTTGGGAAATATCTAAAAGAAAGTTCTAAAATATGCATGCTGCATATTTTGTGGGACTTTATGATTGTTGTTGCCTTTATGCGCATGTGGTAAAGATGATTACACTGCCTTTAAGCTGGTAAATTTTTGCTGAGTACAATTCTTGATTGAACCTGAATCATGGAGAACTCTTCTTATATTTTTATTAAATTGGATAGTGAAATTTCTAGGCCAAAACACTATTTTAATTTGGCAAACAATTTTTAATGTCATAATTGCAGGCACTTTCCGAGCTGCACGATCAAATCCCCTTTTTTCCTAGGAATATGGCTATGAAAATCATTGAGGAGGAACTAGGTTCTCCTGTTGCATCTGTCTTTAGCTACATGTCTGAGGAACCTGTAGCTGCAGCATCATTTGGTCAGGTATCTCTTTTCACATAATTATTTAGTTGATAAGAAACATTGGAATGGGCCAAACACTAATGCATGGATTGTCATTTCCAACGTTTTGGTACTCTTCTTATTAGTTACATGTGACACATCTTAGGTGTATCATGCCACTACAAGTGATGGCATCGGTGTTGCTGTGAAAGTCCAGCGACCTAATCTGCGCCATGTGGTAGTTCGAGATGTCTATATAATTCGGCTTGGGGTTTGTACTGATCTAAAATGTCCCATGTCTCTCCTTTATCTTTTCAACTTTTGTTTTTCTTTTTTGTGCAAGTTCTTAAATGGTTAAGCTTATTATTGCCTTCAGCTGGGGTTCTTGCAAAAGATAGCAAAGAGAAAAAATGACCTTCGCCTTTATGCTGATGAGCTGGGAAAAGGTTTAGTTGGGGAACGGGATTATACTCTAGAGGCTGCCAATGCTTCCAAATTTCTGGTATTCATCTGATTCATCAGTGGAAATTATAATGGCTTTATTTATATTCGTGGCAAGTTCTCTGGCTGATATGAGCTACTTATGGGTTCTGCAGGAGGCTCATTCATCCTTTCCATTTATGTACGTTCCAAAAGTATACTATCATTTAAGTCGAAAGAGGGTTTTAACAATGGAGTGGGTGGCTGGGGAGAGTGTTAGTGATTTGTTAGATCAATCCACTCATGGTTCTGCATATTCAGAAAGGCAGAAAAATGAAGCAAAAACGCGGCTTCTTGATCTGGTTTGTATTATAGCTTTAATGCTCTCTTTTCTTGCGTGTTAAGAAACTGAGGATTCTTGTACTCCTGAACCTGGTATTTTGTTTAAGGTGTTTTAGAAAGTCACCTGCCCTCCATTTATCTCAACTGAGTAGTCATGCTGTTTATTGTATGGCAACATTTTTCATGTGACTAAAAAAAATAGCTTATTCCGTATACTGTCATTTTTTCAGGTTAGCAAAGGAGTGGAAACATCACTTGTTCAGCTTCTTGAAACAGGCTTATTGCATGCTGACCCACATCCAGGAAATTTGTGTTACATATCATCAGGACAAATAGGGTACTATTTTTCCCTTCCATGTTTTACTCTAGGTGAAATTCTTATATTTCCTTTCTGCTAGAAGTTTGATTTGCATTTAATCAGAACAAAAATGTGGCTTCAAAAAAGCTTCATCCTAAAGCGTGATTATCAAAATAATAGAATTTGAAAATTCATATATGAAAAACTCAAAGACTTCTTCTTGGTTCAACTCATTTATCAAATTTGTACCAGATTCCTGGATTTTGGTTTACTTTGCCAAATGGAAAAGAAGCATCAGTTTGCTATGCTTTCATCCATAGTTCACATAGTAAATGGAGATTGGTCATCTCTAGTGCGTTCACTCACTGAAATGGATATTGTGAGGCCTGGCACTAATATTCAGCGGGTGACAATGGTAATATATCTGCTTCTTTATTAGTTGTCTAAATATGCTGCTACTGGATCAAAATATTTAGCAGAAACTAGTAATGATATGGTGGACTTAGATCAGACATGTGCACATGAATATTTCAGTGGCAAGTTTTTTTTTTTTTTTCCTTTTCAAATACTCATTTTGATGTTACTGACTTTTTTCTGTATAATTCAGGAATTGGAAGAATCCTTGGGCGAGGTGGAATTTAGAGATGGAATTCCTAATATTAAGTTCAGCAGGGTAAGATTTGCCACATTGAGAACATAAGTGATTTAAATACTGGGTCTTATTTGATATTCTTGAGCCAATATTTCATATGAGAACCATGGAAGAATTGATTGCTAAGCTAAAAGTTGGTTAGACCAATTGACTTCTGTCAACTGGTGAGTGAAAAATTTATCCTTGAACCTAGGGACTTTTTCTATTTGATGCTTCAATTAGTGACAAAGTCCAAGTGACAGAGTCCACCATTTAAGTACGTAAGCCTGAAATCTTGGTCATTCTTGAAAGAGATTTTACAATGTGACCCTGTCGTTTAGGGCATTCTTGAAACAGATTTTGCACTATTTGCTGATAAGTAATGCATATCGAAATTTTAAGATGGTTATGGTTGAGACTATTCTATATCCATTAGACTTATACTGATGCAATCATAGGGTTCTCGGATTTGGTTAACTTTTGATAATGGTTCTCACTCGAATATCAGAAAAAAACAAAATCCCTCTTAATGGTTTCCTCCAGTAGTTTATTTTTGGTATTTATATTTCATAGGTCCCAGCAGTTATTATTACCAATCAAATCTTTGCCTTAAACTACTTGGCAACGTGTCTTTCCAGTTCTTAGTGCTTCCTGCTTCTGTCATCATACATGATTCCTTCGACTGCTTTATTATGTTCCTGAAATTTAGATGTAACTTCTGAAGGTTCTCAGCAAAATATGGTCTGTAGCACTCAAGTATCATTTCCGCATGCCACCATACTACATGCTTGTTCTACGTTCTCTTGCATCCCTGGAAGTTAACTCACTAGATATCACTCCTCTATACTCGGTTTTTTAGCTTGTGTTATAAATAAGAATACCAATAGGTTTACTTTTTCTGCATCGCATTGCCTTGGCATTAGTTGCCTGATTAAAGATTACTAGTCTGTAGCTGCAATGCAACCAGGCGATTAATCACCAAAGAGAATTTCTTCAGAAATTTGAATTGGTGCATGGATGATATTCAGGATCGTTTTTGTTTTTATTTAATTCTCTTTTATATTATTTATGGCTTGGAATATTTTATCAGGTATGCAAAAAGGGATATCCTAGATAATTTTTTCATATTTGTAGTTTTGTGGGTTGAGTTCATTCAGTCCTCTTATAAGCAACGACTAAAGTAAACCAATCCGTAGACAAATCTACTAACCCTTGCCACAAGTAAGCTATAGTCATTGAATGGTCCAACCTAATCACTCAATTTGCATCAGCAATGGCTAATTGGATTTCATTTATTTTCTACTTGTGTTTCACATTTGTGCTTGTATGTGTGTGCACATGAAAGCAGACTTAAAGATTATGAGAATTTTAAGGCACAATAAATATTTGTAATTGAAAATTTTTATGAAATGAGATTTTCTTTATTATCTCAATTATACTAAAAATAATAATATAAATAGGTTTATATATATATATAGCTAGTATATATGGAAAAATTCTACTATACATTTAATTACAAAATTAACTAAAGAGAATAGATTAAACAATATTTTCTCTCAAGTTGGTGTAAAAATATTGCATATACCCAAATTGTGGACTACGGTATGGAAGGCTTGACTGCTGAATCCTTTTGTGAAAACACCAACCGCCTGTCTGACATTACATGAAGTAAGCTCAAGAGACCATCAGATAATTTCTCTTTGATGAAGAGTTGATCAATTTCGATGTGCTTTGTCCTGTCATGTTGAATAGGATTATGAGCAATACTGATTACAACTTTGTTTTCCCAATATAAAAATAACCTATCTTTTTAAGCCAACTTCAACTCTGTTAACAACTTTTACAACCATAACAACTCACAAATACCTTGAGCCATAGTTTTGTATTATGCTTTTAAACTAGATCTTGCAATTACACTCTATTTCTTACTTCTCCAAGTGACTAAGTTACCTTCCACAAATGTACAATAACCAGAGGTGACCCTTCTATCGTCTAGAGATCCAGCCCAATTTACATCTATGAAGGTTTCAATTCAAAGATGACCATTGTTTTGAAAAAGAAGACCTTTTTTTGGGGTTAATTTTAAATACTGTAAAATGCAGAAAATAGCTTTTTGATGAGATTCTCTAGGATTATGCATAAACTGACTCATCAAGCTAACTGTATAAACAATGTCTAGTCTGTTGTGAGATAGATAAGTCTACCAACCAATTTTTAATATCTGTCTTTATCAATTGATTTTTCAGCTCCCTCTTGCAACCTATGGTTACTTTCAATTGGTGTGTTTGCTAGTTTGCATCCCAGCATACCAGTTTCATCCAAAAGATTCAGGATGTATTTTCTTTGAAAAATAAAGATTCATTTGGTTGATTTGGCAATTTCAATTCCCAAGAAATATTATAACTTTTCAAGATCCTTGATCTCAAACTCCTGAACTAAGAGCATTTTCAGCCGAACCATTTCTTTTTTATCATCCCCTGTCATCACTATGTCATCAACAAAACAATGAGAAGAGTGATCTTATCCTTGAAGTATCTCATAAAGAGGATATAATTAGCATTGCTCTGTTGATAACCAAAAGAGATAGTGGCTTTACTGAATCTACAAAACCAAGCTTTCGGAAATTGTTTCAACCCATGCAAGACTTTTTTCAGTTTGCACACTTTCCCTTTAGTTCTTTTATTATCAAAATCAGGAGGAACCTCCATATAAATCTCTTCTTCTAGGTTCCCATGGAGAAATGCATTATTTACATCAAATTGCTGCAAATTTCAATCCAAGTTAGCTGCACAAGATAGTAAGATTCTAATTGTATTCATTTTGGCAACAGATTCAAATGTCTCCTGATAGTCAACTTCATAAGTCTAAGTGAATCTCTTTTCCACTAATCTGGCTTTGAATCTTTCAATCGAACCATCAGATTTGTATTTTATTGTGAACACCCACTTATAACCAATTTCTTGTTTGGACAATCAACTAGTTCCTAGGTTTCATTTTAAGAGAAAGCTTTCATTTCTTTTACCATAGCTTCTCTCCACTTTGGATCCCTAATAGCTTTCATCTAATCCTGTGGATTAGACATAGAGGAAAAAGACAAGGCAAAGGCTCTATAAAAGGGAGACAAAGAATCATAAGAGATAAAATTAGAAATAAAATTTTTTTGTACATGACCTAACTCCTTTTCTTTGAGCAATGGACAAATTTAAATCTGGGTCAAAAGATAACTCATCTGGGGATTCTGGTAGTGTAGAATGCATAATGGCTTCTTCAGACCTATTCTTCATCGAATATCTCAATGAATAAGGTCTATCTAAACAACCAACAACATTCTTCTCCCTCTGAACATCAACAATATTATGCTCCCCCTGAACATCAACAATATTTTTCTCTTGAACAACAATCTCTTCATTCTCGCCTTGAATAAGATCATCAGGTACCACATGTACATTTATCACCACTTCTTCACTACTCTTTCCCTGAAGAGGTGATTGTGTAATTTTAAAATAAGGTTCAAACTCCTGAAAGGTAACATCAATACTGATATAGAATTTCCTAAATGGAGGGTGATAACACTTATATCCCTTTTCGAAGCTGTCCATCAATCCACCTGTGCAGGTAATTAAGAGACACTTGCTCGGCTGACACCCCCCCTTACTTTCATCCTCTTGCCTTCCACACAAAATTTCAAATCCCCTAATCCCAATTAGCCATAACATCATCCAAGGTGCACCACCATTTCACTCCTAAAATTAAATCCAATCCCCCTAAGTCCATGACCAACGCCTCTATGGTACACCGGTACTCATCCAATTGGAGTTGTATCCCAACGCCTCTATGGTACACCGGTACTCATCCAATTGGAGTTGTATCCCTGTACACTTCTTGTCAATGCCAATCGAGTGGCCATCTCCTGGTCGAATGTCAAGTTTCCCAATTCAAGTTACCTGCAAACCGAGTACCGATGCCAATTGCTCAGATATGAAGTTGTGAGTAGCCCCACTATCAACCAACATCAATGTTGGAATTTCATTGGTAGTACCCAACAATTTGATTGTGAGCATATCTCGTCCATTTTCCCTTGGAGTGCTGTAGTTGTTGCATAACACACCCAATTCTAAAATCTGACATTCCCCATCCACGTGTGCTTCTTCCTCCCCCATCTCAGCTTCGAAGAATTCATCCTTCTCCCCTCTTTCCTCTCCCTCCCTTAATAGCATTACCTTCAGTTGCGCCTTTGGGCATTTGTGCTGCGATGAATACACCTGCTTGCATTGGAAACAAAGCCCTTTCCGATGCCGTTTTTCCCATTCTGCTTTTGGTAAGTGATGGATTCCAGGTCTCTTGTGTGGTGGAGTGGTGACGGAACTTTAGGGAGTCTTTAGTTAGGGTGCTCCAAAAACAGATGAGGGTAATTGGGAGGAAAGGCCTAAATGGTTTGACCCGCTCCAAGTAGCTTGGGTCACGTGACTTATAGTGGAACCCTTCCTTTGGATAAATTCTGTAGTAATCTTGAAGACCCATTTCCCATTCTTCCTAGAGAGGGCACCAAATGCATAGCTTCGACTCGGTTTCTGCTTTGGTAATCCACCCATACAAATTTCTGCTAAACTGAATTTAACTTTAGAAGAAATTTGATTGATTCGAAAGTACGTTTTCGCTTTGGTAATCCACCCACGGGGATCCAAACCATTGAAGGCCGGTAGTTTAACTTTCCGTAAAGAGGAATGTAGGTCAGCAAAATAGTTGGGTTTCATTTGGTAGTCCATTCTAGGAACAGATGTTTGCCCTTGTTGATACCCATTTCCATCCATAACAGTATCCACTTGCGAGCTATACTCCTCTAAATTGGATGGTTGTTTTTTCCAGTCGCTTAATCCAATTGAGAACCAACCCCCTAAACTCTTTCCTCCTCCCTTTTTGTCTGACTGATAACCTTGCTGAGATGCAGCCAAAACAGACCTGCATTTCAGTTACTGACTTGGTTAATTCCTTGACACAAGTTGCTAGTGCCTCTACTTGATTCTCTGTTTCCTCCACCCGAGTTACTAATGCTTGATGTCGAGTTTCCATTATCGCTGGTGGGTTCGGATACCGACAGGTTGGACCAATGATGGGACGCCACAAACTTACACAACAATACTCAATGTAATATTTACAAAATAACAGAAAATATTCCAGTTGTAACTACAAGATGATTTACTATCAGGAATGAAAGAAAAGATACAGAGATGACAATAATGAAATAAATCAACAAGAGCAGGGATCTATGCTACTCTGCTCCCCTCTCTCCCCTAATCAGCCCATGCTGAAAAGAATACAAATATTCTTCATGGTACCCCTCTATCCCCAGCTACTGCCCCCTTTTATACTCTCCCCTTTTCTCTCTCATCCCCTACTTAACTAACTTCTTCCAGCTCATCCACAGCATCTGCATTTCTTCTTTGTCTTCTCGAAAATACCCTCCACTTTGGGCCTTGGGTCA